>CAWTZC010000022.1:0-600000 GCA_963919715.1 Microtus obscurus | reverse complement strand
TCCTACCTCTGCATCCTTCAGCAATTCCTACCGGCGTGTGCCACCACAACCGGCATGAAATTCTTACTATTTCAAATGAACATGATTCTATTTCAAATAAAGCTTCTACAGAGAAAATGAACACTGCGCTAACTTCTAGCAACTGTGTAACATATCCCTAATAACTACTTCTCATTTCTGATTAACACATGTGCATTCCTTACAATAGCATTTCCTGAAATTCCTACCCTTTCAAAAGAACGTGACTATGTTTCAAAGTAAAGCTTCTACAGAGAAAATGAACACTGCGCTCACTTCGAGTGTAATTTGTCTTATTCCAAACTAGGGTTTCCCATTTCATAGTAACACATTTGCGTTTCTCACAAAAGCATTTCATGCAATTTTTACCCTTTCAAAACAACGTGATTATCTTTCAAATTAAAGCTTCTACAGAGAAAATGAACAGTGGGATAACTTCTAAAAATAGTGTAATGTATGGCTAATAAGTACTTCTTATTTCAGAGTATCACATGTGCGATCCTTACAACAGCATTTCATGAACTTTCAAATTAAAGTAAAGCTTCTACAGAGAAAATGAACACTGCTCTCAATTCGAATGTAATTTGTCATATTCCAAACTAAGGCTTCTAATTTCATAGTAACACATGTACGTTTCTCACAAAAGCATTTGATGAAATCTTATCTTTCCAAAGAGCGTGATTAATGAAAATTAAGAATGCTCTAACTTCGAACAATACTTTGAAATATTCTAAACTAGGGCTTCTCATATCAAAGTAACACATGTGTGTTTCTCACAAAAGCATTTCATGAATATCTTACCTCTCAAAAAATGTGATTATCTATCAAAGTAAAGCTTTTAAAGAGAAAATGAACACTGCTCTTACTTTGTACAGTTATTTGACATATCCCAAGCTAGGGCTACTCATTTTAGAGTAACACATATGCAAATTTTCACAAAAGCATTTCATGAAATTCTTACCTTTCCAAAGAACATGATTATCCTTGAAAGCAAAGTTTCTACAAAGAAAATGAAGAATGCTCTTACTTCGAACAATAATTTGAAATATTGCAAATTTCAGCTTCTCATTTCAGAGTAACACATGTGCGTTTTTCACAAAAGCATTTCATGAAATTCTGACCTTTCCAAAGAACGTGATTATCTTTAAAGTAAAGCTTCTACAAAGAAAATGAGCTCTGCTCTAACTTGGAAGAGTACGTTGACATATCCCCAACTGTGGCTTCTCATTTCAGAGTAACACATTTGTGTTTCTCACAAAAGCATTTCATAAAATTCTTACCCTTTCAAAAGAACGTGATTATTTTTCAAAGTAAAGCTTCTAGAGAAAATGAACATAGTTTTTTCATCGAACATTACTTGGACATATCCTAAACTAGGGCTTCTCATTTCACAGTAACACATGTGCATTTCTCAAAATAGCATTTCATGAAATTCTTACCCTTCCAAAGAACATGATTATCTTTCAAAATAAAGCTTCTACAGAGAAAATGAACACAGTTCTTTCATCGAACATTACTTGGACATATCCTAAACAAGGGCTTCTCATTTCAGAGTAAAACATGTGTGTTTCTCACAAAAGCATATCATGAAATTTTTACCCTGTCAAAAGAACTTGATTATCTTTCAAAGTAAAGCTTCTACAGAGAAAATAAACACTGTGTTAAACTTCTAACAATAGTGTAACATATCCCTAATAAGACATTCTAATTTCAGAGAAACACATGTGCGTTTCTTACAGTAGCATTTCATGAAATTCTTACCCTATCAAAAGAACGTGATTATATCTCAAAGTAGAGCTTCTACAGAGAAAATGAACACTGCACTAACTTTTAACAATAGTGTAACGTATGGCTAATAACAACTTCTCATTTCAGAGTAACCTATGTGCGTTTATTACAATAGCATTTAATGAAATTCCTGCCCTTTCAAAAGAACATGATTATCTTTCAAAGTAAAGCTTCTAGAGAGAAAATGATCACTGCTCTAACTTTGAACAATACTTTGACATATCCTAAATTAGGGCTTCTCATTTCAGAGTAACACATGTGCGTTTCTCAGAAAAGCATTTCATGAAATTCTTACCATTTCAAAAGAACTTGATTATCATTCAAAGTAAAGATTCTAGAGAGAAAATGAACACTGCTCTAACTTTTAACAGTATTTTGACATATTCCAAACTAGGGCTTCTCATTTCAGAGTAAGACATGTGCGTTTCTCACAAATGCATTTCATGAAATTCTTACCCGATCAAAAGAATGTGATAATCTTTCACAGTAAAGCTTCTACAGAGAAAATGAACACTGCTCTAACCTCGAACAGTCCCTTGACATATCCCAAACTGTGGCTTCTCATTTCAGAGTAACACATGTGCGTTTCTCACCGAAGCATTTCTTGGAATTCTTACCCTTTTAAATGAATGAGATTATCTTTCAAAGTAAAGCTTCTACAGAGAAAATGAACACTGCTCTCACTTTACTTTGACATATCCCAAACTAGGACTTCTCATTTCAGAGTTACACATGTGTGTTTCTCACAAATGCATTTCATGAAATTCTGACCTTTCCAAAGAACGTGATTATCTTTAAAGTAAAGCTTCTACAAAGAAAATGAACACCGCTCTAACTTCAAACAGTACGTTGACATATCCCAAACTGTGGCTTCTCATTTCAGAGTAACACATGTGCGTATATCACAGAAGCATTTCATGAAATTTTTACCCTTGCAAATGAACTTGATTTTCTTTGAAAGCAAAGCTTCTACAGAGAAAATGAACACTGTGCTAACTTCTAACAATAATGTAACGTATGGCTAATAACAACTTCTCTTTTAAGAATAACACATGTGCATTCCTGACAATAGCATATCATGAAATTCCTACTGTTTCAAAAGAATGTGATTATCTTTCAAAGATAACAGAAGCAACTCATCAAGAGGAAGTCTCAATCCTGAACATCTATGCTCTTAGTACAAGAGCACCCACATATGTAAAGAAAACATTACTAAAACTTAAATCCCACATTAAATCCCATACACTATTAGTAGAAGATTTCAACACTCCTCTTTCAACAATGGACAGGTCAACCAGACAAAAACTTAACAGAGAAATAAGAGAACTAACATATGTAATGTATCAAATAGACTTAACAGACATCTATAGAACATTCTAAAATAAATAAATAAATAAATAAATAAATAAATAAAAGAGAAGAAGAGAAGCATATTGTATCTTGTATACTTCTATGGAGGAAATGAATGGAAATTGGGAAATTAAAAGAAGTCAGTAGAAACTATCAAACATTGTGAGAAATTTATGATGAGGTTGGTCAAACAGTTCTACACAAGGGGAACACAGGGTGTCTCAAAGAACTTCAGGAAGTGTAGAGTGGCCTTGGGACTGTTAGACATAGCTTCATATGGTTCTCAAGAGTTGGGTTCCAAAGATCTGAAGAACCCCTCCACAAAGAGCTTGCTTGGCACCAGAAAATTACCAGCTTCAAAGCATGTTCCTGGTTTTAGAGAAGGAATTATGTTTTATTTTCAATACATCAGGTTTTTAGGGAAACCCTCAAGGCTTAGGTCCCAGGCTGTTACTAGGTCTCCTAAGAATGTCTATCCTCCATGGCTGAGGGCCTAAATGAAAGCTTTGATTGATCAGGTCAGTGCTCACACAACAGTGTTTTACATTTCAAATATATGTCAACTGGTGTCATGTTGCCTATCTGGCCTAAATATGCCTTTTTCAAAAAGAAAACAGAAACTTTATGGCTCACCAGCCTTAAAGTTGATTGGGACCCTGTAACACCTCGTGAGCAGCTTGTTAAAGGCCTGTTCTTTGGTATCGGGATGGGCCAGTGACTTGTTTAAATGAGTTATGGCTTCTTTTGTAATGGTTTGGAGACAAATATCTGGACAATTCTGTTGAACAATGGGTACCAAAGTTTGGAGTCTCTACCAACCCTGATTAGCATATACTTAGCTTCTAGGTGATTTAGCAGCAGTCCTCCCTTAGCTAAATTCTACTTTGTGAGACTTCACTGTTTCCTGAGCATTAGTAAATCCTCTATATCAACAATTCTGCTCTTCTACATTATGGCATAATAGTGGAGTGCCTCCCAACACAAGATGTCTTTGATAACCACCACAAATGTAAATTTAAATGGAGATTATGTGTAAAGGTTGAATGCAAAGTGCTCAATATCAAGATGATGCTAGAGAAACTAGGCTTCTCCAAGTTAGGGAACTTATTTCCATGAATGCATCAAGCATTTTGAAGTTGACAATAAAGATGTTTGTACACACAGCTTCCTGCTCCCAATTCTCTAAGCAGATTTAGCTACAGAGCAAAGTTATTCAGAGGACGGCCCCTAGTTCCATGAGTTATCAGGGACCATGTGGAAATTCATAATACAGAGAATATGACAGCAGGTTTCCACACAGATCCAGGGGAGATGCACCATAGTGTCTCCCACACCTCATCCTCTGCTTCTACCCATCTGGAGACATCATTCTCCTGTTCAACATGCTGTGGTTCATCAGCTCAACAAAGCTCTCTCTTCATCATCTCCATGCAGCAGCTACTGCACCACAACACAGGAAACCGCTGGTGCCAGCTCCTCTTCAAAGCCAAGTCTGAAGCCATGTGCCTGGAAGAGCCCTGTACTGGCAGGGCACCAGGAAGGCATGATTGGTAGGCAGGCCTGAGTGACAAGAACACCACCCATGGGGCTCTACTGTGCTTAAAAACACAGCATGGTGGTTCTTGGCCATTCCTTTTCCTCTGATTCAAAGATCTTTTCTAGATCTCCCAAGATATACATTTCAATAGCACTTGCCCAGTCTATAAATCAGACACTGTCATAATCTTGCATTCCAACAGAACTTTTCCTTTTTCCTCCTGAACACAACATGGCTAGCTAGCTTGTACAGTGGACTGTGCTAGGTAGGTGGAGTGATTCCCTGTAGAACAGTTAGAAGAAAGCCCAGAATATTAACAAACAAATAGAGTTTTCAGGTCAAAAAAGGAGATGTTTGTCCTGTGACTTCACACTGAGATTGGATGAACTAAAGGTATTTTACCTAGTTTTCAGCAATTTGAAACAAGCATGAGAGAAAAGCAAAAACTTGATCTCAAACAAGATCTTTCTCCCATCTGATGGCTGGGTGACAGCTCCTCTGTTTTATTAGTTTTACTCCTGAAATTCAGAGCAATATGGAAATTTGAATGTGCAGCGAATAATGGAGCCAGGAAGCATGATTTTTATGAGTACTGTTGTTAGCCAACACATCTTAATTCGTGGACTGATGCATAAAAATATGCAGCTGCATTATTCAAGATTCTCTACAAGAACCAGACTGGTAGAATGAATCTCACCATTTAAGATGAAAGTGGGCTTATTAGAATGTCTCACAGGCTGTGGTCCAGGTTGTCTAACAATAGCTGCTTACCAATGAAAATTGGAAAAATCCAATATGTTGCTTCTCAACCTTTTGTCTATGATCAAGTGAAGACTTCAGTCCTTGTTCAGTCCATGAGACTCAATGTCTAAATTGGTTTTCAGTATACACTAACTTTTAAAGTTAATAATCTATTCTATAACTTATCTCTGTAGGCCTAAATTACCCCGTTTTGTTAACTGAGCATATATTTTAAGATGCCTGATGAAGTGTTAATCTAATTAATCTTTATCAATAAAAAATCAGGAGTTAGATATGGGGTACGAACCTGAGAGATCAGAGAAGCAGCAGAGCACCGCCAGTGACTCTGACTTCCTCCATGTAAAGAGAGAAAGATCTTCTCCCAGCCCCACCTGTCTACTTCCTGTCTCTTAAAAGTTCACAGTCCTCAAAACCTCTATGATATTTTGTTCAGCTAATGGCTAGGTTGGATCTCTGACTACAAAAAGTTGATTATCAAAATAAGATCAAACTATTACACAAACCCTGCAACTTCTCATATATCTTACTCCGTTGCAACTTCCATCCTTCATATGCAGGCCTCTGTGACAAATGTCTCAGTGCTTGAAATATCAACATCCTGTCGTCTCAAATTTAACACAGCTTTATCTTTAACACTTAATGCAATGAACTCTCAGTCTTTTCACTAGGGCTTTGGATCGCTAATCATACATGGCTACAATTGTGATGAACAGACCACAGAAGAAAAATCCATGACCTTTATATTTTGCATCTTTCTTGTTTCCAGAATCAGTAAATCATAAGTAATCCTGAAATTTGATGAACCCTACCAAGCTTGGACTAAAATTGCTGCAGGTTCTGTATGATGCTGCTTCTAAGACTGATGTGGGAGTCCCCTCTGAATGCTGTGATTACCATTAATGAATAAAGAAACTGCCTTGGCCTGCTGATAGGTCAGAACTTAGGCAGGCAGGAAGAACTGGACTGAATGTGGAGAGAAAGAAGAGTGGAGTCAGGAGATGCCATGGATCCCCACTGTAGATAGATGTGCTGAAATTTGCTGATAGGCTACGAACTTGTGGTGATACACAGATTAATGGAGAAGGGTAGAATTGATATGTAAGAGTTAGTCAATAAGAAGCTAGGACTAGGTCTACAAGAGCTAGTTCCAGGACAGGCTCCAAAACCACAGAGAAACCCTGTCTCGAAAAACCAAAAAAAAAAAAAAAAAAGAAGAAGCTAGGACTAATGGGCCAAGCAGTGATTTAATTAATATACTTTGTGTGTGGCTATTTTTGGGGTCTTGGCAGCTTGGAAACAAGCTGCCAAGTAGCCTCCCTCCAACAAGAGACAAGGAATTACTTTCTATATTCCATCCATAAATTAAGGGCATAGCTGGATAGAGTCGCTGGTCACCTTCCTAAACTTTAAATGCACAGCAAGCACCTTCCTTTAATGGTGCTAAAATCCTTGAAAATCTCTATCTCTTTTTCACCACTGTACTACCATCTGAAACTTCCTGTACTTTTATTCTTGGGACATGGAAAAATTCAGATAGGTTTGGGGCCAAAATATCACACAAATGATCTCTAATTAAATGTTGTTATGAAATATTTTAAGAAACTGCATTTACTTACTAGGCCAACATCACATAATAGAGCCAAAAGTAATGAAACCAGGCTTAGGTTGGAGAGGCCACAACAATATAAAGCTATGACTTTTTATTGAGAGCAATCAGACATTTTATACCTTTAGCCAAAATAGAAATTAATAAAAATTTCCAGGATCAATACAGTGTAGTTGCCAGGATATAATGAAGACTGCAAGCTATACAGGGAATACAGGATTATTTTCTCAGACCAAGTGTCCTGTTGAACTTCCATACTTCTTTGACCACTAAAGGAATACTCAGAGAAACACAGATTAGCCTGAATGACTCACTGCTAAAGGAAGTGCATCACCATGTCAGCTACTTACAAAAGCACACTGTGCCCCAGGAACCCTGGATTTTAATGTGAAATAACTAAGACTCAGGTCTCTCAGGGTAGATGGGTCAATCCAACTCCTTTGTTTCCTGCAGAGCCTTTTGTCCACTAAAATCCTGTAACCTTGACCTCCACTGCCTGCCACTACACTCAACACTTCTGTCTTTCAGGTCCTACAATGATAGTGAAGCTGTGTTGAGTTTTCTATGACTTTTGTCATCTAAAGTCCTGTTACCTTGAAAATTCTTCAAAGGTCAATATTCCCAAGTCCATTGCAGCAACAAAACCACTTTTATGGTACCATTTTTATTCCAACTTTCATCTTTGTTCCTGTGATTAAATTATCTAACCTAAAGCAACTCTGGTAATGGACAGGTTTATTTGTGTGTTACTCCTAAGTCAGAGTCCACCACTGTGGAATATTAGGATAGAAACTCAAGTTAATCACTGGAGGCAAAACATTTGGAACCATTGTTTCCTGGTTTTCTCTTGTGCTTTGTCACTGTCTTGTGCTCAGCTAACTCCCTTAATCAGCCCAGGCCCACTTGCTTAGAGACATTGCCAACTCAGTGGAAGAGTCTTCTTCCAACATCAATCATCAATCAACCTAATCACTTTCAGACAAAAATCAGACATTCTGATCTAAGCACAAACTCAATTGATGTTTCCTCAGATGACCCTAGACTTTGTCTTGTTGACATCCAAGGCTAATTATCACACAGAGACAATATTGTATGAGAATGTTTTAAAGAACCAAAAATATAATGTATTATTCCTGTCAATCACTTAAGCAGCACCTAACCATGAGGATAACAACAAATGGAAAACACAGATATGCCAGAAAATGGAAAGAGAAAAGGATCTAAGATCAAGAAGAGAAAATTAAAGCTGTCACTCCACAGAAACTATTCAAAACAAAACTTAAAGAACTGATAGCAGAGGAAATATTCTGAATACAAATTGATGAAGGTCTGTCACTTTTGAAATTTAATGATATAATTAGATTATGGTTCATAAAATCAACATAGATGGCACCAATGCCAAAACAAGACTCAAAGACAGACCTATTAGTATATAATATGGTCCCTTAAACAAGAACTACAAGATTCTAGTCAGAATTAAACTCCAGAAAATCACTGGCCATCATGCATCCTGTACAATCCAGTTCTCTCCTTTACCAATAACAGAAAAAGGGTTGGATAAGAAGGGCTGATTCACCAAAATTCACAAGATTCACTTGACATCTTCTGATATTTTTGCTTTGTGGAAATAGTTTTGATTACTAAAAGGATCTCATTCTCTTATGAGAAAGAAAATGATGTCTGTTAGGATTACTTAGGCACAATTTCATTTCCTACAATTGGTGATTGCCTCAAAGTCTGTATCAGAGTGAGGAAGTATAAACTTTTTAAATAAAATTTCAAGAAAACAGATTTTAAAAGAATCACTGTACATGTGAAGTAACTTGCTTTACTCTGACTGCTTTAAAAATCACAAACAATTTTGAAAAAAAGGTTATTCCTATTTTTTGAGTATGTATGTGCATGAGACAAAATGCCTGTGATATACAAAAAAAAATGATTCTCAGATCTCTTGGATTGGGAATAGTAGAGATTTGTTAACCTGCAAACTTGAATGTGGGTTTAAATTCAGGTCATCCATAGGGAAAAATATGTGCTGAGCCACCTGCCAAGACACATAATAAATTTTATCAAATAAGCCAAGTCTTTCTCAGATTGATAAAAACAAGAAAACAAAACATAAATAAAGAAGTAAAGAAATTATTTTGGGAACATGAGGCATGAGAATTAAGATGATTTGTAAGGTAAATTTGCAGCATTAAATGAATACAACTCAATAGCTTCATCCAACAATTTATAAGAGGAAAGCTAATTACAAAGTAACAGTCACAGTGGAAACACTCAGAATGCTCATTGGGATAATGTGTTAATCATATCAACACTTAAGTAGCAAAGACTCAAATGTGAAGACATCAACAACTGGAACACACAGATATGCCAGGAAATGGAAAGAGGCAGGCATCTAAGATGAAATAAATTGGTCTCTGCACAGAAACTTCCCCAAATCCTCAAAGTTAAGGAACTGATGACATAAGAAATTTCCTGAATAAAATTGGTGAAGGTCCATAATTTTCAAGAAACTGAATAACATAATTAGATTTCAGTTGTAGATTACAGAAAAAATAGTATACAAATTCACATACTATGTTTTCTGTATTTTTCACAAAGATCCATCAATTAAGAATGTTTGTGAAAGAATAAAAAAATAGAGAAAAAGCTGTGAACAAAAGCAGGAATATGTAGACAATTTTTAATCAAAGACCAAAGTAAACTTAGGCAAAAAAATGTGATCTTGGCCAATGCTATCCAGCTATCTTTGATTATATGTGTACAGAAATTAAATAAACATAAACTGTACAACTTTTACAAGAATATCTCAAAGTGACCCTTAGACTCTTGTTTCTGACCCCCAGATACTGATCTGTCTTCTGAAACAGCAGCCACATTGTTGAAATTGGGGGGAGTGGGTTTGCGTCCCCAATACCCCAATCGCCTGGCTAGCTTATGTCCGAAATAACAACACACAAACTGTATTCATTTAAACACTGCTTGGCCCACTAGCTCTAGCCTCTTATGGGCAAACTCTCACACCTGGTCTAACCCATTTCTAATATTCTGTGTTAGCACCCCAAGGTGCACTTACCAAGGAGATTCTAGCCTATGTCCATCTTGGGTTGGTCAGAGCCTCATCGCGAGCATGCCTCAGAGAGCCAAGCGATCCCCTCCGGCCCGCAAGAGAGGAGGCTGACATCTCTGAGCGGAGCTGCAGGCGTTCTGAGCTCACTTCCTCTTCCTGTCCGTGTACTACTCTGTTTACTCCTCCCACCTATGTTTTAACCTATTAGGGCCGGCCAAGCAGTTTCTTTATTTTAACCAATGAAATCAACAGATTCATATATGACACTCCCACATCACTTCCCCTTTTTCTGTTTAAACAAAAAGGAAAGGCTTTAACTTTAACATAGCAAAATTACATAAAACAGTTATCAAGTAAAAATTATAATAATCTTTATCATGGCTAAGGAAAAGTATAACTATAACTAACTATTCTTAACTCCATCAAAGACTTCAGAAAGATACAATATTATCTAAGCAAACAAGAAAAAAGCAAGTTTCAGACTCTAGAAATGACAGAGACATCTTGCTGCCTGGACAGTCACCCAAAGTTCCTCTGTACCGTTGGGGCATCCATCTTCGGCCTACAGGCCTATAGCTTTCAGTAGACATTCCACAAAGCAGGAAATTTCAAAGGCAGTCACTATCTGCTTGTCCTGAAGAATGTCTTGCAGACTCTTTCATAAATCAGGAACCCCGAAAGATCATCTCACCTTTAGGCAAGTTCAGTAGTCCTCTCTCTGCGGGTTCTTTGTGTCCAGTTTATGCAATAGTCCAGGCAAGAGCAGTTTCTTGCCCAAACGGCTATCAAACTCCATAAGGATCCTCTTCGATGCCCATCTTCCTCTTGAAGTAGATTGGTGCTGCCAGGAGCTGAGTGTCTCATTGTCATGAAAAGCCCTAAGTTATTAAAACATTAAATGTTCTATTCTGTAATCTTTGAAAGATATGAAGAATGCCTATCTAAAATTTATCAATGTACATCTAGAAAATCTTAACTAACATGACTACAAGCTTGACTATTATTGATTATCCATTAACAACCTATATACATTACATTTTTAAGTGAACTACACAATCACTACACCTAATCAAGATCAGAAATACAGATACATATAACAAAATTGACCTTAAATTTAAATCACTTAAGCAAAATCCATATCAATGTAAATTATTCATACCTATACCATTTCCCCCTTTAAATGTAAAAGAACATTTATAAACCATATTTAGGAACATGGGCGCAGTTATCTCTCCAAACTGCTTCCTGCTGAATGGGAGCGTTGTTAATTAGGTCTTTCATGGTACAACCTGTGTGCTGGTTTCATCTTAGTTGGCAGTTGAGCGAGGCAATTTTCTGAAGGCGTTCACAGCAACCCTTCAGGAGGGCGTGGTCCATCATACCATATCGGAATAGAAGAAATGAACAGGGTCTCATCCTCTCTGAAAACAAAACAAGAAACTCCTTTCCAAAGTATCATGTCCTTAAATCCAAATTTCAAAGTCAAGGCATTTTCACAATATCTATGTTGGGTTAGTTGAGCAGCATTTATAAACAAATATCTTTTAGCAGCTCTTGCTCCTTCCTCAGCATTCAAACAATTCAAACAGAGCATAATAGCATACAGTATCAAAATTCTCTGTGTATTTTCCATCTTTGTACAGCTTTGTTTTAACCTCTATTTCGTTTATTTTTACTTTTAACTTTTTGCTTTTTAAGCGTATATCTTTGACCTGGACACTGTAGACCAGGCTGTTCTTGAACTCTCAGAGATCCGCCTGTCTCTGCCTCCCAGGCACTGGGATTAAAGGCGTATGCTACTACACCTTGAACTCACAGAGATCTGTTTGTCTCTGCCTTCTAGGCACTGGAATTAAAGGCGTGTGCTACCACACTTTGAAGTCACAGAAGTGAATCTCCCTCTGCATCCCAAGTGTTGGGATTAAAGGCGTGTATTATCACAACCAACTTCTCTTTTTCTTTCATTTTTTTTACTCTTAAGAACTTACTTTTAGCTTGCTTATATTTTTAACACACTGTAAACCATTTAAAAATTTTCTCTATCTTTGAATCTCTTTTTACTGTATCTCTCTCTGTTTTTCTGACCACATAGGTCTTTAATTTACCAAGCAATCTCAGTAGGACTAAACGCGTTCCAACCTTTTGGCCGAGGTACCGGCCAGGGCCGCGTTCAGTGTTACAAGTCTACAGTGTTTCAAGGTCCCTGCCAGCCAGCGAGCTATAACAGACAACACTCAAGTCCTCTCTCTGTAGCCGACCCTCCTGCCTCAAACAGTCAGAGTTGCCCTGGCAGGATGGCCCAGAAAGCCGGCATTTTTCAATGGCGCAGCTTTTTTTCTGCTACGGCTGAAAACCAAAAAGTATGCGTTCAGCTTTTCGTCAATACCGTTTCAATGTTTCATGGCAGGACCTCTTAAGAGCTGCAGGGCTGTGCAGCTACAGCTGAGTCAAGAAGCCTCTCTTAGCTGAGAGCGTTTGCTTGCCTCTAGCAAGCAGAGTAGAACTGAGAAACTGCTGCTACCAAGAAAACATGCTTTACTCTTTCCCAAGCTTTCTCAGACTTTCTGTGGATTCAGTTGTCCACACGTTGGGCAGCCATCTGTTGAAATTGGGGTGCCGGGGTTTGCGTCCCCAACACCCCGGGCTACCTGGCTCACTTATGCCCAAAATAACAACACACAAACTGTATTCATTTAAACACTGCTTGGCCCACTAGCTCTAGCCTCTTACGGGCTAACTCTCGCACCTGGACTAACCCATTTCTAATAATGTGAGTAAGCACCCCAAGGTGCGCTTACCGCGAAGATTCTAGCCTACGTCCATCCCGAGTAGGAGCTTCATCACGTGCGTGCCTCAGAGAGCTGGGCCATCCTGTCTGCCCGCTAGACAGGAGCGTCTGGCTTCTCTGAGCGGAGCTGCGTGTGTTCTGAGCTCACTTCCTCTTCCTGTCCGTATACTATTCTGTTTACTCCTCCCACCTATGTTTTAACCTATTAGGGCCAGCCAAGCAGTTTCTTTATTTTAACCAATGAAATCAACAGATTCATATATGACACTCCCACATCACCACATGATATAGTTGTTCTCGTTGCAAATAAAGAAGATCTCTTGCTAAAGCTCTCCAGATCCTTGTGCTATCTTCTGGTTTAAGGTAGACACATCCAATTGATGTCCAATCCCAAAACAACCTAAAAAATGACTTAAAATCTGCTTCCTGTTACATGCATTGTGGCGGAATTGGTGGATTTTGCCCTGTCTACCTGTCTAACCACAATGCACACCTGAGAAATCTCTGCAAATCAGAAACTCCTTTTGTCCCCTGGTAAGTTTCACTAGATCACACCATTGTGTCAAGTGGCAGAATCACATTAACAGAATTCTACTCAAGTATTGCTCTACCAGTTTTTAAACAATGTGTAATCTTTAGAACAGAAACCTGAAATTGGAATGCAATATTCAGAACTTCTAGAAACTAGCTAGAACTTCAGTTTTCTAATGTCTCTTCCCACTACACAACAAAAGCAGTGCCCATGTGTATACTCTGGACAGAGATACAACCAGCATCTTATCCTTCCATTCCAGGGCTGCAGAGTCTCCCTTTTCCCAATAAATCCACATATAAGGAGGCTCAGAGAACAAGGGCCACTGCCAGCATGAACCACATGGAACAACACAACTACAGTCTGCTCATGGTCCTTCCAAATTACAGCAGAAATAACAGTTCAACAGACCTGCTCTATACAACACCCCCACTCAGCATGGGATAACTTGTGGTCTTCCTTAAAGCTACCTACTACAGAGGCACAGGAGAGTCATGGAAAAAAACCCACAAACTATCTGGCCCTAGTACTCTTGATTGCCGATGCTTCCCAGAATTCCCTCATTGCCTAGGGTCACTCAGCTGGGACTCACAATATTAGCAGCTTCTCTATAGGAGGATCAGAGATCAAATGACTCAGACAGCACAGCCCTTCCAGTTCTGATCTCCCAGCCCAGCAGACAGGGCCCCAATTTAGAAACATTGTATTTAGCACACATTATTCCACTCTCCTAGAGCACATCCTGTTTCTCATCCAAAGTACAGGGTTCTTTAGGTGCACATTCCATTACACACTAACTTTTCAGTGCAACCATCATCTTGTCTGAGAGATGGAAAATCCTGGAGAAAAACAGGTCACATTCATAAGCAATTACTGTTACTGTGTAACTGTGGTTACTTTGTAACTGTTGTCAAAATAACAGACCATGAATTAGAAAACAATCCAGGCATATTAGGACTTGAAGGGAGCAAAGAGAATGTAAATATAACATAGTTTTCATCTCAAAAATTATTTTGAAAACTTGAAACACACTTTATGGTCATGTGCTCCAGAGACTAGGGATTTGTATTCATGCACATTAAAGATTTCTCATATAGTTTATCTAAAGATGAATGTCTTAATGCAGAAGAGTAACAGTCCTTTTAAGCAGGGCCACAACATTTTACCTAGATCTTCTATTTTAGATGAAATTCTGTAAATAGAGCAATTAGGTTTAAAGATATGGTCAGTCCCTTTCCAAGATTCTTCACTGCTCTGGTCTGTGGACTGCAAACAATGGTCAATCAGGGCAATCAAAGAGCATCTACAATTGACTCCCTGATTCCACATAGCTAATCTCAACTTCTATTGAAGGAGGAAAGCTCTCACCATCAGTCAACCTTTTTGGTTCTGTCCTGTTTCTCCACCAGTTTCAAGTTGGTCAATGAGCTCAACTTTTGCACAGGTCCCTCTGCTTCTAAGTCCCCAATAAAAGCCAGAAAGATCAGCAGACACTCATTAACTACTCTATTTTTCTTTCTCATTGACAAATCAAGGTCATACCTGTAAGGAGTTGTAGGACTGTTTTCCCAGCACTAGGCAGCAGAGGAAAGATTGACTAGGAGTTCAAAATGATTCTCAAAGGACAGTGGTAGCGCACACCTTTAATCCCAGCACTCTTGAGGCAGAGACAGGCAGATCTCTGTGAGTTCGTGACCAGCCTGGTCTACAAGAGCTAGTTCCAGGACAGGCTCCAAAACCACAGAGAAACCCTGTCTCAAAAAACCAAAAGAAAAAAAAATGATTCTCAATTACACAGCATGAGGCAAGCCTAAACTATAGGGCACATTGTTCTAGAAAGAAATCAATAATCAACATCACTTGAAAGAAATAAAATGCAACTAGTAATGACTTTGAAATGTTGGAGAACAAAAACAGAAACAAGAGAACAGTACACTTAAAGAAAATATCTGAAAATGACACCAATAAGGGATTTTTTAAATTACAAAAATACTTCACTTTTAAGATTAAATAAAACTTTCTATATTGACTTTGAAAGAGTAGGCCCTTCTATAAGAGAGGGGATGTCATTAATAAGAGATAGATTGATGGTGCCCATATACATATGTTGGCTGCTGAGATCCGTAATCTGACTCATAGAGTTAGTCAATGGCCTGTTTCTCAAATCTCTGAGTTGACTGTGTCAAGCAAGATCAACCACATCTACAGAGGATAGTGGCCTAATTGCAAATTCAATGTTCATTGGCTCAAGATGACCTTCCCAATCCATACACCCACACAAATGATCTGCATTCATTCACATGGCATTAATTTAATAACACATGCTGGGAAATTACAAATTCACTGAACCTACCAAAATCAGACCATTTTTCATAATGGTAGCTTCAATAATTAATTGCCTCCACTGTTTCCCCTGCAGTGTACACAATAAACTATTCCTCCTATTCTGGTCTGAAGACAGAAGGAATGTTTCATATGCAAATCCTTCACTGTGACTGCATTGGAGAGTAAACTACATGACCTAAATGCATAAGTCTAAAACTGTGAAGTTTTACAGTAATTTTTTTTTTTTTGGAATTTTGGAAGTGTAGGACACCTGAGTCAACATAAGAATTTGTCTGAGAAACTATTTTTCTAACAGGATGGAAATGCAGCCGTTCTAGAATCAATATGCCTTTCCATTGAGAAATCACTTCATGCACTTAGGGGATTAATAAAGAAAAACCTCTTCAATGATGGTATACATCAATTTTTGGCTAATACTCAAAGAGAAGTCAGCTAGACAGATTCCACAATTGCTGTTGTCCTTAAGCCTCCTTTACACTTTGAACAATTAAAATAGAAACAGGCACTTTGCCAGACTAGATATTTAGGCATATAGGAAAGTTACAGAGCAAAGTTATTTGCAGGATAATTTCTTATGTACAGTGATGACCTGAATCAGCAGATCATGCTTCAGTGACAGGGTCCTGAGTTGAAGGTCAGAGGGGATAACAAGATAGGAAATGTAAAACGTGAAAAGTTAAAAATTTAGGGTGGGGAGGTCTTGCATATGCCTAGTGCCTAGTAAGCTCCCCGAGAAAAACAGCAACGTGTTGGGCATTGATGGCACATACCCTTGCTGAGCCAAGGGACCTCTATGAGTTCAAGGAGAGCCTGGTCTACCCAGTGAGTTCCACAATAGTCAGTACAGTCCTACAGGTAAACACTTTCAAAAAAATTTAAAAAGAAAATAAAAGAAGAATAGCATCTTGGATACTTCCAGAGGGGAAATGGAAGGAAATGGGAGAATTATAAGAAGTCAGTAAACAATATCACATGAATTTGGAAGGATGTTAGTCAGACAATTCTACTCAGTTGGAACACAGGTTATCTCAAGAATTTTACTAAGAGCACAGTGGCCTGGGGACTGATAGCCATAGCTCTACATGGTGAAAGGGTTGGGTTCTTAGGACCTAAAGGAACCCCTTCACAAAGGCCTTGGAACCAGATAATTACCAGCTCTCCAAAGCATATTCCTGGTTTTAGAGTAGGAGCTCTGTTGTATTTTCAATACACCAATCAGGGCCTTAGGGAAACTCACAAGGCTTAGCCCCCAGGCTGTTACTAGATCTCCTAAAAACTCCCACCTCCCTGCCTGAGGTAATAAATAAAACCCTTGATTGATCAGGTAACTCCTTCACACAACAATGCTTTGCATTTCAAATATATGTCACCTGGTGTCATATTGCCCATCTGGAAGAACTGTGCTTTTCTTAAGAAGAAAACTGGAACTTTTAGCCACATCAGGCCTTAAGGTTGTTTAGGAAGCTGTAATGCCTCCTTGAAAAGCTTGTGAGAGGGTTTTTTTATATGGAGATGTGCCTGGTGTCTGGTTTTAAATCAGTGGTGGCTTTGAAAGACCCCCATACTTGAAAGACTCCCATGCCCATGTTAAACTTGGCTGAAATTCAGCTGGACCCCTCAGCTCAGTCAATGCTAAAACTGGATATCTATGGGTTGCAGACTCACTGTCTAGGCTAAGAAATGGGTGTCCTCCACCCTCCAAGGCAGTCTATCTAAACTGTCAAACATGCTGCAGAGTGCTCTATCAAGCTTTGTGGTTTTTTGGGACTATTCCACCCCCAACCCAAGACACCCTATCTAAATTGTCAACCTGCTACAGGGAGTTTAATCTGGCTTTATGGTTTTTTGGTGAAATTCGAGAATAAACACGGGGCCATCCCCAGGTTGAGCTAAGCCAGCCAATTTGAGAACCAATGAAATGCTGTGGCTAGACAAGCCTCTTATATAACTCCTAAATCCTTATAAATACATGATGTGCCACCAGCCTGACATGCTCAGTAACTTAATTGTAACTTAGTTGCTGCAGCATCCTCAGGTGCCTGCGTAATCAATACAGACACCTCTTGCTGATTGCATCTGTTGGCCTGAGTTATTGAGACTGGGGGACTTCTCCCACCACCCTTGAAAACAAGGGTTTTTCAGCTTCTCTGTAATGGTTTAGAGCTAAATATCTGGACAATCCAGTTGAACAAAGTGTACCCTAGCATCCCAATCTCTAACAGCCCTGATTAAAATACACTTATCTTCTGGGTGATTTAGAGGCAGTCCTCCCTCAGCTAATTCTACTTTGGGAGACTGAACTATCTCTAAGGCATTGGAAAATCCTTTATATCAGCAATTCAACTCTTCTATGTGGCAGCTTAGAAGTGCAGCGCTACCCAAAAAGTGAGATGCCTTGATACTGTCCACAAGTTAAACACAAATGGAGATTGTATGTAAGGTTAAATGCAAAGTGCTCAGTTTTGAGAAGATACTGGAAAAACTAGGCGTCTCTGAGAATGGCATATTGAAGTTGAGAAGAAAGATGTTTGTACACACAGCACCCTGCTCCCAATTCTCTAAGTAGATTAAGCCCACAACACTAGGTCTAGGAATTAACAGGACCACATGGGACTCCACGAGGCAGGGAATATGGCAGCAGGTTCCCAAACAGATCCCGTAAGGATGCACCACGATGTCTCCCGCACCTCACCCTCTGCTCCTCCCCATCTGGAGACAGCATTCCCTAGCTCACCATGCTGTGGTTCCCCAGATTGCCAAAGCTCTCAGTTCATCATCTCCCTGCAGCAGCAACTTCACCGCAGCACAGGAAACAACTGGCACAAGCTCCTCCACAAAGCCGAGTCTGAAGGCGGGTGCCAGAAGAGCCCTGCACTGTTTCTGACTGGCAGGTCACCTGGAGGGCCTGATTGGTTGGTGCAGTCTCAGTGGCAAGAACACTTTCCACAGGGCTATAGTGTGCTTAAAGACACAGCATACTGGTTTCTGGCCATTTCTTCCACCCCAGTCAAAGGTCTTTTCTAGATTGGCCAAGCTTTGTATTTCAATAGCACTTGCTTCTTGCTCCAAAAGGAGACACCGTATTAATCTTGCACTCCATAGGAACTTTCCCTTTTTCCTCCAGGACACAATGTGGCTAGCTAGATTGTACTGTGCACTGTGCTGTTGCAAGGTGGAAGTGATTTCTTGTCCTACAGGGGGAAGGGTGCACAGAATATTAACAGCTAAAGATAACTTTAAGGTCACAAGAGATGATTGTTCTGTGGCTTCATGGTGAGGTCACATGAACTGAAGGGGCTTTTTACATGGTTTTCACGGGGATTTCACACAGCACAAAAGAGAATAGGAGGAACCAGATCTTCAACAAGATGATTGATCTTTCCCCAACTGATGGCCGTATGATGGCTCCATTGCTTTATGGGTTCTATTCCTGAAATTCAAAGCAAATTCCCGACAAATGAATAATAATAAAAAAGTGTAGTGTTAGCCGGGCGGTGGTGGCGCACGCCTTTAATCCCAGCACTTGGGAGGCAGAGGCAGGCGGATCTCTGTGAGTTCGAGACCAGCCTGGTCTACAGAGCTAGTTCCAGGACAGGCTCCAAAGCCACAGAGAAACCCTGTCTTGAAAAACCGAAAAAAAAAGTGTAGTGTTCATGAAAATTTGAATACAAAGATAATAATGGAGCTAGGAAGAATGTCTTCATGAGCACTATTGCTAGCTATTACATCTCCACCAGGGTCAGGTAAATAAAATATACAACGGCAGCATTCAAGATTCTCTACATGAACAGGACAGGTAGATTGAATCTTACCATGATTGTAAAAAGTGGGCTTAATAGAATGTCTCACAAGCTGTGGTCCAGGTAACTTAAAAATAGCTGCTTACCAATGGTAATTTGAAATATCCAGTACATTGCTTGTCAATGTTTTGTCTAAAACCAAGTGAAAAATTCAGTAGTTGTTCAGTCCATGAGACTGGCCATTGTGTGTGTTTTGTTTTATGCTATGAATTTGAGTAGTGTGCTTTCAAGGTCGGGGAAGAAGAGTTTTGGGATGTTGATGGAGATTGCATTAAATATATTAATTTCTTTTGGTAGGGTTGCCATTTTTATTATGTTGGTTTTACCTATCCAAGAGCATTTTTCCATTTTCTTGTATTTTTTTCAATTTCTTTCTGTAAAGACTTAAAATTTTGAAATAACAGGTCTTTCACTTCTTTGGTTAGTGTTACCTGAAAATATTTTAAATTATTTGTGGCTATTGTAAATGGTGATGCTCCTCTGATTTCTTTCTTAGCTTCTTTCTTATTTGTATACAGGAGGGCTAATGGCTTTTTTCTTTTTTTGGTTTTTCGAGACAGGGTTTCTCTGTGGCTTTGGAGCCTGTCCTGGAATTAGCTGTGTAGACCAGGCTGGTCTCGAACTCACAGAAATTCGCTTGCCTCAGCCTCCCGAGGGCTGGGATTAAAAGCGTATGCCACAATCGCCTGGCTAGCTACTGAGTTTTTTGAGCTGATCTTGTATCCTGACAAATTACTGAAGGTATTTATGGGCTGTAGGAGTTCCCTGATAGAGTTTGTGGGGTCACTTATGTATACTCTCATATCATCTGTGAATAGCAAAAGCTTAACTTCTTCCTTTCCAGTTTGGATCCCCATGATCTTCTTTTGTTTTGTTTTGTTTTTTTTTTTTCTCTAGCTAGAATTTCAAGAACTATGTTTATTAGGTATGGTGAGAGAGGACAGCCATGAATTGCTCCTAGTTTTAGTAGAATCATTTTGAGTTTCTCTCCATTTAATTTGATGTTTGCTCTATGTTTTCTGTATATTTCTTTTATTATGTAAAGATACATTCCTTGTATCCCTGATCTCTCCAAGACCTTTATCATGAAGGGGTGTTGGATTTTGTCAAATTTTTCAGCATCTAATGAGATGATTATATTTTTTCTTTCAATTTATTTATATTTTGGATTACATTGACAGACCATATGCTTCATATGGTAAACCATTCTGCATCACTGGGATGGAGCTAGTTTCATCATGATGAATAATTTTTTGGTGTGTTCTTCGATTCAGTTTGTCAGTATTTTATTGAGTATTTTTGCATTAATGATCATGAGGGAGATTGGTTTGTAATTTTCCTTTTTGGTTCTTTATGTGGATTTAGTATCAGGGTAACTCTAACATCATAAAATGGAAATGTTTCTATGAAAAATGTTCCTTCTGTTTTTATTTTGTGTATAATATGAGGAATACAGTTGTTACTTCTTCTTTGAAGTTCTGGTAGAATTCTTCACTGAAACCATCCAGTCCCTGATTTTTTTAGGTGAAGAAAGGCTTTTGATGTCTACTTCTATTTACTTGAAGGTTACAGGTGTATTTGAATTGTTCACCAGGTCTTGATTTAATTTTGGCATGTGATATTTATGCAGAAAATTGTCCATTTACCTTACATTTTCCAATTTTGTGGAATACAGGATTTGAGGTATGATGAAATGATTCTCAGGATTTTCTCAGTGTCTGTTGCTATGCCCACCTTTTCATTTATGATTTTGTTAATTTGGATGTTCTCTCTCTGCCTTTGGTTAAGTTGGATAAGTGTCTGTCTTCTTGATTTTTTTCTGAAAGAATAGCTCTTTGTTACATTGATTCTTTGTAGTATTTTCCTTTTTATTTTACTGACTTCACCCCTAAATTTGATTATTTCCTGTCATCTCCTCATCCAGGGTGAGTCTGCTTCTTTTGTTCTGGAGCTTTCAGGTGTGCTGTTAACTCACTAGTGTGAGATTTCCCCACTTTCATTATGCAGGCATTTAGTGCTATGAAATTTCTTCACAGTATTGCTTTCATTGTGTCCCATAGGTCTGGGTGTGTTGTGCCTTCATTTTCAATGTATTCTAGAAAGTCTTTAATTTCTTTCTTTCTTTCTTTCTTCTTTGACCCATTGTTGATTCAGCTGAGCACTATTCACTTTTCAAGGGTTTGCCGACTTTCTGTGATTAGTGTTGTTGAATTCTAACTTTAAAACATGGTGATCTGATAAGACACAGGTGCTTATTACAATTGTTTGTGTCTGTTGAGGTTTGCTTTATCCACATCTATGGGGTCAATTTTAGAGAAAGTCCATGAGGTGCTGAGAGGAATTTATAGTCTTTTGTGTTTGCGAGGAATGTTCTGTAGATGTCTGTTAAGTCCATTTGAGTCATGATATCTGTTAGTTGCCTTATTTCTCTGTTAAGTTTTTATGTGGTTGAGCTTTTCACTGAAGAGGGTGGGGTGTTGAAGTTTCCTACTATTAGTCCTACTATTAGTGTGTACGATTTGACTGTGATTTAAGCTTTAGCACTGTTTATTTTACATATGTGTGTTATCTTATATTGGGGGCATAGATGTTCAGGATTGAGATTTAGTCTTTATGGATTTTTCCTGTGTTGACTATGAAGTGTCCTTCCCCATCTCTTCTGACAGATTTTAGTTTGAAGTCTGTTTTGTTAGATATTAGGATAGCTACACCTTCTTGTTTCTTAGGTTCATTTTATTGAAAATCTTTTCAAAACTCTTTACTCTGAGAAAATGTCTGTTCTTGAGGTTGAGGGGTGTTTCTTATATACAGCAGGAGGATATAATCTGCTTTGATATCTATTCTCTTAGCCTGTGTGTGTCTTTTTATAGGTGAATTGAGTCCAATGGTATTAGGAGATAGTAGTAACCAGTGATTGATAATTCCTATTATTTTTGGTGGTAGTGCTTGTATTTCCTTTCTTCTGGGTTTGCTGATAAGGGGTTATCAGTTGCTTCTGTTTTGGTGGGTACAATTAGCTTTCTTGAGTTGGAGTTTTTCTTCTATTTCTTTATGGGAGAATTTGTGGATAATTATTGTTTAAATCTGTGTTTGCCATGGAATATTATGTTTTCTCCATTGATGGTCATTTAAAGATTTACTGGGGCTAATTGTTTGTGTTCCATCCATGGTCTCTTTCCGTCTTCAGCACATTTGTTCAGAACCTTCTGGCTTTCATGGTTTCAATTAAGAATTAAGGATTAACACGCATAAGTCTTGCCTTTATATATTACTTGGCTTTTTTTCTTTTGCAGGTTTCAATATTCTCTCTTTATTCTGTATGCTCTGCAGTTTGATTATTATATGGTGAGGGGACTTGTTTTTGTTTCAGTCTATTTGTTGTTCTGTAAGCTTCTTCTAACTTCATAGTGATATACTTCTCTAGGTTGGAAAAGTTTTCTTCCATGATTATGCTGAATATGTATTCTGTGTCTTTAAGCTGGAGAACTTTTCCTTTTTCTATCCCTGTTATTCTTAGGTTTGATTTTTTTGTTTTGCTTTGTTTTTCTTTTGAGACAGGGTTTCTCTGTAGTTTTGGAGCCTGTCCTGGAACTATCTCTGTAGTCCAAGCTGGCCTCGAACTCAAAAGATCCACCTGTCTCTGCCTCCCAATTGCTGGGACTAAAGGCATGCACCACCAATGCCCAGTTCTACTCTTGAATTTTTCACAATGTCCCAGATTTCCTGGATGTATTGTGATAAAAATTTTTTGAATTTAAAATTTTCTTTGACCAATCAATATATATCTTTTTTGGTGCCTTCAACTGCTGATATTCTTCCTTCCATCCCTTCTAGTTGGTTAGTTATGTGTGCATCTGTTGATCCCATTTATTTAAATGGATTTCCCATTTCTAGAATTCCCCTTTTTGGTGTTTTCTTTATAGCCTTTATTTCAGTTTCAACTCTTTGATTCAGGTGTTTGGTTGTTTTTTTTTTTCTTTCTTGGTTTTTTTTAAGAGATTTGTTGATTTCTTCCAATTTTTTTCTTTGCCTTTTCCTCCTTTTTTTTTTTTTTTGCTTTTTTTGAGACAGGGTTTCTCTGTGGTTTTGGAGCCTGTCCTGGAACTAGCTCTTGTAGACCAACCTGGTCTCAAACTCACAGAGATCTGCCTGCCTCTTTGCCTCCCGAGTGCTGGGATTAAAGGAGTGCGCCACCACCGCCTGGCTTTCCTTGATTTCTTTAAGTGAATTTTTTTATATCCTCTTTATATCTATCCATCATCCTCTTAAGGTTATGTTTAAAATTATTTCTTCTCCTTCTTCTGTGTTAGGCTGGTAACTTCTTCCTGTAGTATTTCTATTAAGAAAAGCCATCCTGTCTCCTTGAGTATTGAACTCCTCCTCAGCTGAATTTACCTTGGGATCAGCATTTACATGGAATACAAAGATCTTTATACCCCTTTCCCATTTACAGAGATTATTCACATTCTCCTTTCTCAGATGTCTTCTCTCACCAATTTTCTAATCATGCTTTTTACTAATCCCTCAGCATCCAGACAAACCACTGGATAAAGTTCATCAATCAGTGCATTGATAGTTGTAGATTAGACCATTTCTCCTGTTATCCTGCAGCTACCTAAATCTGCATGGTTTGTGCATGATATATAGAACCATCAACCAGGGCCTACTCATCTCTTCCTGCAATCTTTGAGAGATATGAAGAATGTCTATCTAATTGAAATATATCTCTATATATCTAGAAAATCTAACATGACTACAAGCTTGACTATTATTTACGATTATTTTACAACAACCTATATTTTCTAATTATACATTACATTTTAAAAATGAACTACACAATCACAATACCTTAATCAAGATCAGAAATACATATACATATAATAAAATTGACCTTAATATCCACACCAATGCAAATTATTCATATCTATATCATATCCCCCTTTAAATGTAAAAGAACATTTATAAACAATGTTTTGGGAACATGGGCGCAGTTTTTTCTCTCTAAACTGCTTCCTGCTGAATGAGGGTGTCATTAATTAGGTCTTTCCTGGTATAACCTGTGAGCCAGGGTCATCTCAGTTGGCAGTTGAGTGAAGTAATTTTTTGAGGGTGTTCACAACAATCTTTCAGGAGGGCATGGTCTATCATACCAAATTGGAATAGAAGAAATCCATAGGGTCTGGTCCTCTGTGAAAACAAAGAAGACCCTTTCCGAAGCATCATATCCTTAGACCCAAATTCTGAAGTCATATCCTCATGATATCCATTTTGGTTCCACTTGGCAGCTCATATAATGAAATGACTCTCTGTACTTAGCTCCTTTACAGTCAAAAATTTTAAAGAAAACACAATGTACATAATCCAGACTCTCTGTGATTTTTCCATTTTTACGTGGCTTATTTTTACTTTATTTCTCTTACTCTCTTAACTATCTGTACTCTGTCTCTTTAAAGACCTTACCTTTTCATTTTTAAAGGCATTAACTTTTATTTTCTATATTCTTTTTCTTCTCTCTCTCAAGCCTACGTACATTCATCCAACATTGTGACTCATTTAGTGGTCTTTTTTGTCTGAATCTGTTTTATTGTGAATCTGTAATTTTTTTACTTCAGGAGCATTTCTTAAAATGTTAAGCACTTATTAATGCACCTTGTATGGTATTGCCTGTAGCCTGCCAAGTCTAAACCTTAACTGTGTTATTATTATGGTAATTACGGCAGTTCCTGCCTGAGGTCAGCACAGTTTAGCATGGAGCAGCAGCTCCTGCCTCAGATCTATTTGGTGCACCTGAGCTGTGCCTAGTTCCAGGTACACAGCACATCCAAATTGGAGCCGCATTCAGCAGTTTAATTTTGAGACTGAGTGTGCAGCATAGAAAATCTTTTCATCCAAGTTACAACCAAATCTGACAGGCAGAGCATTGTGCAGTCTGAAAACAGGTCTCTGAATGGCAGAAGGAATCCGCCATGCTCTTTCGCCTGCTTAAGCCTGAATTTGCCTTCTGTCCAGCTGCAGGCAGGGAGCGCTGAGCCGCTGAGCCATCGGCAAGGTCTCAGAACACTCTCCTCCGATCCCAAGCGGGAACAGAAACATCCAGTCCCATAAAAGCCTTGAACTGCTTTAAAACCAGAGTTCACACTGGCAGTACAGTCCCAGGAAGCCACACTTTAAAATGACACAGCTTTATTTCTGCGGCTATTGTTGAATCAGGAAATCTCTCTATGGCACGCCACCAACAAGCAGCAAAAATCTGTGTTAAACTCTGTTTTTTCTCTGTTCAAAATTAAGCTCTCTCAGGTTTTTAAGTGGATTTAGCCCATCACGTCTGGGCGACACCTGTAGTAATTGTTATTCCTTTGGTCCCCCCCTAGCCACGCCCACGCCCTTTTAACCTCCGACCACGCATGCAATCGTCCTCTTTCTGTTCCCTCTGTCCCGGTGTACACACGGCTTTTCCTTTTCTCCCTCTCTCTCTCTCTCTCTCTCTCTCTCTCTCTCTCTCTCTCCCTCTCTTTCTCTCTCCCTCAATAAAATGCCTTATACTTATTTTCTGTGTTTACGCGTCTGTTCGTCACCGTTCATGAGGCGTGTGCCCCCCTGCTGGTGGGAACCTTGCAGCCGCTTTTCTCATGGCAAGATCCACCAGCCTGATCTGTAATCATTTTTAATGAATAACAAATGGTGCCGCATGACTCCCGAACCAGGTTCTTTTCCACTTCGCCGGCCTACGACCCACGTGTTCCATCTGCAGCAGCTCCTCCAAACAAATAATCAGCTAACTGTGAGTGTTCCCTTCTTGCCAGCTTAACCATCTCTTCTGACCCAAGGGATTGACCGTTGAGCTCCGGGCAACTCTTTGCGGTTTTTAGGGATGGGGGGACCTCCACTTGTTCCCTTCGCTGGCATTCAATTCAGCTTGTCTCCTGTGCTAAGCCCGTGCCTGGGATGGCGTTAGCCAGCCCCCTCAGCTCACTCGCGCCTGGAGGCCCGGGGTCTCCAGTTCTCTTTTCTTTTTTCATTCCTTTTCTTTTTTCTCTTCGTTGTGACTACTGCTACGGTGCAGTAGGCTGCTTGGTGCAGCACGGCCGCTACGGTGTGGCCTGACCATTGCTAAATCCCTCTTCCGTCGGAGGCTCGAGTGGATTCAGCCAGGTCATAGCACCCCTCCCCCCCCTGTGAGCTCAGACGCCTTTTCACAGGGCCTGGGTGTTCGTGTCATCTGCATCTCGCCTTAACGGGAAGCCGTTCTCATTGTAGGCTTGAGGTGCTACGGTTTTTGCGAGTGTTTTCACGGTCTTAACCATGGGAGCCAAGCCATCCAGACCTAGTTTTTTCGGTTTCAGCCTTTTGTCCCTCCCCTCTGTGGCTTCTGTTATGGCATGGCAGGCTTTCCAACTGAGCAGACTACACGTGGCAGTCACCATCTTGGCTGAGAGCCAGATGGGTCAGGTGACCTTTTCGCCATCTTGGCCGAGAGCCAGATCACGTGACCACACTCTCCCGGTTTCACTCTCCCGGTTTTACCCTGCCTTCTCACCTGGTTTTCACTAAAATCCTCATGTTAACTCTGTTAAATATGTTTTGAGCAATGGCAAATGTCTCTGATAGGGCCCATCAGAGGCGTCCACGTTGCTCAATTCTCGTTCACTCTCTCAATGCATAATAATTGTTTATTACATCTCATTTCAGACTACAAAACATGAGTCATATTTTAAACTGGTACGTACCCTTAAATCTCTTAAGCTGTTTTCTACCATTGTCAGTTCTGGCATTAACCTTCCATTGCCAGAAGTTTCTGCTTTCTGCCCTTTTACAAATGTGGACCTTACCTGTTAAGAGCCAGTATACTGCAGCTATATTTAATCCAGCTCTCAACTGCTCAGAGATCTGGGGAATGTGATATTTAAGTATTGATTATTAAAAAATTTTCACAACACCAAAAAGAGACAGGTTGGCTCCTAGCAGCAGCTCTCTGCTCCTTCCAAAGAAGACAGACACATGGAGAACAACGTCCTTCTGCATTTCGCTTCGACTGCAGAGCGCTAACTATTGGGCAAACCTGCCTTTCATCTAAACTAGAGATCTCTAGACGTGGACGGAATCACTGGAATAGACAGCCTAGCTGCTCAGGTCAAGGTAGGCCTGTCTTCCTATAGATTTCTTAGCCCACAGCATCTTCTGGAGCCTGGCAGGCCCTGCGCTAAACAGCAAAGCTCAAGTGCAACCTTCAGCGACCATGGAGGACCCCCAAAAGAGTAGCTCTCGGTGCCAACCAAGTAAGTTCTCTGTCATTTTTTAATCAGTAACTCAAGTAAAATCTTATACTTCTCAAAGATCTCTGACAGTCTGACAGCTGAGAGGTTTTGCCAGGTTGAGGTTTTTGTAAGGTGACCTCACCAAACAAATTTCAAATCAAATTTATCTCTTATGCTACAGTCATTATATGTCTAAAACTTCTGTTTTCACAAACCCAAGGAGTTCTCTTGAGTTCCAGGGAGCAGAATTAAAACAGGTCAGATACCCCCTCAATTCCCTGTTCCTAATTTTGTTTTCCTTAATTTAATTTTGTTCTTTATCCTGCCCATACCTTAGGCCATGCCACAAACACCGGTCAAAAGCAAAGGGACGAGCTACGTCAGGATGCTCCCAGCCTTCTCTCGCACTCCCCCCCCAAGACGACGCCCACAATCAGCCAGAAGCAGTCTTGAGAATTCGCTGCCCCAATTCCTTCAAACTGGAGCATCTAATTTGCTTTTTTTATTAAAAGCAAGATGTGCAAATGTTATTCCTTTGGTCCTGCCCTAGCCACGCCCACGCCCTTTTAACCTCTGACCCCCACCTGCAATCGTCCTCTTCCTGTTCCCTCTGTCCCAGTGTACACACGTCTTTTCCTTTTCTCCTTCTCTCTCTCTCTCCCTCTCTTTCTCTCTCCCTCAATAAAATGCCTTATACTTATTTTCTGTGTTTACGCGTCTGTTCGTCACCGTCCGCGAGGCGCATGCCCCCCTGCTGGTGGGAACCTTGCAGCCGCTTTTCTCATGGTGAGATCCACCAGCCTGATTGGTAATCATTTTTAATAACAGTAATAAGGAGCAGTGCGGCTGCTGCATCCCCGGCACCCGGCCGCCCGCATGGCTTAGCTTATGCCCCGAAATAATTACACGGAAACTATATTCTTTTAAACACTGCCTGGCCCATTATTGGCTAGCTCTTCTTGGCTAACTCTCACACCTGGACTAGCCCATTTCTTATAAGGTGTGTAGCACCCCAAGGTGTGCTTATCAGGGAGATTCTAGTCTGGGTCTGTCTGGAGTGGGAAAATCATGGCGACTCTCTCACTCAGCTTTTTTCTCCCAGAGTCCTGTTCTGTTTACCCCGCCTACCTAAGGGTTGGCCTATCAATGAGCCTAGGCAGTTTCTTTATTGATAAGAAATCACTCCCACATCAAGGGACCAACTTTAAAGAATGCATAGTCCCAGCAGAGAAAAGGCAGGACAAGAAGAATCATGAAAACTTGCTAGTAAGGTAATACATTCTAGATGATTGTTGAAGTATGATCCTAATTAGTAGTATTAATAAAATCCCAGAGTCAGATATTGGGTAAAGCTGACAGAACAGAGAAGCAACACAACAGCCACATTCACTTCTTGCCTCTCCAAATCCCCATGGATATGGGGAATAGAACTGAGATCATCCTTTTGGCAGTGAGTGATTTTATCCTCTCAGTGATCTCCCCAGCTCAAGGCTGAGGGCTTAAAACCAATTAGAGCTTCACAAATGAGACAGATTTTGCTGGGCACATTGTTCCCCATCAATAATCCCAATACATTGAATATGGGGACAGAAGGAATTTGCCTTTCAGGTCCAATTAGTATATATAGCAAGAACATGTCTTAAAAGAAAACATTAAACAAACATCATTCATGCTGATTTTGGTGATTCATACTTTAGATTTAATTCAGTAATAGTAAGTTGATGCAGGAGTATCACCAATAGATTCAAACCAGGCTAAGATATCTTGTGAGACCCTGGTCAACAAAACTTTCCATCCCCAAATGTTTCAGAAGGCTGTCCTTTTGAACATTTCTTAAACCTAACAAAGGTCTACCCATTTGTTTGGGAATGCTGAAATCAATACCTAAAATAAAAATGGAGAATTTATTAGCACTTATTGTAGATACCAACTTCAAAATTCTCAAGGGAAGAAATACTATCTAAGTACTTTTCACTCTTTTAAATAAGTGAGCCTGTTAAAATAATCTTAAAATGTTTGTATTAAATATACAACAATTTACTAGCTAGGGACTTGAGAAATTATGAGTAAAATCTATCTCAGAAAAAAAATTCAGATTATTAAGTCAACACATCCAATACAAAATGTCAGTGGGTTTTCCTTGCTGTGGTTTAAGCTTTAATGGTGGTATATCCCTTTCAAGCATCCATTTACTTAATTTTAAATTTTAATAGACTTGAATAAATGACAGCAAGATAAAATTTAAAGATAAATAGAATGAGCAAGCACCTTCAACTTGATCAAAACAAATGATTAAATCTTGCCATAGATCTAATGGCTCATACTGTTTGATAAATTTTTCATCAGAAATAACACTCAATATTACACTTCATTTTTCCCATACTCTTTTGACTAGTACTACGTGAAAGGTTATTTTCTTCAATGTATATAATATGATACTGAAGTATTTGGTAAAAGGCTTCTGGTGTGTAATTATGGCATAAATAAAAAAAGCTGGGAACTAGAAGTTTAAAAATTATTTGACTAAAAATTACAGTATATTAGTCAGTGTTACCTAGAGTAACAGAACTTAAGGACTAAATCTCTCTCTCTATCTATATATCGGTCTGTCTGTTGTATGTCTGTCTAAGAGTGTGTGCATATGGCAATTTACTGGGATAACTTAAAGGCTGCACTCCAACAATTGCTGTCAGTTACTGGAAAGTGCAAGAGCTAGTAGTTACTCAGTCCCACAAGACTGGGTGTCTCAGTTGTTTAGTGTATAGGCTGGAATCCCAAAGAAGTAGACTTCAATGACAGTGAGTACATGTACTGACAAGGTAAGGAAAAACAGAGAGGAGAAATAACAGCCCACATTCCTTCCAGCAAAAGGTGTGACCCAGAATAAACACATGCCTTCCAGCTTCAAGGTCTAGATTAAAGGCAGGAGTCATCCATCCTCAGTATCTGGGTCAAAGGTATGTTTTCTTGCCTTAAGGTCTAGATCACAACTGTGTTCTCCTTTTTGGAATTATAGTTCATTCCAAATGTAGCAAAGTTAACAACCAAAAGCAGCTATCATAATCAATCACTTGTCAACTTGGCATACAATTATACCAACTTATTAATTTCCAAATGAAAATTAATATCCAGGCTGTAATTATGCCTAAACATAACATAAGTATAACAAATACAATTGCAAATACATTATCTTTTTAGAAGAATGGCAATGTCCCTTGGAGCACATTTTTCTATTATTTCAAAATTATTTCTAATACCACAGATATACTCATAATTGATATTGAAACATATGATTAAAAACCTAAAAGAACATATCAATGACTGTACAAATGCATTATCAACAAAATACAACAGAAGCACTCATGTCAGTTAAAGTTCTCCTTTCTGCAAAGGTCACGTGTCTTAGATGGTATTTAGAACTGCAATCTCTACTACACATTCTGTATTTCTTTCACCCTCTGCAAGCACTTCACATGGTCTTGCACCTTTTCCTAGAGAAGTGACCTATCCCTTCACTTCTGATGAATATGTGACCTTTGTCATACTTATTGTATTAGATTTTGTCATCTCCCATTAACTTTAATCACAAGGCACAATTTCAGACAGAGACACCCCAAAGGATCTGCTGCATCCCAGACATAATCCTTGTTACTTCCCTCACATTGAGGCAATTCAATTTCCTCACAGTAATCTGGAAATACCACCCTGCCAAAGGTTGTTATTCCTTTCTTCATCTGTTGGTTTAATATCATTTGAACCCAAACTCCCTTCTCACTTTTTTCTTCCCATCTCCCTTTACCCCAACCCCACCCCCAAGTTTCCAATTTTTGCCTGGCAATCTTGTCTCCTTCCAATATCCAGGAGGATATCTATATGTTATTCTTTGGGTTTACCTTCTTATTTAGCTTCTCTAGGTTCACAGTTTATAGGCTCAATGTCCCTCATTTATGGCTAGAATCCATTTATGAGTACATACCATATTCATCTTTTTGGGTCTGGGTTACCTCACTCAGGATAGTTTTTTTTCTATTTCCATTCATTTGCATGCAAAATTCAAGATGTCATTGTTTTTTACCGCTGAGTAATACACTAATGTGTACATACTCCACACTTTCTTTATCCATTCTTCCATTGAGGGCAATCTAGGTTGTTTCCAGGTTCTGACTATTACAAATAATGATGCTATGAACATAGTTAAACAAATGCTTTTGTAGTATGATACAGCATCTCTTGGGTATATTCCCAAGAGTGGTATTGCTGGATCCTGGTGTAGGTTGATCCCAAATTTTATAAGAAACTGCCACACTGATTTCCAAAGTGGTTACACAAGTTTGCATTCCCACCAGCAATGGATAAGTGTTCCCCTTACTCTACATCTTCTCCAGCAAAGGCTATCATTGGTGTTTTTGATTTTAGCCACTTTTACAGGTGTAAGATGGTATCTCAAAGTTGTTTTGATTTGTATTTCCCTGATTGCTAAGGAGGTTGAGCATGACCTTAAGTGTCTTTTGGCCATTTGAACTTCTTCTGTTGAGAATTCTCTGTTCAGTTCAGTACCCCATTTTTAATTGGGTTAATTAGCATTTTAAGGTCTACTTTCTTAGATAGAGTACATCCAGTGTGAACAGTTGCACATTAGGCCATTTCTCCTTGTAAATAAAATTTATGAGAATGTTTACTGCCTCCTCTTCGGCCCACTGTGAAGGTTTCCCTTCACTAATATCTTTCAGGGTGTCCCAAAATGGGGCTGAAATCCTGAAGCTATCCAATACTTGGTTGTACCAGGATAATGTGAAGGACCATCAGCCAGGATCTAGCCTTCTCTTCCTCATTCAATCAATCATAAAGCATAGGCTATAGATATATGCTTGGCAGCAGAAGGCATTGTAGCAGGAGTAGAAGCCATTGGCATTTGGCCACTTTTTCATGTAGCTTCTTTGTGCCTTCAGAAACTACTTGGTCCTGATCTCTTTTATGCCACTTCTTTTTAATAATAGGTTGGTGCTGTGAATGTCCAATAGGCAGACTATCCCTACATCTCCCCATTTTTGTCTAAATAAGACAGAACTAAACCAAATACAACTATAAACAATAATAACAAATAATAAATATAACAAACAATATTGAGAACAAAAGTTTTACCAGACATTCTATCTCAAGGAGTCTAAATAATGTAGAGAGTAATTACAATTATATAATCTTCAACTCCATCAAAGATCTGAGGAGGGAATAAATATTACTTAACAAATGAGAGATATCCAAAATGTGCCAGAAATGACAGAGACAACTGACTACCCAGGCAATCACCCAAATTCTCGTTTGCAATGTTGAGTCAACCAACTTTGGCTAAGGCCTAATATAACTGACATGCCATTATTAAATGCAAGGAACTTTCTTAGAATTATCCTACCCTGTCTTGGCAAGATAAGACAATCCTGTTTCATAACTTTGTCAGTAGTTGAGGTATGGGCTTTTCTTAACCCAAAGGCCAGTACTGCCAAGATGACAAGCTCCCAGTGGAGTGTCTTTGGTGCTCAATGTTTTCTCAGGAGTAGAGTGGCATTGCCATGAGTAAACGTTTCTCATTGGCACAGAATTCTAGGTTAGATTAAATCCATTTCCTACAGCTCTTCAAAGAAGCTGAAGATTATACTATCTATACTAAATATAATCTCTATATAATTAGAAGACCTGATTAACCTAAAAATAAACATGACAAACATATAATTCTCAATACCTATCTAACTTGAAGACTAAGAGAATAAACAACTGTGCAATATATAAAGACAATGATCTTCATCTGTAAACAATGTCATTACATATCAAATGTAAACAATGATATTACATAAGTAGTATCAGAGGTAGAAATGTACATGGTAACATGGTAGATGTATCAATACAATATAAGCATACTCTTATACAAAAATAGAGGTAGGAACACTCACATTCAATATTCAATATATCAATATACAGGAAACAGTACCAATACAATTTTCTAAAATCAGTAACTCACAAATACACATCATCCCATCAAACCAGTTAATCCCCCCCTTTTTTTGAACATACCCCTAATTTCATAAAACATCTCCCCATCCCCTCAACCCCAAACCAACCACTAAAAGATGTCCCTAACCCTGAGGGCAAACTCTGTTGGGAGAGGAGACGTTGTCCTCTAAGATTGCTTCAAGCTGACATGGGGGTGACGTTTTTCTTAGGAGCTCCTGTGAAAGCAAATGATGGTAAAATTCCCAAATTAACCTTTGACCTAAGAAAATTGTAACTAGTCTCTGTGTGTTGTGAGAAGGTCTGACCAGAATGTTGTCAAAAATGTGCACCATTCGAAATTGTCTCGTGCAGTTGGTACCAAAAAACAAGTCTAATATTAGAGCTTAAAAAAAGGAAAAAAAATAATAATCATGACATCATAAAAACCAGGTTGAGTTGATGTTGTGGGGCCCCATCTTCATCCTGAAAACTTCAAAAATTACTGTAGGAAAATTTGTTGCTTGTTATGGGAAATTTAAACATTAACAACAAGGATACATACTGACATATAAAGAAAGACACAGATATGAAGAAAAGCAAAGAAAGTTTGTCAAGTATACAATTATTCTTATTTTGTCCCATTTCATGGCTCCTGATCTGAAACAGAAACTCTGAGATATCTCTTATCAACAGGCTTGGAATTGAAGATGGACTGAGCCAGAGTCCAACTCCAAAACCAGCTCTACATATTTATAAAGAAGTGTTCAATAAAACATATAGATATGTATATTAGTGAGGGCCTGAGGTGTGTGGGGCATGGATTCTAACTCTGGCAGCCGTGCTCAAGGTGGTGGCATCGATGGTGGCAGGGCGCCAGGAGAGATGTGGGCTCCAGTGGCTTAGGACCCACAGGCTGCAGGGCGGGGCAAATCTGCCCCAACGTTAGGGCGCCAAATGAAGGCGGATTTAATTAATTCAGACAAATAGTGATAAGTCCGCGGAGCACAGGAGACAGGAAGCAGGGAAGGGACCCACAGCATCTCTGTGCCCCATTATATCAGTAAGCATTTGCCCGAGGCCATCCCGCCCCCAATAGGCAGACTATCCCTACAACACAGCTTGGAAAATAATTTTTATGGTGCAAGTCTCCTCCTCTTATGGAAGCCAGGGAATTGGAAAAGTCTCATAACCCCTGATTTTGGAGGGAAAGATAGTAGAGAGCTTCTGTATGTACTTGGGATGGAAGCTGAATGTTCTGAAAGAATACCCAGTGCTCTTAACTGTAGGTAGAATACCTCTTAGCTGAGGTATTCTCTGTCCTGCGTTTTCTATTCTTGGTTATGTTTCTTGTTCAAGGTTGCCTAGTCAGGGTCAGAAACCTGAAGATCATTAAAAGGTACAATTCTCCTGCACTAGAGAGAATTAGCCTGAAGAAGGGACTAGTTCCTTAATTGATTATCCAATATGAGTAGTCAGTGCATTATATATACACATCCAACAAAAAACAGAAGCAGGAGGTTGCATTCATGTATTTCAGCATACTTGTTCACCCATACCTGACAGGGATGAAGTTGGAAGGTTTTGGGGGCAGGGATGGAATGAAGAGATGAAAGCAAAAAGTGATGTAATATTTTTAATTAACAATTCATGAGGATTACTTTTAAATTAAAATGGGGGCTTGATAGATGGCTCAGCAATTAGAGCACTGGGTGATTTTACCGAGGACCTTGATTCCATTCTTGGACCCTGCAATTTAGCTAGCCATTTGCTCTAATTCCAGCCCCAGGCATCTCCTTCCTTCTTCTGCCCTCTGTACGTACTGTGTACTGTGCACAGGCACATTCAGTAAAAACAACAATTAACCAAATATTTTTAAAAGTTAGAAAAAAGAATGAATGAAATTCTCTACACTGATGTCATAACCTTGAGACAAACTACAAGACAGGGCTAGTTAAAAATGGGCTGCTTCTTGTCTTGCATGGAAACATCTGTGGCCTTCTGCTTAGTAATCCTGCTCAGAACAAAAGCAGCTTTGCACTGGAATTAATAGAGGTCATCATAACCGTTCATCCAGGAGCACTATATAGAGGGCTGTTAGGTAACTTTTTCTTGAAGTTTTCTGGTTTTTTGATCTCTATCTTTTATGTCTGTGAGAATTATGATGTTGGCACATTTCTCTTTGGTCAAGCATCAAGATTGACAATCTACTTTTCACAGTGTCAATTACTTGATTTTCAAATAAGACCTTATGGTGCAATATGAACATAGAGACAATTCTTTCCATTGTTTTTTGTATTTTCTTATGTTCCTCCATGACTCTGATGTAAGGATGCCCCTAAATGACTCTACATTATGATTGTGTGCAGAGGTAGATTTGTTAACTTAGCACACCAAAGAAAAGGAAGAACATTATATGAGCATGTTCAGACTCCCTAAGTAAAATTTCCATGCTTCCATTGTCAAGGAAAAAAAGCTGCTTTTGAAACAACTCCCATGCAGGCAAGAGGTTTTTCTCATTTCTTCTCACTTGGCAGTTGTGATGGTTACATAGGGTAGTCAAACTGGCTACCTCTGGGATTAATTCATACACACACAAAAATGGTTATATCTGAGTGTGGTTTTACTTAATTGAAGTTTTTGAAATGGGTACACCTTTTATCGTTCTAGATTATTTGAGATGATAGGATCCACCCTTAGCTGCTTGGTGGTAGTGTACACCTTTAACACTATCACTGAGGAGGCAGAGCAAGTCTGGTCTACACGATGAGTTCCACAGCTACACAGATAAATCCTGTGTTGAAGACAAAAAAATAATGACCCAAACAATGACTATGATACACCTTTAACCTGGATCTCACTTTCTCATGGAAGCAGACACATATAAAGGATATTAAAGAAGAAGCTTCTCTCTTTTTGCCTCCTTCCAGTAGCTCTGGCTACCATGTTCATTCCATTACTAGCATTAGAGCCGACTTCTTTGGAATGGTGGTGTATCCTGTAAACCAACTTAGACTTCGAGTCTCATGGACTGAACTGCTGCATTCTACACTTGATCTTAGAGAAAAGACTGAGAAGCAATCTCCTGTACCCTTCAAATTTCCATTGCTAGGCAGCTATTTTTAGGTGACCTGGAACTCAGCTTGGGAGACATTCTAATAAGATCACTTTCTACTTTAATGGTGAGATTCATTCTACCAGTCCTGTTCATGTGGAGAATCTTGAATAATGCAACTGCACATTTTTTATGCAGCAGTCCATGGAGGAAGATGTGCTGGCTAACAACAGTACACATAAATCATTCTTCCTGCCTCCATTATTTTCTCCATATTCAAGTTTCCACATTGCTCTGAATTTCAGTATTAAACTTGAAACACCGTGGATCCATCATCCAGCCTTCAGATGGGGGTAAGATCTTGTTTGAGATCTGGTTCTTGCTTTTCTCTCACGGTTGTCTGAAATTGCTGACAACCAGGTAAAACTTACCTTCAGTACATCCGATCTCAGCATGAAGCCACAGAACAAACAGCTCCTTTTGTGACCTGAGAACTCCTTTGTTTGTTAATATTCAGTGCTTCCTTCCACCTGTTCTACAGGGAATAACTCCAGCCATGTAGCAGAGTACACTGTACAATCTTGCTAACCACATTTTGTCCAGGAGTGAAAATGGAAAGTTCCTATGGAGTGCAAGATTATAACAGTGTCTGATTTGGAGTTAGGGGAAAGTGTTATTGAAATGCATATCTTGGGAGATCTAGAAAAGATCTTTGATGGGGGAGGGAATGCCAAGGAACCACTGTGCTGTATTTTGAAGCACACTATAGCGCCATGGGATAACTTATGTTCCTACATGACTTTCAGGTAAGAAGGTGCCTAAATGTCCCAGCTTTTATATTGTGATTATGTTTAGAAGTAGATTTGTTAGTTGAGCATGTTTAAGAAAAGGGCGAACATTACATAAGCATGTTCAGACTCTCTAGGTAAAATGCCCATGTTTCCTTTGTTGAGGAAAACACTGTTTTGAAAATAACTTCCATGCTCTTCACGCCTCCTGCAGGCAGGAAATATTTTCTCATTTCTTCTGTATTGGCTGTTGAGATGTCTATTTTTGGCAGTCAAATTGACTCTCACTATGATTATCTAATACATAAAGAATTAATTTTACCGGAGAAAGATTTTAAAGATTTTGAAATAGGAAAAGCCTCCATTAATCTGTATAATTTGGGATTATAGAACCCATCTTCAGCTGCTTGGTGGCAGTGCATACTTTTAACACCATGACTCATGAGCACAGGTAGTGGGATTTTCTGAGTTGGAGACTAGCCTGGCCTACTGAATGAGTTCCACAATTACATGGAAAAATTCTGCCTTGAAATCTCCAAAAAAGCATCTGAATCAAAGACTATGACCAAACTTTAATCAGCATCTTATATTCTGATAGCAGCAGTCACATATAAAGTATTTTGAAGAAGAAAAGTCTCTTTTTTTGCCTCTGTGCTCTAGCTCTGGCTACCAAGCTCATTCCTTTAGTAGCATTAGAGCTTACTTCATTGTAATTTTGATTAATACTTAAAACCAGCTGAGTCACAGAGCCTTGTGGGCAGAACAGCTACCGGATTCTTCACTTGATCGTACACAAAAGGCTGTGGAGCAATCTATTGAATTCTTCAATTGCCATTGGTAAGCAACAATTTTTAGATGACTTGGATCACAGCTTGTGAGACATTCTAACAAGGCAACTTTTAAAACACTTGGTGAGATTTATTCTACCTCTCCTGGTCATGTAGAAAATCTTGAATACTGCAGTTGCATATTTATTCCTTTTACTGTGGAGGAAGATATGCTGACTGACAAGAGTGCTCATAAAGACATTCTTTCTAGCTCTGTTATTCTCTACATATTCAAATTTGAATATGAAACTACTCTTTTTGTTATTATTCATTTGCCTGGAGTTTACTTTGAATTTAAGAATTAAACCTATAAAGCAATGGAGCCCTCATCCAGCTTTCCGATGGGGGAAAGACCAGTCATCTTGTTTGTGATCTGGTTCCTGCTTTTCTCTTTTCTGTTGTGTGAAATCCCTGTTAAAACCATGGAAAAAGTACCTTCAGTTCATGTGACCTAAGCGTGAAGCCACAGAACAAATATTTTATTTAGTAACTTTAGCCAGAACCTGGAAACAACCTAGATGCCCTTCAATGGAAGAATGGATGAAGAAAGTATGGAATATATATACATTAGAATACTACTCAGCGGTAAAAAACAATGACTTTGCGAATTTTGCATGCAAATGGATGGAAATAGAAAACACTATCCTGAGTGAGGTAACCCAGACCCAAAAGGATGAACATGGGATGTACTCACTCATAATTGGTTTCTAGAGATAAATAAAGGTCAGTGAGTCTATAATTTGATACCCTAAAGAAACTAATTAAGAAGGTGAACCCAAAGAAAAGCATATAGCTATCCTCTGGGTTATGGGAAGTAGATCAGATTGCCGGGCAAAAATTTGGGATCTTGGGGGTGTGGTGGGAGGGGGGGTAAGGGCAGAAGGGGAGAGAAATGTAAGAAGGGGAGGGTGGGGGGAATTTAGTAACTTTAAAACTCTCTTTAGTTGTTAGTATTCTAGGCATCCTCCCCACTATGGGACAGGTAATTGCTCCACCCACCTAGCACAAAGCACTGTACAAGCTAGCTAACCAAGTTGTGTTTTAGAAAAAAGGGAAAGTTCCTAAGGAGGGCAGGAAGAGGACAGTGACTGCTTTTATAGCCAGGGGCAAGTACTATTGAAATGCATATGCTCTCACATCTGGAAAAGATCTTTCATGGGGTAGATGGAATGGCCAGGAACAACAGTGCGGTCTCTTTAAGCACAGGGTAGCACTATGGGATGTTCTCTTGCCCCTCAGGAATCACTAGCCAATCATGCACTCCAGGTGACCTGCCAGTTAGAAGCCTGGCTGATCTCTTCTGGGCAGCCACCTTCAGTTTGGCTTTGAAGAGGACCAGGCGCTAGTAAATTCCTGTTCTGTGGTGCAGTTGCTGCTTTAGCAAGATGTTGAGCTGAGAACTTTGGTGGGCTGGAGAAGCACAACATGGTGAGTGAGGGAATGCTGTCTCCAGATGGGGAAGAGCAGAGGGTCAGGTGCAGAAGACAATGTGGTGCATCCTCCTTGGATCTGGGTGGGAACCTGCCGCCATATTCCCTGTATTGTGAAGTCCCGCATGTTACCTGCTAACTCATGACCTCTGAATGACTTTGCTTTGTGGCTTAATCTGCTTAGAGTATTGGGAGCAGGAAGCTGTGTGTACAAACACCTTTCTAGTCAACTTCAACGGGTTTGATGCATTCATGGAAACAAGTTGCAAAACTCAGAGAAACTGGTGCTCTCACCACCACTCTGGTGCAGAACTGAAAATACACAATAACAAAATGACAGACATAGACTCAAAATCAGAAGCCGTGTGGCAGCAGATTCAAAAATACAGATGTAGGATCATGCCTCCCTTGGAGAGTAGGGCGATCTGGTTGCTCTTCCCTTCCATAAATGTCTGTGAAATGTCTTTCAGGGCTATGGCAAGGGATCTCAGGAGACGTCTGCCTCCTCCCTTAGTCCCATTTCAATACAGACCCTGCACAAGTACAATTCTCAGATTACTGATTCACAATTACAAAGAAACAGAAACACAATACATAAACAGACAGACATAAAATTGAGCTCGTTCTTTATACCTCCAACTGGGTTTAGAGTGTGTCTGGGAGCAACTCGATTCCTGGTCAGGAAACCAAATGTTGGACTCTAGCATCCAAACACCGAATAGGAGTCAACCCCAGAGACCACTTCATACTCCACAGCTGATACAAAAGCATGAGGGTTTTTATTAATTCTGTCATGACAGGGTCCCTCAGCATTTGGAAAGCCGAGAGACCCTGAATAGCAGGCACAGGCTACTTTTAAAGGAGAAGGTCACAGAAGCAAGGGGGGTTGTGATTGGCCTATTCAAAAAAGCTATTGCCAATAATTGGCTGGAGAGCTGTTGTCAGATCAGATGAGGTAAGAGGTCATTTTGATCCCATTTCCCAGGGCACTGAATCAAAACATACGTATATGGGTAATTGTTCAGGAACTGAGTACTTGCATGTGTAGCTGTTAGGTCCTTAGTTCCCAGGGTAGGAGGGGAAGCACTATGGAATGGAGGCTAAGAGGATTCAGAATTGTTAAAATGGCTTCAGAATTGTCTTAAATTCTTACATTCCATCCTCTTATTTGGTCAAATATCCCAATCTTGAGATATTAGTAAATTTGGAGGACTAATTGGATCTGTACACAGAAATTAACAAACCAGTGTTGTAGACCCATAATAGATCAATAGAAGGCACCAGGTCCTGTCATCCTTGGACTTGGAAGAGTTAGGTTTGTCCCCAATTACAGGATGTATGAGACATGATATTTTGAAACTGCCAGGTGAGGCTATTTCCTCATAATAGGGAGGTTCTGCTTACAGGCATAGCCAGCAAGATTGTGTCAAGCTGGGGTCAGTACTATTTAGCAAAGAAAAGGCTCCCACTATCAGATTCAATGGTCGCTGGCCTGTATTAACTTGCTAGCAGTAAAGCAGTGGTTACAGAAGGGTTTTTAGGACTAGGAGTGGAGCTCAGGGCCCTGGCAAGGGGGGCTACCTCTGCAGGGGCTAGCTGGCCCTGGTCAGGTAGTACCAGGTTGGGCCCTAATACTATGGTCATTGGAGGTGTTACAACAACTCACAGGGTGAACAGAATCTCTATGTCTTTCCTTCCTGGATCATACAACCATAAACCCCAAGTATTGCCTGTTAACCAGTTAGCTCTTTTTTTTTTTCTCAGTGAAAGTGATTTCAGATTTTCCTGGTCTGATACAGGTGAAAGAGACTAAGTCATTTTTGTTACCCCTCAACCAGGACACATTGACATTGGTTTTACATCCCCAGGCAGCCCAATAAAATACTTTAGCCCCCCCATACTGCAGAGTTTGCTCTCCCCCCCCCAGACAAATATATCATTCAAAGTATTTGCATACAGGATAAAAGTTTCTGAGGGTTTGCTCCGTATCCTCCCAAGAGTTATTTGCTAAAACACACAGGTCAAAAGTTGCCTGGGGGAACCAGGTACACAGGGGAAGAACTCCAGTGGGAGCCTTAAGGCTTGCCTAGTCTCAAAGTTAGTCAGGGTCCAGGTTAAGTCCTGAGGTATAAATATCAGGGTAAAGATCAGCAAGCCTGGCAGAATCAGGCCTCCTTGAGAGGATTTTACTTACGCTGAAGCTTTCATTTGGAAGGTCCTGGGTTGTCCTGTGGAGGTGCAGGCTTGACGTGAGATGCATGGATCCAGACTGCAATACCGTCCACTTTGAAGGCAGTAGGTGTAGGGTCCCTTCCAGCCAGGTTCACGGTTCTGGGACCGGTGTCTCCGAATGTACACAGAATGCGTGTGAGATTCCCAGGTGCCTCGGCTGGTGTTGGGAGGTGCCAGCACAGGAGCAGGGAGAGTAGCTTAGTCCAGGGGCAGCAGCAGGGAGGATCTAGTCTGGCCAGAAACAGCAGGCTCTGGTCAGACAAATACCATTTCATGCCCCAAGTTTTTCCCAGCACCCACTGAGACAGTCCCACTGCTCACCCCTGGGAGACAAGTGGGGGAGATGTCACAGGTCCCTGTGCTCCACATGGAGCATTGTTTTGGGGAAGTATTTATGTTCTGGTCCTTCATGCCCAAATATTTCCTCCAGGGGAAAATCTTCTGTTAGCCTCCAGGAGCAGCTGTGGGGAATATGTATCTCAGATATCCCAGCAGGCTAGCCCTGCTACTAATTGACAGAAATCAGAGGTGAGGGCAGGGGTATCAAAGCAAGGGCTTGAGGAGGCATGGATTGCAGATATGAGTGGGCAGCTGCTGTTCTGGCTGTGGGGTGCTGCAGCTTTTCTCACGTCCCTCTGGATATATCCCAGGCATCAATTCTGGAACAAATGTGAGATTTCCAGTTGTCAGGGTGGCCACGGGTCTCTATGCCTGGGCTCAGAGATCTGGAAAGCCTTCAACCGTGCCTGCAGATGGGGTGTGTGACCAAATGGGTCATGAGGAGCCCTAGGAAACCAAAGGGGGGTCCCCCATATTGGATCTCATTGGTGCTTAGTCCAAGCCGAGATGGGGTGTTTCGCACATAGAACAGGGCTAGGGGAAGGAGCTGTAACCAGTCTCTAGTGCCAGATTCCAAAGGCTAATCTGGTTTTATTTATCCTTTTTATCTGTCCTGAACTCTGGGGTCTGTATGCACAATGTAATTTTCCCCAGTCTTACCTATGCCCTGACTTTTCTGGGCAACAAGACAGTTTTACCATTAACTTCGATTACCTTGAGCAGGCCAAACCTCGAGAAGCTTTCTTCTTTAATTTTCTTAGTCCTGGTAAGAAAAAGCTTCTCTGCCATCGGGCCAATGTCCCTTTAAGTAGGTTGCGCAGCTTAGCCATCATTGTTGCCCTGCCTTCTTCAGCAAATCCTACCAAAACTGGCTCTGCTTGGGCATTGCTGTACCCCAAGCTTCCCACAGCTGCGGTCTGGGAGCTGGGGGCAGTTTTTCTGTGTGAAACTTGCAAGCAGCTCTGGAAGGCTGTTTGGAATTGGGCTCCAGCACCTCCTGAGCCCCTCCTCGCTTCAGTCAGTCGCAGGGGCTACCTGCGTGGGGGGGCGGCAGGCGGCTGTAAGAAGAGTTCCCAGGCTGGCGTTGTGACCAAGGCAGCTGGGAGGAGGATTTAGCTGGCAGTGCCTGCAAAGCCTTCCTCAGGGAAATGAGCATGGTGAAGGTAGAGAGCAGCCTCCTTTTCTTTGCAGCCCTGGAGAATAATAGGGGAAGTCAAAGTCTCTAACAGGTCTTTTTTAAAAATAAAAGCATGGGACACTCAGGAATAATTCAGCAGTCCTGTGCCCATAGTCAAACGCTTTAGACATAGCGAGGGGGAACTCCTCTTTACCCCCATACATCCCAGAATTGGACACCTGGGTGCACAGTGTAAGCAAGGGGGAGAGTTTCAGTACTGTCACTGTGGCTGCTGCTTTGGCCTCTCAGGTGAGCAGAGTGCTGTTTCAGTAGCCGGCTGTGCTCAGTGCCATTCTCTGACCCACTTCTGCTCAGAAGCTGCTTTGGGAAGTGTCCTGTAGGGCCAGTCTTCCTCCCTGAAGTCCACATTTGGCCACTCAGGGGCTGCTCTGTCTGAGGTACACAGTATCTGCAGCTGTCGTCTTCTGTTGCCTCCCTATCTGTCTAATTTTTTTCCTTTACTAAGTCCTGGAGGGAGCATCTTTGCAGGCCCTCCATTCTCTGCAACTTGCTACGAATGTCTGATGCTAACTGGCCTATAAAAGACATCACTACATTGGCTTGGCAATCTGTTGCCATGGGATCAAAAAGGGTTTACATCCTGTACCCCTCCAACAGTCCTTCTAAAAATTCTGTAGGAGTACTATCAGACCTTTGTACTATTGCGTTTACCTTAGCCAAATTAGCAAATTAGTGGGGTGCTTTGCAAACCTCCTCCCCCCCTTTTTTAGACACACCAATCAGGAATCTGTCAATAAAGGCAGAGCTGCTCCCTACCAGCTGGAGTATTAAAGTCCCACTCGGGTCAAGTCAGAGGGAAGGATTCCCATCCTCTATCTTGTCTGGTGATTGGGTTGGCCTGCTCTCAGCTCCTGGGACATTCTTTTGAGCTTCAAAGAGAACTCACTGTTTTTCCTCTGTGGTTAGGAGCACCTGTAAGAGCTGCTGGCAATCATCCCAAGTGGGCTGATGGGTAAGCAGAACAGATTCTATAAGCCCAGTCATGGCCTGAGGATCCCAAGTGAAGGAAAGGTTATAAGTGAAGATTAGAGGCAGAAAAAGGCAGTATTGTAATTGGCTTGCTACTTAGTGAAGGGGAAATGCTTGGGAGGTCACTCTCTCCCTAGCAGACATCCCTCCCCTGTCCCAGCTGAATACTGAAGTTTCAGGGCTAGGACCCAACCAGCCGGGCTCCTCAGGAATGAAGTGCTTCCTCCAGGAGAGGAGGAGGGAGAAGTCTTCCATGCTGGAGCACTTGGCTGGATATCAGGAAGAACCAGAAGTGCCTGGATTCTGTTGTTTTTTTTTTTTTTTTGCTCCTGTTCAGGAAAGAGAGAAGACAAAAGGCTCAGGGAGGGGCAGCCAGCACCTCCTCCAGCAGTGGGGCTGCTTTCAGAATCAGGGGCACTGATGATGGCCAGGGGGCCGTTTCCAGGTTCTGAATTCCTGAAGGTGGATTTTAACAAAGACAAACTGACATACAAAAACAAAAATATAAAGAGACAGACATAAACTCAAAATCAGAAGCTGGTGTTCTCACCACCACTTTGGTGCAGAACTGAAAATACACAATAACAAAAAGACAGACATAGACTCAAAATCAGAAGCCGCGCAGTAGCAGATCCAAAAATACAGATGAAGGATCATGTCTTCCCTGGAGATTAGGGCGACCTGGTCACCCCTCCCTTCCATAAATGTCCATGAAACATCTTTCAGGGCTAGGGCAAGGAATCTCAGGACACGTCTGCCTCCTCCCTTAGCCCTGTTTCAATACAGACCCTGCGCAAGTATAATTCTCAGATTACCGATTCTCAATTAAAGAGAACAGAACTGTTATGGTTTCCTGTCTCTTTAAGAGACAAGCCACGCCCACTCCCAGTACCTCTGACCTTCAGCCACCATTTCACTCTCTTCTCTTTCTGCTCTCTTGGGGTACACACGGGTCTTTGCTTCTCTTCTCCTTCTCTCTCTCCTCCCTCTCTCTTTCTCTCTCTCTCCTATAAGTAATAAAGGTTCAGTTCTGATTTATACTATGTGTCTGTCACATGTCCCTACCCACGCGCCCCTTCGCCATTTGGAACTCGCCACAGCTCAGATGCCAGACTTCGGAACCGGAGTCCGGCACCTGCCCTCCCCACTGGGGATCCACTGGGGCTCATTGCTGCTCTGTGAGCTTGCCAGGAACCCGCCAGCATTTTAAATACAACAGAAACACAATACATAAACAGTCAGACATGAGCTCGTTTCTTTATACCTCCAACTGGGTTTAGAGTGTGTCTGGGAACAACTCGATTCCCAGTCAGAGAACCAAATGTTGGACTCTAGCAATCAAACACCAAGGAGGAGTCACTTCTAGCGACCACCTCACACACCACAGCCAATGCAAAAGCATGAGGATTTTATTAATTCTGTCAAGTCAGTGTCCCTCAGCATTCCGGAAGCTGAGAGACCCAGAATAGCAGGCAAAGGCTACTTTTAATGAACCCACAGAAGCAAGGGGCTTGTTCTTTGACTATTTTGATTGGCTTATTCGAAAGGGCTATTGCCAATATGATGTGGGAGTGATTTCTTATCAATAAAAAAAACTGCCTAGGCCCATTCGATAGGTCCACCCTTAGGTGGGTAGAGTAAACAGAACAGGATTCTGGGAGAAAGAAGCTGAGTCAGTGAGTCACCATGATTCTCGCACTCCAGGCAGACACAGGTTAAGATCATTCCTGATAAGCCAGCTCGTGGGCTAAACAGATTATTAGAAATAGGTTAGATGGATATGTAAGAGCTAGCCAATAAGAAACTGGAACTAATGGGCCAGGTGGTGTTTAAAAGAATACAGTTTCCATATAATTATTTCGGGGCGTAAGATAGCCATGTGGGCGGCTGGGTGCCGGGGGACACACAGCCCCACCGCCCCTATTACTATAGGTGGCGCCCAGACATGATGGGCTAAATCCACTTAAAAACCTGAGAAAGCATGGCTTTCTGGGGCTGCGCTGCCAGCGTGAAAAGCATTTCAAGGCTTTTATGGGACTGGATGTTTCTGTTCCCGCTTGGGATCAGGAGAGTGCTCTGAGACCTTGCCGATGGCTCAGCACTTCCCGCCTGCACCTGGGCAGAATCAGGCTTAGGCATGCGGAAGATCATGGCGGATTCCTGTGCATGTCAGATTTGGTTGTAACTTGGAAGAAAGGGATTTCTGTGCCGCACGCTCAGTCTCAAAATTAAACTGCTGAATGCGGCTCCAATATGGACTTGCTGTGTGCCTGTCACTGTGGCTCAGGGGCACCAAATAGATCTGAGGGAGGAGCAGCTGCTCCATGCTGAACTGTGCTGACCTCAGGCAGGAACTGCCATAATTACCATAATAATAGCGCAGTTAAGGTTTAGACTTGGCAGGATACAGGTGATACCATACAAGGTGCAACTTAAGTTTTTAAGAAGTGCTTAACATTTTAAGAAATGCTCCTGGATAGTAAAAAATTACAGATTCACAATAAAACAGATTCAGACAGACCACTAAATGGATCACAGAGTTGGATGAATGTACGTAGGCTTGAGAGAGAAAAAAAAATATATATATAGAGAGAATAAAGTTAATGCCTTTAAAAATAAAAAGGTAAAGTCTTTAAAGAGACAGAGTACAGATAGTTAAGAGAGTAAAAGAAATAAATAAAAATAAGCCACGTAAAGATGGAAAATTCACAGAGAGTCTGGATTATGTACATTGTGTTTTCTTTAAAATTTTTGACTGTGAAGAAGCTAAGTACAGAGAGTCATTTCATTACATGGACTGCCAAGCTGAACCAGAATGGATATAAGGGTATTATGATTTCAAAATTTGGTTCTAAGGATAAGATGCTTCAGAGAGGGTCTTCTTTTGTTTTCACAGAGGACCAGACCCTATGAATTGCATCTATTCCGATATAGTAAGATAGACCATGCCCTCCTGAAAGGTTGCTGTGAACAACCTCAAAAAATTACTTCACTCAACTGCCAACTGAGATGACCCTGGCACACAGGTTACACCATGAAAGACCTAATTAACGATGCCCCCATTCAGCAGGAAGCAGTTAGGAGAGAAGAAACTGCACCCATGTTCCCAAATATTGTTATAAATGTTCTTTTACATTTAAAGGGAGATATGATATAGATATGAATAATTTGCATTGGTATGAATTTTAAGGTCAATTTTGTTACATGTATATGTATTTCTGATCTTGATTAAGGTATTGTGATTATGTAGTTCATTTTTAAAATATAATGTGTAATTAGGAAATATAGGTTGCTAATGGATAATCATCGATAATAGTCAAGTTTGTAGTCACGTTAGTTAGATTTTCTAGATATATAGAGATATATTTCAGTTAAATAGGCATTCTTCATATCTTTCAAAAATTGCAGAATATGGCATTTAATGTTTTAATAACTTAGGGCTTTTCATGACAATGAGACACGTCTGCTTCTGGCAGCACCAATCTACTTTGAGAGGAAGATGGGCATCAAAGAGGATCCTTCTAGAGTTTGATAACCATTGGGCAAGAAACTGCTCTTGCCTGGACTACTGCATAAAGTGGACACAGAGAACCCACAGAGAGAGGACTGCTGAACTTGGTTAAAGGTGAGATGGTCTTTCGGGGTTCCTGATTCATGAAAGAGTCTACGAGACATTCTGCAGGACACAGCAGAAAGTGACTGAACTGTCTTTGAAATTTCCTGCTTCATGGAAATGTCTGCTAGATACTATGGGCCTGAAGGCCAAAAATGGATGCCCCAACGGTACAGAGGAACTTTGGGTGACTGGCCAGACAGCGAGATGTCTCTGTCATTTCTAGAGTTTTCTTATTTTTTGTTTAGTATTACATCCTACTGGAGTCTTTGATGGAGTTGAAGAATGGATAGATAGTTATGGTTTTCCTTAGTTATGATAAAAGATAAAATAGATATAATTATTGTAACTGTAATTTTTACTTGATAACTGTTTGGTATATGTAATTTTACTATGTTAAAGTTAACGCCTTTCTTTTTTGATTAAACAGAAAAAGGGGAAATGATGTGGGAGTGATTTCTTATCAATAAAAAAACTGCCTAGGCCCATTCGATAGGTCCACCCTTAGGCGGGTGGAGTAAACAGAACAGGATTCTGGGAGAAAGAAGCTTAGTCAGTGAGTCACCATGATTCTTGCACTCTAGGCAGACACAGGTTAAGATCATTCCTGGTAAGCCAGCTCGTGGGCTAAACAGATTATTAGAAATGGGTTAGATGGATATGTAAGAGCTAGCCAATAAGAAACTGGAACTAATGGGCCAGGCAGTGTTTAAAAGAATACAGCTTCCATGTAATTATTTCGGGGTATAAGCTAGCCATGTGGGTGGCCAGGTGCCAGGGACGCACAGCCCCACTGCTCCTATTACTACACCAATAATTGGCTGGAAAGCTGTTGCCAGATCAGATCAGGTAAGAGGTTCTTTTGACCCCGTTTCCCAGGGGACTATATCAAAACATACATATATGGGTAATTGTTCAGGAACTGAGTATGTGCATGTGTAGCTGTTAGGTTCTTGGTTCCCAGTGAAGGAAGGGAAGCACTATGGCATGGAGGCTAAGAGGATTCAGAATTGTCAAAATGGCTTCAGAATTGTCTTAAAGTCTTACAGTACATTATTCAGGTTTTCTGTTTTCCTGGGTTGTGTGATTTTTTTGTGTGTGTGTTGACTATGTAGGAGCTGTGGTCTTCTGCCTAGTCAGCTGGCTCAGAGCAAAAGCAGCTTTCTCTGAATTAATAGAGATCATTATAACTGTTCCTCCAGAAACACTGTAGGTGTTAGGTGAGCTATTAGGTGACTTTTCCTTGAAGTTTTCTGGTTTTGTATTCTTGATCTTTTGTGTTTGTGAAAATTATGATGTTGGTAAACTTATCTTTTATTTTTTATTTTTTTTTAAATTTATCTATTATGTATACAATATTCTGTCTGTGTGTATGCTTGCAGGCCAGAAGAGGGCACCAGACCTTGTTACAGATGGTTGTGATCCACAGCATCAAGATTGATAATCAAGTTTTCACAGTGTCATTTACTTGATTTTTACGGAAGACCATATGGTACAATATGAACATGCCAGAGCCATTTCCTTCAATCATTTGTCTAATTTACAATTGTTCCTACATAATTTTGAGGTAAGAATGTCCCTAAGTGTCTCTGTTTTTACATTGTGATTATGTTTAGAAGTGGATTTGTTAACTGAGCATGCTTAAGGAAAGGGAGAACATTACACGAGCATGCTCAGACTCCCTACGTAAAATCCCCATGTTTCTTTTGTTGAGGAAAAACACTGCTTTGAAAACAATTCCCAAGCTCTTTGTGCCTTCTGCAGACAAGATTTTTTTTTTCATTTCTTCTGTCTTGGCTGTTGAAATGGCTATTTTTGGTAGTCAAAACTGACTACCTCTGACATCATCTCATAAACAAAGAACTGATTATACCTGAGAGAGATTTTACTTTAAAGTTTTGAAATGGGAAAATCCTCCATTAATCTGTATAATTTGAGATGATAACACCTACCTGAAGCTGCTTGGTTTCTGTGCACACATAACCAGTGAGCCATCTCTCCAACCCATGCCTGTTCACAGTTTTAACACCATCACTTATGAGCAGAGGTAGTAGGATTTTGAGACCATTCTGGCCTACAGAATGAGTTCTACCGCTACACAGAACAATCCCATCTTAAAATCAACAACATCAAAAAACTGAATCAAAAAAAGACTATGACCCAACATTAATCAGCATCTTACATTCTGGTATTAGCAGTCTCATATAAATAATTTTGAAGAAGAAAAGTCTTTTTTTTTGGCCTCTGTACTCTAGCTTGGGTTACCAAGCTCATTCCTTTACTCACATTACAGCCTACTTCATTGTAATTTTGGTGAATACTTAAAACCAGCTAAGGCACAGAGCCTTGTGGGCAGAACAAATACTGGATTCTTCACTTGATCTTAGACAAAAGCCTGAGAAGCAATCTATTGAATTCTTCAATTGCCATTGGTGAGCAGCTGTTTTTAAGTTACCTGGACCACAGCTTGTGAGACATTCCAATAATCCCACTTTTTATATATATGGTGAGAATCATTCTACCTGTCCTATTCATGTAGAGAATCTTGAATACTGCAGTTGTATATTTTATTCACCTGGCTGTGGAGGAAGATGTGCTGGCTAACAATAGTGCTCATGAAGACATTCTTTCTAGTTCCATTATTCTCTATGTATTCAAATTTCCATAAATACTACCCTTTTTATTATTATTCATTCTCCTGGAGTTTGCTTCAAATTTCAGGAATAAAACCCTTAAAAAATGGAGTCATCATCCAGCTTTCCAATGGGGGTAAGACTAATCATCTTGATTGAGATCTGGTTCCTGGTTTTCTCTTTCCTGTTGTGTAAAATCCCTGTGAAAACCATGTAAAAAGTACCTTCAGGCCATCGACCTCACAGTTAAGCCACATAATAATTATTTAATTTTGTAACTTTAAAACACTCTGTAGTTGTTAGTGTTCTAGGCATCCTTACCCTGTGGGACAGGAAATTCCTCGATCCATCTAGCACAGTGCTTTGTCCAAGCTAGCTAGTCACTTTTTTATACAGCAGGAAAAAAGCAAAGTTCCTCTGGAGAGCAGGAAGATGTCCTTGATTGCTTGTGTAGCCAGGGGCAAGTGCTATTGAAATGCATATGTTCTCAGATCTGGACACATTCTCTGTTGGTGTGAATGGAATGGACAGGAACCAGTATTCTGTCTCTTTAAGCACACTATAGCCCTATGGGAGGTGCTCTTGCCACCCCTAACTCATTAGACAATCCTGCACTCCAGGAGACCTGCCAGTCAGAGGCAGGGCAGTTCTCTTTTGGGCAGCCACTTTCAGTCTTGGCTTTGAAGAGGAGATAGCACCAGTGGACCCTCCTGTTCTCGGGTGCAGTTGCTGTTGCAGGGAGATGATGAGCTTAGAAGTTTGGGTAAATGGAGAACCACAACATATTGGGTGGGGGAATGCTGTCTCCTGATGGGGGAGCAGAGTGTGAAGTGCTGGGGGCGGGGACACTATGGTGTGTCCTCCCTGGATCTGGGTGGGAACCTGCCACCACATTCCCTGTATTGTGAATTCCCTCTTTGTCCCTGATAACTCATGGGCCTAGGGGCAGCCCTCTGAATAACTTTGCTCTGTGGCTTCATCTGCTTATAGTATTGGGAGCAAGAAGTTGTGTGTACAAACACCTTCCTTGTCAATTTCACCAGGGTTGATGCATTCATGGAAACAAGTTGCAAAACTAAGAGAAACCTAGTTTCTCCAATATCTTCTTGATATCAAGCACTTTGCATTTCAGCTTTAAATATAATCTGAATTAATATTTAAACTTGTGGAAGTTATCAAAGGCATCTCACATGCTGGCTAGCACGCCACTAATGTACCATAATGTAGAAGAGTAGAATTGGTAGTAGGATTTACCAATGCTTAAAAAAAATTAAGTCTCACAAAGTAGAACTTAGCAGAGGAAGAACTGTGTCTAAAACACCCAAAATGTAGGTATATGCTAATTAGGTCTGGTAGAGATTAGAATGCCCAGGTATACATTGTTTGCCAGGATGTCCAGATATTTGATGCCAAATCATTTCAAAGAAGCCATTGCTGATTTAAAAATAAAAAGTCACTGCCAGATGGTGGTGGTGCTTGTCTTTAATTCCAGCACTCTGGAGACAGAGGTGGGTGAATTTCTGTGAGTTCAAGTCTAGCCTGATCTACAAGAGTGAATTCCAGGATAGGCTCCAAGGCTCCAGAGAAACCGTGTCTCAAAAAAATCAAAAAAAAAATACTAGGCCCATCAAAATATCCAAGAACAGACCGCTTACCAAGCTGCTCAAGGTGGCATTACAGGGTCACAACTAACCTTAAGGCCTGGCATGCCATAAAGTTCCAGTTTTCTTTTTAAGAAAATCATAGTTCTGTCAGATGAGCAATATGACACCAGGTGACATATATTTGAAATGTAAAACACTGTTGTGTGAAGGACTGCCCTGATCAATCAAGGCTTTCATTTAGGACCTGAGGCAGGGAGGAGGGACATTCTTGGGATACCTAGTAAAAGTCTGGAACATAAGCCCTGTGCATTTCCCTAATGAACTGATGTATTGATAATAAAATAGAGCTCCTTCTCTAAAACCAGGAATATGCATTGGAGAGCCCATAATGGTCTTGTGCCCAGGCCTTTGTGGAGGGGTTGCTTCAGATCTTGACAACCCATCTCTTCCTACCATATGGAGCTATGGTTCTCAGTACCAAGGTCACTCTGTACTTAGCAAAGATTTTGAAATACCCTGTATACCCTTTGTGTAGAATTGTTGGACTAGCCTCTTGCTAAATATGTCTCATTGTATCATAATTTCTGTTGAATTGATATAATTCTTTCATTTCTCCCTAGGAATTAGTAGACCAGGCTGGCCTTGAAATCACAGAGAGGCACAGGGCTCTTCTCCCTCTGTCTTGGGAATAAAGGCATATGCCACCACCACCTGGCAAGATGCTATTTTATTTTATTTTGGTGCTTCAAGACAGGGTTTCTCTGTAGCTTAGGAGAGTGTCTGGAACTAGCTCTTGTAGACCAGGCTGGCCTGGAACTCACAGAGATCTGCTATTTTTCTTAAGAAGCTTACTAGGCTTGGGACGTATCTTCCCCACCATATCTTGTTTACATTTTACTTGTCCAGTCCAGTCTTTCTCCTCCCTTGTGATCTCAGCTTAGAACCCTGTCAGTGAAGAATGACCTGCTGTAACTGGTCACTGGCATACTTAAGAAAATATTCTGAGAATATTTTTGCCTAAATATTTAGACTGGCGAGTTGCCTGTTTCTATTTCAATTGTTCAAAGTAAAATCTGGACCATTATCCTAAAAGATACTTATGGATAACAGCATATATTGAATGCAAATTCTGTCTAACCTAGCTCCCCTTGAGCATTGGACAGAGATCAATGCATAACCTCATTAAAGAGACTTCTCTTTATTAATCTACTAAGTGTGTGATGTGATTTCTCAGTGGAAAGGCATATTAATTCTAGAAGAGCTGCATTTCCATGCTGATAAAAATATTGTTTCTGAGACAACTTATGTTATGTTGACTCAGGTGGCCTTGGCCCTTGTCTGTTGCTTTTCTGGACAGTGACCTTATGTGTCCTCTAAATTACACCCTTAAAGTTCTTAAATGACTGTGAAATACCAATTCACAGTTTTAAAATTATGTATTTGCCAGGCAGTGGTGGTGCATGCCTTTAATCCAAGCACTTGGGAATCAGAAGCAGGCAGATTTCTGTGAGTTTGAAGCCAGCCTGGTCTACAAGAGATAGATCCAGGACAGGCACCAAAACTACAGAAAAACTCTGTAAAAATAAAATAAAATAAAGCATTTGAGACATGTAGTTGATGGCCCAATGCAGTTGCCAGAAAAGGATTTTCATATGGAGAATTTATTCTGTCCTCAGACCACAATAGGAAGAACAGATTATTGTGTTCACTGCAGGGGGCACAGGGTAAATAATCTTCTGCTGGAGCCACCATTACGAAAAAGGGCCTGACTGGTAGCAGGAGTGGTTTGTAATTGCCCAGCATGTGTAAGTTAATGTCATGTGGATGAACACAGACTAGATTGTGTGGGTTTCCGGATTAGGAAGGTTATCTTGAGTCAAGGAACATTGAATTTGCAATTAGGCAATTATCCTCTGCAGATATGATCAGTCTTTTTTTTATTAATATTTACTGAGTTCTACAATTTCCTTTGCTTCATTCCCTGCCTCTCCACTCCCCACTTCAGCCCTCTCCCAAGGTCCCAATGTACCCAATTTACTCAAGATATCTTGTCTTTTTATACTTTCTACTTCCCATGTAGATTAGATGTATGTAAGTCTTTCTTAGCATCCTCATTTTTGTCTAAGATCTGGGATTGTGGTCTGTAGGCTGGCTTTCTTTGCTTTATGCTTAAAAACCACCTATGAGTGAGTACACGTGATAATTATCTTTCCGTGTCGGTTACCTCACACAAAATTTTCCTGCAAAATTCAAGACATTGTTATTTTTTTTTCTGCTGTGTAATGTACCACATTTTTCTTATCCATTCTTCAGTTGAGTGGCATTTAGGTTGTTTCCAGGTTCTGGCTATTACAAACAAAGCTGCTATGAACATAGTTGAGCACATGTCCTTGTGGCACGATTGAGCATCCTTTGGTTATATACCCAAAAGTAGTATTACTGGGTCTTGAGAAAGGTTGTTTCCTAATTTTCTGAGAAATTGCCACACTGACATCCAAAGGGACTGTAACAGCTTGCATTCCTACCAGTAATGCAGAAGTGTTTCCATTTCCCCACAATCTCTCCAGCATAAGTTGTCATTGGTATTTTTAATCCTGGCCATTCTTACAGGAATTAGGTGGAATCTCAGAGTTGTTTTGATTTGCATTTCTCTGATGACTAAGGATATTGAACATTTCCTTAAGTATCTTTTAGCCTGTTTAAATTCCTCTGTTGAGAGTTCTCTGTTTAGGTCTTACTCCATTTTTGTTGGATTATGTGTTCTTTTGGTGTCCAATTTCTTGAGTTCTTTGTATATTTTGGAGATCAAACCTCTGCCTGATGTGGGGTTAGTGAAGATCTTTTCTCATTCTGTAGGCTGTCATTTCGACTTGTTGACTCTGTCCTTTGCTTTACTAAAGTTTTTTGGTTTCAGGTGGTCCCATTAAATTGTTTCTCTCATTGTCTGTGTTTCTGGGGTTATATTTAGAAAGTGGTTCACTGTGCCAATGCCTTCAAGTGTACTTCCCACTTTCTCTTCTATAAGTTTCAGTGTGGCTGGCTTCATGTTGAGGTCTTTGACCCATTTGGACTTGAGTTTTGTGCATGGTGATCTTGGTCTATTTTCATATTTCTACATATTGATATCCAGTTATGCCAACACCATTTGTTACATATGCTTTATTTTTTGCATTTGATATTTTTTGCTTCCTTGTCAAATATCACGTGTTTGAAGATATGCAAATTGATATCCGGGTATTCTATTCAGCTCCATTGGTTCTCCTGTCAGTTCTTATGCCAAATCCAGGCTGTTTTCAGTACTATAGCTCTGTAGTAAAGATTGAAGTCAGGGATTGTGATGCCTCCAGAATTTCCTTTATTGTATAGGATTGTTTTGTGTATCCTGTTTTTTTTTTAATTGATTTTTTTCTTATGAATTTGAGTACTGTTCTTTTGAAATCTGAAGAATTATGCTAGGATTTTGATGGGCTTGTATTCAATGTGTAGATTGCTTTTGGTAAGAGATATGATTGATCTTGCTTGACAGAGTTATGTCAGCTTGGAGATTTGAAAAACAGGCCATTGACTAACTCTATGTCTTAGGTTACAGATCTCAGCAGTCAAAATATGTATACGGGAACAATCAATCTATCTCTTGTTAATGACATCCCATCTCCTAGGGAAGGGCCTACTCTTTTTTAAAGTCAATATAGAAAATTTTATTTAATCTTAAAAGTGCACTTTTTTGGTGTTTTGAGACAGGGTTTCTCTGTAGCTTTGGAGCCTGTCCTGGAACTAGCTCTTGTAGACCAAGCTGACTTCAATCTCACAAAGATCCACCTGCTTCTGCCTCCCAAGTGCTGGGATTAAAGGCACACACCACCACTGCCCAGTTAAAAGTGCATTATTATCATGTCTTTAAAAATCACTTTTTGGTATCAGTTTCAAAACTTTCTTTAAGTGTATTGCTGCTGTTATCTCTATTTGTTTGTTTTCTAATGTTTCTAAGCCATTGATAGTTTCATTTCATTTTTTTCAAGTTAAGTTGTGGCAGACGACCGACGCAGGCGGGAAACACACACTGGCGGTGGTAGACGACCGATGCAGGCGGGCAACACAGGCCAGCAGTGGCGGCCAGAACCGGCGGGGACTGGCGCTGCAGCAGACAATGCAAGCAGCAGGGACCAGCGCACAACAGATAGCCCCGCGACAATTAAATCAAAGAGGTAGGCCTTTGGTTGGCAAGGTCCCTTGCAAACAGGGAGCTGGGTCCTCTTCCTGAAGACACTTCTGAAGGATGAGAGGGATCTTGGTCCTCGGCAGAAGCCAGAAATCAGAGCGAGGGCATTTTGTAAGAGGAGCCTCTGGCCAGCAGAGAAATCTGGTCCGGTTTTAAAAAACTGATTAGATAGGATCGATAAGAGGAGATGGGCAGGCGCCAAGGCAAAAATTCACCCAATAATATGAAAAACAACATGAAAACACCAGAACCCAACGATCTTACAACAGAAGGGCTTGAACACCCTAACACAGAAGAAGTGGAAAAAATTGACTTTATGAAAGCAATAGAGTCCCTTAAACAACATGTAAAAAACACCCTTATAGAAAGGGATGAGAAGTATAACAAAAACTTTGAAGAATTGAGTAAATACATACATGAGACCATGGAAAACCAAGAAAAAAAATGATCAAATAGGTAATAGAAGCGGTTCAAGAATTGAAAAATGAAAGGGAAGCAAAAAGGAAAACAAACTGAGGACCAGCTGGATATGGAAAATCTAGGTCAATGAGCAGAGCCTAGAGAAACAAGCGTAATCAATAGAATACAAGAGATAGAAGAAATAATCTCAGATTCTGAGGACACCATAAAGAAAATAAACGCACTGATTAAAGAAAACAGCAAAGCCAACAAATTCTCATCATAAAACATTCAGGAAATATGGGGCACAATAAAAAGACCAAACATAAGAATAATATGAATAGAAGAAGGAGAAGAATCACAGCTCAAAGGCCCAGAAAATATATTTAACAAAATTATGGAAGAAAACTTTCCCAACATAAAGAAAGATATTCCTTTGAATATTCAAAATCCATACTGAACACCTGTAGTAAGAGGAGCGGCCTGGCTGTGCCCCTGTACCTGGCCGCCCGCATGGCCCAGCTTAAGCCCTGAAATAATTACACGAAAACTGTTTTCTTTTAATCACTGCCTGGTCCATTATTGGCTAGCTCTTACATATCGACCTAACCCATTTCTGATAATCTGTGTAGCACCCCAAGGTGTGCTTACCGGGGAGATTCTAGCCTGCGTCTGCAGGGACTGGGAACATCATGGCGACTCCTTGACTCAGCTTCTCTTTCCCAGCATCTTCTTCTGTCTACTCCGCCTACCTAATTTTCTGTCCTATCAGGGCCCAGGCAGTTTCTTTATTGAACCAATGAAATCAACAGATTAATATATGACACTCCCACATCACTTCCCCTTTTTCTGTTTAAACAAAAAGGAAGGCTTTCATTTTAACATAGTAAAATTACATATAGAAAAACAGTTATCAAGTAAGAATTACAGTTACAATATTTATATCTACTTTATCTTTTATCATAACTAAGGAAAACTATAACTAACCATTCTTCAACTCCATCAAAGACTCCAGAAGGATATAAAACTACAGTAAACAAGAAGTCCAAAATTCTAGAAATGACAGAGACAACTCGCTGCCTGGACAGTCACCCAAAGTTCCTCTGTACCGTTGGAACATCCATCTTCAGCCTTTAGGCCCATAGTATCCAGCAGACATTTCCATGAAGCAGGAAATTTTAAAGACAGTTCAGTCACTTTCTGCTGTGTCCTGCAGAATGTCTCGTAGACTCTTTCATGAGTCAGGAACCCCAAAAGACCATCTCACCTTTAGGCAAGTTTAGCAGTCCTCTCTCTGTGGGTTCTTTGTGTCCAGTTTATGCATCAGTCCAGGCAAGAGCAGTTTCTTGCCCAAATGGCTATCAAACTCCATAAGGATCCTCTTCGATGCCCATCTTTCTCTTGAAGTAGATTGGTGCTGCCAGGAGCAGACGTGTCTCATTGTCATGAAAAGCCCTAAATTATTAAAACATTAAATGCCATATTCTGCAGTCTTTGGAAGATATGAAGAATGCCTATCTAACTGAAATATATCTCTATATATCTAAAAAATCTAACATGACTACAAGCTTGACTATTATTTATGATTATTCATCAACAACCTATATTTCCTAATTATACATTACATTTTTAAATGAACTACATAATCACAATACCTTAATTAAGATCAGAAATACATATAACAAAATTGACCTTAAAATCCATACCAATGCAAATTATTTATATCTATATCATATCCTCCTTTAAATTTAAAAGAACATTTATAAACAGTATTTGGGAACATGGGCGTAGTTTTTCTCTCCAAACTGCTTCCTGCTGAATGGGGGCGTCGTTAATTAGGTCTTTCACGGTATAACCTGTGATAGTTTCATCTCAGTTGGCAGTTGAGCGAAGCAATTTTCTGAGGGTGTTCACAGCAACCTTTCAGGAGGGCGTGGTCTATCATACCATATCGGAATAGATGCAACCCATAGGGTCTGGTCCTCTGTGAAAACAAAAGAAGACCCTCTCCGAAGCATCATATCCTTAGACCCAAATTCTGAAGTCATACCCTCATGATATCCATTCTGGTTCCACTTGGCAGCCCATATAATGAAATGTCTCTCTGTACTTAGCTCCTTTACAGTCAAAAATCTTAAAGAAAACACAATGTACATAATCCAGACTCTTTGTGGATTTTCCATTTTTATGTGGCTTATTTTTCTTTATTTTTTTTTACTCTCTTAACTATCTATACTCTGTCTCTTTAAAGACTTTACCTTTTTAATTTTAAAGGCATTAACTTTATTCTCTCTATATATATATTTTTTCTCTCTCAAGCCCACGTACATTTATCCAACATTGTGACTCATTTAGTGGTCTGTCTGAATCTGTTTTATTGTGAATCTGTAATTTTTTTACTATCCAGGAGCATTTCTTAAAATGTTAAGCACTTCTTAAAAACTTAAGTTGCACCATGTAGGGGTAATACGGTACTGCCTGTGTCCTGCAAAGTCTAAACCTTAAGTGCACTGTTATCACAGTAATTACGGTAGTTCCTGCTTGAGACCAGCACAGTTCAGCATGGCTGAGCTGAGCCGCTCCTGCCTCAGAGCCATTTGGTGCCCCTGAGCTGCACACAATTCCAGGCATACAGCAGTCCACATTGCCATCAAGCAAGCCAAAGCAGTTTATTCCAAATGCTCCATACAAAAGCTCTGTCTCTCACAGGAGCCAGACAGAGATTGCAATGGCGGCACAGCCCAGAAAGCCGCACTTTAAAATGACGCAGCTTTTTTTCTGCTGCTATTGCCGAACCAGGAAATCTCTCTACGGCACGCCACCAACAAAGAACAAAACTCTGTGTTAAACTCTGTTTTTTCTCTGTTTAGAATTAAGCTCTCTCAGGTTTTTAAGTGGATTCAGCCCATCACATCCGGGCGCCAATTTGTTGTAAGAGGAGCGGCAGGGCTGTGTCCCTGGCTTAGCTCGGCCACCCGCATGGCTTACTTATGCCCCGAAATAACCACACGGAAACTGCATTCCTCTAAACACTGCCCGGACCATTAATTTCAGCCTCTTACTGGCTAGCTCTTGCACCTGGACTAGCCCATTTCTGGTAATCTGTGTAGCACCCCAAGGTGTGCTTACCGGGGAGATTCTAGCCTGCTTCTGTCTGGAATGCGGGCATCATGGCGACTCCTTACTCAGCTTCTCTCTCCCAGCATCTTCTTCTGTCTACTCCGCCTACCTAATTTTCTGTCCTATCAGGGCCCAGGCAGTTTCTTTATTGAACCAATGAAATCAACAGATTAATATATGACAAAGCCAACAAATTCTCATCATAAAACATTCAGGAAATATGGGGCACAATAAAAAGACCAAACATAAGAATAATATGAATAGAAGAAGGAGAAGAATCACAGCTCAAAGGCCCAGAAAATATATTTAACAAAATTATGGAAGAAAACTTTCCCAACATAAAGAAAGATATTCCTTTGAATATTCAAAATCCATACTGAACAACAAACAGACTGGATCAAAGAAAAACATCCCCTCACCATATAATAATCAAAACACAAAGAAAGAATATTAAGAGCTGCAAAGGAAAAAGGTCAATTAACTTATAAAGGTAAACCGATCAGACTTACACCTGACTTCTCTATGGAAAACATGAAAGCCAGAAGGTCCTGGATAGAGGTACTTCAAAAACTAAGGGACCATGTATGCAAACCCAAACTTCTATACCCAGCCAAGCTAGTGTTCATTATCAATGAAAAAAAAAACCAACAAGACATTCCAGGATAAGAACAAAATTAAACAATATATAGCCACAAATCCAGTGCTACAGAACATAATAGAAGAAAAATTGCAACCCAAGGAATCCAACATTGCCAACACTGACTACAATAACTCAGACATCTAGCAAACCTTCACGAGCACAACTCAAAGAAGGGACACACACAAACTTTACTACCAAAAACAATAAAAATAACCGGAGTAAACAACCACTGGTCATTAATATGACTTAATATTAATGGTCTCAATTCACCTATAAAAAGGCACAGGCTAAGAGATTGGATACGAAAACAGGATCCAACCTTCTGCTGTTTGCAAGAAACACATCTCAATCACAAAGACAGGCATCTACTCAGAGTAAAAGGTTCGGAAAGGTGTTTCAAGCAAATGGACCTAAGAAAAAAAGCAGGTGTGGCCATACTAATTTCCAACAAAACTGACTTCAAACTAAAATCAATCAGAAGAGATTGAGATGGACACTTTATACTTATAACAGGAACAATTCATCAGGATGACAACTCAATCCTGAATATCTAAGCCCCTAATATAAAAGCACCCACTCATGTAAAAGAAATATTACTAGAACTCAAGGCAGACATCAAACCACACACACTAGTAGTAGGAGACTTCAACACACCTCTCTCTCCAATGAATAGATCAATCAGACAGAATTAAGAGAATTATTAAAGGTAATGAAGAAAATGGACTTAAAGACATCAATAGAACACTCCACTCAAATAGGAAAGAATATACCTTCTTCTCTGCAGCTCATGGAACCTTCTCAAAAATTGACCATATACTCAAAACAAAGGAAACCTCCACAGATACAAAAGAATATCAGTGTCCACCTATGTCTTATCAGATCACCATGGACTAAAGCTAGAAGGCAACAACAATGCTGCCCCCAGAAAGCCAACAAACTCATGGAAATTGAACAATCAACTACTGAACCACACCTGGGTCAAGGAAGAAATTAAGAAAGAAATTAAAGTCTTTCTTGAATTTAATGAAAATAAAGAGACAGCATACTCAAACCTATGGGACACTATGAAAACAGTCCTAAGAGGAAAGTTCGTAGCACTAAGTGCCCACTTAAAGAAAACAGAGAAAGCATACATTGGGGACTTAACAGCAGACCTGAAAGCTTTAGAAAAAAAGAAGCAGATGTGCCCAGAATGAGTAGAAGACTGGAAATAATCAAACTGAGGGCAGAAATCAACAAAATAGAAACACAGAAAACAGTCCAAAGAACCAATGGAACAAAAAGTTGGTTCTTGAAGAAAATCAACAAGATCGACAAACCCCTATCCAAACTAATTAAACAGCAGAGAGAAAACATGCAAATAAATAAGATCAGCAATGAAAAGAGGGACATAACCATAGACACAGAGGAAATTCAGAGAATCATTAGATCTTACTACAAAAGCCTGTATGCCACAAAACTGGAAAATGCAAAAGAAATGGACATTTTTTTAGATAACTACCATATACCAAAGCTAAACCAAGACCAGGTGAACGATCTAAATAGACCTGTTAGTTGCGAAGAACTAGAAACTGTTATCAAAAATCTCCCTACCAAAAAAAGCCCAGGACCAGATGTTTTCAATGAGGAATTCTACCAGAACTTTCAAGAAGAGCTAATACTTATACTCCTTAATGTATTTCATAATATAGAAACAGAAAAGTCATTGCCAAATTCCTTTTTTGAAGCTACAGTTACCCTGATACCAAAATCACACAAAGACCCAAACAAGAAAGAGAATTCCAAGCCTATCTCACTCATGAATATTGACACAAAAATTCTCAATAAAATACTGGCAAACTGAATTCAAGAACACATTAGAAAAAATTATCCATTATGATCAAGTAGGCTTCATCCCAGAGATGCAGGTCTGGTTCAACATATGCAAATCTATCAATGTAATCCACCATATAAATAGACTGAAAGAAAAAAAAACATATGATCATTTCATTAGATGCTGAAAAAGCATTCGACAAAATTCAACACCCCATTATGATAAAGGTCTTGGATAGACTAGGGATACAAGGGTCATAACTAAATATAATAAAAGCTATTTACAGCAAGCCGACAGCTAACATTAAATTGAACAGAGAAAAACTCAAAGCCATCCCACTAAAATCAGGAACAAGACAAGGCTGTCCACTCTCTCCATACCTCTTCAATATAGTGCTTGAAGTTCTAGCAATAGTAATAAGACAACATAAGGGGACCAAGGGGATTCGTATTGGAAAGGAAGAAGTTAAGCTTTCATTATTTGCAGATGATATGATAGTGTACATAAGCGACCCCAAAAACTCCACTAAAGAACTCCTACAGCTGATAAACACCTTTAGTAATGTGGCCGGATACAAGATCAACTCCAAGAAATCAGTTGCCTTCCTATGCACTAAGGATAAAGAAACAGAGAGGGAAATCAGAGAAGCATCACATTTCACGATAGGCACAAATCGCATAAAATATCTTGGGGGTAACCCTGACCAAGGATGTGAAAGATCTGTTTGACAAGAACTTTAATTCTTTGAAGAAAGAAATAGAAGAGGACACCAGAAAATGGAAAGATCTCCCTTGCTCTTGGATGGTGAGGATCAACATAGTAAAAATTGCAATTCTACCAAAAGCAATCTATAGATTCAATGCAATCCCCATCAAAATCCCATCAAAATTCTTCACAGATCTGGAGAAGACAATAGTCAACTTTATATGGAAAAACAAAAAACCCAGGATAGCCAAAACAATCTTATACAATAAAGGAACATCTGGAGGTATTACCATCCCTGACTTTGAACTCTGTTACAGAGCTACAGTATTGAAAACAGCTCGGTACTGGCAAAAAAACCAGAGAAGTCGACCAATGGAATCGAAAAGAGGACCCTGATTTCAACCCACAAACCTATGAACACCTGATTTTCGATAATGGAGCTAAAAGTATACAATGGAAAAAAGAGAGCATCTTCAACAAATTTTGCTGGCAAAACTGGATGTCAATCTGTAGAAGAATGAAAATAGATCCATATCTATCACCATGCACAAAACTCAAGTCCAAGTGGATTAAAGATCTCAACATCAGCCCAAACACACTGAACCTGATAGAAGATAAAGTGGGAAGTACTCTACAACACGTGGGCACAGGATTTCGCTTCCTACATATAACCTCAGCAGCACAGACAGTAAGGGCCTCATTGAATAAATGGGACCTACTGAGACTGAGAAGCTTCTGTAAAGCAAAGGACACTGCCGCTAAGACAGAAAGGCAACCCACTGACTGGGAGAAGATCTTCACCAACCCCACAACTTACAAAGGTCTGATCTCCCAAATATATAAAGAACTCAAGAAACTAGACAGTAAAAGGCTAATCAATCCAATTATAAAATGGGGCACTGAGCTGAACAGAGATCTCTCAAGAGAAGAAGTTCAAATGGCCAAAAGATACTTAAGGTCATGCTCAACCTCCTTAGCAATCAGGGGAATGCATATCAAGACAACTTTAAGATACCATCTTACACCTGTCAGAATGGCTAAAATCAAAAACACCAATGATAGCCTTTGCTGAAGAGGTTGTGGAGAAAAGGGTACACTCATCCATTGCTGGTGGGAATGCAAACTGGTGCAACCACTTTGGAAAGCAGTGTGGCAGTTTCTCAGGAAATTCGGGATCAACCTACCCCTGGACCCAGCAATACCACTCTTGGTAATATACCCAAGAGAGGCCTTATCATACAACAAAAGTATATGCTCTACTATGTTCATAGCAGCATTGTTTGTAATAGACAGAACCTGGAAACAACCTAGATTCCCTTCAATTGAAGAATGGATGAAGAAAGTATGGAATATATACATATTACAGTATTACTCAGCAGGCAAATGGATGGAAATAGAAAACACTATCCTGAGTGAGGTAAGCCAGACCCAAAAAGAGGAACATGGGATGTACTCACTCATATTTGGTTTCTAGCCATAAATAAAGGGTATTGAGCCTATAATTTGTGATCTTAGAGAAGCTAAATAAGAAGGAGAACCCAAAGAAAACTATATAGGCATCCTCCTGAATATTAACCTTCATCAGGCGATGAAAGGAGACAGAGACAGAGACCCACATTGGAGCACCGGACTGAAATCTCAAGGTCCAAATCAGGAGCAGAAGGAGAGAGAGCATGAGCAAGGAACTCAGGACTGCGAGGGGTGTACCCACACACTGAGACAATGGGGATGTTCTATCAGGAACTCACCAACGCCAGCTGGCATGGGTCTGAAAAAAGCCTGGGATAAAACTGTTCTCGCTGAACATAGTGGACAAGGAGGACTACTGATAACTCAAGAACAATGGGAATGGGTTTTTTTATCCTACTGCACGTATTGTCTTTGTGGGAGCCTGGGCAGTTTGGATGCTTACCTTACTAGACCTGGATGGAGGTGGGTGGTCCTTGGACTTCCCACAGGGCAGGGAACCCTGATTGCTCTTTGGGCTGATGAGGGAGGGGGACTTGATTGGGGGAGGGGGAGGGAAATGGGAGGTTGCGGGGGGGGGAGAGACAGAAATCTTTAATAAATAAATAAATTAATAAAAAACTTAAGTTGATTTTTATGTTTAACAATGTCTCCTATACTTTAGGCTTGCTTCTTGCTGTGTAATTGAGAATTATTTTGAACACCTAATTCTGCCTCTGCTGCCCAGCTCTGGGAAGACAGTCCTGGAACTCCTTCCAGGTTTGTTCTTAATTAGTCAGTGAGAAAGAATAATAGAGTAATTAATGAGTGTCTGCTCATCTTTCTGGCTTTTATTGGGGACTTAGAAATGAAGATGGATTGGTATAAGAATTGAAATCATTGACCAACTTTGAGCTGGTGGAGACATAGTGTAGGAAGTGAGAGGTTGGCCTGAGAATGAGAGCTTTCCTCCTTCAACTGAGATTACTTATTGGAATCAGGTAGTCAATTGTGATGCTGTATTATTATCCTGATTCACTATATTTTTCAGTCCACAGAAAATGGCAGTCTGGGTATGGGACTGACCTTATCTGGAAACCTAATTGCGATATTACAGTAGTTCATCCAAAATAGATGATTTGGGTAAAAGATTGTGTCCCTGCTTAACAGGACTCTTAATTTTCAGGATTAAGATCTTCATCTTTAGGGAAAATACATGAAAATTATTTATTGTGCTCTAATACAAATCACTAGTATCTGGAGCATATGGCCATAAGCCCTGTTTCAACATCACAAAATATTTTTTGAGATTAAAACTACATCATATTCACATTGTCTTTTCTCCCTCCAAGCCCTAACATGATCCTGATTGTTTTCTAATTCATTGTCTGTTTTTGTTTAACAACAGTTATAAAATAACCACAGTTACACAGGAATAGTGATTACTTTATGAATGTGACCTGTGTTTGTCTTCAGGATTTCCCATCTCTGAGACAATGGGATGGCTGCACTGGAAAATGAGTGTGCAATGCCATGTGCACACAAGGACCCTGTGCTTCGAATAGGAACAGGATGTGCCATAGGAGAGTGGAACAATGTGTGCTAAATACAAAGTTTCTAAACTAGGGAACTGTCTGGTGGGCTGGGAAGGCAGAACTGGAAGGACTGTGCTGTCTGAGTCATTTGATCTCTGATCCTCCTATAGAGGAGCTGCTAATATTGTAAGGCCCAGCTGGGTAGCGCTGGCCTGTGAGGAATTCCGGGACAAGTTATCAATGGGGAGTACTAGTGGCCAACACTTTGTGGGTTCTTTCCATGATTCTATTCTGTCTCTGCAGTAGGAGTAGTAAGGAAGATCACAAGCTACATCATGGTGAGTGTTGGGTGTTCAGGTCTGTTGAACTGTCATTTTTGCTGTGACTTGGACTGATCATGAGACAGACTGTAGTTGTGTTGGTCCATGTGGTTCATGTTGGCAGTGGCCCTTGTCCTCTGAGTCTCCTTATGTATGAATTTACTGGGGCAGGGGAGACTCTGGAACTGGAGGACATGATGCTGATTGTCCAGAGCACACACATGGACACTTCTCTTGGTGTGCAGTGGGAAGAGATATTAGAAAACTGAAGATCTAGATTTCAGAAGTTATCAATATTTCATTCCAATTTCAGATTTGTGTTATAAAGATTACAAATCATTTAGGAACTGGTAGGAAAATGGTGATATTGACCCTCTAGAAATACATGATTAGAATGATTCTAACGTAATCCAGACTCTAGCTGAAATGGTGTGATCAAGTGAAACTTACATCCAGGATACAAAGAATTTTCTGATCTGCAGACATTTCTCAGGTGTGCATTGTGTTGGGCAGGTATATAGATCACAATTCACATCTTGGGACATAATCCTTGTAGCAGAAAATAGATTTTAAATCATTTTTCTTTTTTTCCATAAGCAACATTCTTCATGGTACATTATTTTTCAAAACCCCATCCCTTGTAAATAAGTTTTAAAAAATAAACAAAATCCAGCTCCCACCTCCTTATTCCCACTTCTTCCCATTCCTTCCAAATAAAAGGGAAAAATGTAAAGAAAAAATAAAACAAAACAAGAACACCTGATAAACAAAGAAAAACAACAGTGCAAAACTTTCCAAAACAAAGTAGTGTATTTCCCCAAGGGTAAGTGGAATTTACACTGAATCCACTGGGAATGAGTTCTTTCTGCTACAAAATCCTGCAAAGAAAGAAACCCAAGACAGAAAAATGAACAAAGAAGCAACACAATAGTCACCATACAAACTGGAGTGTCAGGAGGCCTGAGGAAAGAAGGGTATGGTGTGCCTAGACCTGAGAAATCAGAAGCATGCAGGGACTACAAAAGGCAGAGTGAAGATGAAGGAAGGAAACAAACCCAACAGATTTGTGCCCTTCCAGAGCTCTGGGTATAAATAAGACCTTTACCACTTGTCTCCACCTACAATCGAGCAGACCCCAAGAGAGTTAAGTGGAGCAGGAAAACTGAGTGCAGGTTGCACATTTGAGAAATGTCCATATGGAATCTCCAGAGGGAATATGTCACCCCTACCCCTCTCCCTGGGCCTGCCCTACTGTCCAGAGCAGGTCCCTCCTAAGTTAGTTATGGTATTCTTTTCCGTACACAGTATTTTTTTAAAATATTTTCCATCTTCTGCTTTTCTTTCTTTTCTTTTAATTCTTTTTTGATCCAAGGCCCAGCTGTTTAAACTACTGTAGAATCGAGATTGGGAGCTGTTGTAATTGGTAGTTCAGGCAAGGTATTGGGTACATGGGAAACCCATCTGTTGTACTGAAGGGAATCACCTTGATCTGTCTCCCTCTAAATAGAGAATCATCTAAAGCCAGGGAAGTCCTCACTGACTCTTTGTCTAAGAATTCTAAATATGCAAACTTTTTGGCAAGGCCACTGAATTTGTCACAGACTGTAGTAACATGTTTGACAGCCTCACAGCCATGAAAGTGAGCTTCCAGCTCTTCTGCTGTTGCACCATAGTCCATATTGCCAACATAGATGGAACTGGCATCAGCCTCCATCTTTTCCTCAAGAGACGTGATTACTGAGCCAGCATTGCCTGGGGTTGTACTCTTATTCATCTGCTTCTCTGCCTCATTTTGTAGCTCCTTTAACTTCTCATTCTCCTCCTCTATCTCCCTGACTCCCTGAAGCTTTGATCACTTCTAGCAATCATATAGAGAATATCATATACAAAAATACACAAACATACACAAAATATAGCAGTAACCTTATTTTGGATCTTTAGTACAAGAAGCATGTCTAGATAAAATTCTTCATTGTATGCTGTGAGTCTCAATACCCTCAAGTATAAATACTGATATTTATATCTACTGTGTTGTGTTTGACATTAATCAGCCAACTTCCTACTTATACTGAAATGCTTTTACCATCATTATAGGCTCGATCTCTAAATCACATAAGACAAAGCAGAATCAGTTGTTATTCAGTGCTCAGGAGTTTGGTAACCTGCTGTTTTAATTGTTTTGTTTGCTTATCTGAGTAACTGTGGCTCTCAGTTCCTGAAAGTAAAGGGAGGCATCATTCCTGGCTCTATTTGTTTTTATGTTATTGGATGATGGCCTTGGCATGTAGGTTTTGTTCATGTCAAATATATGCTTCTGTGCTTAGCTTCATGCTTATCTTGTCTTTTAAAATTTGACAGAGCTTATCACTCTGTTTCCCTGGATGCCATGGATTGATAACAATAATACTGCCTGAGTATTTTGAGTCATTAAATCACAGTTGTATGAAATTTTTCCTGCTTGTAATGCTTGCTTTGATTCTTTTAAAATCAATATGACTATTTCATATGTCCGCATGGATAAGCACCATATGGATACCTGGTAATCAGAGTGATCAAAGAATCTCAGAAATCCTGACCATGGAAAAATGGAAAGTTGTGATTTCCATGTAAGTACTGGCAAATGTGTCCACCTCCATTCAAGATCAGCAAAAGCATTGCATTTCTCTGGCCTCTCTCCAGCTCTGTTTTGATGTTTTATGACCAGTATTGTTTTCATCTGTCCACTGGTAACAGTTTTATATAGGCAGTTCTTTTTCTACAAAATGTTATTGTTTTACTTATTTATTTATTTTTATTTTATTTATTAAAGATTTCTGTCTCTTCCCCACCACCGCCTCCCATTTCCCTCCCCCTCCCCCAGTCAAGCAATCAAGTCCCCCTCCCTCTTCAGCCCAAAGAGCCATCAGGGTTCCCTGCCCTGTGGGAAGACCAAGGACCACCCACCTCCATCCAGGTCTAGTAAGGTGAGCATCCAAACTGCCTAGGCTCCCACAAAGCCAATATATGCAGCAGGATCAAAAACTAATTGCCATTGTTCTTGAGTTATCAGTAGTCCTCATTGTGTCTATGTTTTTTCCCAAGACCGGTTTTATCCCAGGCTTTTTCAGACCCAGGTCAGCTGGCCTTGGTGAGTTCCCGATAGAACATCCCTATTGCCTCAGTGTGTGGGTGCACCACTCGCTGTCCTGAGTTCCTTGCTCATGCTCTCTCTCCTTCTTCTCCTGATTTGGACCTTGAGATTTCAGTCCAGTGCTCCAATGTGGGTCTCTGTGTCTGTCTCCTTTCATCGCCTAATGAAGGTTAATATTCAGGAGGATGCCTATATGTTTTTCTTTGGATTCTCCTTCTTATTTAGCTTCTCTAAGATCATGTATTATAGGCTCAATGTCCTTTGTTTATGTCTAGAAACCAAATATGAGTGAGTACATCCCATGTTCCTCTTTTTGGGTCTGGCTTACCTCACTCAGGATAGTGTTTTCAATTTCCATCCATTTGCCTGCAAACTTCAAGAAGTCCTTGTTTTTTATTGCCGAGTAGTACTCTAATATGTATATATTCCATACTTTCTTCATCCATTCTTCAATTGAAGGGCATCTAGATTGTTTCCAGGTTCTGGCTATTACAAATAGTGCTGCTATGAACATAGTAGAGCATATACTTTTGTTATATGATAAGGCCTCTCTTGGGTATATTACCAAGATTGGTATTGCTGGCTCCTGGGGTAGGTTGATCCCGAATTTTCTGAGAAACCTCCACACTGCTTTCCAAAGTGATTGCACAAGTTTGCATTCCCACCAGCAATGGATGAGTGTACCCCTTTCTCCACACCCTCTCCAGCAAAGGGTATCATTGGTGGTTTTTATTTTCGCCATTCTGATAGGTATAAGATGGTATCTTAGTTGTCTTGATTTGCATTTCCTTGATCACTAAGGAAGTTGAGCATGACCTTAGGTGTCTTTTGGCCATTTGAACTTCTTCTCTTGAGAGATCTCTGTTCAGTTCAGTGCCCCATTTTATAATTGGGTTGATTAGCCTTTTACGGTCTAGTTTCTTGAGTTCTTTATATATTTTGGAGATCAGACCTTTGTCAGTTGCGGGCTTGGTGAAGATCTCCCAGTCAGTGGGTTGCCTTTCTGTCTTAGCGGCAGTGTCCTTTGCTTTACAGAAGCTTCTCAGTCTCAGTAGGTCCTATTTATTCAATGAGGCCCTTAATGACTGTGCTGCTGGGGGTATACATAGGAAGTGGTATCCTGTGCCCACGTGTTGTAGAGTACTTCCCACTTTCTCTTCTATAAGGTTCAGTGTGTTCAGGCTGATATTGAGGTCATTAATCCACTTGGACTTGAGTTTTGTGCATGGTGATAGATATGGATCTATTTTCATTCTTCTACAGATTGACATCCAGTTTTGCCAGCACAATTTGTTGAAGATGCTCTCTTTTTTCCATTGTATACTTTTAGCTCTTTTATCGAAAATCAGGTGTTCATAGGTTTGTGGGTTAAAGTCAGGGTCTTCTATTCAATTCCATTGGTCAACTTCTCTGTTTTTATGCCAATACCAAGCTGTTTTCAATACTGTAGCTCTGTAATAGAGTTTGAAGTCAGGAATGGTAATGCCTCCAGACATTCCTTTATTGTATAAGATTGTTTTGGCTATTCTGGGTTTTTTGTTTTACCATATAAAGTTGATTATTGTCTTCTCCAGATCTGTGAAGAATTTTGATGGGATTTTGATGGGGATTGCATTGAATCTATAAATTGCTTTAGGTAGAATTGCCATTTTTACTATGTTGTTCCTCCCAATCCAAGAGCAAGGGATATATTTCCATTTTCTGGTGTCCTCTTCAATTACTTCTTCAAAGACTTAAAGTTCTTGTCAAATAGATCTTTCACTTCCTTAGTCAGAGTTACCCCTAGATATTTTATGCTATTTGTGGCTATGGTGAAAGGTGATGCTTCTCTGATTTCCCTCTCTGCTTCCTTATCCTTAGTTTATAGGAAGGCCACTGACTTTTTGGAGTTGATCTTGTATGCTGCCACATTACTAAAGGCGTTTCTCAGATGTAGGAGTTCTTTGGTAGAGTTTTTGGGGTCGCTTATGTATACTATAATATTATCTGCAAACAACGAAAGCTTAACTTCTTCCTTTCCATTACGAATCTCCTTGATTTCCTTGTTGTCTTATTGCTATTGCTAGAACTTCAAACACTATATTGAAGAGGTATGGAGAGAGTGGACAGCCTTGTCTTGTTCCTGATTTTAGTGGGATGGCTTTGAGTTTTTCTCTGTTCAATTTAATGTTAGCTGTCGGCTTGCTGTAAATATCTTTTATTATATTTAGGTATGACCCTTGTATCCCTAGTCTATCCAAGACCTTTACCATAAAGGGGTGTTGAATTTTGTCGAATGCTTTTTCAGCATCTAATGAAATGATCATATGTTTTTTTTTTCTTTCAGTTTATTTATATGGTGGATTACATTGATAGATTTGCATATGTTGAACCAGACCTGCATCTCTGGGATGAAGCCTACTTGATCATAATGGATGATTTTTCTAATGTGTTCTTGGATTCGGTTTGCCAGTATTTTATTGAGAATTTTTGCGTCGATATTCATGAGTGAGATAGGCCTGTAATTCTCTTTCTTGGTTGGGTCTAGTGTCATTTTGGTATCAGGGTAACTGTGGCTTCATAAAAGGAATTTGGCAATGACTCTTCTGTTTCTATATTGTGAAATACATTACGGAGTATAGGTATTAGCTCTTCTTGGAAGTTCTGGTAGAATTCTGCATTGAAACCATCTGGTCCTGGGCTTTTTTTGGTAGGGAGATTTTTGATAACAGTTTCTAGTTCTTCGCAACTAACAGGTCTATTTAGATTGTTCACCTGGTCTTGGTTTAGTTTTGGTATATGGTACTTATCGAAAAAAGTGTCCATTTCTTTTGCATTTTCCAGCTTTGTGGCATTCAGGCTTTTGTAGTAAGATCTAATGATTCTCTGAATTTCCTCTGTGCCTGTGGTTATGTCCCCCTTTTCATTGCTGATCTTATTTATTTGCGTGTTCTCTCTCTGTTGTTTAATTAGTTTGGATAGGGGTTTGTCGATCTTGTTGATTTTCTTCAAGAACCAACTTTTTGTTTCATTGATTCTTTGGACTGTTTTCTGTGTTTCTATTTTGTTGATTTCAGCCCTCTGTTTGATTATTTCCAGTCTTCTACCCCACCTGGGTGCATCTGCTTCTTTTTTTCTAGAGCTTTCAGGTGTGCTGTTAAGTCCTCAATGTATGCTTTCTCTGTTTTCTTTAAGTGGGCACTTAGTGCTATGAACTTTCCTCTTAGCACTACTTTCAACGTGTCCCATAGGTTTGAGTATGTTGTCTCTTTAGTTTCATTAAATTCAAGGAAGACTTTAATTTCTTTCTTAATTTCTTCCTTGACCCAGGTGTGGTTCAGTAGTTGATTGTTCAATTTCCATGAGTTTGTTGGCTTTCTGGGGGTAGCATTGTTATTGCCTTCTAGCTTTAGTCCGTGGTGATCTGATAAGACACAGGTGGACACTGATATTTTTTTGTATCTGTGGAGGTTTCCTTTGTTTCCAAGTATGTGGTCAATTTTTGAGAAGGTTCCATGAGCTGCAGAGAAGAAGTTATATTCTTTCTTTTTTGTGTGGAATGTTCTATAGATGTCTGTTAAGTCCATTTTCTTCATTACCTCCAATAATTCTCTTCATTCTCTATTTGGTTTCTGTCTGATTGACCTGTCAATTGGAGAAAGAGGTGTATTGAAGTCTCCTATTACTAGTGTGTGTGGTTTGATGTCTGCCTTGACTTCTAGTAATATTTCTTTTACATAGGTGGGTGCTTTTATATTAGGGGTGTAGATATTCAGGATTGAGACTTCATCGTGATGAATTGTTCCTGTTATGAGTATAAAGTGTCCATCTCGATCTCTTCTGATTGACTTTAGTCTGAAGTCAGTTTTGTTAGAAATTAGTATGGCCACACCTGCTTTTTTCTTAGGCCCATTTGCTTGAAACACCTTTTCCCAACCCTTTACTCTGAGTAGATGCCTGTCTTTTTGGTTAAGATGTGTTTCTTGCAAACAGCAGAATGTTGAATCCTGTTTTCATATCCAATCCCTTAGCCTGTGCCTTTTTATGGGTGAATTGAGGCCATTAATATTAAGTGATATTAATGACCAGTGGTTGTTTACTCCGGTTATTTTTATTGTTTTTGGTAGTAGTGTTTGTGTGTCTCCCTGCTTTGAGGTGTGCTGGTGAGGGTTCGCTAGACGCCTGAGTTATTGTAGGCAGTGTTGTCAATGCTGGATTCCTTAGGTTGTGATTTTCCTTCTATTATTTTCTGTAGGGCTGGATTTGTGGCTACGTATTGTTTAAGTTTGTTCTTATCCTGGAAAGTCTTGTTTTCTCCATTGATAGTGAACAATAGCTTGGCTGGGTATAGTAGTTTGTGTTTGCATCCATGGTCCCTTAGTTTTTGCAGAACCTCTATCCAGGACCTTCTGGCTTTCATGGTTTCCATAGAGAAGTCAGGTGTAAGTCTGATCGGTTTACCTTTATAAGTTACCTGCCCCTTTTCCTTTGCAGCTCTTAATATTCTTTCTTTAACCTGTATATTTTGTGTTTTGATTATTATATGGTGAGGGGATGTTTTTCTTTGATCCAGTCTGTTTGGTGTTCTATATGCTTCTTGAATATTCAAAGGAATCTCTTTCTTTAGGTTGCGAAAGTTTTCTTCCATCATTTTGTTAAAAATATTTTCTGGGCCTTTGAGCTGTGATTCTTCTCCTTCTATTTCTATTATTCTTAGGTTTGGTATTTTTATTGTGTCCCATATTTCCTGAATGTTTTGCGATGAGAATTTGTTTACTTTGCTGTTTTCTTTGATCAGTGTGTTTATTTTCTCTATGGTGTCCTCAGAATCTGAGATTGTTTCTTCTATCTCTTGTATTCTATTGATTATGCTTGTTTCTGTAGACTCTGCTCGTTGACCTAGATTTTCCATATCCAGCTGGTCCTCAGTTTGTGTTTTCTTCTTTGCTTCTATTTCAGTTTTCAATTATTGAACTGTTTCCATTACCTGTTTGTTCATTTTTTCTTGGTTTCCCAGGGTCTCATGTATGTATTTACTCAATTCTTCAAACTTTTTATTCATTTCTTCAAACTTTTTGTCGTACTTCTCCTCTTTTTCTATAAGGGTGTTTTTTTCATGTTGTTTAAGGGACTCTATTGCTTTCATAAAGTCAATTTTTTCCACTTCTTCTGTGTTAGGGTGTTCAAGTCCTTCTGTTGTTAGATCACTGGGTTCTGGTGTTTTAATGTTGCTTTTCAGATTGTTGGGTGAATTCTTGCCTTGGCACCTGCCCATCTCGTCCTATCAATGCTATCTAATGTGTCTTTTAAAGCAGGAACGGGTTTTCCTGCTGGCTAGGGGCCCTGCTTAGAAAATACCTTCTCCCCATTTCTTGGGTCCCGCTGCTGGCCAAGATCTCTTTCATATTGCGGTTAGACTTTGTGTGTAATCAATCTGATAAAACTTGTACCTATTACTGTAATCTTTTTGACCTGAGTAAAATCATGGGGGCTTATTTTAAATTATTCTTCAAGATTTTAAGCCACTTACATTCAGTTAACCAACAGCAGTTATTGAGTAGAGAAAAGTTTGATAGTGTCAACTGATTTGGGAGTGTCATATCAATCTGTTGTTTCATTGGTTAATTAATAAAGAAACAGCTTGGCCTCATAGGTTAGAACATAGGTGGGTGAAGTTAATAGAACAGAATGCTGGGAGGAAGAGGAAGTGAGCTCAGATGCCATGCTGCTCCTCTCCAGGGCAGACACAATGAAGCAAGCCACCTGGTCAGACATGCTGAATCTTTCCCGGTAATACTGGTGCTACAAGGATTACTAAATATGGGTTAGGCAAGATGTGAGAATTAGCCATTAAGAGGCTAAAACTAACGGGCCAAGCAGTGTTTAAAAGAATACAGTTTCCATGTAATTATTTTGGGGCATAAGCTAGCCATATGGGAGCCGGGTGGGACAAAAAGCAGGCCTGTCTGCAGCTCCTTCTACAGAATGGTGCCCAGACGTGCATGACTGAATCCCCAGAAAGCCTGAGAAAGCTTAGGAAAGAATAGAGTAAAGCATGTTTTCTTGGTAGCAGCAATTTTTCAGGTCTGCTCTGCTTGCTAGAGGCAAGCAAGCACTCTCATCTAAGAGACACTTCCTGACTCAGCTTTAGTTGCAAAACTGTGCAGCTCTTAAGAGGTCCTGCCACAAAACACTTAAATGGTGTTAATAAAAGCTGACTGCATGGTTGTTTGTTTGCAGCCGTAGCAGGAAAAAGTTGTGTTGTTTTAAAATGCTGGCATTCTGGTCTGTCCTGCCAGAGCAAACTCTGACTCTTTGAGGTAGAAGGGCTGGATACAGAGAGAAGACTTACATGTTATCTGTTATCTGTGGACTACTGTTGCAGCTTGCTTGCTGAAAGGGACCTTGAAATGCCATAGAGTTGTGCTGAAACCATGGCTACAGCCAGTACCTCTGCCATGAGGCTGGAAAGCTAAGGAAAGGGCTGGATCTAGCCAGCAAAGCCACGGCTTTAATCCTACCTATATTGCTTGGTAAATTAAAGACGCATGTGGTCAGAAAAAGAGAGATATACAGTAAAGAAAGATTCAAAAACAAATAAAACTTCTAAATGGTTTACAGTGTGTTAAAAATATATGCAGGCTAAAATTTAAAGTTCTTAAAGTAAAAAACAAAAAAAAACAAGAGAGTAGTTGGGTGTGGTAGTACACAACTTTAATCCCAACACTTGGGAGGCAGAGGGAGATTGACCTCTGGGACTTAAAGGTGTAGTAGCACACACCTTTAATCCCAATGTCTGGGAGGCAGAGACAGACATCTCTGAGAGTTCAACGGCAGCCTGGTCTACAGAGGTATTCCAGGAAAAAGATATACAGAGAACCTATCTCAAAAAATAAAAGTAAAAATAAACGAAATAGATGTTAAAACAAAGCCGCACAAAGATGGAAAATACACAGAGAATCTTGATACTGTATGCTATTATGCTGTTTGAATTGTTTGAATGCTGAGGAAAGAACAACAGCTGCTAAAAGATATTTGTTTATAAATGTTGCTTAACTAAACCAGCATAGATATTTTGAAATTATCTTGACTACAGAATTTGGATCTAAGTATATGATACTTTGGAAAAGAGATTCTTCTTTTGTTTTCACAGAGGATGAGACCCTATGGATTGCTTCTCTTCCAATATGGTATGATAGACCACACTCTCCTGAAAGGTTGCTGTGAACACCTTCAAAAAATTACTTTACTCAACTGCCAAATGAGATGCACCTGGCACACAGGTTACACCATGAAAGATCTGATTAACAGCACCTCCATTTAGCATGAAGCAGTTTGGAGAGAAATAACTATGTCCATATTTCTTTTACATTTAAAGAGGAATAAGATATAGATATGAATAATTTACATCGATATAAATTTTGCTTCATTGACATAAATTTAATGTCAATTTTGTTATAGGCATATATATGTTTATATATTTCTGATACTGATTAAGGTATTGTGATTGTGTAGTTCATGTAAAATGTAATGTATATAGGTTGTTAATGGATAATTATCAACAATAGTCAAGCTTGTAATCATGTTAGTTAGATTTTCTAGATATGCATAGATATATTTTAGATAGACATTCTTCATATCTTTCAAAGAATACAGAATATGACATTTAATGTTTTAATATCTTAGGGCTTTTCATAACAATGAGACACGTGTTCTCCTGACAGCACCAATCTACTTTGAGAGAAAGATGGGCATCAAAGAGGATACTTATGAAGTTGTTTAACCATTTGGGTAAGAAACTACTCTTGCCTGGATTGATTCATAAACTGGACACAGAGAACCCTCAGAGAGAGGACTGCTGAACTTGCCTGAAGGTGAGATGATCTTTCAGGGATCCTGAATCATGAAAGTGTCTGCAGGGCATTCTGCATGACACAGCAGATAGTGAATACCTTTGAAATTTCCTGCTTCATGGAAATGTCTGCTGGATACTATGGGCCTGAAGGCTGAAGATGGATGCCCCAACGGTACAAAAGAACTTTGGGTTACTGTCCAGGCAGCGAGATGTCTCTACCACTTCTACAGTTTTGGAAGTTTCTTATTTCTTGTTTGCTTAGGTAATATTATATCATTCTGGAGTCTTTGATGGAGTTGAAGAATAGATAGTTATTGCTATAGTTTTCCATTGTTATGGTAAAATATAAAATAGATGTATATATTGTTACTAATTCTTAGTTGATAACTGTTTTGTTATGTAATTTTGCCATGTTAAAGTTAAAGCCTTTTTTTTGTTTAAACAGTAAAAGGGGAAATGATGTGGGAATGTCATACCAATCTTTGTTTCATTGGTTAATTAATAAAGAAACTGCTTGGCCTGATAGGTTAGAACATAAGTTTGTGGAGTAAACAGAACAGAATGCTGGGAGGAAGAGGAAGTGAGCTCAGACGCCATGCCGCTCTTCTCCAGGGCAGATGCGGTGAAGCAAGCTGCCAGGTCAGACATGCTGAATCTTTCCTGGTAAGACTGGTGCTACACAGATTAATAAATATGAGTTAGGCAAGATGTGAGAACTAGCCATTAAGAGGCTAGAACTAATGGGCCAAGCAGTGTTTAAATGAATACAATTCGTGTGTTGTTATTTCGTGGCATAAGCTAGCCAGGCATCCAGGAGCTGGCCAGTAGGAATGCAGCCCACAGCTCCGTCTACAGTCAACAATCTGTTTAAGCATCATGATACCGCTTTTTATTTTAGTTTTAACCTGCAAAGTAATGGATAAAACCTTTTATGAAGTATTATGGGTATTCCAACATTGGTCCTGAAACCAGAGTCAAAGGAAAGAACTTTGTCTCTTAATCTAGAAATAGTTAAAGAAATAATATCTCCCTGAAAACAGCCAAAACATTAAAATGGGCCAGTAAAAGAAATACAATTTGGCTCTCAAACCAGAACCATAAAATCCTGTTTCAACAGTGTTTTTAAGCCCAAAGAATACAATTAAGTGAAATATGAGAGGCATGAAGAGTCAAATTTCTCATAAGTTTACGTGTATGTTTTGTGTAAAAGTTTCCTTAGAAGTTGGGGGTATAATTATGGTTATCAGAAGATTGGGATTGGTCATCAGAAAGGTAGAAGTTGTTTATAAGGAATATATTTTGAAAAAGAAAGATGGAAACATCACCCTTAACACCCTTAACATCACCCTTAACAATAGCCACAAATAATATAAAATATTATGGAATAACTAACTAAAGAAGTGAAAGGACTGTAGAAAAAGAACTTTAAATCTTTGAAGAAAAAAATTGGAGACGATACCAGAGAATGCAAAGATGTCCCTTGCCCGTGTTAGGTACAAATCAACATAATAAAAGTGAAAACCATTCCAGAAGCAATCTACAGGTTCAATACCTGTAGAAGGAGCAGTGGACTACGTTCCTGCCACCCGGCTCCTAGCCGCCTGGCTAGCTTATGCCCCAAAATAACAACACACAAACTGTATTCTTTTTAACACTGCTTGGCCTAATAGTTCTAGCCCCTTTAGTGGCTAATTCTCACATCTTGATTAACTCATTTCTAATAATCTGTGTATCACCACAATGTGGTGGCTTACCGGGAAAGATTCAGCATATCTGATCTGGTGACTGGCTCCATGGTTACTGCCTTGGAGTGGAGAGGCATGTCTTCTGCCTAACTTCCCATCTTCCCAGCATTCTATTCTGTTTACTCCACCTACCTATGTTCTGACCAATCAGGCCAAGAAGTTTCTTTATTAATTAACCAATGAGAGAAACAGATAGATATTAGACCCTCCTACATCATATACCATTCCCATGTAAATGGCAGAAAAATTCTTCACAAACCTCAAAATAAAAATACTCAACTTTATATAGAAAAACCAAAAAAATGCAGGATAGCCAAAATAATCCTATATCAAAATAATTTCTGGAAGCATCACATTCCCTGACTTCAGTCTACTACAGAGCTACTGTACTGCAAAGAGACTGGTGTTGGCACAAAAAGAGACAGGAAGACCAATGGAACTGATTCTTAGACTCAGATATCAATCCACTCACCTACTACATTTGATTTTTGACAAAGCACCAAAAAATATAAAATGGGAAAAAAGCATATTCACCAAATTGTGCTGGCGTAACTGAATATCAGTGTGCGTGTGTGGAAGAATGAAAGTAGATACACATCTATCATCATGAACAAAACTCAAGTCCAAATAAATCAGACCATAACATAAAGCCAAACACACTGAACTACATAAAACAGAACATCAGAAGTACACTTGAACACATTTGAAAAGAAGATCCACTTTCAAATTTTAACTCCAGCAGCACAAACTGAGAGAAATAATTAATAAATTATACCTTCTGAAAAAAAAGTTTCTATAAACAAAAGGACATGTTCAACAATACAAAAAGGCACCCTATAGTATGGGAAAAGATCTTCACCTACCCCACATTGGACAGAGGACTGGTCTTCAAAACATACAAAGAAGTAAAAAACTGGTCATCAAAAGAACACAAATGGAGTACAGACCTAAACAAAGAACTTTCAACATATGAATCTAAAATGACTGAAAGACACTTAGGGATATTTCCAAACTCCTTATCCATTAGAGAAATGAAAATCAAAACAACTCTGTGATCCCCTCTTACATCTGTAGCAATAGCCCAAATCAAAAACACTGATGACAACTTAAGCTGGCAAGGAAATGTGGTTAAGGGAACACTCCTCTATTGCTGATGGGGCTACAAACTGAGTCAGCTACTTTGGATACCAGTATGGTTATTTCTCAGAAAATTAGAAAGAAAACTGCCTGTTTGTGGTGCATGCCCTTAATCCCTGCACTTGGGAGTCAAAGACAGATCTCTGTGACTTTAGACCAGCATAGTCTACAAGAGCTAGTTCCAGGACCAGCTCCAAATCAACAGAGGAACTGTGTCTTGGAAAACCAAAAGTTAAAAAAAATGAAGAAAATTAGGAAACCACCTATCTTAAAAGCCAGCAATGCCACTTTGGATATGTTCCCAATGTATGCTCAATCATACCACAAGGACAAGCTCAACTGTGTTCACAGCAACATTATTTGTTCACATCCAGAACCTGAAAATATCCCCTCCACTGAGGAATGGAGAATGAAATTGTGGCATATTTATACAATGGAGTACTACACAGTGGATAAAAATAATTACATCTTGAAATTTACATACAAAATTATGGATCTAGAAAACATCTTAAAAGAACGAGCTAACCCAGACCCAGAAATATAAATATAATATGTACTTACTCCTAAGTGGCTTTTATATATAAAACAGAGTACAACCAGCATACTGTTTACAATGCCAGAGAACATATACAACAAAGAGGAAACAAAGAGAGACAACATAAATCTAGTCTATATAGGACATAGACAAAGACAAGATCTTAGTAAATTGGGAGCATATGGATCATGGGAGAAGAAGGGGAGAGAAAGAGAAAGCAGTTAAAAAAAACAGTTAAAAAACCCTTGGTACATTGTCACGCCAGCGCGGGCTGGAACCAAGAGTCTCGGCGGAGGCTGTCCAGGTTGAATGAATACACAGAGCACAAGGTTGAGGTAGAACAGGTTTTCTTTATTGTCTGCTGGGCTGGGTTTATAACATGGTACCAAATGAGGAGGGGGCTGCCAAGGGACTGTAACCTGACCCTGGCAGGGATCAAGGACGGGTCACCATGCACTTAAAATTCCTTCCTTCCCTGTTCCAGGAGCAGAAGGAATTTATCATGTTTTCCTTGCAGATAAGCACCTCAAATGGGGGCAGGGATATGAATTCAGGGCTGCAGTTCCCACAGTACATAGCTGTTCATGGGTGAATTATACAAAGTAACAGTAAGAAATGAATAGCTGAAATATGGAACTTTGCTTAACTTTGTAATTCAATAAAATAATTCCTCTTGCTATGGCACACTGATTTATGACATTTAATTTAAAACAATCCACACATATTTTCCCAAAAATTGAAAATTTATACCATATCTCTCCATGTTCCCAAATCTATAATTACACACACACACACACACACACACACACACACACACAGAGAGAGAGAGAGAGAGATGTTTGATTTTATTTAATATATCTGAATTCCTTCTAAATTGATCATTCCACACTGAGTTCATGTTTTCATGGTAAATTTTGAAGGCTGTACAAGTCAAGAGTAACAGACCCTGAACTGTGTGAGTATGAATTGAATCTTTGACTTTTGAAAATACCAAGTTAGAATGTAAGAATATCTTGGACTTTTATAGGTTAGATGAACATCTACAGTTCACTGGATCTTGTATACAATAAGTCTAGCAGCCAGAATCAAGATCTGGATTTAAGAAAGCAACCAATACAAAACTATGTACACAAGAAACAGATGTCAAGTATAAATTAGAATTACAACGGGCATAATCAATATTAAGGAACGAATACATCCTAATATTTTGATGAACATTATATCTTAAGGAGTCTATGTCTTGTAGTAGGAAAGACTTAGCTAGATCATAATAGGATGGTAACTATGATTTTCAACTCAATCAAAGGCCTGAGAAGAGCAATAATTTTACTTGAGTAGACAGGTAGTGAAGTCTAGCATCTTCCAAAAATTGTATTAGATGACATAGACAACTGACTGCCTGAGCAATCAACCAAAGTCTCATTACGATGGTGAATAATAAGACTTTCATACCAGAATATAAGACAATCTTTAAGCAACTATGTATTAAAGCAGGACAATGACCTCAAAATATAAACATGTATAAGTATTTTGGTCAGAGGTAGAATTATATAATGCAATATGATAAACATATCATAAATTGTGTCAATAAACAAAAATTTTAAACAGAGGTAGAGTCATGCATTTATACAATCTGACAAAATAACTTTGCATAGGTGTTAAAATATTCTAAACAAAATAGGCACATATTCTATATAATATGTTTAAATTGAATTTGTATCAATATACAAAAGTCTATACCAATGTAAATAATCCATAAATAATAGCTCACCATTATTCATTCTACTACTTACTATTATTAGTGTGAGTAAGTAATCAACCTATTATTTGATTCAATTTTCCCTCTTTTTTTGAGATTTCTGGGTATACGTAATTTCATCCAAACCTCAACCCTGAATGTGTAATAATCAACTCTTAAATGTTGCCCTTGATCATAAAGACAAACTTTCTTGGGAGAGGGGATGGCATCTTCTAGATTTGCTTCCAGGTGTCATGGAGGCAATGTTCTTTCTATGGGATATTATAAAAGCAAAATGATGGTTAAATTTCAAGATTGCTGTTTTGTATAATTGCAAATGGTTTCTGAGTATTCAATAGGGTTGTTCTGAAGTTATTTGGAATACTGGCCAGAATGTTGTAAGAAGGTGCACCATATGCACAGCTTGTACCCATAAATTGGTCTCATAGTAGTGGTATCAGCATCATGCCATCATATCAACTAAGTAGAGACATTGTGGGGCTCCAATGCCATTTTCTTGGAAGCTGATCATTGATGAAAATGTAAACATTATTCATATAGACATATATTCAGGGAAAAATAAGATATAGACAAAATGGTCATGAAGGAAAGCAAAATATTCTCTAAAATCTATCTTCTTTCTGTCCCATACAAGAAGGCTGTTGAAAAAAGCTGGTTCTTGGAGAAAATCAACAAGATTGATAAACCCCTATCCAAACTAATCAAATGCCGGAGAGACAATACACAAATTAACAAGATCAGAAATGAAAAGGGAGACATAACCACAGACACAGAGGAAATTCAGAGAATCATTACATCTTACTACAAAAGCCTGTATGACACAAAATTGGAAAATGTAAAAGAAATGGACACTTTTTTAGATAAGTACCATATACCAAAGTTAAACCAAATCCAGGTGAACAATCTAAATAGACCTGTTAGTCTCGAAGAATTAGAAGTTGTTATAAAAAACTTCCCTACCAAAAAAAAAGCCCAAGTCCAGAAGGTTTCAATGCAGAATTCTACCAGAACTTCAAAGAAGACCTAATACCTATACTCCTTAATGTATTTCACAATATAGAAACAGAAAAGGCATTGCCAAATTCTTTTTATGAAGCTACAGTTACCCTGATACCAATACCACACAAAGACTCAACCAAGAAAGAGAATTACAGGGCAATCTCATACATGAACATCGATGCGAAAATCCTCAACAAAATATTGGCAAACTGAATCCAAGAACACATTAGAAAAATTATCCATTATTATCAAGTAGGCTTCATCTTAGGGATGCAGGGCTGGTTAAACATACACAAATCTATCAATGTAATCCATCATATAAATAAACTGAAAGAAAAAACAATATGTTCATTTCATTAGATGCTGAAAAAGCATTTGACAAAATTCAGCACCCCTTTATGATAAATGTCTTGGAGAGATTGGAGATATAAGGGTCATACCTAACTATAATAAAAGCTATTTATAGCAAGCGGACAGCTAACATCGAATTAAATGTAGACAAACTCATAGCCATTCCACTAAAATCAGGAACACAACAAGGCTGTCCACTCTCTCTATACCTCTTCAATATAGTGCTTGAAGTTCTTGCATTAGCAATAAGACAACATAAGGGGATCAAAGGGATTCGAATTGGAAAGGAAGAAGTTAAACCTTCATTATTTGCAGATGATATGATAGTGTACATAAGCAACCCCAAAAACTCCAGAAAAGAACTCTAACATCTGATAAACACCTTTAGAAGTGTGGCAGAATACAAGATCAATTCCAAAAAAATTAGTTGCCCTCCTATACACAAATCATAAGGAAGCAGAGAGGAAAATCAGAGAAGCATCACCTTTCATGATAGCCACAAATAGCATAAAATATCTTGGGGTAACTCTAACCAAGGAAGTGAAGGATTTATTTGACAAGACCTTTACATCTTTGAAGAAAGAAATTGAGGAGGATACCAGAAAATGGAAAGACCTCCCATGCTCTGGGATGGGTAGGGTCAACATAGTAAAAGTGGCAATTCTACCAAAGGCAATCTATACATTCAATGCAATCGCCATTAAAATCCCAACAAAATTCTTCACAGACCATGAGAGAACAATAATCAGCTTTATATGGATAAACAAAAAACCCAGGATAGCCAAAACAATCTTATACAATAAAGAAACTTCTGGAGGCATTACCATCCCTGAATTCAAACACTATTACGGAGCTTCAGTATTGAAAGCAGCTTGGTATTAGCATAAAAACAGAAAAGTCAAAAATTGGAATTGAGTAGAAGTACCAGATCTTAACTCACAAACCTATGAACACCTGATTTTTGATAAAGGAGCTAAAAATATTCAATGGAAGAAAAAAAAAGCATCTTCAACAAATGGTGCTGGCAGAACTGGTTGTCAACGTGTAGAAGAATGAAAATAGATCCATATCTATCACCATGCAAAAAACTCAAGTCCAAGTGGATTAAAGACCTCAATATCAGCCCAAACACACTGAACCTGATAGAAGAGAAAGTGGGATGTCCTATACAACACATGGGCACAGGAGATCACTTCCTACATATAACACCAGTACCATAGACAATAAGGGGAACATTGAATAAATGGAACCTCCTAAAACTGAGAAGCTTCTGTATAGCAAAGGACACTGTCACTAAGACAAAACGGCAACCCACTGACTGGGAGAAGATCTTCAGCAACCCTGCAAAAGACAAAGGTCTGATCTCCAAAATATATAAAGAACTCAAGAAACTAGACTTTAAAATGCTAATTAACCCAATGAGACCTCAAGAACAATGGCAATGGGTTTTTGATCCTACTGCACCTATTGACTTTGTGGGAGCCTAGGCAGTCTGGATGCTCACCTTACTAGACCTGAATAGAGGTCGGTGGTCCTTGGACTTCCCACAGGGCAGGGAACCCTGATTGCTCTTTGGGCGGATGAGGAAGGGGGATTTGATTGGGGGGAGGGCAAGGGAAGGAGGGGCGGCAGTGGGGAAGAGACAGAAATGTTTAATAAATAAAAAATAAAAAAAATGCACCTTTACAAAAAAAAATGTGGCACTGAATTGAACAGAGAATTCTCAACAGAAGAAATCCAAATGGCAAAAAGACACTTAACGTCATACTCAACCTCCTTAGTGATCAGGGAAATGCAAATTAAAACAACTTTGAGATACGATCTTACACCTGTCAGAATGGCTAAAATCAAAAACACCAATGATAGCCTTGTAGGAGAAGTTGTGGAGTAAGGGGTACACTCATCCATTGTTGGTGGGAATGCAAACGTGTGCAACCACTTAGGAAATTAGTGTGGTCGATTTCTCAAAAAATTCGGGATCAACCTACCCCAAGATCTAGTAATACCACTTTTGGGAATATGCCGAATAGTTGCCCTATCCTATGACAAAAGCATTTGTTCAACTATGTTCGTAGTATCATTATTTGTAATAGCCACAACCTGGAAACAACCTAGATGCCATTCAATGGAAGAATGGATGAAGAAAGTGTGGAATATATACATATTAGTGTACTACTCAGCAGTATAAAACAATGACTTCGCGAATTTTGCATGCAAATGGATGAAAATAGAAAACACTATCCTGAGTGAGGTAACCCAGACCCAAAAAGATGAACATGAGATGTACTCACTCATAATTGGTTTCTAGCCATATATAAAGGACACTGAGCACGTAATTTGTGATCCTAGAGAAGCTAAATATGAAGGAGAACCCAAAGAAAAACATATAGTCATCCACCTGGATATGAACCTTCATCTGGCGATGGATGGGGATAGAGAAAGAGACCCACATTGGAGCACTGGACTTAGCTCCTAATGTCTAAATGAGGAGCAGAAGGAAGGAGAACATGAGCAAGGAAGTCAGGACCTCGATGGGGACACCCACCCACTGTGATAGTCGAACTGATCTATTGGGAGCTCTCCAAGGCTAACTGGACTGGGCCTGAATAAGCAGGGGATGAAACCAGACTCGCTGAAAATGGCAGACAATGAAGGCTGATGAGAAGCCAAGGACAATGGCACTAGGTTTCGATCCTAATGCATGAACTGAATTTGTGGGAGCCTAGCCGGTTTGGATGCTCACCTTCCTGGACCTGGATAGAAATGGACTTCCTGCAGGGCAGGGAATATGGACTACTCTTTGGACTGGAGAGGGAGGGGGAGAGGAGTAGGGGAGGGAGAGAAGAGTGGGGAGAGGGGGAGGGATGTGGGGGGAGAATGCGATGTGTGGAATAAAAAAAATAAATTAAAAAAGAAGCCTGTTGACATGAGACAGAAATTCTGAATTTTTCTTTTATCATCATTCTTGGATTTAGAGAAGGATAGATATTGTCCAATTCTAAAACCATTTCTGATTCTGAAGTGGAGAAGTAAACACAAAGGAGACAACTTCTAAAGCTGTATCAAAGCATTTAACAGATTTTTGTCTCTAGGGGTGTGCCTACTCACAGGTTTACAGGCCAGTAGTGCCCCCCCTTCCTGAGACACAAAGCATACAGTGTGTGGCAACCAGAACAGCTACTACAGGTGAGGGGAAAATGAGAACATTCCAGATTGTGAGAACAGTGGAAGCCATGACTTAGAAGCTGCAGCAAAGTCAGCAGGACCTTTAGAGACATTCATCCCTGTGCCAGTAGAGCAGCAACAGCACACATCTGCCCTAAGCCAGAAACTCTGGAAGGGAAACACACTGTGTTTTGACAGTCTTCCAAATAGTTCCAGTATGTGTGTAAGTTTTAGGATCTCTGATCCAGGCTACCAGCTCTCAAATGCTGTTTGCAGGTCACTTCTCTGTGATAGGATAGAAGTTGAAGTGGATGTAAGTTCAGATAAATTTGGAAGTGCATAGTATACACTGCTTTTGGAAAGCTATCAATAAACATTAGTCATTTAAAGGTTTTAAGAATTCCTACAGGAAAGACCTTTATTTCTCATTCAGCTTTGTCTCTCTGTGATTCTTCAGACTGTCTATTCTTACTTCCATGTATTCCCTCTTGGGATAACATCCTCACTATTCACAAGGAGCACTTAACCTACAGAAGATGAGGAGACTCTCCCTAAGTCACAGAATGTGTTTCCATGTATAAAAAGAACTTAAAAGGTTTTGTGTTCTCAATTCCCTGCATCTTCTGTCCTTCCACTCTACTGTGTATCCAGGCATAACTCTGCATTATTTAGCTCAGAAGCAGAAAAAAAGTCTCTGAGTTTATCTTGAAGGAATTTTCTGACTACACATCCCTGGAGCACCTACTCTTTCCTCTGTGCTCAGTTATGTACCTGGTGACCCTGCTTGGAACACTGCCTTCATGGCAGTTTGCAGGTTGTATCCCTGCCTACACACACCCATATACAATTTCTGAGGAATATTTCCTCTTAGAAAATCTGCTACACATGTACTTTTGTGCCTCTGATGCTGTTCCGCCTACTCTCATCCCAGAAGACCATGTTCTCTAATGACTTGACACCCAGATGCATTTGAGACTTTCCACAGGCTCCACAGAGTACTTGCTCCTTGATGTCCTTTTGCTGTCGTATTGCTCTAGCTAGGACCTAAAGAACTATATTGAATAGATAAAGAGAAATTGGACAACCTTTTCTTGTTTTTGATTTCAGTGGGATGGCTGGGAGTTTCTTTCCATTTAGTTTGATGTTGGCTGTTGGCTTGCTGTATATTGCCTTTATTATGTTTAGGTATATTTCTCGTATCCCTGTTCTGTCCAAGACCTTTATCATGAAGGGATATTGTATTTTTCTAAAGCTTTTTAGACATCTATGAGGTGATCATGTGGTTTTTATTTTTCAATTTGTTTATATGGGGGATTATCTTGACAGATTTTCATATGTTACATCTATGGGATGAAGCTGACTTTATCACGATGGATGATGGTTCTGATGTATTATTGGACTTGATTTGCAAGTGTTTTATTTAGTATTTTTGAATCAATGTTCATGAGTGAGGTTGGTCTTTAATTCTCTTTCCTTATAATGTCTTTCTGTGGTTTGAGTGTCAGGGTAATTGTAGCCTCATAAAAAAGAGTTTGGCCATTTTCCTTCTGTTTCTTCTGTGTGGAATAATTTGAGGAATATTGTTATTACTTCTTCTTTGAAAGTCTTATAGAATTCTGAGCTGAAACCATCTGGTCCTGGGCTTTTTTGGGTTGGGAGAATTTTGATGACTGTTTCTATTTCTTTAGCAGTTATACATCTGTGGAATTTGCTTATCTGGTCTTGATTTAATTTTGGTAAGTGATATTTATCCAGAAAGTTGTCCATTTCCTTTAAGTTTTCCAATTTTGTGGAGTACAAGTTTTGAATATGACCTGAGGATTCTCTGTATTTCCTCCATGTTTGTTCTTATGTTCCCCTTTTCATTTCTGATTTCATTAATTTGCATATTCTCTCTCTGCCTTTTGGTTAAAATGGATAAAGTTTGGTTTATTTTGTTGATTTTCTCAAAGAACCTACTCTTTGTTTCATTGACTCTTTGTATTGCTTTCTTTGTTTCTATTTTGTTGATATCAGCTTTCAATTTGATTATTTACTGCCATCTAGATCTCTTAGGTGAGTTTGTTTCTTTTGTTCCAAATTTTTCAAATGTGCTGTTAATTCCCTAGTATGGGATTTTTCCAGCTTCTTTATGTAGGCATTTACTGCTATGAATTTTCCTCTTAACACTTCTTTCATTGTCTCCCATAAATTTGGGTATGTTGTGTGGTCATTTTCATTGAATTTCTAGAAGTCTCCATTTATTTCTTGCTTGAAGCATTGATGATTCAGGTTGGCATTGCTTAATTTCCATCTGTTTGTGGGTTTTCTCGAATTAGTATTGTTGTTGACTTCTAGTTTTAAATCCTGTTGATCTGACAAGGTACATTGTGTATTCTAATTTTTATATTTATTGAGGTTTGCTTTGTTACCACATATGTGGTCAATTTTTTAGTAGGTTCCATCCAGTGCTGAGAAAAATATATATTCTTTTCTGTTTGAATGGAATATTCTATAGATGTCTGTTAAGTCCATTTGAGTCATAATATCTCTGTTCATTTTTTTTGTCTGACTGACTTGTCCAGTGGTCAGAGGGAAATGTTAAAGTTTTCCACTATTAGTATGTGGGGTTTAATGTATGTTTCAAGCTTTAGAAGTGTTTCATTTACATATGTGGGTGCTCTTGTACTTGGGGCATAGATGTTCAGTAATGAGACTTTTTTTTAAAGTTTTTTAAGACAGGGTTTCTCTGTAGCTTTGGAGCCTGTCCTGGCACTAGGTCTTGTAGGCCAGGCTAGACTCGAACTCACAGAGATCGACTTGCCTCTGCCTCCCAAATGCTGTGATTAAAGGCGTGCACCACCTGGCTGTTCTTAATTGTTCTTAGGGAGGGATATGCTAAAATCTTTCCATTTCCCTATGCTCATATACTTGTAGTGAATAAAAGATTACCACAATGAATCCTCAAGCTTTGACTTTCACATATTTGTGTTATAGATATTATGGTTTCTCCACAACAACTGCCCCTTGACTATAATAGCTGATTTCACTAAACTTAGAACAGTCAAAATAGTATATGAGAAATACAAGAGTTACCATGGGCTATTGATTTAGTAGAAAGTTTTCCAGCTCTACTCATCATCACTGAAATGTGTATACATTTTCTGTCATGAGTAGCAAGAAACCAATGGACTGCCAGGTCTACAACATAGCTCTCATGGTGCTATCAACCAAATGGTGCTATCTGTATAAGCTTTGCTTCCTTGACCTTTTATTAAATAAATGCCTTGCAAATGCAATTTACATACAGGAAATTGAGGTATATGGATTTTTGAGAATTCAATAACCATCAATGCATTTAAAGCTGTGCTTATTTACACTATTCCTTTTGTTTAAAAGTTCCAGAACACATACAAACTTATCAGAGGCATATTGTTATGAACTTGCACAAGAAAAATACCTTGCATGTCTTCTAGAACCTTGACAATGTTCTTCAGTGTTAAGGTCTCACCAAAGGTATCCTAAAATAAAGTACCACAATATGTATGTTATATTATTTAACATTGTGAAATAATTAGCTTATTATCTTAAGTGAACTTAAGAACTATGACTGTGTTATTCACCTCATTCTTCCTCTTTCTAAGACAAATTACAGAACAAAATCATTAACAAAGGAAGAGTTGTCTCTATATTTTGAAACATGAAATAAATTCACTTTTACCTATAGTAGTTAGGTTCCTGAAGGTCTCCAGCATCACATCTGTGTAGAGATTCTTCTGGAAGGATTCAGCAAATCCTACTATTCCTTAGTGAAGTTGATATACACATCATCATAGGTCACTGCCTTCAAAAATATATCACACATGTGTACAATGTAAGCATGACAGTGGCAACATTGGAAATGCATACTTCTTTGAAGGTATAGTTGTATGATTCTGGTGTTCCCCATTCTTATTCCATGACATTGGTAGTCACTTTAGAAGAAAATGGAATAGGAGAGTCAATTCTGTCATTTCTCTACACTTTTTTTTGCTTTTTTTTCTTTTTTTATTGGAAAAAAAAAGAAATTTCTGCCTCCTCCCCGCCTCCCATTTCCCTCCCACTCCTCCCTCTCCTCCTTCTCTCCCCCCACTCCTCCCCCTCCCTCTCCAGCCTGAAGAGCAGTCAGGGTTCCCTGCCCTGTGGAAAGTCCAAAGTCCTCCCCCCTCAATCCTGGTCTAGGAAGGTGAACATCCAAACTGGGTAGGCTCCCACAAAGCCAGAACTTGAAGCAGGATCAAAACCCGGTGCCATGGTCCTTGGCTTCTCAGCAGCCCTCATTGTCCGCCAAATTTAGAGATTCCGGTTTTATCCCATGCTTTTTCAGTCACAGTTCAGCTGGCCTTGGTGAGCTCCCAAAGAATCAGCCCCACTGTCTCCACGGGTGGGCACACCCCTTGTGGTCCTGACTTCTTTGCTTATATTCTCTCTCCTTCTGCTCCTCATTGGGACATTGGGAGCTCAGTCCAGTGCTCCAGTGTGGGTCTCTGTCTCTATCTCCATCCATCGCCAGATAAAGTTTCTATGGTGATATGCAAGATATTCATCAGTATGGCTATAGGGTAGGGTCATTTCAGGTTCCCTATCCTCAGCTGCCCCAGGAACTAACTGGGGACATCGCCTTGGGCACCTGGGAGCCCCTCTAGATCCAAGTCTCTTGCCAACCCTAAGATGGTGCCCTTAATTAAGATGTGTGCTTCTCTGCTCCCCTAACCAACCTTCCTTTATCCCAATCATCCTGTTTCTCCAAGTTCCCCCCACCCTCCCCTTCTCACATTTCTCTCCCCTTCTCCCCTTACCCCCCCTCCCAGCACACCCCCAAGATCCCAATTATTTGCCCGGCAGTCTAGTCTACTTCCCATAACCAGGAGGATAGCTATATGTTTTTCTTTGGGTTCACCTTCTTATTTAGTTTCTTTAGGATATCATATTATAGACTCACTGCCCTTTATTTATCTCTAGAAACCAATTATGAGTGAGTACATCCCATGTTCATCCTTTTGGGTCTGGGTTACCTCACTCAGGATAGTGTTTTCTATTTCCATCCATTTGCATGCAAAATTCGCGAAGTCATTGTTTTTTACCGCTGAGTAGTATTCTAATCTGTATATATTCCACACTTTCTTCATCCATTTTTCCATTGAAGGGCATCTAGGTTGTTTCCAGGTTTTGGCTATTACAAATAATGCTGCTATGAACATAGTTGAACAAATATCCTTGTCATATGATCGGGCAGCTCGTGGGTATATTCCCAAGAGTGGCATTGCTGGGTCCATGGGTAGGTTGATCCCAAATTTCCTGAGAAACCGCCACACTGCTTTCCAAAGTGGTTGCACAAGTTTGCATTCCCACCAGCAATGGATGAGGGTACCCCTTTCTCCACAGCCTCTCCAGCAAAGGCTATCATTGGTGTTATTGATTTTAGCCATTCTGACAGGTGTAAGATGATATCTCAATGTTGTTTTGATTTGCATTTCCCTGATCGCTAAGGAGGCTGAGCATGACCTTAATTGCCTTTAGGCCATTTGAACTTCTTCTGTTGAGAATTCTCTCTTCAGATCAGTGCCCCATTTTTTAATTGGGTTAATTAGCATTTTAAAGTCCAGTTTCTTGAGTTCTTTATATTCTTTGGAGATCAGACCTTTGTCTGTTGCGGGGTTGGTGAAGATCTTCTCCCAGTCAGTGGGTTGCCTTTTTGTCTTAGTGACAGTGTCTTTTGCTTTACAGAAGCTACTCAGTTTCAGTAGGTCCCATTTATTCAGTGTTGCCCTTAATGACTGTGCTGCTGGGGTTATACCTAGGAAGCGATCGCCTGTGCCCATCTGTTGTAGGGTACTTCCCACTTTCTCTTCTATCAGGTTCAGTGTGTTCAGATTGATATTGAGGTCTTTGATCCATTTGGACTTGAGTTTTGTGCATGGTGATAGGTATGGGTATATTTTCCTTCTACTACAGGTTGACATCCAGTTGTGCCAGCACCATTTGTTGAAGATGCTTTCTTTCTTCCATTGTATACTTTTAGCACCTTTATCGAAAATGAGGTGTTCATAGGTTTTTGGATTAAGATCCGGGTCTTCCACATGATTCCATTGGTCAACTTCTCTATTTTTATGCCAATACCACACCATTTTCATTACTGTAGCTCTGTAGTAGAGTTTAAAGTCAGGGATGGTAATGCCTCCAGAAGTACCTTTATTGTACAAGATTGTTTTGGCTATCCTGGGTTTTTTGTTATTCCACATAAAGTTGATTATTGTCCTTTCAAGATCAGTGAAGAATTTTAATGGGATCTTGATGGGGATTGCATTGAATCTATAAATTGCCTTTGGTAGGATTGCCATTTTTACTATGTTGATCCTCCCAATCCACGAGCAAGGGAGATCCTTCCTTTTTCTGGTATCCTCTTCAATTTCTTTCTTTAATGCCTTAAAGTTCTTGTCAAATAGATCCTTCACTTCTTTGGTTAGAGTTACCCCGAGATATTTTATGTTGTTTGTGGCTATCGTGAAAGGTGATGCTTCTCTGATTTCCCTCTCTGCTTCCATATCCTTTGTGTATAGGAGGGCGACTGACTTCTTGGAGTAGATCTTGTATCCGGCCACATTACTAAAGGTGTTTATCAGCTGTAGGAGTTCTTTGGTGGAGTTTTTGGGGTCGCTTATGTACACTATCATATCATCTGCAAATAACGAAAGTTTAACTTCTTCCTTTCCAATTCGAATCCCCTTGATCCCCTTATGTTGTCTTATTGCTATTGCTAAAACTTCAAGCACTATATTGAAGAGGTATGGAGAGAGTGGACAGCCTTGTCGTGTTCCTGATTTAAGTGGGATGGCTTTGAGTTTCTCTCCATTTACTTTGATGTTAGCTGTCGGTTTGCTGTAAATAGCTTTTATTATATTTAGGTATGACCCTTGTATCCCTAATCTCTCCAAGACTTTTATCATAAAGGGATGCTGAATTTTGTCAAAAGCTTTTTCAGCATCTAATGAAATGATCATATGGTTTTTTCTTTCAGTTTATTTAAATGATGGATTACATTGATAGATTTTCGTATGTTGAACCAGCCTTGCATCTCTGGGATGAAGCCTACTTGATCATAATGGAAAATTTTTCTAATGTGTTCTTGGATACGGTTTGCCAGTATTTTGTTGAGGATTTTTGCATCGATGTTCATGAGTGAGATTGGCCTGTAATTCTCTTTTTTGGTTGCGTCTTTGTGTGGTTTTGGTATCAGAGTGACGGTAGCTTCATAAAAGGAATTTGGCAATGACTCTTCTGTTTCTATATTGTGAAATACCTTAAGGAGTATAGGTATTAGGTCTTCTTGGAAATTCTGGTAGAATTCCGCATTGAAACCATCTGGTCCTGGGCTTTTTTTTGGTAGGGAGGTTTTTGATAACAGCTTCTAATTCTTCGCGACTGACAGGTCTATTTAGATTGTTCACCTGGTCCTGATTTAACTTTGGTATATGGTATTTATCTAAAAAAGTGTCCATTTCTTTTACATTTTCCAGTCTTGTGGCATACAGGCTCTTGTAGTAAGATCTAATGATTCTCTGAATTTCCTCTATGTCTGTGGTTATGTCCCCCTTTTCATTTCTGATCTTATTAATTTGCAAATTCTCTCTCTGCCGTTTGATTAGTTTGGATAGGGGTTTATCAATTTTGTTGATTTATTCCAGGAACCAGCTTTTTGTTTCATTGATTCTTTGGATTGTTTTCTGTGTTTCTATTTTGTTGATTTCAGCCCTCAGTTTGACTATTTCCACTCTTCTAGTCCTCCTAGGTGAGTCTGCTTCTTTTTTTTTCTAGAGCTTTCAGGTGGGCTGTTAAGTCTCCAATGTATGCTTTCTCTGTTTTTTTAAGTGGGCACTAAGGGCTATGAACTTTCCCCTTAGGACTGTTTTCAAAGTGTCCCATAAGTTTGAGTATGTTGATTCTTTATTTTCATTGAATTCAAGGAAGACTTTAATTTCTTTCTTTATTTCTTCTTTAATCCAGGTGTGGGTCAATAGTTGACTGTTCAGTTTCCATGAGTTTGCAGGCTTTCTGGGGGCAGCATTGTTGTTGAATTCTAACTTTAGTCCATGGTGATTTGATAAGACACAGGTGGTTATGGATTTTTTTTGTAACTGTGGAAGTTTGCTTTGTTACTGAGGATGTGGTCAATTTTCGAGAAGGTTCCATGAGCTGCAGAGAAGAAGGTATTTTCTTTCCTATTTGGGTGGAATGTTCTATAGATGTCTGTTAAGTCCATTTGATTCAATACCTCCATTAATTCTCTTATTTCTCTGTTAGGTTTCTGTCTGATTGACCTGTCCATTGGTGAAAGAGGTGTGTTGAGATCTCCTTCTATTAGTGTGTGCGGTTTGATGGCAGCCTTGAGTTTTAGTAATGTTTCTTTTACATATGTGGGTGCTTTTATATTAGGGGCATAGATATTCAGGATTGAGACCTCATCCTGATCAATTGTTCCTGTTATGAGTATAAAATATCCCTCTCCATCTCTTCTGATTGATTTAAGTTTGAAGTCATCTTTGTTAGAAATTAGTATGGCCAAACCTGCTTGTTTCTTAGGTCCATTTGCTTGCTAAACCTTTTCCCATTCCTTTACTCTAAGTAGGTGCCTGTCTTTGTGGTTGAGGTGTGTTTCTTGTAAACAGCAGAATGTTGGATCCTGTTTGCATATCCAATCTCTTAGCCTGTGCCTTTTTATAGGTGAGTTGAGTCCATTGACATTAAGGGATATTTATGACCAGTGGTTGCTTACTCTGGTCACTTTTTTAGTCATAGAGTTTGTGTGTTTGCTTTCTTTTAGTTGCGCTGGTCAAGGGTGTCTAGAAGTTTGAGTTATTGTGGTCATTGTTGGTCTCCTTGGTTTGTGATTTTCCTTCTATTACTTTCTGTAAGGCTGGATTTGTGGCTACGTATTGTTTAAATTTGTTTTTATCCTGGAAAATTTTGTTTTCTCCATTTATAGTGAACGAAAGCTTGGCTGGGTATAGTAGTCTGGGCTTGCATCCATGTTCTCTTAGTTTCTGCAGTATATCTATCCAGGACCTTCTGGCTTTCATGGTTTCCATAGAGTAGTCAGGTGTAAGTCTGATAGGTTTACCTTTATAAGTAACTTGACCTTTTTCCTTTGCAGCTCTTAATATTCTTTCTTTATTCTGTATGTTTTGTGTTCTGATTATTATATGGCAAGGAGATTTTTTTTTTGGTCCAGCCTATTAGGTGTTCTGTATGCTTCTTGAACCTTCAAAGGAATATCTTTCTTTAGGCTGGGAAAGTTTTCTTCTATAATTTTATTAAATATATTTTCTGAACCATTGAGCTGTACTTCTCCTTCTTCTATCCCAATTATTCTTACGTTTGGTCTTTTTATTGTGTCCCATATTTCCTGAATGTTTTGTGATGAGAATTTATTGGTTTTGCTGTTTTCTTTGATCAGTGTGTTAATTTTCTCTATGGTATCTTCAGTGTCTGACATTCTTTCTTCTAACTCTTGTAATCTGTTGGTAGTACTTGTCTCTGTAGTTCCTGTTCGTTTACCCAGATTTTCCATCTCCAACCTTCCCTCGTTTTGTGTTTTCTTCATTACTTCCATTTCATTCTTCAGGTCTTGAATCATTTCCCTTACGTGTTTGATTGCATTTTCTTGTTTCTCTTGGTTTTCTTGGGTATCTTTGAGCGATTTATTCATTTCCTCTACCTTTTTGTTTGTAATCTCTAATTGTTTATGGCAGTTTTTCACCTCCTGTTTAAGGTCTTCTATTATTTTCAAATAATTCACTTTTGAGTCGATTTCTTCTACTTCTTCTGGAGTAGGGTGTACAATTCTTCTTATTTCGGGATCCCTGGGTTCTGGTGATGTCATGTTGCCTTTCAGGTTGTTGGAGGAATTCTTGCATTGGCGCCTTCCCATCTCCTCTTTCAAATGAAGTCAAGAGAGGCCTGGTGTCTTGGTCCAGTCTTTGCTGTGGCTGAGTCTCTGGGTGTATCTCTTCAGTGTAGAAGCAGGGACCGTCCTGCTGAGCTTGAACTCCTCAGTACCCAAACATGGACAACCATCCAGATGGAACTCCTCAGCACCACCCCCAGTGATGTCTCTCCTGGCACCCAGATCTGATCTCCCTGCTGCTTGGGTGTCTCACGAACAAAGGGCCTACCTTGCTGCCGCAGGCAGGCCACCTAGACAAAGGAGCTACTACCCTCCCGGATGCCCTCCCAGTTCGTACCCTGTCCCAGCGCCCAAACAGGCTGAGCTGGGAGCTGTTGTGTGGTTCAAAGAGGGGAGGGGGGTCAGAGGAGGTGGGGGAGGGCCATGGATGCAAGCTGGGTGGGATAGGAATAGAGAGGAGGTATCAGGCAGTATAGCCCCTGCAGACTGACCGGGAAGTGCAGGAGGGGTGAGGAACATCTGAGTTCCCTGTCCCGGGCTGCCGCCACGGTCAGAAACTCACTCACCCCAGTGATGTCTCTCCTGGCACCCGGATCTGCTCTCCCTGCTGCTTGGGTGTCTCGCGAACAAAGGGCCGACCTTGCTGCCGCAGGCAGGCCACCTAGACAAAGGAACTACTACCCTCCCGGAAGCCCTCCCAATTCGTACCCTGTCCCAGCGCCCAAACAGGCTGAGCTGGGAGCTCTTGTGTGGTTCAAAGAGGGGAGGGGTTCAGAGGAAGTAGGGGAGGGCCGTGGATGCAAGCTGGGTGGGATAGGAATAGAGAGGAGGTATCGGGCAGTATAGCCCCTGCAGACTGACCAGGAAGTGCAGGAGGGGTGAGGAACGTCTGAGTTCCCTGTCCCGGGCTGCCGCCGCGGTCAGAAACTCACTCACCCCAGTGATGTCTCTCCTGGCACCCGGATCTGCTCTCCCTGCTGCTTGGGTGTCTCGCGAACAAAGGGCTGACCTTGCTGCCGCAGGCAGGCCACCTCGACAAAGGAGCTACTACCCTCCCGGATGCCCTCCCAATTTGGACCCTGTCCCAGTGCCCAAACAGGCTGAGCTGGGAGCTGTTGTGTGGTTCAAAGAGGGGAGGGGGGTCAGAGGAGGTGGAGGAGGGCCGTGGATGCAAGCTGGGTGGGATAGAAATAGAGAGGAGGTATCGGGCAGTATAGCCCCTGCAGACTGACCAGGAAGTGCAGGAGGGGTGAGGAACCTTCTCTACACTTTTGATGGGATTTCACTTTATATGTTCAGTATCTATTAACAGGGAGGGAAAAAGAAAAAAAGAACAACAGTACATCTATGCATAAGAAAATTGTATGAGAGCCAGGCAGTGGTGGCACACGCCTTTAATCCTAGCACTTGGGAGGCAGGGGCAGGCATATCTCTGTGAGTTCGAGACCAGCCTGGTCTACAAGAGCTAGTTCCAGGACAGGCTCCAAAGTCACAGAAAAACCCTGTTTCGAAAAACCAAAAAAAAAAAGAAAAGAAAAGAAAAGAAAAGAAAATTGTATGAAAAATTTCAGAACACAGAAAGGAAAAGAAAGATAGACAAACTGGGAATATTGATGTATTGTGTATTTAAACACAACACTCAGAAAACAGAGGTGGATATATTTGTTTCTGAGTTGAATGCCAGTCAAGTCTATGCAATCAGGTCCAGGAGAGGTGGTGGTACATATCAAGACCCTGTCTCTATTGCAAACCTCAATGAAACACACAATAGGAAAGCAAAATTGAAAGACTATTATTGAAGTTCTTTCAAAGAGTTGTTTTCACTGTTCAGTATTCATCTTCCAGACCTCTGAAGTACCCTAATATAAACTGCAATACCAATAACATTTTGTAGAAAATGAACTGCCTATATAAAACTGTTACCAGTAGACAGATGAAAACAATAGAAATATAAATATTGGTCATAGATAATCAACACAGAGCTGCAGAGAAGGCAGAGTAATACAGCACTCCTGCTGATCTTGAATGGAGGTGGGCACATTTACCAGTACTTAAATGGAAATCACGACTTTCCATTTTTCCATGGTCAGGATTTCTGAGATCCTTTGATCACTCTGATTACCAGGTATCCATATGGTGCATATCCATGCAGACATATAAAATAATCATGTTGATTAAAAAAAAACAAAGCAAGCATAACAAGCAGGAAAAATTTCGTGCAACAGTGATTTAATGACTCAAAATACTCAGGCAGTATTAATGTTATCAATCCATGGCATCCTGGGAATCAGAGTGATACGCTCTGTCAAATTTTAAAGGACAAGATAAGCATGAAGCTAAGCACAGCAGCATACACTTGACATGAACAAAACCTACATGCCAGGGCCATCATCCAATAACATAAAAACAAATAGAGTCAGGAATGATGCCTCCCTTTACTTTCAGGAACTGAGAGCCATAGTTACTCAGATAAGCAAACAAAACAATTAAAACAGCAGGTTACCAAACTCCTGAGCACTGAATAACAACTGTTTCTGCTATGTCTTATGTGATTTAGAGATCGAGCCTATAATGATGGTAAAAGCATTTCAGTATAAGTAGGAAGTTGGCTGATTAATGTTAAACACAACACAGTAGATATAAATATCAGTAAATTACTTGCGGGTATTGAGACTCACAGCATACAATGAAGAATTTTATCTAGACATGCTTCTTGTACTAAAGATCCAAAGAAAATTGAAAGAACACAACTAAGGAGACAATCTTGTTCAAATACATGATATTTTCTGGGAGGTTTTTCATTCAGTCAAGTACATTGTGAACCAAGTCACTCTTGGTTCCTGGTCAACAATGGGAAAAATGCATTTAGTCATTTCAATGATTCACATTTAGTGATACTGGAAGAAGAATGCTTAAAAGAAATCCAACACCAGCTCAGAATTGAGAAATAAATGTATGTTTATTTATGGATGGACTCACAACTCAGAATCTTATGCTTGTACAGAGAACAGAATCTGAATCATGTAGCCAGAAAAGAGGCCAAACTCATGCTCTGTATTGTCAAATATAGTATAAGATGTAACGTCCCAATGGATGGAAAACCACTGGCTGCAAGACTTTCTACAGTACCTCCCCATTTGTTTAAATAAGAGAGTTCTAAGCCCAATACAAAATTATATACAATAAGAACAAATTTTCAATAATTATCCTATCCTAACTAGTTTTATTCTTGTTTAATAAATAATTTGGACAAGTCATGAGAGGAGGGAAATATTGCGTGAGTAAGCAGGAAATGCAATAGAGCAACTTTCAAAATGTGCAACAAATTACAGAGACAACTGGCTACCTGGGCAATCATGCAAAGTCTCATTTGCACCTTTGAAGGGAATAACTTTTGCTAAGACCTAGAATAACTGACAGATCATTTTCAGAGGTAGGGAATTTTTCAAAACCATCTTACCCTGTCTTGGAAAGATTTAACAGACTTGCTTATCCATTTTCCGATACCATGTATCTGGTCAGTGGTGTGAGCATGTCTTTGCCCAAAAGACAGTTTTTTTTTTCATTCAAATATGCTTTATTAATTTTAAAGGTAAAATAACAGTTACACATACCCCAGGATAGTTGCTACATTGCAAATAATTTTTTTTTTTTTTTAGGGAGACTTTTTAGTTCACATTTGTAACTTACAATCCATCTCTTTTGGAGATGACAAGGCAACAGGATGTTAAAACAACTAGTCAGGTCCTAGACACAGTCAAGGGAGACAGGAATAAATAAAAACATACATGGTCTTTAGCTTGCATTCTCTAATCTTACATAGAACAATAAGCAACACCAGGGAATGGAACCACCCACTTTCATTTTGGGTCTCCTCAAATCAATTAAGTCAATGATGTTGAAGGAGGCCCCTTGTTTGTCCTGGTCTCCCAGAACCGAAATAACAACACAGAAACTGTATTAATTAAATCACTGTTTGGTTCATTAGATCTAACTTCTTGATATTTGTAACTGCTTATAGATGTTGGGAAAGGTTTGACACATGCTGTAAAGTGTTTGGGTTTAATGCATATGTTAAGAATTTTAGATTTTGATCCCTTTTTCACCTCCCTAATTGATGGCAGGCAAGCACACGTAACTTTTTGTGGAGTAGGCATTTAGGAAGGAGGACATACCATGGGCCAGACTAAAAGGTGAATACTGGGTTTGGAAGGTGCCCCTTTCTTCTTGTCTGGAGATGGAGTTATTGGTGCCAAAATTATATCATATCTTTTGTTTAAGGAGCACCTCACAGATTTTTCATTAATGATAGATACAGGGGCCCAATGACGGGAGTTAGTGTGGATCCTCACCTAAATTTCAAACCATACAGAGGCCGTACAGGCCGGCTCAACATGGCATGGTTTTTAGGTACGAGGGCGCTCTCCACATAGCCTAAGACAGGGTGCCCTGTGATCTGCTTACTTTAATCCTACTAGATACCTTTTATTTGAGAAGCTCCAAGAAACTAATGCTACTCATAAGGCACCCCTCTGTTCCCAGGAGAGGTAAATTGCTTCACCAGTCGAGAGGAGGGTCTCTCCTTGTCCCAGTCCCTTCTCCTTTAGATCTGACACCATGGTTGACTCTGTCTTGGTGCCCTCCACCTATAACTACTTGCCTTTATATAAGAAAGGAGGAATATGTTGGGAGCCATTTCCCCCCCTAAAGATTGTTACAGAAACCATCACCTTGGGGAGCCTGCAGGGAACCCCAAACCCATAATTATGTTAAGAATAGTCCTATTGGCAAAACCTGCCCCACACCCAATTAGCTATTCGCTAATTGCTAACGAACCTAATCTGATAGCGGAACTGCCTTAAATTCCAGCTATCCAGGGAACTAGGTGTGGCAACTCCTGACTTCTTGGCCTACCCGACCGGATGTAGGTTACGTGACTGGGACCACGCGGCCAGATTCCATGCTCCTGTGCCCTGCTCCCCAAGCCCTCATTCAGGGGGTATATAAGTTGTTACCCTGTCCCTAATAAACGGAGGCTTTGACAAAAAAAAATAGATATAGGCTAAATCAATATGTAAGAATTAGCCAAAAGACAGTTTTGCCAAGAAAAAAAAAGAAAAACAAGCTCCAAGTGGAGTGTTTTCCATCCTCAACATTCTTCAGGGAATAGATCAATGCTATCAGGAGCAATAGTTCATCACTTCAACAAAACCCCAAGTTATTAAAATGACATAATCTACAGTTCTTTGAAGTGGTTGAAGATTATCTATCCAATGAGCCAGGGACACTGTCACTAAGACAAAAAGGCAACCCACTGCCTGGGAGAAGATCTTCACCAACTCTGCAACAGACAAATGTCTAATCTACAAAATATATAAAGAACTCAAGAAACTAGACTGTAAAATGCTAATTAACACAATTAAAAAATGAGGCACTGATCTGAACAGAGAATTCTCAACAGAAAAAAATTAAAATGGCCAAAAGACATTTAAGGTCATGCTCAACCTCCTTGGTGATCAGGGAAATGCAAATTAAAACAACTTTGAGATACCATCTTACACCTGTCAAAATGGCTAAAATCAAAAACACCAATGATAGCCTTTGCTGGAGAGGATGTGGAGTAAGGGGCACACTCATCTATTGCTGGTGGGAATGCAAACTTGTGCAACCATTTTTGAAATCAGTGTGGCACTTTTCTCAGGAAACTGGTAGTAAACCTATCAACCTACCTCATGATCCAGCAATTCCACTCTTGGGAATATACCCAAAAGATGCCCAGTCATACTACAAAAGCATTTGTTCAACTATGTTCATAGCAGCATTATTTGTAATAGCCAGAACCTGGAAACAACCTAGATGCCCTTCAATGGAAGAATGGATGAAGAAAGTGTGGAATATATACATATTAGAGTACTACTCAGTGGTAAAAAACAATGACTTCTCGAATTTTGCATGCAAATGGATGGAAATAGAAAACACTGTCCTGAGTGAGGTATCCCAGACCCAAAAAGATGAACATGGGATGTACTCACTCATAATTGTTTTCTAGCCATAAATAAAGGACATTGAGCATATAATTTGTGATCCTAGAGAAGCAAAATAAGAAGGTGAATCCAAAGAAAAACACATAGTCCTCCACATGGATATGGGAAGTAGACAAGATTGCCAGGCAAAAACTGGGAACTTGGGGGTGAGGTGGCATGGAGCTAAGGGGAAATGGGATGAGAAACGTGAGAAGGGTAGGATGGGGGGGAGCTTGAGGAAAAGGGATGGTTGGGATAAAGGAAGGGTGAATATGGGAGAAGAGAAATATATGGATATATATGGAGTAATAACTAATTAAGGGAGCCATCTTAGGGTTGGCAAGAGACTTGACTCTAGAGGGGCTCACAGGTGTCCAGGGAGATGTCCCCAGCTAGTACCTTGAGCAACTGAGGAGAGGGAACCTGAAATGACCATATCCTATAGCCATACTGATGAATATCTTGCATATTACCTTAGAACCTGATGTGGGAGTGTCATATCAATCTGTTGATTTCATTGGTTAAAATAAAGAAACTGCTTGGCTGGTTCTGATGGGTTAAAACATAGGTGGGAGGAGTAAACAGAGTAGTATGCTGACAGGAAGAGGAAGTGAGGTCAGATATCATGCAGCTCCACTCAGAGATGCCAAGTTCTTGTCTCACGGGCAGACGGGATAGCTCTGCTCTCTGAAGGACTTGCGATGAAGCTCCTACCCAAGATGGACGTAGGCTAGAATCTTCCCGGTAAGCGCACCTTGGGGTGCTACACAGAATATAAGAAATGGGCTAGTCCAGGTGTGAGAGTTAGCCGAGAAGAGGTTGAAGCTAATGGGCCAAGCAGTGTTGAAATGAATACAGTTGTTGTGTTGTTATTTCGGGCATAAGCTATCCAGGTGGCCCGGGGTGTTGGGGACGCAACCCCGGTGCCCCAATTTCAACAAGAACTTTCATCTTGTGATGGATGGAGATAGAGACAGAGACCCAAATTGGAGCACCAGACTGAGCTCTTAAGATCCAAATTGAGGAGCAGAAGGAGGGAGACCATGAGCAAGGAAGTCAGGACCACGAGGGGTGTACCCACCCAGTGTGACAGTGGAACTGATCTATTGGGAGCTCACCAAGTCCAGCAGGACTGGGACTGAATAAGTATGGGATGAAACTGGACTTTCTGAACATGGTGGACAATGAAGGCTGATGTGAAGCCAAGGATAATGGCACTAGGTTTTGATCCTAATACATGAACTGGCTTTGTGGGAGCCTAGCCTGTTTGGATGCTCACCTTCCTGGACCTAAATAGAAGTGGGAGGACCTTGGACTTCCCACAGGGCAGAAAATCTGGACTGCTCTTCATTCTCAAGAGGGGGGGAATGGAGTGGAGGGGAGGGAGAGAAGAGGACGGGAGTGGGGGGAGGGGTGATGTGTGGGAGGAGGGGGAGGGAAATGGGAAACGGTGAGGAGGTGGAATTTTTTTTTTAATTTTAAAGTTTAATAAAATTTAAAAAGAAAAAAAGATTACCTATCCATGCAGAATATGATCTCTATTTATGTAAGGAACCTGATTATTCTAAGTATGACAAACATAGATGACTACTGATCTATAATTCCTAATACATATATAACTTAAAGAGATCACTGAGCCTATAAAATTTCCCCTTCAACCCACAATCCTATACCAATTATAATCAACCCCTAAATGATGTCCTTAACCCTGAGGACAAACTTTATTGGAAGAGGGGATGTAGTCTTTTAGAATTACTTCCAGCTGTCATGGGGGCGATGTGCTTTCTATGGGATCCTGCGAAAGTAAAATGATGGTTAAATTCCAAGATTACTGTCTGGTATAATTGCAAATAGTCATTCTGCGCTTCCTATTAGGAGGTCTGTCCAGAACATGTATAAAGTACACCATTTCAGCTAACCAAGTTGGAACCATCTTGAGCAGCTGGTACTCAAAACAGATCTTGTAGTAGCGCTATCATCATCATGATGTAATATCAACTAGGTTGAGTTGTTGTGGGGCCCCAACTTCATCCTGGAAACTTCAAAAATTACTGCAGGAAAATTCATTGTGGAAAACTTGAAAATTATTTATATAGCCGGGCGATGGTGGCGCATGCCTTTAATCCCAGCACTCGGGAGGCAGAGGCAGGCAGATCTCTGTGAGTTCGAGACCAGCCTGGTCTACAGAGCTTCCAGGACAGGCTCCAAAGCCACAGAGAAACCCTGTCTCGAAAACACAAAAAAAAATTTATATAGACATATACAGACATAAATATTCAATGGCATATACAATAGAGACAAATATAGATATGAAGAAAAGTGAAAAGTTTTCTAAATACTTTTTTCTTTCTGTCCCATGCTCTGGACATGAGATAGAAACTCTGAAATTTTATTTTAACAACATGCTTGGATGTCTAGAGGGACAAAGTCAGATTCCACCTCTATATACTCATAAATATACATCCACCTAAAAAAAGCACCCAACGAAATGATAGGATAAAATTATAGATTACTGAATCTGCTCTAAAAAGAATAAAGGAGCATATGTGTGTATGATGAGATAAAAGGAAAGATCTTTAAAATTAATTTTAAAAAGTAACTACTTATTTATGCTTTATATTGATATAGATATATATGCTTTCTTTTGATACTAATTTGAATTATTTTTGTTAAAACATACTGTCTATGATGTTATATTCCTACTCAAGATATTTTACCTAATACAACTCACTTAAACATGCTATGAAAATTTCTAGGTCTTGAAAGTTATTATTATAAACAAATTAGGATATAAAGTACTGCTTGTTAGTAGTTTGTTACTTATTACAATATAAATCATACTCGTTAGGAATGTTTTCAACATTATACAGAATTTTATTAGCTGACTCAAATGAACATACTTTGGAGAAAATGTTTGCCAAAGTAAAGCAAACTTTGTCTCCTTGGGGATTAAAAATTACTTCTGAAAATATAAAAAAAAGGAGATTCTATTAATTATTCAGCATATAAAATACTTTTACAAAGTTTGACCCCAAAAGTTAAAAATTAGGAGATATTATTTGTGGAATCCTAATAATTTTCAGAAATTGCTGCAAGACATTGACCATCTATATCCCACTGTTGGAGTAAAAAATTCAAAACAGTAATTAGAACCAAACCATAAAAGGTGACAAGGATTTAAATAGTCAAAGAGAATTATCATCAAAAACAGAGAAAAAAATGGTTTAGTGGAAATAAAATTATAGAAGGCACATACAGATTGTTTGGATCTGAAGTTTGGTTACTTTCAAGACATGTTTCTTTTTCTTTAGCTTTGGAACATGTACTGGTACTAGCTCTTGTAGACCAAACTAGCCTCACACTCCACCTGCCTCTGCCTCCCAAGTGCTGGGGTTAAATAAATGAGCCACCACTTCATGGTCTTCATTCTAGACATTTTACGCTCCATGCATTACCCTGTAGGAATTTTACTGCAGAGGATAGATATTATCTTAAAACTGATATTTTTACCATATAAACAGACTAAAAGCTATAATGTTATGTGGAAAAAAACCCGAGCTGATTTTAAAAAGAAAATTGAAACTTCATCTATTAGCAAGAATTGACCAAGTTTAAATTGTAGCATGTTTTACTAACGCTAAAATTGAATCATAATGCACAGGAAGTAAACACAGGCAAAGAGCTTGGAGTAATTTCTTGGGAGAGATTAACAATAGATATCCCTTTTACCATAATTTTAATTATTATAATGATCATCTGGAGTTATTTCAGACTTAAAGAAGCCCTTTGAGTTCAAGCAAGATTGCTGTTCTTCTTCCAGTAACATTGAGAGCTGTGAATAACATCTGTGTTAGCCAACAGAAAAAACATTTTGCCCAGTTGAAAGAGCCCATTTTTTCTATTAAGATTTGGGCTAGTGTAGGCCAGCCAGGGGCATTCCTTGTTAGTGATGAGAAGCTGCTTAGCTGAATCAGATAATGCACAGGTTTGAGCTGCCTCCAAGCACAGTGCAAGGTGGTGATGAGCTGACTGTATTGCTTTTTGATCTGCCTTTTGACTGTTAGTATATATGCTGGCTGAGAAATAAACTCAGGCTGTTTTCTATTGACCTTTCATCCTCTCAGTCTATCCTATGATTTTGTCTTCATTTCTCTTAATCTAAATTTTCCTTAGTCTCAGCATTCCCTCCAAGGGAAGCCCTAAATGAATTTTGTTATTGATCAAATGGGGTATCCTGTTTCTACAAGTCCTCAGACTAAATGCTGTTTCTACAAAACACTCAATCATCAGCTCCTCTGTTGTATCATCTTATATTCCTCTCTCTGCCCAGGCATGTGTCTTCCCACTTGCAACTCCTTAGTGCTGGGATTAAATATTTGAGACACCAGCATTTGACTCTACAACAATCATTGATGGCCCAGAGCTAGAAGTGATCAAAGCTTCAGGGAATCAGGGAGATAGAGGAAGAGGATGAGAAGTTAAAGGAGCTACACAATGAGGTAGAGAAGCTATGAATATGAGTACAAACCCAGGCAATGATGGCTCAGTGATCATGTCTCTTGAGGAGAAGATGGAGGCTGGTGCCAGTTTTATCTATGTTGGCAATGTTGACCATGCTGCAACAGCACAAGTGCTAGAAGCTCACTTTCATAGCTATGCTTCAGTCAACCGTGTTACTACAGTCTGTGACAAGTTCAGTGGTCTTGTCAGGGGTTTGCATATATGGAATTCTTAGACAAAGAGTCAGTGAGGACTTCCCTGTCTTTAGATGATTCCCAGTTTAGAGGGAGAGAGATCAAGGTGATTCCCATCAGCACAACAGACGGGTTTCCCATGCTCCCAATACAGTGCCTGAACTACAAATTACAACACCTCCCAGTCTTGATTCTGGGATCAAAAAAAAAGAATTAAAAGAAAAACAAAATAAGGAAAAAAATCTTTTTTAAAAAGATATACTATGGAAGGGGGGAGAATCCCATAACTAACTGTGGAGGGACCTGCTCTGTGTAGTAGCACAGGCCCAGGGATTGGGGCAGGGGTGACATATTCCCTCTAGAGATTCACCATGGACACTTCTCAAATGTGCAACCTGCTCTCTGTTTTCTTGCTCCACTTCACTCTTGGCCTGCTCAAGGGTAGCTGGGCATTGGTAGTAGCTTTTTTTACACTGAGCTTTGGAAGGGCATCATCTGTTCAGGTTGTTTCCTGCCCTCATTTTCTCCCTGCATTTTGCAGAACCTGCTTGCCTGCTCCAAGCACACCCTGCCTTTCCTTCCTAGTGGCTCCTGCCCTACCACTTTGTCTGGTGAACTATTGTTTGCTTTTTTTGTTTATTTTTCTGTCTTGAGTGTCTTTCTTTGACGGATTTTGTAGAGGAAAGAACTCATTCCCAGTGGATTCAGTATAAATTCCAATTACCCTTGGGGAAATACACTACTGTGTTTCAGAAAGTTTTGCAGTGGTGTTTTTGTTGTTGTTGTTATTGTTTATCATGAGGTGGGAGCTGCATTTTATCTTTTTAAACTCATTTAAAAGGGATGTTTTTTTTTTAAATAATGCGTCATGAAGAAAATTGTTTATGGAAAAAAAGAAAAATGATTTAAAATTTATTTTCTCTTACATGGATTATGGTCCAAGATGTGGATTATGCTCTATCTACCTGCCCAACAAAATGCACACCTGAGAAATGTCTGCAGATCAGAAACTCCATTGTCCCCTAGAACTAAGATTCACTGGATCACCCCATTGCAGCTAGTTGCAGCATCACATTAAAAGCATTCTAATCATGCATTGCTAGAAGATCAATATCATCATTTCCTGCCAGTTCAAAAAGTATTGGTAATCTTTATCTCTCATCTGAATTTGGAATGCAATATTGAGAATTTCTGGAATCTAGACCTTTAGTTTTTTAACCTCTCTTCCCACTTCACACCAAGAGCAGTGCTCATGTGTGTACTCTGGACAATCAGCATCATATCCTGAATTTCTAGAGTCTCCTCTGCCCCAATAAATTCATTTGTAAGAAGGCTCAGAGGAGAAGGGCCACTGCCAACATGAACCATATGGACAACTGTTGAAATTGGGGTGCCGGGTTGCATCCCCAAAACCCAAGCTGCCTGGCTAGCTTATGCCTGAAATAACAACACACAAACTGTATTCATTTAAACACTGCTTGGCCCATTAGCTCTAGCTTCTTACGGGCTAACTCTCGCACCTGGTCTAACCCATTTCTAATCAGGTTTGTAAGCACCCCAAGGTGCGCTTACCGGGAAGATTCTAGCCTTTCATCCTGGATTGGAGCTTCATCGCGAGCATGCCTCAGAGAGCCGGGCTATCCTGTCCGCCCGCGAGAGAGGAGGCTGGCTTCTCTGAGCAGAGCTGCATGATTTTTCTGACCTCACTTCCTCTTCCTGTCCGCATACTATTCTGTTTACTCCTCCCACCTATGTTTTAACCTATTAGGGCCGGCCAAGCAGTTTCTTTATTTTAACCAATGAAATCAACAGATTGATATATGACACTCCCACATCACTTCCCCTTTTTCTGTTTAAACAAAAAGGAAAGGCCTTAACTTTAACATAGCAAAATTACATAAAACAGTTATCAAGTAAAAATTACAATAATCTTTATCATAACTAAGGAAAAGTATAACTATAACTAACTATTCTTAATTCCATCAAAGACTCCAGAAAGATACAATATCACCTAAGCAAACAAGAAATAAGCAATGTTCAAACTCTAGAAATGACAGAGACATCTCGCTGCCTGGAGAGTCACCCAAAGTTCCTCTGTACTGTTGGGGCATCCATCTTTGGCCTACAGGCCTATAGTTTTCAGCAGACATTCCACAAAGCAGGAAATTTCAAAGGCAGTCACTATCTGCTTGTCCTGAAGAATGTCTTGCCGACTCTTTCATGAATCAGGAACCCCGAAAGATCATCTCACCTTTAGGCAAGTTCAGTAGTCCTCTCTCTGCGGGTTCTCTGTGTCTAGTTTATGCAATAGTCCAGGCAAGAACAGTTTCTTGCCAAATGGCTATCAAAACTCCATGCAGATCCTCTTCGATGCCCATCTTTTTCCTGAAGTAGGTTGGTGCTGCCAGGAGCAGAGTGTCTCATTGTCATGAAAAGTTCTAAGTTATTAAAACATTAAATGTCCTATTTTGTAGTCTTTGAAAGATATGAAGAATGCCTATCTAACTAAAATATATCTCTATATATCTAGAAAATCTAACTAACATAACTACAAGCTTGACCATTATCGATGATTATCCATTAACAACCTATATACATTACATTTTTAAGTGAACTACACAGTCACTACACCTAATAAAGAGCAGAAATACATATAACAAAATTGTCCTTAAATCTAAATCACCAAAGCAAAATACATATCAATGTAAATTATTCATACCTATATCATATCCCTCTTTAAATGTAAAAGCAATATTTGGGAACATGGGCGCAGTTATCTCTCTCCAAACTGCTTCCTGCTGAATGGGGGCGTCGTTAATTAGGTCTTTCATGGTATAACCTGTGTGCTAGTTTCATCTCAGTTGGCAGTTGAGCGAAGCAATTTCCTGAAGGCGTTCACAGCAACCCTTCAGGAGGGCGTGGTCCATCATACCATATCGGAATAGAAGAAATGAACAGGGTCTCATCCTCTGTGAAAACAAAACAAGAAACTCCTTTCCAAAGTATTATATCCTTAGATCCAAATTTCCAAGTCAAGGCATTTTCACAATATCTATGTTGGGTTAGTTTAGCAGCATTTATAAGCAAATACCGTTTGACATCTGTTCCTCCTTCCTCAGCATTCAAACAATTCAAAGAGAGCATAATAGCATACAGTATCAAGATTCTCTGTGTATTTTCCATCTTTGTGCACTTTATTTTAACCTCTATTTCATTTATTTTTACTTTTAACTTTTTGAGCGTATATCTTTGACCTGGAATAGCTCTGTAGACCAGGCTGTTCTTGAACTCTCAGAGATCCGCCTGTTTCTGCCTCCCAGGCACTGGGATTAAAGGCATATGCTACTACACCTTGAACTCACAGAGATCAGTTTGTCTCTGCCTTCTAGGCACTGGGATTAAAGGCGTGTGCCACCACACCTTGAAGTCACAGAGGTGAATCTCCCTCTGCATCCCAAGTGTTGGGATTAAAGGAGTGTACTATCACAACCAACTTCTCTTTTTCTTTCTTTTTTTTTTTACTCTTAAGAACTTACTTTTAGCTTGCATATATTTTTAACACACTGTAAATCATTTAAAAATTTTCTTTATCTTTGAATCTCTTTTTACTGTATCTCTCTCTGTTTTTATGACCACATAGGTCTTTAATTTACCAAGCAATCTCAGTAGGACTAAAGGCGTGGCTTTGCCGGCTAGATGTAGCTCATTCCTTAACTTTCTGCCATTCCAACCTTGTGACTGAGGTACCGACCAGAGCCGCGTTCAGTGCCGCAAGTCTACAGTGTTTCAAGGTCCCTGCCAGCCAGCAAGCTACAACAGACAACACTCAAGTCCTCTCTCTGTAGTCTGCCCTCCTGCTTCAGTCCGAGTTTGCCCTGGCAGGACGGCCCAGAAAGCCAGCATTTTTAAACGGAGCAGCTTTTTTCCTGCTCCGGCTGAAAACGGAAAAGCATGCGATCAGCTTTTCGTCAACACCATTTAAGTGTTTTGTGGCAGGACCTCTTAATGAGCTGCAGGGTTTTGCAGCTAAAGCTGAGTCAGGAAGCCTTTCTTAGATGAGAGTGCTTGCTTGCTTCTAGCAGCGCTAGACCCGAGAAATTGCTGCTACCAAGAAAACATGCTTTACTCTTTCCCAAGCTTTCTCAGACTTTCTGTGGATTCAGTTGTCCACACGTTGGGCAGCCATCTGTTGAAATTGGGGCGTCGGGGTTTGCATCCCCCAACACCCCAGCTGCCTGGCTAGCTTATGCCCGAAATAACAACACACAAACTGTATTCATTTAAACACTGCTTGGCCCATTAGATCTAGCCTCTTACGGGCTAACTCTTGCACCTGGTCTAACCCATTTCTAATCAGGTTTGTAAGCACCCCAAGGTGCGCTTACCGGGAAGATTCTAGCCTTTCATCCTGGATTGGAGCTTCATCGCGAGCATGCCTCAGAGAGCCGGGCTATCCTGTCTGCCCGCGAGAGAGGAGGCTGGCTTCTCTGAGCAGAGCTGCATGATTTTTCTGACCTCACTTCCTCTTCCTGTCGGCATACTATTCTGTTTACTCCTCCCACCTATGTTTTAACCTATTAGGGCCGGCCAAGCAGTTTCTTTATTTTAACCAATGAAATCAACAGATTGATATATGACACTCCCACATCAGACCAACATCACTACAGTTTGGCTCATGATCAGTCCAAATCACAGCAGAAATGATGGTTCAACAGATCTGAACACCCAACACTCACCATGGTATAGCGTGTGATCTTCCTTACTACTCCTACTGCAGAGGCAGAATAGAATCATGGAAAGAACCCACAAACTGTCTGCCACTAGTACTCCCCATTGCTAACGCTTCCCAGAATTTTTCACTGGCTAGGGCCACCCAGTTGGGTCTCACAATATTAGAAGCTCCTCTAGAGGAGGATCAGAGATCAAATGACTCAAACAGCACAGTCCTTCCAGTTCTGCCTTTCCATCCCAGCAGACCAGGCCCTAGTTTAGAAACTTTGTATTTAGTACACACTATTACACTCTGCTAGAGCACATCCTGTTCCTCATCCAACATACAGGGTCCTATGTGTTCACATTCCATTGCACACTCACTTTCCAGTGCAGCCATCGATCCCATTGCCTCAGAGATGAGAAATCCTGCAGACAAACACAAGTCACATTCATAAAATAATCACTGTTCCTGTGTAACTGTGGTTACTTTGTAACTGTTGTTAAACAAAAGCAGACCATGAATTAGAAAACAATCAGGATCATGTTAGGACTTGGAGGGTGAAAAGACAATGTGAATATGATGCAGTTTTAATCTCAAAAATTATTTTGAAAGATTGAAACAGGCTTTATGGCCATGTGTTCCAGAGACTAGGGATTTGTATTAGAGCACACTAAATATTTCTCATGTATTTTCCCTAAATATGAAGATCTTAATACAGCAAAGTAACAGTCCTGTTAAGCAGGGACACAACATTTTATCCAGATCATCTTTTTTGGATGAATTACTGTAAATATCGCAATTAAGTTTCAAGATAAGGTCAGTCCCATACCCAGATTGCTATTGTCTGTGGACTGCAAACAATGGTCAATCAGGATAACAATGCAGCATCACAACTACCTGATTCCACATAAGTAATCTCAGTTGAAGGAGGAAAGCTCTCACCCTCAGGCCAACCTCTCACTTCCTGCACTTTGTCTCCACAAGTTTCAAAGTTGGTCAATGAGTTCAATTCTTAAACCAATCCCTCTTCATTTCTAAGTCTCCAATAAAAGCAAGAAAGATTAGCAGACACTCATTAACTGCTCTATTTTTCTTTCTCATTTATTAGTCAAGGACAAACCTGGAAGGAGTTGCAGGAATGTCTTTTCAGAACTGGGAAACAGAGGTAGGATTAGGTGTTCAAAATAATGTTCAATTACATAGCATGAGGCTCACCTAAAGTATAGAAGACATTGCTCTACATAAAAATCAACATAACTTGAAAGAAATGAAATGAAACTATCAATGACTTAGAAACATTGGAGAACAGAAACAAATAGAGATAACAGCAGCAATACACTTCAAGAAAGTATTTGAAACTGATACCAAAAAGTGATTTTTTAAAGACATGATAATAATGCACACCTTTTAATCCAGCACTCAGGAGGCAGAAACAGGCAGATCTTTGTTAGTTTCAGGCCAGCCTGGTCTACAAGAGCTAGTTCCAGGACAGGTTCCAAAGATACAGAGAAATCCTGTCTCAAAAAAACATGCACTGTTAAGATTAAATAAAATTTTCTATATTGACTTTAAAAAAGAGTAGGCCCTTCCCTAGGAGAGGAGATGTCATTAACAAGAAATAGTTTGATGGTGTCAATATGTTGACTGCTGAGATCTGTAACGTGACACATAGAGTTAGTCAATAGCCTGTTTTTCAAATCTCCAAGCCAACATAACTCTGTCAAGCAAGATCAATCATATTTCCTACTAAAATCAATCTACAGATTAAATACAGTGCCCATCAAAATCCCAGCAAAATTATTCAAAATTTCAAAAAAATGGTACTCAAATTTATATGAAAAAAAAAAAAACCAAGGAAAGCCAAAACAATCCTATACAATAAAAGAACTTCTGGAAGCATCCCAATCTCTGACTTCAATCTTTACTACAGACCTAGAGTACTGAAAACAGCCTGGTATTGGTACAAGAACAGAAAGGAGAACCAATGGAGCTGAATAGAAGACCTGGTTATCAATCCACATATCTTCAAACATCTGATATTTGACAAGGAAGAAAAAAATAAAACATATTTAACAAGTGGTGCTGGCATAACTGGATATCAACATGTAGAAAAATAGACCCATATCTATCACCATGCACAAAACTCATGTCTAAATGGATCAAAGATCTCAACATAAAGCCAGCCACCTGAAACATCTAGAAGAGAAAGTGGGAAGTACACTTGAAGGCATTGATATGGGGAACCACTTCCTAAATATAACTCCAGCAGCACAGACACTGAAAGAAACAATTAAATGGGACCTCCTGAAACTAAAAAGCTTCTGTAAAGCAAAGGACATGGTCAACAAAACAAAATGACAGCCTACAGAATAGGAAAAGTTCATCAATAATGCCACATCAGACAGAGGTCTGATCTCCAAAATATACAGAGAACTCAAGAAATTGGACACAAAAGGACACATAAACCATTTAAAAATGGAGTAAAGACCTAAACAGAGGAATCTAAAATGGCTGAAAGACACTTAAGGAAATGTTCAATATCCTTAGTCATCAGAGAAATGCAAATCAAAACAACTCTGAGATTATATCTTATACCTGAATGTATGGCCAAGATCAAAAACACTCATGACAACTTATGTTGGAGAGGTTGTGGGGAAAAGGGAACACATCTGCATTGCTGATGGGAAAGCAAGCTGGTACAGTCCCTTTGGATGTCAATGTGGAAATTTCTCAGAAAATTAGGAAACAACCTTTGTCAAGACCCAGTAATACCACTTTTGGGTATATAACCAAAGGATGCTCAATCGTGCCACAAGGACATGTGCTCAACTATGTTCATAGCAGCTTTGTTTTTCATACCCAGAACCTGAAAACAACCTAAATGCTGTTCAACTGAAGAATGGATGAGAAAGAAGTGGTACATTTACACAATGGAGTGCTACACAGCAGAAAAAAATAATGATGTCTTGAATTTTGCAGGGTACTGAGAACCATAGCTCCATATGGTAGGAAGAGATGGGTTGTCAAGATCTGAAGCAACCCCTCCACAAAGGCCTGGGCACAAGACCATTATGGGCTCTCCAATGCATATTCCTGGTTTTAGAGAAGGAGCTCTATTTTATTATCAATACATCAGTTCATTAGGGAAATGCACAGGGCTTATGTTCCAGACTTTTACTAGGTATCCCAAGAATGTCCCTCCTCCCTGCCTGAGGGCCTAAATGAAAGCCTTGATTGATCAGGTGAGTCCTTCACACAATGGTGTTTTACATTTCAAATATTTGTCACCTGGTATCATATTGCTCATCTGACACAACTATGCTTTTAAAACTGGAATTTATGGCACAGCAGGTCTTAAGGTTGATTGTGACCTGTAATGCCTCCTTGAGCAGCTTGTTAAGAGGTCTGTTCTTTGATATTTAGATGGGCCTAGTGATTTTTTTTTATTTTTTGAGACAAGGTATCTCTCTGTATCTTCAGAGCCTGTTCCAGAACTCCTGTTGACCAGGCTGGCCTTGAATTCACAGAAATCCACCAGCCTCTGCCTCAAGAATGCTGAAATTAAAGGCCTGCACCACCACGGGGCCTGGCAGTGACTTTTTATATTGAAATCAGTGATGGCTACTTTGAAATATTTGGAGTCAAATATCTGGACAATCCTGGTAAACAATGTATACCCGGGCATTCTAATCTCTACCAGCCCTAATTAGCATATACTTACTTTTTGGGTGTTTTAGACACAGTTCTCGTTCTGCTAAAGAATACTTTGTGAGACTTAATTATTTTTTAAGCATTGGTAATGTTGGACTAGAAAAGTTGCTCCAGACACCATTCTCATAACCACAAATTGATGCAAATCAAGAGGATTTTTATTCTGTCATGACAAGGTCCTTCAGGTTTGGAATATGAAGGACAATGATAGCTGTTGCAGTCCATCTTTTAGAGCAAAAATTACAGACACAAGGGAGGTGACCTGTAGGTTGTTTTCCAACTTATTGGATTGGCTTATTCAAAGGGTTACTAGCAGTGATTGGTCTATTCCAGGGCAGGAGAATAGCTGCGTGATAAGGGAAACATCTGTAGGGGTGACTGTTCCTTTTGTGAACTGCTAACATTCTAAGTTTGGCACATGTGCTGACTACACGTATCCTGTTCCCCTAAGCCAATGGGATGTTCTTATGAGAGCAGGCTAGTTGCAGGTTTTATTCTTTTAAGACAAGGGTGAATGTGGAGGGTAGAGATAAACACGAGACAGACAAAACACGCACTGTGGAGCAGGGTTAAGGAGGAGACACAGACACGTGGCTCCCACGTGGGTGCACTTTAATGGGGGAGGGGTAGCACAGGTAAGGGACAGTTGTGCAGACACGAGAGGGTGGGGGGGGAGAGGAAGGGGGCAAGCTCGTGGAGAGCCCTGCCTTTAACAGGGAGCACAAGGGCATCTGGGAGAAGAGTCCAGGAGGATTCTGGGAGCTGTAGTTTCCAAAAGGAACAACAGCAGGTCCTGAGGGGGTCCTGAGGGTCTCAAGAAAACAGGATGTTCTCATGGGAACAGATGACTGCAGGTCCTGAAAATCTTTCAAATAAACAGGATGTTCTCATGAGAGCAGGCTAGCTGCAGGTTCTGCGAGGCGGTCCAGAGGGTCTTTCAGTAAATCTATTGTATCACCAATTCTATTCTATTCTTCTACATTATGGTACAGTAGTGGAGTGTTACATGACAGATGAGATGCCTTTGATAACCTCCACAAATTTAAATATAAATTCAGACTATACTTAAAGCTTAAATGCAAAGTGCTCGATATCAAGAAGATATTGGAGAATCTGTGTTTGGCAACTTGTTTCCATGAATATATCCTCTTGAAGTTGACTAGGAAGGTATTTGTACACACAACATCCTGCTGCCAATACTCCAAGCAGATGAAGCCACAGAGCAAAGTTATTCAGAGGCCTGACCCTAGGTCCAGGAGTTAGCAGGGACCATGTGGGACTTCACAATACAGGGAATATGGCAGCCGGTTCCCACCCAGACCCATGGAGGTAACACCATAGTGTCTTCCGCACATCGCCCTCTGCTCCTCTTCATCAGGAGATAGCATTCCCTCACTCACCATGTTGTGCTTCTCCATTCTGCCAAAGTTCTCAGCTCATCATCTCCCTGAAACAGCAACTGCACCCCTGAACAGGAATCCACTGGCTCCAGCTCCTTTTCAAAGCCAAGACTGAAGGTGGCTTTCCGGAAGAGACCGGCACTGCTTCTGACTGGCAGGACACCTGGAGTGTATGATTGGCTAGTGAGTCCTGAGTGACAAGAGCACCTCCAATAGGGCTATAGTGTGCTTAATGAGACAGAATAGTGATTCTGGTCCATTCCATTCGTACCAGCAGAGAACTTCTCCAGATCTGAGAATATATGCATTTCAATAGCACTTGCCCCTGGCTACAAAAGCAATCAATATCATCGACTTGCACTCTAAAGGAACTTTTCTTTTTCTTCCAGCATGCTACATGACTTGTAAGGTGCACTGTAGAGTAATTTCCTGTCCCACAGATGAAAGGATGCCTAGAATACTAACAACTAAAGAGAGTTTAAAAGTTACAAAATGAAATATTTGTTCTGTGGCTTCAATCTGAAGTCAGATGAACTGAAGGTACTTTTTATATGGTTTTCAAAGGAATTTTACACAACAGGAAAGAGAAAAGCAGGGAACCAGATATCAATCAAGATGATTAGTCTTTTCCCCATCAAAAAGCTGGATGATGACTCCATTGCTTTATGGGTTTTATTCCTCAAATTCGAAGCAACCTCCAGGCAAATGAATAATAATAAAAAGGGTAGTGTTAATGGAAATTTGAATATGTAGAGTATAATGGATCTAGAAGGAATGTCTTCATGAACACTACTGTTAGCCAGCACATCTTCCTCCACAGTCAGGTGAATAAAATACACAACTGCAGTATTAAAGATTCTCTACATAAACAGGACAGGTAGAGTGAATCTCACCATGGATGTAAAAAGTAGGCTTAATAGAATATCTCACAAGCTTGTGGTCCATGTAACTTAAGAACACCTGCCTACCAATGGCAATTGAAGAATCCAATAGCTTGCTCCTCAGCCTTTTGTCTAAGATCAAATGAAGAATCAAGTAGTTGTTCTGCCCACAAGAATCTGTGACTCAGCTGGATTTAAGTATTCACCAAAATTACAATGAAGTAAGCTCTAATACAAGTAAAAGAATGAGCTTGGTAGCAGAGCTAGACCACAGAGGCAAAAATAAGACTTTTCTTTTTCAAAATACTTTAAATGTGACTGCTGCTACCAAAATATAAGATGCTGATTAAGGTTGCATCATAGTCTTTGTTTGATTCAGATTTGGTGACTTCAAGACAGGATTGTTCTGTGTAGTTGTAGAACTCATTCTGTAGTCCAGACTGGTCTCAAATGCAGAAAATCCCACTATCTCTGCTCATGAGTGATGGTGTTAAAACTGTGCACAGACATGGGCTGGAGAGATGGCTCACTGGTTAAGTGTGCACAGATACCAAGCAGCTTAAGGTGGGTCCAAACATCTCAAATTATTCAAATTATGGAGAATTTTCCCATTTCAAAACCTTTAAGTAAAATCTCTCAGGTATAATCAAATCTTTGTGTATCAGATGATCCCAGGAGTAGTCAGTTTTGACTACCAAAAATAGCCATTTCATTAGCCAAGAGAGAAAAAAAATGAGAAAAAAATACTTGCCTGCAGGAGGCACAAAGAGCATGGGAGTTGTTTTCAAAGCAGTGTTTTTCCTCAACAAATGAAACATGTGGATTTTATGTAGGGAGTCTGAACATGCTCATGCAATGTTCTCCCTTTCCTTAAGCATGCTCAGTTAACAAATCCACTTCTAACTATAATCACAATGTAAAAGCAGAGACATTTAAGGACATTCTTTCCTCAAAATCATGTAGGAACAAATGTAAATTAGACAAATGATGGAAAGAAATGTCTCTGGCATGTTTATACTGTACCATAAGGTCTTGCTTGAAATTCAAGTATATGACACTGTGCAAAGTTGACTATCAATCTTGATGCTTATTCTAAAAGATAACTTTACCAAAACCACAATTTTCACAAACACAAAAAAAATGGAGAACACAAAACCAGAAAACTTCAAGGAAAAGTCACCTAACAGCCCTCTATACAGTGCTTCTGGAGGAACAGTTATAATGATCTCTATTAATCTCAGAGAAGGCTGCTTTTGCTCTGAGCAGGCTGACTAGGCAGAAGTCCACAGCTGCTACACTGTCTACAAGCAAAAAAAAAAAAAAAAGAATTACACAGCCCAGGAAAACAAGAAACCTGAATAATATCCATAAAAGGAGCACTGGAGAATTGGAACAATATTACCTCTTAAGTTCATTCCAAATATCTGCCACTGTTGCCCATAAAAGCATTTGCAAAAATAAATATACTCAAATATGCAAGCACATACTATTAATTCAATTCACTGGGAAAAACCGAACATTTGATAGTGGATCAATGAAATTACTTGGACAAGTGAGAAATGTTAAGTCTGGAACATAGCCTCCAGGCTCTGACATTCATCCCAGCACCCCCTGGATGAGGAATTGCATTAGCCTGGACTACAAATCGCAGCATTCCAGGTACAACCCCCCCCCCAGGAAGGGTCAGGACCTCTCCAATAGTGTATTTAGGTATGATCCTAGAGGAGAAACACTTAGTTCCCAGTTTGCATGGGCTTGTCCCTCTTGCCCCACCCCCTGTCCTGTCTCCCAATATGGGATCAGTCATCAGAGGGCTCTGTACTTATTAAAATGATGGGCATTTTGATTTGGTTTCATTTTACCTAATTGGACTTCTATGGGCTAGAATTTTTTCTTAACAAGAAGGAAACACAGAGCACACAACAAATACTCTTAGGAGTTTATTAGAGGGGATGTGCACAGGTATGGGAAGTCAGTGTGCAGAGAGGGAGGAAGATAGCTCATCCAGCTTTTACAAGCTGTCTGGTGCGTGCACACAGGGGTTGACATGGCTACATCATATGCAGATGATGGGGCTCATGCAAGTGGGGAAGGGCTTAGCTGAGTAATATGTGAATCATGCAGGAAGGAGCCTTTAACATCCCTGGGTGCCTGAGGGCTTGTCTGTCCCTACATGACCCCTAGAACCTAGGAGTATCAACTATATGTGGCTTAAATCATTACAGTCACCACCTTATCAGGTGGTGTGAAATGCCCATCATGAGCTGTGTATTTTGGATCTATCAAGTTATAAAGTAGGACATGTACAGCTGCAATCTGTTATCAAATGGAAGTGGTATATTATAGATCAGGACCAAGTAGGTCCTGAAGACACAAGGAAGATACATGAAGAGACGGCGAACTTCCAATGGTTTCTACTCCTGTTACTATGCCTTCTGCTGTCAATAATACACCTATAGTCTATTCTCTATGTTTGTTTGAATGAGAAATAGATGACTAGGCCCTGGCTGATGGTTCAATACATCATGCAAGAACCACACAGAATTAGACAGCTGTAGGATTACAATCCCTGACTGGGACAACCGTGAAAGATGCCTGTGAAAGGAAATGTTCACAGTGGGCAGAAAATCAAACAATACACATTCAATGTAGTTTATTTGGAAGGAGAGATGGTCTAATCTACAACTAGCAATGAACTGATTGATGGGCATTATCCAGTGGTTTGGCTGGAGGCTGAGAGATTACTAAAGAGCATGATTAGAAAATTGGTGAGAGAAGACATCTGAGGAAGAAGAATGTGAGTAATCTCGGTGAAAGGGAAAGGAGTATAAAGATCCTTGGATTCCTTGTAAATGCTGATCAAAATGTTCATTCAGCTGAGGAGGAGTTCAAAACTCATTGAGACAGAATGACTCTTCCATGTATAATCAGCCTCTTTTCCCAGTTATTCATGTCAGTGTCCAATGGGCCCATGACCAAAGTGGCCACATTGCCAAAATGGAAGATAGGCATGGGTTCAAGAACAAGGACTTGAACTTATCATGGCTGACTTAGCTACAGTTTTGCTGAGTTGCCATATTATGCATTAGCACAGACCAAAACTTAGCCCCATATATGACACCATTACTAGAGTGACCAGCCACCAACCTACTGGCAGGTTGACCACACTGGAAAACTTCCTCTGTGAAAAGGACATTTGGGCTTCAAATGCTCTTAAACCAACAGACTAAAAAAAGAATAACAACTTTAAGCAGGGTGATCTATCAAGATTGGCATGGGGAAATTGGATTGTCTTATCACAATAGAGATAAGCAGGATAATATGTCCAGAATGCAGGAGATCTTTTGAGGGCATCTCCTTGTCATATCGGGACTTATTAAGACAAAGGAGAATAAAAAACAGTATAATCCAATAAGTATGACAAACATCAAATGCCCATCAGGAATAAAGGCATGGGTTATTTCTCTAGGAAAAGACCCAATACCTTGTGAAGTGCTTGCAGAGGTTGGGAGAAATACAGAATGGGCAGCAGAGTATGGCAGTTCTAAATACCATCTAAAGTCATGTGACTATTGCAGCAATTAGAACTTTAACTGATATGAGTGTTTCTATTGTATGTTGTTGATAATGCATTTGTAAAGTTATTTCTATGTCATTTAAATTTCCTTATCATATGTTGCAACATCAATTAAGAGAATATTTGTGGTTATCAGAAGTTTGAGATACTACAATGATATTCTCCAAGGGACAATACCACTATTTTAAATATATAATCATTTGTATTTGACATAATTATGTTATGTAGTCATAATTACAACCCGGTTATTGATTTTTATTTGGAAATTAATAAGGTGATATGATTGTATGTCATGTTGACAATGGATTGATTATGACAGTTGTTCTTGGTTTTCTAATTTTTTATATCAGGAATGAACTACAATTCAAAACTGGAGGGCACAGTTGTGATCTGTACCTTAAGGGAGGAAGACAACAGGCCAATGATCCAAATAGTAAGGATGAATGACACTCACCTTTGATCTAGACCTTGAAGCTAGAAGGCACACCTTCAATTTGTGTCACAACTTCTGCTGGAAGGACAATGGAAGAAGAAAGATGGGGTATTATTTCTCTCTACCTGGGATCCTTGAGTGCCAGCCTCAGTACCCCCAGAGTGCTTAGAATTGGATGTGTACAACAGGCAAGGATCTGAGTGTAAAAGTTAAACTGAAGTACATTACCACTGCATCTTCTTTATTTTTCATGCAAGGGGAAAGAAATAAAGTGAAGGGAAAAGAAAAGAAAAGAAGGAGAAGGTGAAGGGGAAGGGGAAGGGAAATAGAAAGAAGGGGAAGAGGGGGAAGAGACTAAGAGGAAGGAAAAGGAGAAGTAAGGAGAGTAAGGGGAAGAAGTAGAAGTAGTAAGGAGAAGAAGAGTAAGAGTAAGGGCTGGTCTCCATGAGGTTTCTAGTCTTTACAGACATAGTTGGACTATTCCCCAAGAATATCAGAATGACAAAAACAGGCAGGTAGAACCAGACAAAGCAGTACTCCTGAACAGGTGACCTGACCCACAAAAGAAAGAGCCAGCTGTCAAGAGGAGTACCTGACATTCAAACCATTAGATAAAGTTAATAAATGCCTAAATCCTGGATTCACCGATTCTCCTTATCTAATCTCTTTGTGATAACCAGTTTTGGGAATGCCCAGATTTGTTTTTTAGCAAAGGTGGGGCATGCTGTCTTACTGCTCAATGCCTGCCTTCTATAGAAATTTCTATGTGGTCTGTTAGAGGGTAAATTTGTGGGACTGACAAATGTCAATTTGACTGTTAGAAAAAGGAATGAATGTTATCACTCTAAAGCCCGCTGGTGTGGGGAAGCAGTTGTACCATTACCCTGCAGAAGTCACACTGCTGGGGTGTTTGGGGAAGAATCATGGCTTCACAAAGTTAACACAGACAGGTACGACAGTGTCTTTTCCAAAAGAGAAGTGTTTCTGCAGCTCAGCAAAATAGGTTGTTCCATGTTTGAGTGGATGTATATACTTCCTGTGGATCTGCCTAGTGCTCTGTCACATGTGCATTTCCTGTATAGTCATGGGGTCTTCAACATCTCTGCATTCCCTCACCTTGTCAGCACAGGTATTCCTTCATTGTCATTAAAGTCTACTTCTTTGGGATTCCAGCATATACACAAAACAGCTGAGACACCCAGTCTTGTGGGTCTGAGCTAGATTCTTGAACCTTACTTTCACTGAGAGCCATTTTTGGACTGCACTCTGAAAGTTATTCCCCCAAAAATCCCCATATGAGCACAGATAGATAGATAGATGATGATGATGATGAAGATAGATAGATAGATAGATAGATAGATAGATAGATAGATAGATAGATGATAGATAGATAGATAGATAGATAGATAGATAGATAGATAGATAGATAGATAGATGATCATAGATGGAGAGAGATTTGGTCCATAAGTTCTATGACTCTAGAGAACCCTGACTAATATACTGTGGTTTTTACTCAATTAAATTTTTAAACTTTTACTTTCTAATTTTACTATTTATATTATGTTGGACTAGAAGTCCAATCATCAGGGAGGAGGTGCTCCAGACACCATTCACAAAGTCTCAATTGATGCAAAAGCAAGAGGATTTTTATTCTGTCACAAGCAAGAGGATTTTTATTCTGTCACGACAGCGTCCTTCAGGTTTGGAATATGAAGGTCCCTTCCAGGAAGGTTTAAGACTCTGGGACTGATGTCTCCAGACGTATATGGAATCACCAACGGATGTGAAATCTCTGGGTGTATGGGCTGGTAGGCAGCAGACAGAGGCTTCCACACCTGGGTTTGGATGATCAGGAGGGCCTTTAGGTGGGCAGATAACAGTCTGGGAAGAACAGCATCAGGATTATATACCTCATTTGCCTTAGTGAGCAGTGGCAGCCCTCACATAGGATCTCATAAGTAGTGAGTTTAAATCGCCCAGGAGTGTTTTGAGCTCAGAACAGGACAGAGGGAGGGAGGTTTATCTAGTCATTTTGCCAGGCTCTAGGGCCAATTTTTGTTAATTTGTAAAAATTTTCTTTTAGAATTTTATTTATCTTATCTATCTGACCTGAGCTTTGGGGTTGGTAAGCACAATTTTCAATTGATCCCCAATGTCATGGCCATACCCTGACTTACCTGGGCAACAAAGGCAGGTCTATTATCAGACATGATTACCTTGGACATTCCAAACCTCGGGAAGATTTCTTTTATGATCTTCTTAGCCATTACATTGGCTATCCCAGTCCTGGTCAATGTATGATGGCTATTTTCTTTGGCAACTGTGTGGTCTCGAGGAGGCTCAAAAAAATTTCCGCAGATGTCAACAGTCCTCTTTGTCTGTATATTGCTCTATGTATGTGAGTAGTGGCAAAAGCATACCTGCCGTCAGTGTAGACGTTCCATCTACCATCTGTAGAGCTTGTATCAAAGCCACAAGTTCTGCTTTCTTGTCGGGGCGATGTCCCTTCAGGGAGATTACTGGCCCAGATCATTTGCTTCCTGTCCACCATTGCTGCCCCTGCCTTCAGCTTGCCTTCAGTCTTGTATACCTGCTTGGCTCAGACCCCCAACCTTGTGCCCCAGGCAAGCTTTGCCATCAATTCTGGCTCTGCCTGGCACAGCTCAGTCTGCCATTCTGCCAGTCACCTGTCCTTTCTGCAGATGCTGGTAGGATCCATAGTCCATCAATGTGAGCGGGGCACAGGAGCAGCAGCCCAGTGCAGGAGGGCACTTGTGGTAGCATTGTGAGTGCTCTATCACAGTCTGACATGTGTGAGGGGAGCAAGACTGCAGGGTGAGTAGCCAGGGCTCATGCAGGCTTTAGGGCAAGCATGGCACCAAGGATGTTGCTAGGAGGCAAGGATTTCTCTGGTGGTGTGGCAGGGGGAGGTGGTCATCCTGGTAAGGAGGGCATGGTGGAGGCCAAGGTAGACAAGCAGCCTGCAACTCCTGCAGAACTGAAGACAGCAGGGAAAGCAAAGTCCCTCATTTAGTCAACAAAAGGCTTTGATTATGCATTTAGAGGTTATCAGGAAGAAACAAGTCATTTATTTGTTATGTTTCCAAATTTATAGTTCGTAAGTGTCCAGTTTGTTCAACAGTTGTTTTAGCACAGAGTGGTCAGTTCCTGTGTCCCTTAGAAAATCTATAGAGGAATCTAATGTTCTTTTTCTTGCCATAAGCACATTTGCCTTTTTCCAAGGAGTGCCTCTGTCCATCTTCATTTGTCTTTGATCTTCTGTTGCCCAGGCTCCTTATCTGTTTGAGTCCTGCCTTTTTTTTTCCTAGTCAAATTTCTTTCTTGTTTATGAACCCTCTGTTTTTCTTTTCTCTGCCTCCTGCCTTTCTCTTCCTTTTGCTTCCCGCCTCTCTCTCTCTTTCGCTTTACTTACTCTGTCCCCAAATTCTGCAAGCTATAATCTTGCAAACTAGCTACTTGCTGTAACTTTCTCCTTATATCTGATGCTGACTATTCTATGAAGACCATGGCTACCACTGCCTGCTGATGTTTAGAGGTTGGTGAAATGCCTGTAAACCTCCATTAAACATTTAAGAAACACAGATTTTAACTTGCCCCTGAAGAATCTCTTTTACCTTGGTCAAATTAGTGGGGTGCCTTGCCCCTGAGATTTGCCATGAGCCCGGCATTTTGACTGTCAGTTTCTCCCTTTAAGAATTAATTAGACATAGAAGAATGAAAATAGATCCATATTTATCTCTATGCATAAAACTGAAACCCAAACAAATCAAAGACCTTAACATAAAACCAACAATACTGAACCTCATAGAAGAAAAATGTTTTTTTTTAAATAAAGGACAAATCTATTTATTTATTTATTATGTGTACAATATTCTGTCTGTGTGTGTCTGCAGATCAGAAGAGGGCAGCAGACCTCATTAAAGATGGTTGTGAGCCACCATGTGGTTGCGGGAATTGAACTCAGGACCTTTGGAAGAGCAGGCAATGCTCTTAACCACTCAGCCACCTCTCCATCCTAAGAAAAAAGTTTTAAGTACATTTTCAAACACAGCCTCAGTGGCATAGACATTGAGAGAAACAATCAATAAATGAGATCTCCAGAGCTAAGAAGCTTTTTATGTAGCAAAGGATATAATCAATAGAACATAATATCAGCCTGTAGAATGAGAATATATCATATAAACATATAAGGAATTTAGGACCTTAGTCCTCAAAAGAACAAATAATCCAATAAAATTATGTTACGGTGTTGCGGGAGGTCCTTCTGTTCCTCCAGCCAATAGCCGCTGAGATACCAGCCCATTGGGGCATGGTCTCTCTCTTTAAAAAAGCGGCCACTTTCCTCCTCACTCTCTCTTTTTGCTTCCTGATCCACTTCTGGCAACTAGACTCCTTCCTGATTGCACAGAGGGCTGTTGTCTGGGACAATGATCTGTAAGTTTTTTCCCCTTAAATAAATACCATCTTATTAATCATAATTCCAAACTGGTGTGGGATTGTTTGTGACTTACGCCTTCATCTGGCACCCGAACATTTGGTTTTAGGATGCCCCCTTCCCCTGCTTGGCTTCCTGCCACCAGTTCAGCTTGGCATGAACCCTCCCTCCCTCAGCAGTGGCCTGTGCCTTGTGGCCTGTGCCTTGTGGCCTGTCCCTTGTGCGTGGAGCCAGCAGTTTAATATAAATTATCACACTGTGGCTTTTCTTGCTGCAGTTCTTTATATTTTTCCTTTAGACACCTCAGCTTGACTTCAAGTCTTCACACACCCTATCGTTTGCCTCCCCACGTGGATTTAAACTCCACAGGCCCACGTAGTCTCTGCTTGCGTGGTTTGCTCTTTTCTGAGTCCTTTTTAAATCTCCCTTGCAAGTGCAGCTCTTAAGTGGCACAAACCATAGCACACAGTTGGCAAAAGCTGCAACCCCTCAGGGCCACTCTGTCACATGGAGGCATATATGGCTTCTGGGTTACTCTTCTCTACCCCTGGATTCTGGGTTTATGGTTCCATGTACGGAATTGATTTAATTACATTTACTTTGTTGTGCAACTTCCATTTCCTAGTTTTTAACAAATACTAAGGCAGACCCTAAAACAGGACCTCGTTTTCATTGCGACTTGGCAACAGCGACACCTGCTGGATAATAGGTAATATGGCAGTTTTTGTTTCCAACACAAATTTTACTGTTTTGTTTACTAATAGAATGGATTATATTATGAAAGGATTATATGACTATGGAGATTATTTAATTTACTGGTTACTAGGTTTCAGTATTCTTTTGAATATACTATCATTTAGGAAGAATATGGCACTCCTAAGAATCATACAATCTTTACTAGAAACTCATGCAGATCAGGAGATTCAGGATTCAAAAGAGACAATAAGAAAAAGACTTGAAATGATTGAAGAAATTATTGGAGCTGGTGAACAGAGTAAGAAGGCACAAGGACAGGATACAATGCCACCACCAGCTATTAGAACTGGCTTACCCAGGGTTTTAGTGACATACCCTGTAATTTATTCTGACAAAGTGTCAACTAAAGGCTCAAAGGGAGTCAGAGAAGCTAGATGGATGCCAATAGCAATGAATGATCTAAAAGAAACTAAGCAAGCTATTGTTAATTTTGGCTTGTACTCTGCATATGTTAAGGAAATGATAAAGACATGGGCTTCTAATGCTAGAGCTACCCCCCCCCCCCCCATGATTTCCATCAGTTCGTGTCTGCAGTTTTAGATAATGGACCTTCCTTGATGTTTGGAATCTATTTCAGAGAAGAATCCAAATATACGGAACAGCAAGGAAGAGCAAAAGGTGTGGAGGTTTCCCAAGATCAAATTCTTGGTGTAGGAGCATATGCTGATCCACAGGTCCAAGCTCTTTATGATGACGAAGTGCTGTGTTTATGTCACCAAGCAGCTTTAAATGCTTGGAATAGAATACAAGATCCAGCAAAAAGGGTTGAATCATATACCAGGATTAGGCAGGAACAGGGAGAACTCTTTATTGACTTTTTGCAAAGATTAATTAAGGTTCTGGATATAGGGGTAACAGACCCAGAAGCTAGATGAATACTTCTTGAATCTCTAGCTTTTGAAAATGCAAACATAGATTGCCAAAAGATAATTGGGCTTTTAAGGTCTAGATCAGCACCTATGGATGAATGGATTCAGCATACGATGAATGTTGAGACGTTTAGCTATAATGAAGAATCTTGGGTAGAAGAAGCGATTTCTAAAGGAATAAGGAGATATCAAATTGCCAGGTGTTTTAATTGTGGTAAATTAGAACATCTCAAAAGGGATTGCAGGCAAAGAATTTCTAGGAATAATATCTCCTCTGGGAATGACAAAAATAGGAGACCTCAGACTTCAGATTTATGTAGGAGATGCAGTAAAGGCCAACATTGGTCCAACGAATGCAGGTCAACAACAGATAGACAAGGCAACCCGATACCATCAGGAAACTCCTTGAGGAGCCTCTCGCAGGCCCCAAGCCAACAGTGGCCCAGTCATTCACAGTCACAGGTAAGAATGTTTCTCAACAAGAAAATTAAAAGCTCCAATTTCTGCTGTAAAAAGCAATACTGGTCTAAATGATGAATTATGTGTGGAGGATGAGTAAAAAAAAACCCAGTAGGACAGAGTAAATGTATATTTTGGCAGAATTCTATTAACGATCAAAGACCAAAGCTAAGAGTCTGTATAAATGGCACTTTTATTGAAGGCTTATAATACAAAGGTGCAGATGTAAGTATCATTACTCCAGAAGCTTGGCATCCAAATTGGCCTCTTCAAGAGGTAGATGATCAGTTCCTGGGAACTGGAACCCTATCTCGTGGAAAACAAAGCACAAGATGGGTTGAATGCATAGGGCCCAAAGGGCAAATAGGAAGACTAAGGCCAATAATAGCCAATATTGCAATAAATTTATTGGGCCATGACCTGCTACAGCAATGGAATTGGCAGATTAACATTCCTGTAGTTCCAGGAACTCATAATTCTGTGAAGGATATAATGAGGTATTATGGAAAAAGGTCACCAGTCGTTCAGGCTGTACAAGAACATACAGCAAATACCAAACCTTTAGAGGTACCAACAGCCCTACCTTTAAAATGGCTAACTGAGAAGCCAATATGGATCAAACAGTGGCCTCTAGCTGAAGATAAATTACAGGCATTGGAACAGCTGGTGCAAGAGCAACTAGATGCTCACCATATTGAAGAATCAACCAGCCCTTGGAATTCTCCTGTGTTTGTTGTAAAAAAGAAATCTGGTAACTGGTGAATGATGACAGATTTAAAAGCTGTCAACAAGGTAATTCAACCTATGGGCTCACTACAATCTGGAATTCCTTTGCCTTCTCTATTACCAAAAGGATGGCCTCTTATAGTTATTGATTTGAAAGATTGTTTTTTAACTATACTGTTACAAGAAAAGGATAGAGAAAAATTTGCCTTCACAGTGCCTACTTATAATAATTCTCAGCCTAATAGGAGATATTAATGAACTGTCCTCCTAAAGGCTATGCTCAATCGTCCTACAGTGTGACAATATTTTGTAAGTAAGCCATTGGAAATAATTCGCAAACAATTCCCCAAGTCCATAATTTATCATTACATGGATGACATCTTGTTATCTGATTCAAATAAAGATACTTTAGAAAGGAAGTTTGAAGAAGTAAAGAAAGTCTTGCCTAGGTGGGGATTACAAATTGCCCCTGAAAAAATTCAAAGAGGAAATTCTATTAATTACCTAGGTTACAGAATAGGGTTAGAGAAAATTAAAATGCAAAAGGCACAAATTAGGAGAGACTGGTTATAGACTATTAATGACTTCCAAAGATTGTTAGGAGACATTTCCAGGCTATCACCAGATGTTGGGATAACACCTGATCTAATAGTTCATTTAAACAAAACCTTAGATGGTGATAAAGATTTGAAAGGTCCAAGAAAACTGACAGCTGAAGCAGAAAAGGAACTGACAATGATTGAGGAAAAATTACAGGAGGCACATGTGGATAGGGTGAACCCAAATCTTAGCTGCATCCTAGTTATATTGCCTTCCAGAATTTCTCCAACAGGGATTCTAATGCAGAGGGAAGATATTATTTTAGAGTGGATATTTATACCTAATAAACCAAGTAAAAAATTAAAAACTTATGTGGAAAAAGTCTCTGAATTAATTATAAAAGGTAAGCTGAGCCTTTACCAACTAGCAGGTATAGACCCAGCAGAAATTATAGTGCCTTTTACTACTGAAGAAATAAAAAAAGTTGTTGGAAGACAATGAACCATGGCAAAGAGCTTGTGCTAATTTTTGGAGGATAAATTAATAGCAACTTCCACAAAAGTGGTAGACATAATCTCATAAAGAGAACTTCTTGGATTCTTCCTAGAATTGTACATGATGCTCCAATAACTGGAGGCCATACATTCTATTCTAATGCAAATAAATCGGGGAAAGCAGGTTGCAAGTCAGATGAATTGAGTAAGGTAGAACAAAGCCCTTATTATTCTGTCCAGAAGGCAGAATTATATGCCATTCTTATGGTGCTAAGGGATTTTAAAGAACCTCTTAATATAGTTACAGTTTCACAATATGCAGAAAGAGTTATCTTGCATATTGAAACCGCTGAATTTATACCAGATGACACAGAGTTGACTTCATTGTTTGTCCAGGTAAAAGACATAATCAGGAACAGGTTTTGTCTAATGTACATAACACACATCTGGTCCCATACAGGTCTGCCTGGTCCTCTAGCACAAGGCAATGCTGAGATTGATCAATTATTGATTGGAAGCGTGTTGCAGGCCTCAGAATTTCATAAGAAGCATCTTGTCAATAGTAAAGGCCTAAAGAAAGAATTTTCCATTACATGGCAACAAGCTAAGGACATTATAAAGAGATGTCCTACTTGTTCTTTCTATAATCAAACACTGTTGCCTGCAGGGAGTAACCCAAAGGGTACTAAGAGAAATGAAATCTGGAAGATGGAAGTGTTCCACTTTATGGAACTAGGTAAATTAAAATATGTACACTACACTGTAGACACGTATTCAGGTTTTCAATGGGCTACTGCCCTGAGCTCAGAAAAGGCTGATTCTGTAGTCACACATTTATTGGAAGTTATGGCCATCTTGGGTATGCCTGAACAAATAAAGACAGATAATGGTCCAGCATATGTATCTAAGAAAATGAAATGCTTTTTTGATTATTATAATATAAAACACATTACAGGTATACCAAATAATCCTACAGGTCAGGCAGTTATAGAAAGATCAAATCATACTATAAAGGATATGCTGAACAGACAGAAAGGGACCGAAAATACCCCCAGAAATAGATTACATAATGCTTTATTAACCTTGAATTTTCTTAACGCTAATGGGAAAGGAACGACAGCAGCAGAAAGACATTGGATAATGGAAAAGTCTGCTGAACTAAATCAACCGATTTATTTCAAAGATGTGGTGACCTCTCAATAAAAGCCAGGAGATGTGCTATGTTGGGGAAGGGGTTTTTCTCTTGTTTACATAGGAGTAGAAAAATTGTAGATATCATCAAAATTAATAAAGTTTCGATTTGAAGAGGAGAAACCTCTTGGAAAGGAGAAATAACAGCTCATCCACAATGATGATATTTATACAGGTGGTAAGAGAAACATATAGAATGGCATCAGGGTTCTCTTCTATCTCTGCAGGAAAACACTCTTCTTCAGAAAATAAAAGGGACACTGGATGTTTGAATACTGACAGATGGAAACTATTTACAACCCAATAAGAATCGGCAAGAAAATCAAATAGGTCTCGTAAGTAAAATTATTCCACCCTTATCTTTAAATATGTATTAATGTGCATTTATTAATTAATATATAGAACTGGTTTTGAAGTTGGACTCTGGCTCAGTCCCTCTCCAATTCCAAGCCTGATGGTTAGAGAAAAAAAATCCCAGAGTTTCTAGAGTTTCTGTCTCATGTCAAGAGCTAAGATATGGGATAGAAGGAAATATGAGTTTAGAAAACATCATTGCTTTTCTTCATATCTATCATACTTTTCATTGACTATATCTATCATGCCTTTCATTAAATATATATATATATATATATATATATATATATATATATATATGGTTAATATTTAAGCTTTTCACAATGAACAATGAGTTTTTCCTGCAGTGACATTTGAAGTTTCCAGGAAGAAGATTGGACCCCATAACAACAAGTCCACCTGGTTGATATGATGTCATGATACTGATAGCACTACTACAAGACCAATTTTGGGAACCAGCTGCACAAGACAATCCCAACTTGGTTAGCTGAAATGGTGCACATCTTATACAACATTCTATCCAGACCTCTACAAAATACTCAGAGACTATTTGCAATTTTAAAAGACATTGATCTTTAAATTTAACCATCATTTTACTTTCACAGGATCCCCCAGAAAGAACGTCGCCCCCATGACAGCTGGAAGTAATTCTAGAGGACGACGTCCCCTCTCCCAGTAAAGTTTGTCCATGGGTTTAGCAACATGATTTAGGAGTTGATTATAATTAGTATTTGGTTGAGGTTTGGGGGAGAAATTTTATAAGCTCAGGGATCTTTTGAAAAAAAAAGAGAGATAATTGGATGATGGGATAATAGATTTATAATTGTGAGTTACTGTTTTTAGACAAATATATTGGTATCAATTCTTGTATATTGATACAAAGTTAAATTGTATTGACCAGTGTATGCATGCATGTTTCTACCTCTCTTTAAAACATTTTATGTATTGACATATATTGTATTGATATATATATATATTTACCATATTGTAGTGTACATTTATACCTCTGAATAAGATACTTATATATTGTTTGTGTAATGATATATATTTACCATATTGCAATATATATTTGTACATTGTTTATATTTGGAGGTAATTATCCTCATTTATTACACAGTTGTTTATTGTCTTAGTCCTTAAGTTAGATAGATATTGAGAATTATATAGATCAATAGTCATCTAAGTTTGTCATTTATAATTAGACTAATCACGTCCCTTAGATACATCGAGATTATACTCAGTATAGATAGATAATCTTCAACCTCTTCAAATAGCTGTAGAAATTGGCCTTTAATCTAACTCAGAGTTTCATGATAGTGAGACACAATTGCTCCTGGCAGCACTGATCTATTCCCGAGAGAATGTTGAGCACCAAAGACACTCCACCTGGAGCCTTTCTTTTTGGCAGAACTGGCCTTTGGGCAAAGAAATGCCCATACCTCAGCCACTGACAGAGATACAGAGTGTGCATCAATGGATAAAACAGGACTGTCATATCCTGCCAAGACAGGGTAAGATAGTTTGGAAAAGTTGCTTGCCTTTGAAAATGGTATGTCAGTTATGTTAGGCCTTAGCCAAAGTTGGTTGCTTCAACGCTGCAAACGTGACTTTGGGTGATTGCCCAGGTAGCTAGTTGTCTCTGTGATTTGTTGCATGTTTTGGAAGTTGAATTTCCTAATTACCCAGGTAACATTATTTCCCTTCTCAGATCTTCTATGAGGTTAAAGACTATATAAATGTAGTTACTTTTCTCTCATGACTTAGCCAAGTTATTTATTATACAAGACCTAAGCTAGTTAGAAGAGTATATTTGTACTTTTTATATAGTTTCATAGATGGTTTAGATCTCTCTTACTTAAACAAAAGGGGGAGGTGTTGTGGGAGGTCCTTCCGCTCCTCCAGCCAATAGCCACTGAGATACTAGCCCAATTGGGGCGTGGTCTCTCTCTTTAAAATGCGGCCACTTTCCTCCTTGCTCTCTCTTTTTGCTTCCTGCTCCACTTCTGGTGACTAGAATCCTTTCTGATTGTGCAGAGGGCTGTTGTCTGGGACGGTGATCTGTAAGTTTTTTCCCCTTTAAATAAATACCATCCTATTATTCATAATTCCAAACTGGTGTGGGATTGTTTGTGACTTATGCCTTCGTTATGGACCTAAACTGTAAACTCTCAACAGATGAACTTAAAATGACTGAAAGATATTTAAAATTTGCTTAAATATAACATCCTTAATTATTGAGGAAATGGAAATCAAACAACTCTGAGATTTTAACTTATTCCTTTAAAAATGACTAAGATTAAAAATATTGTTTGACAATTTATGCTTAAGAGAATGTGGAATAAAAATCCTCCATTTTTGGTAAAAATGCAAACTGATACAGCTATTTTGAACATTAGTATGGTGTATTTTCAGAATTAGGTAACATATTACCTTAAAACTTAGTAATATCCCTTTTGGACTTGCTTTACATAGCAGAATTATTTTCTCATAGACAGAATCTGAAAACAACCAAACATGTACCTCTTTTATATCCATAATAAATGAGAATCTTTGCCATGTTTTTAAAATAGCTATAAACATTATAAAGAGTCAAAAGGGCCATTTTAACTTAATTTCATTACTCAGTAACACTCCTTTTGCCATTGTAGTGGAATGAGAGGCTTCAGCAGATCCTTGCCATGTGGGGCAACTCAAGCATTGCGAGCATTCAAGTGTCAAATTTAGATCTAAACATGGGAACATGGGCAACCTAGAAGCTCAGCTGAGCTGTTTACATGGCCCTGGTTCAGGGCCAGGGCTCCTATAGTGATAGTTCTTGAAGAGAGTGTAGTCCTGTATCCATCCTAAAAGAGCTGGGAAATTAATTTTTTTTTCTGCACACACTGCATAGTAAGAAATATAGAAACCAACAGTCTGTAGTTTTTTTATAAGCACTTTTTTTAAAGTGACTCAGCTTAACTTTCCCCAATTTTTAAACCAGAAGCTTTACCCTGGACACAGCATTTGATGACTGGAACAGAGCATCCCTAGAAGAGAGATGCTATCAGGGCTGGGAGGCCCTTCTGATGTTGGCTTGCCCTACTACCTCTTGGTCGTGAATCCACATTCGCCTTTTACCAAAAGCCACAGGGATACTTACTTGCAATCTCTCTATCTGCTGTCATACCCAGACCTGGCTGCCAAAATGAAGATGTCCAGGCTCTTTATGAAACTTTTGCTTTCTAATAGGGTATCTGACCCCAGAGAAACAACCTACTGCTGGTTCCCAGGCTTACTGGGTCCTGTGGGGAGGAATTAGCATCAGCTTGAACCCCACTGGTCTGTGTGCCTCCTGCACAGGAAGAGAGACGGGGAGGGGCAGAATGCTGTTATCAAAGTCAGAGGGAAGCTGGCCTTGGTGCCTGCACTGTGCTCTGTAACAAAATGGTTTGACCCAGAATAGGGGGGTTCTCTGGACAAGCTCTCCCAGGTGACAATATAGGTAAGGGTGGCCATAAGGGTCAGGCTGGGAGACTTTTTCTTTAACCTGCAAAATAGCATCTAGATTGAAGTCCCACCCTGTGCCCAGTCCACTTCAAAAGTGGACCATTCCAGGAAGCAGACGGCTTGCCAGCATTTCTTTTGGATTTCCACAGATCTGTCTGCAGCTTTTCTCTAAAGTTAGAGTTAGGTCAGAGAAGTGGTTACTTACTACCCCATGGTACCAGATTTAGTCTTGTGTACAAACAGATATACAAAAAAAAGGACACGACATAAAACCAAGGACATGAAAAGCCAAAACCAAACTCAAAATCAGAAGCTGCTCAGCACTACAGACTCAGAGGAGGTGAATGGCAAAAAGCCGTGCCTCCTGGGAACTAGAGGAGTGATCTGGTCACTCTTAGCCCCTTTGGATACTGGAGCATCCTCCAGATTTACAGATTACTGGAGCATTCTCCAGTACAGATACTGGCCCTACGTAGGTATAATTTCAGAAACTGCACTGCACCGCACTACAGACTCAGAATACCAACAAACCCAGACTACAATAATCACAGAAACAAAGCAGACAGCAGACAAAGACAATAAGAGTGCTTGATATTACCTCCAACTGGGTCTGGAATGGGTCCAGAAGCAACTCAGTTTCCCGGCCAACACACCAAAATGTTGGACTAGATGTCCAAACATCAGGGAAGTGTTGCTCCAGACACCATTCACATAACCACAAATTGATGCAAAAGCAAGAGGATTTTTATTCTGTCATGACAGGGTCCTTCAGGTTTGGGATACGAAGGACAATGATAGATGTTACAGTCCATCTTTTAAAGCAAAAAACCACAGACACAAGGGGGGAACCTGTAGGTTGTTTTCCAACTTATTGGATTGGCTTAGTCAAAGGGTTACTAGCAGTGATTGGTCTATTCCAGGGCAGGAGAATAACTGTGTTGTCAGGTGATAAGGGAGAGCATCTTTGTGGTCTTCCTGACCTTGTTCTAGTGACTAAATCAACACATCAGGAACTGAGTCAACATCTGTGGGTTGTCTTTGCCTCAATTCCCAGAAGGGAGTTGTGTTTGAAGATTATTCACAATGACATAGGAAGATAAGCAGTTCAGCATGGGTGTGGGGCGACTGTCCTGTTTTCAAGAGTGAGTGTAAGGTTTTAGAAAAAATGTCTTAGGGTTGAGGAGGCTTAAAAATGCATTTAGAGTCTTTCATTCCATTCTCTTGTTTTGTCAAATCCCAATCTTGGGATTTTCTGAGGTCTCTCTTGAGAGCCTGATATTGGTGGGTCAGTACTAAGACTTGGGTAATATTGAGTTGTTCATGAATGAACATCAGGAGTTGGTATTTTCTACAGACCTGAGACTGGGAAGAATCTAGCAGGGGTTTTTAGGGAGGGAGCTGGGAAATGGCAGGGCCTTAGGTCTTGGTGTGGTGCTTAGGACCCATGCAGGAGGGGGCTAGTTCAGCTCCCACACCTTGTCAAGTTTGTTTACATCCTCCCCTCCCCCCTGAGACAAATATATCAGTCGTAATATCTATAGAATGGTTTGTCACTGAGGGGAAACATGGGTTTTGGTCAGGCACATAAGTGCTGTGCACACTGTACTCGAATGTTGGGTTTAGAAACAGTGTTTCTAGATCTGAGTCCTTTTTAAATCATATGTCTATGGTATAATTATGTATTCTACTTAAAATGGGAGGAATACCTAAACTGAACAGGCCATTCATTATTCTAACTGCAAAAGCGGTTCTCCTGTCAAATGCTTCCTGATGCTACAATAGAGCTTGTCCAAGGGGCAACTGAACACTGAGCAGATCTTTACATGGGAAGATGGCAGAAAGCCTTCTAGGAACAGACGCTGCTCTTGGAAATGGTGCTAAGACAGGGAAGTGGTCAGTTTCCAGGAAATGAATTCTCTCATGTACTGAGCAGAGTGGGCTAAGGGAAGTGAGAAGAAAGGAGGGCAGGGAGGCAGTCATGGGTCCCGACCGCCTGTTCTGAGCATGTGCGAATTTCAATCCATCACAGCACTGGTCATTGTTGTATGACAACTCACAGAATTTCTCCTGTGGCTAAGTGGGTTTATTCCTGAATGTTAAGATTGTGAATCCAGGACCACAAAAGACAACTGTGATCCCCACGACCCAGAACAACCTGGCCTAGACTCTTCCCCAAGCTCATCCGACTCTTGCCAGAGAAACAACAGTACCTGCCATGTTCAAGCCAGACACTGTGCCAGGAGCAAGAGCCAAAGTTGCCTGTCAGCCAGGGCCCTGCCTTACCATCCTATATAACAGTTATCACCCCCATTGGCATGGGATCTTACTTAGGAGACTGATTTTAAAATAATTTTTTTGTAGTAGTATGTATATCTGTGGTCTATTTGGGTAGTGTCCATGGACACCAGAAGAGGGCACTGGATCCCCTGGAACTGGATTTACAGATGGCTGTAAACCGACAGGAGGTTCTCTGGAAGAGTAGCCAGCGGCCTAACTCCTGACCCATCTCTCCAGTCCTCCAGTGTAGTCTTAATGAGTGACCTCAACTGGAGTTAGAGACTGTTAGTCACCATGTGGTTACAGGGAACCAAACCAGGTCCTCTGCAATGCAATGAGAGCTCTTACCCATGGGGTCATCTCTCCAATTCTCAAAGTTTAATAATAGATTTTGTGTATGTATATATGTTAACTGTTTTCCTCCTTGTATATCACTATTGTAATGGTTAAAATCTAGTTCCACCTTAAACTGAACTTTTTTTTATTAATTTTTTTGAAAAACTATCTTTTATGATTTTGTATACTAATCCAAGTTTCCACTCCCTCCCCTCCTCCCACTCCCTCCACACACTCCCCATCCACTCCTCAGAGAGAGTAAAGCTTCCCATGGGGAGTCAACAAAGTGTTGCACAAGGCTCTCCACCCTATACCTTGGCTGGGCAAGATTTCCCTCCAAAGAGAATGGACTCCACAATGTCAGTACAAGCAATAGGGATAAATTTTGGTCCCACTGTCAGTGGCCCCACAGTCTGCCCCAGCCACACAACTGTCACTCACATTCAGGAGGCCTAGTTTGGTCCTATGTTGGTTCCCCGCTGTTAGGCCAGAGTCAGTGAGCTCTCACTAGCTATTTCAGGGGGTATTCCCATCATGGTCTTGATCCCTTTGCTCATATTATTGGTCTTTCCTCTCTGACTGGACTTAGGGTAAACTGATTTTTAAACTAAGTTACTGTGTAAAAAACAAACAAACCAGAAAAAACCTAGGAGTCAGTAGGGCCCCATGGTTAGCCTAAGGATTATTAACCATAGGATGACTGGACCATACCCAAATGTCATTCTCATCAGCTGCTGAGTCTTGACAACAATCTAAAGGGATGACAGGTATCAGAGCCCCAGGCTCATCTCCCAAAATGTTCCTCTTTCTCTTGGTGTGTGATATTATCCCAAAATATTAATCAAGTGCTCATTCTGCTTCTGTGATCTCACTTAAATGCTGCTTGCTAAGAAAAACAAAACAAACAAACAAAACCCATGATAATGCCTCACATAGGAAGACATCCTCAGAATTGAGACAGTTGTGTGGTGCCTTTAGAAACTGCAGTCTGCATCTTTCCCTTGTGCAGCAGCCCCAGCCTGGCAGAGGAGTGTTGTAGCAACACTGCTAGGAAGGAGACTTCTGTAGTCTTTTCAATTTAAAGTTTGTGGTCTTCTTTCTCTGGTGACCTCCAACTACAACATTCTGTCTACCCTCCTTCTCCTCTCAGTGGTCCCCACTGTCTCCACAGACAGGGTTACTTCAGCACTGTATCATGTATGTAGAACTTTTGTGTAGGGATGAGCCCCACCCCCCTAGTGGGTGGGCTCGCCTGGGGCAGGCTTTGACTGTTAAATAAGGTGCGCAGACGCTGCGCGGGGCCCTTGTTTGCTTCCTCTCTCCTGTGCTGCGCGGGAACTGCGCGGGAACTTTTGGTTGCGTGAGTTAATAAAGCTGTATAACCTTATAATTATCCTTCTGACTTAATTCAAATCCGCCTTTATTTGGCGCCCACGTGGCTCTGATTGGACCACGCAGTGCAGGCCCAAGCGTGCGCGCTCGGTCGCGGCGCTGGGCTGCACCAGCAGCGCACAGGTTACGGAGCTCACGCAGGGAGACGCGCCTGAACTCCCTAGCCACCCGCCCGCAACTCGCACTGCTCGCCCCCAAGCCGCTAGGAGCTCATGACCCCCTGCCGCCTCTTTGAGAGCGTTTCCCGGAGTTAGCTCAGCCGCGCGGGCCCAGCCTCCGGCCTCAGTCCTGCCCGGCCGGCCCTCCTTGCCTGCCGCGGCCTGACAGCACTAATAGGTTCACCGCTACGTGGGGCGCCAATTTGTTGTAAGAGGAAGCGGCGTGGCTGTGTCCTCCCCGTATCCGGCTGCCTGCATGGCCCAGCTTATGCCCCAAAATAATTACACGGAAACTGTATTCATTTAAACACTGCCTGGCCCATCAGTTCCAGCTTCTTATTGGCTAGCTCTTACATCTGGACTAGCCCATTTCTGATAATCTGTTTAGCACCCCATGGTGTGCTTACTAGGCAGATTCTAGCCTGCATCTCTCTGGAATGAGAACATCATGGCGACTCCTTCTGACTCAGCTTCCTTTCCCAAAATCCTCTTCTGTCTACTCCACCCACCTAAGGGTTGGCCTATCAATGGGCTCAGGCAGTTTCTTTATTTTAACCAATGAAATCAACAGATAAGATACAAGACCCACCTCCATCACTTTTGTGTATGTATATAGAATCCAGGACTGCAGCTGGCTTAATCACATAATGGGATCTTTCTCAGCTGGGTTCACTTTCCTGAAAACAACATACTTCTAATCCCATCTTGTATGGACAGCACCTTTTCTTTGTCCAAGCCTCTATCCATGTCCAGGGCTGTCTTGTTTACTAATTGGCTTTTGTACTTAGTGCTGCAGTGACTATGGGTATGGGATATGCAGATACCTCTGTGTATCATAGGGTCCTCTGCCTGATCATTCTGGCAGAGCATAGCTGGGTCATATGGATGATTTATTTCCCATGTGTTTTGTTTTAAGAAATGTGTGTATGGACTCTCACAGTGGCTAGACCAGGTTACAGTCCCATTAGCACTGTGTAAGGGCCCCTGTTGCCAGTATTAGCTGCTTTCTTTTCTTTTAAAAGCTAATTTTAATTCTCTGAGAATTTCAGATGATGTATTTCGACTATATTCATCATCCTCTCCACCAAATACTCCCATTATGTTTAAAATTTAAACTCCTTATGCTTGAGAGACAAAAAGCAAAGATGCCATTAGCATGCAAGCACCTAGGTTGTACAAGCTGTACTCTAGCAGCACACTAAACTATTCCTGAAATCCGCTGACCTTGTCCATTTCACTGTTGTTGCAAGATAATAGATGAGAAGGCTAACTGCTATTTCTGCTTTATAGTCAAGCTTGCTTTCAGCTCATCAAGCTGACAGAACAACTGCAGGACATAGATGTTAGACTGGCCTACATTCAGACAGGTGTGAGTTAATCTCACCCCCCAAATCGGTCCTTTGTGTTTTTTTTTTCATTATAAAACCTGGGCTAATGTGGTTAAATGCTGCATTTTTGGAGCCCTCTCAGATGCAGTCAGTCCTGGTGCCAAGAAGATCTGCCACAAGAATCTAAATAAATGCCTCTCCTTAGTAAATCTCACTGTCAGACTGGTGAATGCCTGAACAGCCCAAGACATAACCACCCTCTTTACCCTCCCATAACCATTCTTTCTATCTTCCCATGCCTTCCCACCTGTTGTGTGACTAGTCCATTCCCTGGAAGATGCAACATACATGGCTCCTCACACCAGACAGGAAGCCCACGAGGGACCAAATACAGATGCCACCACGTCCAGCTTGGTGAACCAATGAGCTTTATGGGCATTTTGTACTTAGTGCTGATCTGGGTGAGAGGTGACTTACAGGTTCATAAAATTTCAAAGACAGTTGCACCACCAAAGCCTACCCTGGCATGGGTGACAAGCTTGCAAAAGGTAGGAACAGAACATGGAGCACACTGCACAGCCTGCCAGCAGCTCCACAGGTAGAAGAGTGTCCTTTGAGTCCTAGCTGGTCTAAGCCTCTTCCAAGCAGCATGGCTGTTTTCTGCTTCTTCCCAGAAGCTGGTATGCTCTCACAGTCATCTTTGTAGCTTGACTTGTCTGAGAGTAACTCTGAGAAGCTTGGCTTGTAAAATCTTGGGGAGGAGAGAAAGAGAGAATTTGGTCACTTTTAGAGAGTTCCTTCCTGAAGATGTTTTGAATTGTTGACCTTCCTGTTTAAGGAGCTTCCCTGCAGGCTTGAATGTCCCAGTCTCTGAGGAAAGAAATGCACAATACTGATACTGGACAACACAAACTCTTGCTTACATAAGAGCAGTAAGCAAGAGCACCCTTGGGCAAGGGCTCTGAGTATGCTATCGCGAGAAGCAATGGCCTAAAATGCTACATACTTACTAGGACAGGCACAGAAAACAAACTAGGCATAAAGAAAAGGATAAGTGGGCTAGGACACTAAGATTCAATAAGATCTAAAATCAGAGAAGTAAGCCAAGAGGTTGAGGATTCCCCAAAACAACAAGCAAGGCAATTCTGAGGGACAGAGATGGTCTCATTGTCCTGACTGGCATCCGAGGAAGGACAGCAGCACATGTGTGGGCCAAGGCCAAGGCTCCCATTCCTCAGAGCCGTCATTGACTTCTTCAGCAAGTGCTGGCATTGCATCATGCCCATCAGGGTCTCCACTGGCAAAAACATTCGGAGGAGGAAGAAACAGAGTTCAATCTACAAAGTGGTTGTAGAGAATGAATTTATAGGGTTGTTCTGCAACCTCACATGCTAAACGTAGGCCATAGGTGTGGGCACACACAGATGGACACGAGAGACAGGCAGAGAGAAGAGGGGAGACAGGGAAATATGTGAGACAATGTAAATGATTTTAAGTGTTTGGCAAGGCGTCCTGGGCTCTCACAGCTCAACCATCTGTCTGAAATAGGCTAAGGTTGGAGGCAACATACTTACCAAAATGGAGCTGGAATAAACTGACTGCTAAGTCCAGGCTAGCACAGGCTAGTGGTAGGTGTGGACTGAAGTCACTAACCATTCCGGGAAGGAGGTGTGTCACAGCTTGAGGTGGGCCAGACAGAGCTGGAAAGAGAAGAAAGAGTTGACCTAAAGGCAATGTGGCCTGGTGGGAAAAAATCTAAGTCAAGGAAGCATCAGGCAAAGACAAAGTGGGAACAGCACAGTGATGTCCGCTGATGTGATGCTGGGTGTCCACTTTGAGCCAGGCAAAACCAAGAGGCTGAAGCCTCTGGCTATGGAACTGCCTGAGAGTTCTCAGTGCTGGGAGCTGGGGAGTTCACTGGGAGAAACAGTGCTGCTGAGAGTGAACTGGGACTCCAGTCTACATGGATGATTACATGAGAAAAAGCTCACCTGTGAGCCTTCCTGAAGAGGAGTGATTTGCTTATCTTAATTGATATGGAGAGACCCCCAGACTGCATAGGAAGGGGAAACTCTAGTTCAGCACAAGCAAGCAAACTTCTCCCTGCTCTTGACCATGGATATGGGATGAGTGGCCACTTTGCATGTGTGCTTTGACTCACTGTGATAATACAGTGTAACCTGGAAGTGTAAGTCACCATCTGCACAATGGCAAAGAAAGAAGAACAGCTTTGTTCTGGATCATCACACTGACAACCCAGGTATAACAGGTGACTGATGGTTCTCTTACTTCCGGCAATAACAAGGTTTGGCTCCCAACTTGGGCTTCATGGCACCCAGGGTACATGGCCTAAGGAATTCTGACAAGGAGCTGAGGGATGTCTGTCAGTGCATGGCACATGTTGGGAGACAGCAAGGAGGAGCTTTCAGAAGCACTGAGCATCGTCCAGTAGTGCTCCAAGTAGAGCATCGTCCAAGGAGAAGCAGTTACAATGAGAGGAAAGCCTGTGAGACTCTTCTTGATGCTTTCACCGCCATTCCACTGAGGGAACTTGTCCCCAGCACCCTGACTGAAGCACAGGTGAGGAACATGAATCCCCAGATTTCTCCCATTTAAAAAACAACCAGTGATCTGAAAAGACAGGACCTATGTCCATGTGGCCCTTTGCCAAGTCCCATCTTCAGAGGAATTCTAGGTCTAGGCATTGAAAGGAATGACCTGTGTCACAGGGCACAGTGGTAGAGGGAGGAAGAGAGAGGCTGGCACCCATTTACCTCCAGACTAGAGATGGTGGTGACAATGCAGATGACGATGTCTGACCTAGCGATGATGGCCTCCTGTCCTGCTCACAGAGCCCATGGCTGCCAGGGGTCCATGTGTACCAGGAGGCTGAGGGAGAAGTGAGAGGGTGGAAAACCATGGGATGAGAAGGGCGGTGATTCCCAAGAACCCTGAACATAAGCCAGTCCACACCTTCCTGAGGCCCTGACAATGAACAGATAGATCCTGAAGGAAGATGAGGGCACAGACAAAGAGAGGAATTATCCACACAGTGAGTCACAGGGGACAGAATGCTTAGAGAGGACAGCAGAGAAACTGCACAGATGGCATGGGATTATAGGCCCGCCCCATGTTCCTGGATTAGCAAGGCTTACCCTAGGATTAGGCAATGCCTGTTCAGAGAAGACAAGGTAACTGAAGATGGAAGCAGAGAACACTGTGTCTTCCAAGCTAAAAGATATTCACGAGGTCATTGCTGGTGAGAGACGCAGCTGATGCAGATCCAGGTGTCCTGTCTGGTGCAGGCTCTTGGCATCAGGGAAGTCTAGCTGATCAATGCACTATTTCAGTGGGTTGTTTGCCCAGACAAAACACCTCCCATGGAGAAGGCAGCTGGGATCCACAAGTTAAAGAGTGTACTTCTTTTTAATGGAGGGGAAGGGAGCTTGGCTGAAAATGAAGTTTCAAAGTTAAGGGGGAAGAACAGATCCTACCAGAGGCATGTGAAAGTATTACATTCAGGGATCCCATACTGGGCTCCTCCTCCTCCTGCCTCTTCCAGTGAGGCCACTCTGTTGTTAGTCAAAGGCAATGCCTGCTTATTCAGCACTCTCAAAAGTAGCAGCAGAGTCTCCACAGGCAATCCCTGGTTGCCCTCATCAGTGCCCTGAAACACCTGATGTTGTGAGCCAAAGATGGTCCAGGTGGCAAGGGCATGTTGTTTCGGCAGCTGACACATGGGGCAGAAGCAGCCTTAGTCAGTGGGGCATAGCTAGAAGTGGGGATCTTCTGGGAACTCCATAGAGAGGCATGGGCGCCCTTCTGGCCATCATCTGCCCTGATAGGTCAAAGTAGGCTCACTGAGCTTCCTTCCAGGTAATGGCCAGTTGTTGAAGAAGGTACTGGAAATGGTGGAGGGGCAGGATCTGCCCTCGTGGCTGAGGTGGTGCAGTGAAGCGTGTGGTCTGCCAGTTCTTTTTAATACTAAATTTGTCTCTCTGAGATTTTACATGGAAAATTTCAGTTTCTTGTATGTGCAGGGAGGTACTCGAAGGAATACAAAATCACAAAAGGCAGGCTTCGTGAAGAAAAGAACGACATTTCAACAGCTAGCATCAGCCTGAAAGTCCTGCCATGACTGTCACACCATTCATTGTGACTTGGCATGCCAAGACATCCTGCTGGATGCAGAGGGCAATGTGAAGCTGGGAGACTTTGCCATCACTGCCAGGTGTGGAGCTGGCACTGAGATTGAAGAATGAGTACCCTGTATATAAAAGGCTGTAAGATGAGCTACATTTCTGTCCCAACAGACCAGGGAGCTGATTTCGGTGACCCGTGAGACTCCTTGGTAAATATCTCCATTCTAATTGTTGGTTTCAGGCTTTGGCACAACAGTTTCTGGACAGGCAGCCTGTAACAACAAGCAACATGGCCCACTTTCCCCAGGAATAAGGACCTACATAGGCAATTTAATAATGTGTTGCATGTGCACCATCAGCCAGGGCAGACTTGGCACTGTGGCACTGGCCTCCGGTCATGGCATTTATACGCTAGCAGCAATAAGAGCAGTGGAAGGAGACAAACGGACCTCCTCATCTAGTCATGACTTAAGTGGCAGCCTTAAGGAATGATTAAGAACCCACACATCATTCGCATCCCCCAGATTTTAAATACCTAAAATTACACTTTCAACGGGATGGAGTATGCGCCAGGAGAACATCTGAGAAAGCAGATAACTGGAAGTGGCAGGCTGCCTGAGTGAGGAAAAAAGCGCAGGAAGTGTTCAGACAGCTAGTGTCAGCCATAATGGGCTGCCATGACCACGGATGGTACTGTCCATCGAGACATGAAGCCCTATAGCATCCTGCTCGATGCAAGAGGGCAATGTAAAGCTGGGAGTCTCTGGCCTCACTACCAAGGGAGGAGCAGGCACTGTGCTGCAAGAGCACTGTGGGACTGAGATCTCCAATGCTCCAGAACTGGTTCTGAGGAAAGGGTATGATGGGAGGAAGGCAGATACCTGGAGTTTGGGTATAGTGCTCTATTTTATCCACCATGGGGCACCACCCCTTTAGAGGAAGTGTTGAAGGAGCTGCAGGCTGCGTTCCTGCCACCCAGCTTCCAGCCACCTGGCTAGCATATGCCTCAAAATAACAACACACAAACTATATTCATATAAACACTGCTTGGCCCATTTCTATTAATGTGTGTAGCACTACGAGGTGCACTTACCAGGAAGAATCTAGCCTACGTCCATCCTGAGTTGGAGCTTCATCGGGTCTTCCCTCGCATCTGCTGCATGGCGTCTGAGCTCACTTCCTCTTCCTCCCATCATTCTGTTCTGTTTACTCCACCCACCTATGTTCTAACCTATTAGGCCAAGCAGTTTCTTTATTAATTAACCAATGACCTTCCTCCATCAAGGAAGGACACTGAAAGAGACTTGAGAGTAATATAAAAAAAGGAAGCTATGACACCCCAGCTTACATTTCTAAACACCTTTGTGATCTTATGTTTAAAATACTCAGTGTTGGAGAGACGGGCATGCAGATGCATGCAGCAGAGAGACTGCTGCATAGTCAGATGTGGTTGATGTGGGATGGTCCAAGCATGAAACAGTGAAGCACACACTGAGAGAAGATCGTCCCACTACAATTAAACCAAGTAGGTTTTTGGGAGGCTGGCCTGCAGAGTAGTAGACCTTTTATTGGCAAGGTTCCTGATGAACGGGGAGCCTGGTCCAGTCCCTGAAGACCCTCCTGAGTGGTGAGAGTGTTCTTGGCCCGCGGCGGTACCCAGAAAATGGAGCGGGGAATTCCCCGACCCCCTTGACTCACCGGTTAGTCTGTGAGGGCTGCTGAGGTTGCTATTTCTCTGCTGAGACCTCTCTATCCCTGGCCCATCCCAGCTTGTGCCCAGGGGCTTCCTTCCTTCTCCATCCCTTCTGTGGGGCCACAGGATCACCCAGTTCAGCCTGTTTGGGCACTGGGTCAGGTGCTCAGGGCAGAGGGAAGCGGGAATTTCTTTATTTTGGTGGCTGGCCTGCAGATTGATAGGCCTTTTGTTGGCGAGATCCCTGGTGAACCAGGGGCCTGTTCCTGTTCCTGAAGACCCTTCTGAGTGGTGAGAGGGATCTTGGCCTGTGGCAGGAGCCAGGAAATGGAGCAGGGGGCATTTAGTCAGCAAGGCCCCTAGTCAGCAGGAAAACCTGATCCTGTTTTAGAAGACCCATTAGATAGCATTGGTAGGAGGAGATGGGCAGATGCCAAGGCAAGAATTTACCCACAAATCTGAAAACCAACATGAAAACACCAGAACCCAGTGATCTTACAACAGAAGGACTTGAACATCTTAACACAGAAGAAGTGGAAAAAATTGACTTTATAAATGCAATAGAGTCCATTAAACAACATGTAATAAATGCCCTTATAGAAATGGATGAGTAGTATAACAAAAAGTTTGAAGAAATGAGTAAATATGTAAATGATACTCTGGGAAACCAAGAAAAAGTGATCAAACAGGTAATGGAAACAGTTCAAGAATTGAAAACTGAAATGGAAGCAAGGAAGAAAACAGAAACTGAGGACCAGCTGGATATGGAAAATCTAGGTCAATGAGCAGAGACTACAGAAACAAGCATAATCAATAGAATACAAGAGATAGAAGAAAGAATATCAGATTCTGAAGACACCATAGAGAAAATAAATACACTGATAAAAGAAAACAGCAAAGCCAACAAAATCTCATCGCAAAACATTCAGGAAATATGGGACACAATAAAAGGCCAAACATAAGAATAATAGGGATAGAAGGAGAAGAGTCACAGCTCAAAGGTCCAGAAAATATTTTTAACACAATTATGGAAGAAAACTTTCCCAACATAAAGAAAGATATTCCTTTGAATATACAAGAAGCATACAGAACACCAAATAGACTGGATCAAAAAAAATATCCCCTCACCATATAATAAAATACTCAGTGTTGCCCCAGAGAAGAGGCCAAACATTGAAGACTTTCGGGAACATCCATGGGTCAGGAACCCTCAGGAAAACATCCCTAGTAGGCCCTACCCAGATCCTGTAATTGTACAAGAACCCGTTTTATGTATGGGTTTGGTATCAAAAAAGACCACTCACCCATTATATGTGAGAAAATATAATGAGATAACTGGAACATACCTATTATGAGAAAGGGAACACAAGGTGTTTGATTCTACCACCTCAGTCAAGCCCATAAACCCTGGGCTTTCACTTACACCATCTCTGGTTTATCCTTGTGGTCATCACCTGAGAAGAGGAGCCAGTGAGCCTGCCCACCTTTGTTCTTTTCCACACCGAGTCTTCAGAAGGGGACATGCCTGATGTCCTGACAATATCAAGGCAGAGGATGACCAGAAGGGCCCCCAGGCCTCTACAGTGTCCTCAGAAGGGAGCCCCACTTCGAGCCATACCCCACTGACCGAGGCTGCATCTGCCCCGTGTGTCTGCAGTAGCACGTTGGAAGAGGAAATGCCACTGCCACCCACACCTGACTTTTATGCTGAGATAGCATCATCTGCTAGCCTGTCAAGACAGTGCTGCTTCCCAGAGGCGCCAAATGCACAGACCCATTATGGTCAACAACAGAGTAGCACCACTGAGAGGCAGGAGGAGGAGCCCAGTAAGGGATCCCTGAGTCCATGAATGGGTACCTCTGGGATCCCTCTGGCTAGACCTCTTTGTTCCTCTCTATACTTTGAACATCGGCGTATGTATGGGGGGTGGTTATGAACTCTCCCCCCCATGAGCATTCACAAACAAAGAGAGGATGGAAACCCCATCCCAGGGGGCTGCCTATTACTTTCTGAGCTTTCACACTTCTGGAAAGGAGGGCAGTGAACAACATGGCTCATGGACATCTGTTCAAAGTATGATGAGCTACCCAGCCAATTCCATGGGGTGCACCCCATTGGCAAGGGTAGGAACATGGTATGTACTCACTCATATTTGGTTTCTAGCCATAAACAAAGGACATTGAGCCTATAATTGGTGATCCTAGAGAAGCTAAATAAGGAGAACCCAAAGAAAAACTTATGGACATCCTCCTGAATATTAACCTTCACCAGGTGATGAAAGGAGACAGAGACAGAGACCCACATTGGAGCACTGACAGAAATCTCAGGTCCAAATCAGAAGCAGAAGGAGAGAGAGCATGAGCAAGGAACTCAGGACAGCGAAGGGTGCACCCACACACTGAGACAATGGGGATGTTCTATTAGGAACTCACCAAGGCCAGCTGGCCTGGATCTGAAAAAGCCTGGGATAAAACCGGACTCACTCAACATAGTGGACAATGAGGACTACTGAGAACTCAAGAACATTGGCAATGGGTTTTTGATCCTACTACATGAACTGGCTTTGTGGGAGCCTAGGCAGTTTAGATAGACCTGGATAGAGGTGGGTGGTTCTTGGACTTCCCACAGGACAGGGAAACTTGATTTCTTTTTGGGCTAACTGGGAGGGGGACTTAATTGGGGGAGGGGGAGGAAAATGTGAAGCAATGGCGGGAAAGAGTCAGAAATCTTTAATAAATAAATAAATAAAAGAAAATGAGGAGGAAGAAACATCTTCGTCTCCTCGAAGTTGAGGCCCTCAGCACTTTCCCACCAACATCTCATTCATCTCTCTGAGATTATACATGAAAAATTTCAGTTTCTTGTACATGAGTATGCGCAGGGAGGTACTTGAAGGAACACAAAATCACAAAAGGCAGGCTTTGTGAAGAAAAGAACAACATTTCGACAGCTAGCATCAGCCTGAAAGTGCTGCCATGGCCGTCACACCATTGATCGAGACCTGACACCCCAAGACATCCTGCTGGACACAGAGGGCAACGTGAAGCTGGGAGAGTTTGCCCTCTCTGCCAGGTGTGGAGCTGGCACTGAGATTGAAGAATGAGTACCCTGTATGTAAAAGGCTGTAGGCTGGGCTACATTTCTGTCCCAACAGACCAGGGAGCTGATTTCGGTGACCCGTGAGACTCCTTGGTAAATATCTCCATTCTAATTGTTGGTTTCAGGCTTTGGCACAACTGTTTCTGGACAGGTGGCCAGTAACAAGCCTCATGACCTGCTTTCCCCAGGAAAAAGGACCTACATAGGCAATTTAATAATGTGTTGCGTGTGCACCATCAGCCAGGGCAGACTTGGCACTGTGGCACTGGTCTCCCGTCATGGCATTTACACGGTAGCAGCAATAAGAGCAGTGGAAGGAGACAAACGGACATCATCATCTAGTCATGACTTAAGTAGCAGCCTTAAGGAATGGTTAAGAAGCCACACATCATTCGCCTCCCCCGGTTTTTAAATATGAAAAGTTATACTTTCAAAGAAATTGAGTATGCACCTGGAGGACATCTGAGAAAGCAGATAACTGGAAGAGGGCAGACTGCCTGAGTGAGGAAAAGGCGCGGGAAGTGTTTGGGCAGCTAGTGTCAGCCATAAAGGGCTGCCATGACCATGGATGGTACTGTACATCCAGACCTGAAGCCTGAGAGCATCCTGCTCAATGCGAGAGGGCAATGTAGAGCTGGGAAACTCTGGCCTTGCCACCAGGTGTGGAGCTGGCACTGTGTGACTAAGATCTCCAATGCTCCAGAACTGGTTCTGAAGAAAGGGTATGATGGGAGGAAGGCAGATTATCTGGAGTCTGGTTATATTGCTCTATTTTATTCACCACGGGCACCACCCCTTAAGAGGAAGGACCTTGGGAGACACTTGAGAGTAATATAAAAAAAGGAAGCTATGACACCCCAGTTTACATTTCCAAACTCCTTTGTGATCTTATGTTTAAAATACTCAGTGTTGCCCCAGAGAAGAGGCCCAAAATGGAAGACACTCGGGAACATCCATGGGTCAAGAACCCTCAGGAAAACATCCCTAGTAGGCCCACCCAGATCCTGTAATTGTACAAGAACCCGTCTTATGCATGGATTTGGTATCAAACAAATCACTCCTTATATAAAAGAAAATATCGTGAGATTATGGGGACGTACCTACTATTAGAGAGGGAACACAGGGGTTTGATCCTATCACCTTAGTGAAGCCTGTTAACCCTGGGATTTCACCTCCACCATCTCTAGTATATCCTTGTGGTCATCAACTGAGAAGAGGAGCCAGGGAGCCCGCCTACCTTTGTCCTTTTACACACAGAGTCTTCAGAAGGGGACACGCCTGATGTTCTGACAATAGCAGGGTAGAACATTACGAGAAGGGCCCCCACATTTCTACAGTGTCCCCATAAGGGGAGCCGCACTTCGAGCCATGCCCCACTGACTGAGGCTGCACCTGCCCCGTGTGTCTGCTGCAGCACTTTGGAAGAGGAAATGCCCCTGCCACCCACACCTGACTCTGACCCTGAGACAGCATCTTCTTCTCAGAACATCTGGTGCTGCTGGAGACTGAGAAGGGCAATAGGGGCCTGCCTGTCAAGACTGTGCTGCTCCCCGGGGGTGCCAAATGTACAACCCTGGTGTGTGTGTTCAACAACAGATTGGCCCCACTGGGAGAGGCAGGAGGAGGAGCCCAGTAAGGGATCCCTGAGTCTGTGACTGGGGATCTTTCGGATCCCTCCTGTTTGACCTCTTGTTCCTCTCTATTCTTTGAGCATTAGGGTACTTGAGGGGGAGTATGGGGGGGTTATGAACTCTTCTCTCCTGAACATTCCCATATCATTCTCAGTTTTCAGAGCTGAGCTGCCAGAGCCTGGCCCTGGGCCTTTACTACATCAGGACCTCACTTAAAGCAGAGAGTCACTGAGTGACCCTACTCTGGCCTTTTCCAGAACCAGCGTTCACAGCAGCACACGCCTGATATGAAACCAGGGCAGATGACCACAAGTGCCTCCATGCTTCTGTGCAGGCTCCAGAAGAAGAGCCCCATTTCTAGCTTTGCCCTTTGAGCAAGGTCAGCTCTGGAGAGTCAAGGGCAGCTGCAGCCCATGATGCCAGTTCCAGCTTTAGTTTCAGCTTAGGAAAGCTCATTTCAGGAACTCCCCAAGGAGCTAGATATCGTGCCATGCTGCTCATTGCTGTGGTTCTTTGGCATCCATGCTTGGTAGGTTTATTATTGCACCTCCCCTCACAAATGTCCTTCCTAAAGCAGAAATGACATGAGATTCTCACTGAAAAGGCCACTGAAGTGTCATTCTTGCATAGAGTGCCTGAGGAAATGACAAAGGGGTGGGAAGTGTCTCCTTAATTTTCATTCTCTTTTGTTGTCCAAAGAAGGAGACTCATGAGGTTGACCCCAGCTCCCCCATAATATCGGGGTAAGACTTCACCAGGACCTGTCTGCACAGGAGCACATTGACCATCTAGCTTCATGGCCTGCATCCCCTGAATGAACAGCCTGACAAATCAATTTAAAGTGCTATGCATGACTAGCCAAATTGCATTTGGCTTTTTCAGTCTGCGTTATTATCATCTAAGAGACAACCCGGTGGCCAGAAAAGTTGTCAGACAAATGAATAGAAAGCATGGAGAAGGATCTGTGTTACATCTTCATCAGAAATGCCCATTCTCCAAAGCTCACAGTATCTGAACCAAACCTGCCTTCTCCACATTATGGTGGCACCGATTTTCACTTAGTAACTGAACATGGTAGAGAGGATCCTGACAGTTGCAGGAAGAAGAGGCACAAACCAATCTGAACAGATCATTACAGCGATCAGATACTGCCTCAGATCAAAGCTGAAACCACCCACTTGGATACAGACTACAATGTCAAGGCCACTGACATTCTAAGAGTAGATATGGATGCTAGAACTGATCCTTCACTGCTCCCATATTCTAAGAAGAGGATGTAATAAGAATGGCGGGTAGAGTTTTGGCAGGATCCTCTCTGAGTTTTGAGCAATGGGTACCTCTGCTGCATAAAAGTGTCCCCTTGTTTTCATTTACTTCTATTTTCCCAGGAAGGAATTCCTCCCAGTTCTCCCCTGATAGAGCCCAGCTGCCCCATGTTCAGCTGCGCCTGCCCTTTGCATGAGATGCAGCAACTCTCAGAGGCAATGCCCTTGTCACCTGGGCAGCACCTTGATTTAATCTGCTTCCACCTTTGAAGGAGCCCCAGAAGGAGGCTGCAGAATGAACTGGGCAGCACCTTGATTTAATCTGCTTCCACCTTTGAAGGAGCCCGAGAAGGAAGGCTGCAGAATGAAGGCATGCCTTTCACAGCTCTGCTGCTGCAGCTCAAAAGAGATGTGTACTGCTATCTTCCCGGAGTAAATGGCCAGGCCATCAACCTGTGTAATAGTTTCCAGATGGGCCTTCAGGAGGGAGGCAGGGACAGATTTTGCGATGACAAGTTTTTATTTATTTATTTATTATGTATAGTGTTCTGCCTGCATGCCAGAAGAGGGCACTAGATCTCATTAAAGATGGTTGTGAGCCACTATGTGGTTGCTGGGAATTAAACTCAGGACCTCCAGAAGAGCAGCCAGTGCTCTTAACCTCTGAGCCATCTCTCCAGCCTGAGGGCAAGATTTTGAGCAGGCACTTAAGTGCAGCCAAAAAGAAGTCACTGTCCTAGGAGGACCAAGAAACAACCCCTGCAGAGCAGGAACGGTCCTCACCAGGAGCCAACTCTCTGTTACCTGATGCCTTCTAGCTTCGAGGCATTTTCCTCTAGTCCCTGAGCAATCACTAAGGGGCTGAAGACCAGGACACATCAAGGAAGGGAAAGTGCTTTCAAGACACTTGATGATTTTCTGCCCTTCGGGAGTCTTTCTGGATGTTTTTTAGGCAGTGGATTTCCCATGGAGAAAATGGCCAAGCTAGTTTTGAAGAGTCAGACAATGTATTTTTCCCTCTGGCAGGCTTCTTCTGATAGAGCCCAGCTGCCCCATGTTCAGCTGCGCCTGCCCTTTGCATGAGATGCAGCAACTCTCAGAGGCAATGCCCTTGTCACCTGGGCAGCACCTTGATTTAATCTGCTTCCACCTTTGAAGGAGCCCCAGAAGGAGGCTGCAGAATGAACTGGGCAGCACCTTGATTTAATCTGCTTCCATCTGTGAAGGCGCCCCAGAATGAGGCTGCAGAATGAACTGGGCAGCACTTTGATTTAATGTGGACAGGCTTTGTGCCAATCCCACTTGTCCCCCCAGTTCTGACAGAATTTCAGTGCACGGGTCCCGGTCCTCTTCAGACTGTGACTACAGCTTCCTGAAATTTCTTTCCCTTTCACTACTGGGAGTACAGCTTGAACCCAGTCTTAAAGAATCCCCAGGAATGCATCTCACTACTATTGTGCTCATGTCCTCAACTACAGTGGAATTCTGGACCTGGGGATCATCCCTGTGGGTGGCTATGAAGGCTCTACCAGCCTACCCATGCTGGACGGCAGGGCACTTCAAGTTCCTTCTATGATGCCAGTAAAATCCCACTACCCTAGCAAGATAAAAATTACAAGAAAAATGGAAAATATAAGCCAATATCCTTAAAGACATAAAACCATAGGTGCAAAAATTTTCAGCAAAATACTTGAAAACTGAAGGAAGGCATACATCAAAATGATTATCTACCACAAACATTTTGTTTTTTCCCAGGAAATGTAAGTTTACATACTTAAATTTATACATTTAAAAATTACAGAAATTAGTTGAAAGGTGAATATTACACAATATTTTCTACTGAGAAAGGAAAGCTCTTTGACAAATCTGATGATTCATGATAAGTGACCCAAAGAGAGTAGTAGTATAGGGGTTGTCATATTTTAACATAATAAAGGTTTTTAGATCCCAAACTCATAGACAATGTCATTATAAATGGAGCAAAACTCAAAGCAATTTATTACGTTAAAATCTGTAAAGAGACAGAGCTGTCCATTATTCCCATTCATTTTTAGCATATTGCTTGGAGCCTGAGAAACATCAGACATGGAAGATAAGCAAATTAAAGGGATCCAAGCAGCAAAAGAAGAATTTTGTACCATCTATATTTGTAGATGATATTATATTATTCATAAATCAAAAACTATAACTCCTAGAAAATATTAATGCATCCAGAAGCATATCCAGAAGATGAAATCAACTAACAAACATCATTAGTACTTTTATACCTATAACAACAAGCATGCAGAGAAAGTGATCATTTCAACATCCCGTGCACAATAGCTTTAGTAAAGCTTATGATCTAGAAATTTAACTAAAAAAGGAGGTAAAGATCCTCTACAAAAACAACTTTTAACTCCTTTTCATTACTGAGCTCTACATTTTTCTCTGCTCCCCTCCCTGCCTCTCCCCAAATGCAGTCAGTGTGCTAGACTGGCAAATTCTTCAATAAACCCCCAGACTAGCAAAGGAAATTACCTTCATGCTTTTGAGATGTGTATAGAAACTAGAAATGCCATGAGGAGACAGAGCCTCCTATATGAGGACCACATCCCCAGAAGAGGCCACATAAAGTGAGTTGAATCAACCCCAGCTTGTGGCAGTTAGGGCTTGCCCATCCCCCACAGTTCTGCCCACCAACTGCCATTCTCAAATGGGGCCTGTCTCTCAGCCTCCCTTTCACCCTCATTCTCTGTCACCAAAATATCTCCTGCCTCTGAGCAGGACCAATGGTCAAACACATGTCTGTCCTAGGTTACTTTGCATTAATGTCACAAACATCACCAAGAAAAGTAACTTGGGGTGGAGAAGGGTTATTTGACTCACACATACTTATCATTTCCTGTAACATAAATTCTAGTTGTTCTTAATAAAAAACCCAGAGTCAGATATAGGGGTTAATGCTGAGGATCAGGGAAGTAAGGGGCCAAGCCCTAGAGAGTTCTTATGCTCAGAAAGGAAGGGGATCCTGTCCTGCATTAAAGAAGGATCCTGCATTACAGACTGCATCTGTCTCCACTAAGCCTCAGACTGCAGTGAGCTCTTGTCTCCTCCCTCAACTTTCTCTCTCTGTTCAGCCAGATCTGTGTAGACCTATGTAAGGGTCTGCAGCAGACTTGCCTCCGGGTCAGTACAAGGAGAGGGAGGGAAAATCGGTGGAAATGTGTGGTCTCAAAGGGTGAGGGTTCTGTCCACAGTTAGGGAGGCTTTGGTGATCTCTTTGTGACTTGGAAAAGGGTAAGGAAGAAGGGTGAGAGCACATCTCCAGCTTTGATGGGGACACCTGGGACTTACTTTTCTTCTTGCTATGAGAAGACACCTAAGAAAAGCAACCCAAGAAGGAGGGTATGCTCTGGCTCAGACTTTGTTGGCACAGTCCATTATGGTGGGGAAAGCAGGGCAAAGGAGAGAGAGCAATTGATCACATTGTTTGTCACAGTCAGAAGTCCCAGTCAGCTGACTGCTGAGGTTCCAGTGAGAGCAACTGGTCACACTGTGAGTCACAGTCAGGAGTCCCAGATAGCTGACTGCTGAGGTTTCTGTTATTTTCTCAGATTTTCACAACTGGTCACACTGTGTGTCACAGTCAGAAGTCCCAGTCAACTGACTGCTGAGGTTTTAGTGAGAGCAACTGGTCACACTGTGTGTCACAGTCAGGAGTCCCAGACAGCTGACTGCTGAGGTTCCAGTAGTTTTCTCAGATTTTCACTGCTGGCGATGCAGCCTGAGGACTCGCTCCACACATAATCTTCAGGGCAGGTCTTGCTAATTCAGAGACACCTCTTCCAGAAACACCCTCAGATATGTGCCCCAGATATCTTCCTCTTAAGCAAACCTAGAGCCTGTCATAGTACCCAGAGCAGGTTCAGGTCTCGGAATCCAAGGTGCGCTTAAAGAGAAGAAGAAAATTTCACAAAAATCACTTCAGGCAAGACACAGGAGGGCTGAACGAGGGTAGAGGAGGACACAGAAGGAAGATCTGAAAAACCTGCAGAGTCAAGCTGAATCAGCTCCTGCCAGGAACAAGGTAGCTGACAGACACACTGTGGATAATAAATACATCTTGATCCTGGAGCCACCAACTTCTTAGAGTCACTGCCACTTCTCAGTATGTAGAACAGGAAGGAAGTAGTCTCTGACAGAGAGGGCAGGAGTACTGGTTGGTTCTGCCAATTTGACACAAATGAGTCACAGGGGAGGGGAAACTCAATAAGAAATTGCCTCCATCACTTTGTCCTGTGTTCATGTCTGTGGACCACTTCCTTTATCACTGATGAGGCTCTACCAGCTTGCTGTGGGGGGGCCAGCCCTGGGCAGTGGTCCTGTTTCATATGAGAAAGCAAGCTGAGCAAGCTAACTTTATCCCAGGGCTCTTGCCTCTGCTCCTGCTTGAGTCCTTACCCTGACTTTCCTCGGTGATGGGCTTTGATTGGGATATACAAGCTAAATAAACCCTTTCCTCCCTAAGATGCTGTTGGTCATGGTATGGGACAGCAAGCACATGAATGCCCCACTGCCATGGAGTGCCCTAGTCCCTTCCTTCAGGAGGAGGAGGTGTGCTCACGATTGGGAAGATGAGTCAGGACAGAGTGAATGTTTTACTTTGGTCTCTCGGTTCCCACCACTCCTTATGAAATAGTTTACGTTTGTCTCAAAGACAGCAAAAGATTAAAATCTGGTTCAGATGCAAGATCCAAAATAGAGACTCTCAGGAACTATGAGATAGGATTGACTGGAGATGGCTCAAGAAGCAGATGAGAGGGGACAACTGTGCTCTAGAAGCTGTCCTGATCATCCCTGGTCACTGGTCAGAAGGACAATCAACACTCAGGATCACAAGAGAGAAATCAGATCTCCTATCTATAAGGAGGTGACTTGCCACAGTGGTTGCCCATGACACCATGAGGTGAACAGGCACAAAACAGCCCAGGGCCCTCTTCTTCCAACAATCACTGCTTCCTAAAGAAGAAAGTAACCCCAAGCCTAAGAGACCCTAGGGGGCACGTCCTACTTTCTGGACATTCACACTTAAAGTGCCCTGTTCCATCACACCAGAAGCAAGCCCCTGGACCAGGACTAGGACTAACAGGTTCAGGATAGAGAGTGACCCCATGCCCATTATTCCCCTGGCCCTATGAATGGAAGACTGTAAACATGGCCTTGACATACTCTGCTAATGACTCTGTCTCTTTGTAGGACGTCTGTTCAAACTGCACCCATCCTTAAGAAGCCAGACACGGTTTGAGGTTTTCAGGATCAAGCTACAAAGGCCACTGCCACTGTGCTGGTTGGAATTTCTAAACAAATAAGCATCTATCTGTCTGTCTCTGTTCCATTTAAGCAGGGGGATGCTAATTGCATTTTCATAAGTAGCGGAAAGGTGCCTGTGGCCAAACATGGAGACAATCATTACAGGCTGTAGCCTGCTGTGACTGGAACATTTCAAGCTTTTACCTCAAAAATCATGACTGAGATTGAAGAACGAGTATCCTGTATATAAAAGGCTATAGGCTGGGCTACATTTCTGTTCCAAAAGACAAGGGAGCCGATTTCAGTGACCTGTGGGACCACATCACTGGCACAGTAACTGGAGCTGTTTATCTGAGATATGGCAAGACCTTTCTGGAAAGGAGGGCAGTGAACAACAGGGTTCATGGACGTCTGTTCTAAGTATGATGACCTACACAGCCAATTTCATGGGGTGCGCCCCATCGGCAAGGGTGGATTTCACACTGTTTTATTGGTAGTGCACCGATGAATTCAAATGTTCGTGGCAATAAAAATGATGGAAAGGAAACATTTTTGTCTCCTCGAAATTGAGGTCCTCACAAAACTTTCCCACCCACATAGAATTCATCTCTTTGAGATTTTAAATGGAAAGAAATTTACATTTTTGGTACAGGAGTATGCGCAGGGAGGAACTCTGAAAGAACAAATATTGGAAGGCAGGCTTCCCGAAGAAAAGGCCAGAACAACATTTGGACAGCTAGTTTCAGCCTTAAAGAATTGCCATGACCAAAACATCATCCACAGAGACCTAAAACCTGATAACATCTGCTAGATAAAACTTGGACTTTAGCCTTGCTACCAGATGTGCAGCTGGCACTGTGCTAAAAGGGCATTTGAAACCAAAATATATAAGGCCCCAGAACTGGTACTAAGTAAAGAATATGATGGAAAGAAGAAAGGCAGATGTGTAGAGCCTTGGAGTGGTTCTGTATTTTGTTACCACTGGGTACCACCCTTTCAGAGGAAGCACCCTGAAAGAAGGTGAGGAAAACATTGTCATTGGCAAATATGACATCCCAGATGACATGCCTGCACATGTAGGAAAATCAATTCATCAAATTCTAACAGTTGCCCCAGAGAGGAGACCCTTCATTGAAGCCATCATCCAAAACCATGGGTCAAGAGTTCTAAAATAAACATCCAGATCCAAAATTATAGACAACCTAATTAATCATGGCTTTCCAAGAAACATCATCTTTGAGTCCCTGAGGAACCGGAAATGTGACAAAATAATAGGAATGTATTTAATATTAAAAGAACCGGCAGACCACGGGTTTCACTCTACTACCTCAGCCACGTGGGCAGACCCTGCCCCTCCACCATTTCCAGTACCTTCTTCAACAACTGGTCATTACCTGGAACAAAGCACCAGTGAGCCCACTTTTGGCTTATCAAGACAGATGATGACCAGAAGGGCCCCCATACCTATATGGTGTTCCCAGAAGATCCCCACTTCTAGCCATGCCCCACTGACAAAGGCTGCATCTGCCCCATGTGTCGGCTGCAGAAACAACGTGCCCTTGCCACCTGGACCATCTTTGGCTTACAACATCGGGTGTTTCAGGGCACTGATGAGGGCAACCAGGGATTGCCTGTGGAGACTCTGTTGCTACTTTCGAGGGTGCCGAATAGGCAGGCATTGCCTTTGACTAACACCAGAGTGGCCCCACTGGAAGAGGCAGGAGGAGGAGGAGCCCAGTAAGGGATCCCTGAATGGAAAACTTTCACATGTCTCTGGTAGGATCTGTTCTTCCCCCTTAACTTTGAAACTTCATTTTCAGCCAAGCTCCCTTCCCCTCCATTAAAAATAAGCACACTCTTTAACTTGTGGGTCCCAGCTGCCTTCTCCATAGGAGATGTTTTGTTGGGGCAAACGACCCACTGACAGTGCATTGATCAGCTAGACTTCCCTGATGCCAAGTGCCTGCACCAGACAGGATGCCTGGATCTGCATCAGCTCTGTCTCTCACCAGCAAGACCTCGTGAACATCTTTTAACTTTAGTGTTCTCTGCTTTCATCTTCAGTTACCTTGTCTTCTCTGAACAGCCATTGCCTGGTCCTAGGGTAAGCCTTGCCAATCCAGGAACAGGGGGAGGGCCTTATATTCCCACGCCACCTGTGCGGTCTTTCTGCCGTCCTTTCCCTGTGAGCACTCTGTCTCCTGTGACTCACTGTGTGGATAATTCCTCCCTTTGTCTGTGCCCTCATCTTCCTTCAGGATCTTTCTGTTCATTTTCAGGGCCTCAAAAAGGTGTGGGCTGGCTTATGTTCAGGGTTCTTGGGAATCACCGTCCTTCTCATTCCATGGTTTTCCACCCTCTCACTTCTCCTTCAGCCTCCTGGTGCACATGGACCCCTGGCAGCCATGGGCTCTGTGAGCAGGACAAGAAATCGTTATCTGCATCGTCACCACCATCTCTAGTCTGGAGGTAAATGGGTGCCCGCCTCTCTCTTCCGCCCTCTGCCACTGTGCCCTGTGACACAGGTCATTCCTTTCAATGCCTAGACCTAGAATTCCTCTGAAGATGGGACTTGGCAAAGGGCCACATGGACATAGGTCCTGTCTTTTCAGATCACTGGTTGTTTTTTAAATGGGAGAAATCTGGGAATCCGGGCTCGCAGATGAGCATCTGTCTGAGGACGTGTCACAGGGTCAAGAGCATCTCCCTCCCTGCTTTCTTTTTTTCTTTTTTTTTCTTGTTATCCCAGAAAGTACATTCCCAGCTTCCCCGTGTTCATCTGTGCTTGGGCTTTGCATGAGATTTGGCAAACTACCAGGAGCAATGTCCTTGCTACTGGGAAACACACTGATTTCGGGGACCTTTGTATCAAGTATTATGGATGCTGAGCCAAGGCGTCTCCTCAACCTGTCCGGATAGGAGCACAGTGATCACCTAGCCCCATGTCTTAACACCCCCCCAAAAGAGGGGACTGAAGAGTCAGTTCAAGGTGCTATGTACTATCGGCCAGGGTGCACATGGATCTCTAGAAATGGCCTGTCATGTCCTCACTGGTACCTAGCTGCCATAACAGCTGTAGAAATGATAAAGCAGCACGTTTAGCTCATCCCTGCAGATATGGCAATAGGGTAAGTAGTGCAAAACCAGAACGTTACTAGCCTCTTCCACAACAGCACCAACCATGCATTCCTTCTTTATGACTGAACACACCCTGGGGGGAGCCTTGTACCAGCTTGTAGTGGGAGAAAACACACTGCAGGAAGAAAAGATGCACAAAATATTCAGGTACCTAGTTTAAGCCATCAAGATTTGCCAGGACCTTGATATCATCCACCAAGGCCTGAAGCTAGACACAGAGGTCAATTTGAAGCTGGGAGACTGTGGCCTAGCCACTAGATGTGGAGCTTGCCCTGAGCTGCAAGGGAGCTGTGGGACCAAGAGCAGCAATGCCCCAAAACTGCTTCAGAGAGAAGAATACGATGGGAGGATGGCAGACGTGTAGAGCCTGGATGACAGAATCAGGGAATTTTCGAAAATCTGAAGAGGCACCTGCGTCTAATTATATCAGAGATGGTGGTACCAGAAACCGTACAACAGCCACACATCATTTGCCTCTTCCAATTTTAAATGCAGAAAAATTATACTTTTATATTGATGGAGTATGTGTCAGGAGGAAATATGAAGGAGCAAATATTGGAAGAAGGCAAGCTGCATGAGGAAAAGGTGCAGAAAATATTTGGGCAGCTAGTGTCAGCCATAAAATGCTGCCCATGACCATGACTTCACTCAGAGAGACAGGAAGTCCCAGAACATGCTGTCAGATTAGATGCAAAGGGCAATGTGAAGCTGGGAGACTCTGGCCTTGCTACCAGGAGTGGAGCTGGCACTGTGCTCAAAGGGTGCTGTGAGAACAAGGGCTGCGATGCCCCAGAACTGGTTCCTAGGGAAGGCTACGATGGGAGGAAGGCAGATGTCTGGACTCTGTTTGTACTGTTCTATTTTATCAGGATGGGGCACCCACCCCTTCAGAGGAAGCACCCTGAAAGAGACTGAAAAGAATACAAACAATGGCACATGTAACATCCCAGTTCACATCTCTGGGCAACCTAAATTTCTCATTAACCAAATTTGAACAGTTGCCCTAAATAGGAGACCCTCCATTAGAGATATTCAGCAACATCCATGGGTCAAGAATCCTGAAGGAAACATTCCTAGTGAGCCCAAATCCCCAGACCCTGTAATTGTAGACATGCTCCTTCCCCATGGGTTTGCTGCCGACAAGATGGATGAATGAGATTATGAGGTCATAACTAACATTCAAAAAACTGGTACATGAGGGGCTGGCCATGCACTTCCACCTTCTCTGATAGCTCCTTTATATATCTGGTTGTCACCTGTAATGAAGAGCCCCACTTCTGGCCTTTTCAATACCCAGCCTTTTCAACAACAGCACCCGCCTGATGTACTGACACCTCCATGCCTCTGTGTGGTCCCCAGAAGAAGAGCCCCACTTCTAGCTCTGCCCCCTGAGCGTGGCTCGGCTTTGGAAAGTTGAGGGCAGCTGCAGCCCATGATGCCAGTTCCAGCCCTGGTTTCAGCTTAGCAAAGCTCATTTCAGGAACTCTCTGAGGAGTTAGATAGCTGACTGTGCTGGTCATTGCTGTGGCTCATAGGCATCCAAGCTCGGTAGGTTTATTATTGCACATCCCCTCCAAAACCTCCTTCCTAAAGTCAGAAATGACATGAAATTATCTTCATGCTTTTGAGATGTGTATAGAAACTAGAAATGCCATGAGCAGACAGAGCCTCCTATATGAGGACCACATCCCCAGAAGTGGCCACATAAAGTGAGTTGAACCAACCCCAGCTTATGGCAGTTAGGGCTTGCCCATCCCCCACAGTTCTGCCCACCAACTGCCATTCTCAAATGGGGCCTGTCTCTCAGCCTCCCTTTCACCTTCATTCTCTGTCACCAAAGTATCCCCTGCCTCTGAGCAGGACCAATGGTCAAATACATGTCTGTCCTAGGTTATTTTGCATTAATGTCACAAACATCACCAAGAAAAGTAACTTGGGGTGGAGAAGGGTTATTTGACTCACACATCTTTTCATTTACTGTAGCACAAATTCTAGTTGCTTAATAATTAAAACTCAGAGTCAGATATAGGGATTAATGCTGAGGATCAGCGAAGTAAGGGACCAAGCCCTAGAGAGTTCTTATGCTCAGAAAGGAAGGGAGATCCTGTCCTGCATTACAGAAGGATCCTGCAATACAGAATGCATCTGTCTCTACCAAGCCTCAGACTGCAGTGAGCTCTTGTCTCCTCCCTCCTTAAATTTCTCTCTGCCCAGCCACATCCCTTCCCATCTCCACTTCCCTAGTGATGGATTTAAAGGCTTGAGAACCCAAGTAATGGATTTAAGGGCATAGAATCCCATGTAATGAGATTAAAGGAGTTAGCCATCACTGCCTAGCCTCTGGTGGCTCTGAGCTCTGATCTCTGGGCAAGCTTTATTTTTAAAAACACAAACAAAACACTCACTATAATTGACCATCATTGAAGGGAAGTCAAGGGAGGAACACAACCAGGGCGGGCACCAGGAGGTAGAAAATCAAATGGAGACCTCAGAGGAGTGACTGCTGCTGACAGTCTTGTTTTCCCTGACTGACCAAGCCAGCTTCCTCTACCTCCCAGGGCATCCTGCCCAGTGTTATCACAACCCCCAGTGGGCTAAGTCTAACTGTTACAGCTCAGATGGAAAGGTATCCTGGTAGTCAGGACCCCAGCACAACTCCACTGCCACTGGGACTCCTGGGCCTCTGCCTACGCTCCTTCTTTCCCTCCCTCCAGGACCTGCCCTGTGCCCTCTCAGCTGGTCCTGCTCTGGCCCCTGCAGCCTCTCACCCCCTGGACTCCACTGCCTCACTCCACCACAGAGGTGCTTGGATGGAGGGCCGGCCTTGCTGGGTGCCATGCAGACCCAGCCTACCTGCTGCTGTGGGTTCCTTGTGGTCCCCTGGTACAGAAGAGTGGGGAGGGTGCCATCCTGTGCTAGCTGTCCTCAGGGACCTGGTCACTTTAGAATAGACTTTATGGAATTGCTTGGTAGGTTTGAATTTACAGAGAAAGCAAATGCTCCAAAGGGAGGGAGAGGCCTCTTTTTAATGGGGTCTAGTGCAAAAGCGGAAACTGCCCGTGGAACTTCCAGAAGTCAGGACTCCTGTGTGTTCCCCCTGTCCTGTCTCTGGGTGACAGAGATATCACTGTAGGTGACTACCCTGCCTTTTGATAAACAAAACTCGGTCCTTGGTCTGCTTACAACCTATTTTTTTCCACAAATAAAAATGCAAATGACTTCACAATTTTATTTTAGATGACTATGATGAAATAGGGAACAATGAAGGTTTAGAAATTAGGCAATTTTGGCAGAAGAAATAACACACTACTAAATAAAGAGTGGTTCATAAGATAACGTAAGGAGAACATCCAAGTATTTCTGTAAATTAATTAAAGCACACAGCAAAATAACCTCTGGGGCATACTAATCACAGTCCTAAAAGGAAAACTTGTAAGTGCTTACATTAGAAAAAAATAGTCTGGTGGTGGTGGAGCAGGCCTTTAATCCCAACCTCCAGAGGCAGCTGCAGGTGGCTATCTTGAAGTTCTTGGCCAGACTGGTATACAAGAGCAAGTTGCAGGACAGCCTCTAAAGCTATAGAGAAACCCTGTCTCAAAAAAGAAAAAGAAGCCATGGGAAAGACAGGCTGTAGCAGAGTTCAGCTATCCTGTCTACTCAGCTAGCCTAAAAGTCCTAAGTGGGAAACAGGAGGGAATCGTATTAGACAAGAATAGTGATTCTTAAATAGTGACCACACTGATGTCACTGAGCAGGAAGCGGTGAACACTCACTGTGAAATTGACAGTTGACTGTAGAATTCATTCACACTCGTCTTATATAGGAAGAACATCTACACTGGAGTCATTGCCTAGCAGATGGCATACTTAGAGCCCTGTGGCTTAAAACCCGATGTGTTTGATCTGACCTTTTATAATATAGTAATCTCAGATCAGTTATGTTTGGGGAAGATGGTAACCAAGTTAGCATCATCTATGATGTGTGTCAAATTAAGCATTATTACTTTTTGTATTCGGAACTACTGTTAAGAATAATCATTGACTGCATATCATATGCATTGTGAACTGTCATAATTTTCTAGGAAAATGATTAGTGATTTTTTTTAAATGACTAAACAATGATAATGGGAATTTCACCAAATATGAAAGCTACACCTGAATTGTGCTAAGAAAAGGAAATAAAGTCATTAAGTATAGGTAAAAGTCTCTCTTGGAACATGCCAATGAAAGGAAATGCATGGTATTATTGGGCTCTCCAACGGGAATAAAACATTTATTCTTCTACCTCACCATGGGGGGGGGCAGAGGACAGGAAGGGACAGAGAGAAATCAGAAGAACTATCCAGAGCTTCCAGTGCCGATGTCCACCATGCAGCAGATGTATCAGATCACGTTTTTCTGTCTTGTACAATCTCCACAACAAGCACACAAAAGTGTGGAGGTGAGAATGCAGGCCTTTAAGAGGATTACTGGTTGCCCACGTCGAGCAGGACAAGAGATGGCCAGGCCCAGCTCGGTCCAATTCCAAAACCTACCCCGATTTCTGGCTGCTACAGTACAAATCTGTCAGCGCTTCTCTTTTCCTTGCTTTCTATAGAGTCACGCCAGTATGGTCTAGGGCCTGATGATGACAACACGATGTATTTATTGAGTACAGATTGCATGTCACACAAGACATCGAATCGTTATTTCACTAAATGTTAACAAACAAATTGAAAACTGAGACTCAGAAAAGTTAAGGGACCTATCCAAGGTCACTGAGCTCAGACTGGCAACACCAGGAACCCCATCTGATACACAGACCACATTCCCTGCACAAACTCTCATTCCATTGCCTTTAGCTCCTCAAAAACTCATTCAGTCATCAGAATGACTTCACTGCCTCTGAGTGTGAAGAAAAGCAGGGGAGAATGATAGTGCTGTTTCTAATAAACACCTGGCCTTGGTGCACACCCAACATTAAAATCACTTAAAAATGCCAATAATTTCTTTCACAATATACCACATTATGATCTCTCTTCTGAGTCACATGACAAGATGTGTTTCCTTTACCAAGCTGTACTATTTCCTGAAGCCTGCATGTAATCGCCACATAATCATAGAAGGCATTTGTGAGAAGAGTTAGATTCAAAAGGAGCTTTCCCATCACCGAATCTCTATAATCTAGGAAACCCAATTAACTATAATACCCATTTACCAATATTGCAGTTACCCCAAATTTTAGTGATTGGCCATCAAACCCTAAATTATTTCTTTTTTTTTGTTAGCCAAGTTTTTATTTATTTATTATTTATTTATTATTTATTTATTTATTTATTTATTTAAGATTTCTGTCTTTTCCCCACCGCAGCCTCCCATTTCCCTCCCCCTCCCCCAGTCAAGTTCCCCTCCCTCTTCAGCCCAAAGAGCTATCAGGGTTCCCTGCCCGGTGGGAGGTCCATGGACCACCCACCTCCATCCAGGTCTAGTAAGGTGAGCATCCAAACTGCCTAGGCTCCCACAAAGCCAATACGTGCAGTAGGATCAAAAACCCATTGCTATTGTTCTAGAGTCTCAGTAGTCCTCAGTGTCTCTATGTTTTTCCCCAAGACAGTTTTAACCCAGGCTTTTTCAGACCCAGGCCAGCTGGCCTTGGTGAGTTCTCGACAGAACATCCTCACTGTCTCAGTGTGTGGGTGCACCCTTTGCGGTCCTGAGCTCCCTGCTCATGCTCTCTCTCCTTCCGCTCCTGACTTGGACCTTGAGATTTCAGTCTGGTGCTCCAATGTGGGTCTCTGTCTCTGTCTCCTTTCATCGCCTGATGAAGGTTAATATTCAGGAGGATGCCTATATGTTTTTCTTTGGGTTCACCTTCTTATTTAGCTTCTCTAAGATCAGGTATTAGAGGCTCAATGTCCTTTGTTTATGTCTAGAAACCAAATATGAGTGAGTACATCCCATGTTCCTCTTTTTGGGTCTGGCTTACCTCACTCAGGATAGTGTTCTCTATTTCCATCCATTTGCATGCAAACTTCAAGAAGTCCTTGTTTTTTATTGCTGAGTAGTACTCTAATATGTATATATTCCATACTTTCTTCATCCATTCTTCAATTGAAGGGCATCTAGGTTGTTTCCATGTTCTGGCTATTACAAACAGTGCTGCTGTGAACATAGTAGAGCATATACTTTTGTTGTATGATAAGGCCTCTCTTGGGTTTATTACCAAGAGTGGTATTGCTGGATCCAGGGGTAGGTTGATCCCGAATTTCCTGAGAAACCTCCACACTGCTTTCCAAAGTGGTTGCACAAGTTTGCATTCCCACCAGCAATGGATGAGTGTACCCCTTTCTCCACACCCTCTCCAGCAAAGGGTATCATTGGTGTTTTTTATTTTCGCCATTCTGACAGGTGTAAGATGGTATCTTAAAGTTGTCTTGATTTGCATTTCCCCGATCGCTAAGGAAGTTGAGCATGACCTTAGGTGTCTTTTGGCCATTTGAACTTCTTCTGTTGAGAGATCTCTGTTCAGCTCAGTGCCCCATTTTATAAATGGGTTGATTAGCCTTTTACGGTCTAGTTTCTTGAGTTCTTTATATATTTTGGAGATCAGACCTTTGTCAGTTGCAGGGTTGGTGAAGATCTTCTCCCAGTCAGTGGGTTGCCTTTCTGTCTTAGCGACAGTGTCCTTTGCTTTACAGAAGCTTCTCAGTCTCAGTAGGTCCCATTTATTCAATGAGGCCCTTACTGTCTGTGCTGCTGGGGTTATACGTAGGAAGTGGTCTCATGTGCCCACTTGTTGTAGAGTACTTCCCCCTTTCTCCTCTATCAGGTTCAGCATGTTCGGACTGATATTGAGGTCTTTAATCCACTTGGACTTGAGTTTTGTGCATGGTGATAGATATGGATCTATTTTCATTCTTCTACAGATTGACATCCAGTTTTGCCAGCACAATTTGTTGAAGATGCTCTCTTTTTTCCATTGTATACTTTTAGCTCTTTTATCAAAAATCATGTGTTCATAGGTTTGTGGGTTAAAGTCAGGGTCTTCTATTCGATTCCATTGGTCGACTTCTCTGTTTTTATGCCAACACCAAGCTGTTTTCAATATTGTAGCTCTGTAATAGAGTTTGAAGTCAGGGATGGTAATGCCTCCAGCCGTTCCTTTATTGTATAAGATTGTTTTGGCTATCCTGGGTTTTTTGTTTTTCCATATAAAATTGATTATTGTCTTCCCCAGATCTGTGAAGAATTTTGATGGTATTTTGATGGGGATTGCATTGTATCTATACATTGCTTTTGGTAGAATTGCCATTTTTACTATGTTGATCCTCCCAATCCAAGAGCAAGGGAGAGCCTTCCATTTCCTGGTGTCATCTTCAATTTCTTTCTTCAAAGACTTAAAGTTCTTGTCAAATAGATCTTTCACTTCCTTGGTTAGAGTTACCCCTAGATATTTTATGCTATTTGTGGCTATCGTGAAAGGTGATGCTTCTCTGATTTCCCTCTCTGCTTCCTTATCCTTAGTGTATAGGAAGGCCACTGACTTTTTGGAGTTGATCTTGTATCCTGCCACATTACTAAAGGCGTTTATCAGATGTAGGAGTTCTTTGGTAGAGTTTTTGGGGTCGCTTATGTATACCATCATATCATCTGCAAATAACGAAAGCTTAACTTCTTCCTTTCCAATACGAATCCCCTTGATCCTCTTCTGTTGTCTAATTGCTATTGCTAGAACTTCAAGCACTATATTGAAGAGGTATGGAGAGAGTGGACATCCTTGTCTTGTTCCTGATTTTAGTGGGATGGCTTTGAGTTTTTCTTCTTTCAATTTAATGTTAGCTGTCAGTTTGCTGTAAATAGCTTTTATTATATTTAGGTATGACCCTTGTATCCCTAATCTCTCCAAGACCTTTATCATAAAGGGATGTTGAATTTTGTCAAATGCTTTTTCAGCATCTAATGAAATGATCATATGTTTTTTTTTCTTTCAGTTTATTTATATGGTGGATTACATTGATAGATTTGCGTATGTTGAACCAGCCCTGCATCTCTGGGATGAAGCCTCCTTGATCATAATGGATAATTTTTCTAATGTGTTCTTGGATTTGGTTTGCCAGTATTTTATTGAGAATTTTTGCATCGATATTCATGAGTGAAATAGGCCTATAATTCTCTTTCTTGGTTGGGTCTTGGTGTGGTTTTGGTATCAGGGTAACTGTGGCTTCATAAAAGGAATTTGGCAATGACTCTTCTGTTTCTATATTGTGAAATACATTAAGGAGTATAGGTATTAGCTCTTCTTGGAAGTTCTGGTAGAATTCTGCATTGAAACCATCTGGTCCTGGGCTTTTTTTTGGTAGGGAGATTTTTGATAACAGTTTCTAGTTCTTCACGACTAACAGGTCTATTTAGATCGTTCACCTGGTCTTGGTTTAGCTTTGGTATGTGGTACTTATCAAAAAACTGTCCATTTCTTTTGCATTTTCCAGTTTTGTGGCATACAGGCTTTTGTAGTAAGATCTAATGATTCTCTGAATTTCCTCTGTGTCTGTGGTTATGTCCCCCTTTTCATTGCTGATCTTATTTATTTGCGTGTTCTCTCTCTGTTGTTTAATAGTTTGGATAGGGGTTTGTCGATCTTGTTGATTTTCTCAAAGAACCAACTTTTTGTTTCATTGATTCTTTGGACTGTTTTCTGTGTTTCTATTTTGTTGATTTCTGCCCTCAGTTTGATTATTTCCAGTCTTCTACTCCTCCTGGGCGCATCTGCTTCTTTTTTTCTAAGGCTTTCAGGTGTGCTGTTAAGTCCTCAATGTATGCTTTCTCTGTTTTTTTTAAGTGGGCACTTAGTGCTATGAACTTTCCTCTTAGCACTGCTTTCAACGTGTCCCATAGGTTTGAGTATGCTGTCTCTTTAGTTTCATTAAATTCAAGGAAGATTTTAATTTCTTTCTTAATTTCTTCCTTGACCCATGTGTGGTTCAGTAGTTGACTGTTCAGTTTCCATGAGTTTGTCGGCTTTCTGGGGGTAACATTGTTATTGCCTTCTGGCTTTAGTCCGTGGTGATCGGATAAGACACAGGTGGATACTGATATTTTTTTGTATCTGTGGAGGTTTCCTTTGTTTCCGAGTATGTGGTCAATTTTTGAGAAGGTTCCATGAGCTGCAGAGAAGAAGGTATATTCTTTCCTTTTTGGGTGGAATGTTCTATAGATGTCTGTTAAGTCCATTTGCTTCATTACCTCCAATAATTCTCTTAATTCTCTATTAGGTTTCTGTCTGATTGACCTGTCCATTGGAGAAAGAGGTGTATTGAAATCTCCTATTACTAGTGTGTGTGGTTTGATGTCTGCCTTGAGTTCTAGTAATAGTTCTTTTACATAGGTGGGTGCTTTTTTTTTGTGGCGTAGATATTCAGGATTGAGACATCTTCCTGATGAATTGTTCCTGTTATGAGTATAAAGTGTCCATCTTGGTCTCTTCTGATTGACTTTAGTTTGAAGTCAGTTTTGTTAGAAATTAGTATGGCCACACCTGCTTTTTTCTTAGGACCATTTGCTTGAAACACCTTTTCCCAACCCTTTACTCTGAGTAGATGCCTGTCTTTGTGGTTGAGGTGTGTTTCTTGCAAACAGCAGAATGTTGGGTCCTGTTTTCGTATCCAATCCCTTAGCCTGTGCCTTTTTATGGGTGAATTGAGGCCATTAATATTAAGTGATACTAATGACCAGTGGTTGTTTACTCCGGTTATTATTATTGGTTTTTGTAGTAGCGTTTGTGTGTCTCCCTTCTTTGAGGTGTGCAGGTGAAGGTTCGCTAGACGCCTGACTTATTGTAGGCAGTGTTGGCAATGCTGGATTCCTTAGGTTGTGATTTTCCTTCTATTATTTTCTGTAGGGCTGGGTTTGTGGCTACATATTGTTTAAATTTGTTCTTATCTTGGAAAGTCTTGTTTTCTCCATTGATAGTGAACAATAGCTTGGCTGGGTATAGTAGTTTGGGTTTGCATCCATGATCCCTTAGTTCTTGCAGAACCTCTATCCAGGATCTTCTGGCTTTCATAGTTTCCATAGAGAAGTCAGGTGTAAGTCTGATTGGTTTACCTTTATAAGTTACTTGCCCCTTTTCCTTTGCAGCTCTTAATATTCTTTCTTTAACCTGTATATTTTGTGTTTTGATTATTATATGGCGAGGGGATGTTTTTCTTTCATCCAGTCTGTTTGGTGTTCTGTATGCTTCTTGAATATTCAAAGGAATATCTTTCTTTATGTTGGGAAAGTCTTCTTCCATAATTTTGTTAAAAATATTTTCTGGGCCTTTGAGCTGTGACTCTTCTCCTTCTTCTATCCCTATTATTCTTATGTTTGGTCTTTTTATTGTGTCACATATTTCCTGAGTGTTTTGTGATGAGTATTTGTTGGCTTTCCTGAGTTCTTTGATCAGTGCATTTATATTCTCTATGGTGTCCTCAGAATCTGAGATTCTTTCTTCTATCTCTTGTATTCTATTGATTATGCTTGTTTCTGTAGACTCTGCTCGTTGACTTAGATTTTCCATATCCAGCTGGTCCTCAGTCTGTGTTTTCTTCCTTGCTTCCATTTCAGTTTTCAATTCTTGAACTGTTTTCCCCAGGGTCTCATGTACGTATTTACTCATTTCTTCAAACTTTTTACTCATTTTTTCAAAGTTTTTGTTGTACTTCTCTTCTATTTCTATAAAGGTGTTTTTTACATGCTGTTTAAGGGACTCTATTGCTTTCATAAAGTCATTTTTTTCCACTTCTTCTGTGTTAGGGTGTTCAAGTCCTTCTGTTGTGAGATCATTGGGTTCTGGTGTTTTCATATTGCTTTTTAGATTGTTGGGTGAATTCTTGCCTTGGCGCCTGCCCGTCTCATCCTATCGATGCTGTCTAATTTGTCTTTTAATGCAGGAACGGGTTTTCCTGCTGGCCAGGGGCCCTGCTTACAAAATGCCTTCTCCCCATTTCTTGAGGCCTGCCACTGGCCAAGATCTCTTTCACTGCTCTGAAGGGTCTTCAGGACCAGGACCAGTCTCCTGGTTTGCCAGGGACCTCACCAAGAAAAGGCCTACCCCTCTGCAGGCCAGCCACCTAAACAGGAACTCCCGGTGCCCTCTGCTCTGAGCTCCCTCTCCAGTGCCCAAACAGGTTAAATTTGGTGGTCCTGTGCCCAGCGGAAAGGGGGGGAGCGAAGGAGGACCCTGGGCGCAATCTGGGATATGCCAGGGAGAGAGAGGTCTCAGCGAGGAGGAGCAGCCCCAGCAGAGGGTAGAAGCCCTCACAGGCTAACCGGGGGGTCAAGGTGATTGGGGAGTGCCCCCGCTCAGTTTCCTGTGTCCAGCCCCAGGGCAAGAACACTCTCCCTCTACAAGGTGGTCTTCAGGGATACGACTAGGCTCACCGTTCGCTGCCCCGTGATCCTCCTCTGCTCGCTGGTGGCCGGGGGTTCCGCCGCGTCTGGGCCATGCCGGGGGTGGGCTCCACCGCTGCGTCTGGGCCGCGCCGGGGGTGGGTTCCGCCGCTGCCCTAAATTATTTCGACATACAGAATTTTTCTACTAATGCCCTTGGCTTCTTACTGAGACTCAACTGCAATGAATTATTTAACACAAAACTGGAGGAGCTCCAACGGAATCATTAGCATTAGTAAATATCTAGTTGATGTGCTTTAGAACAGGCCCTAATGGACTCCAGAACCCGCATGGATGGTGATTTGGGCCCAGCATGGAAACATCCTTGTGAATAATGCACAGGACTCCACACCTCACTCTCCACTCCCCTCTGGGCTTTGAACTTCATTTCAATGGAAGACTCCACACTGGAATGCGTAATCCAGAAGAATGAGTTTGTGTGCATTCAAACACAATATGGAAAGGCTAGGTTAATCTGGCTTCTGCACATAACTTAGTGTTCTCAGAAATAATATTAACAAATTGGACCAAAATAATGGTAATAATAATAATTATTAACAATAATAAGCTTGACTAAATGTTTACTTTCACTTGAAGACAGTTTGCATGCACGGACAGGCAGCTGATATTCCCTGGCACATCAGGGCTTTAAGGAATTAGCTTGTTTATGATTAATTAATGAATACTTTCATGAACATGATCACAGTGAACCAAAGGCCAGAAGGTATGCTTGGACGCTCTGATATGTTTGTCTGAGGCTCTGTGGGATCCCTTGCTTAGCACAGTTACCTGTGTCAAAGAAAGTTGTTACAGTTTAGGAGGCAGTTACACCTCCAGGTTAGGAGGCGCATTTCCTGACAGTAAACGTCAAGATTTAACAAAGTCATTCCACATGACACTGTTGTCATCTTGCTGTTCCCTAGAACATGGATCTATCTTTTTAAGTATCCTAAACATTCCCTGATTTGTTATTGTTTGTCTGTTCTTTGTTAAGTTGGTCACTCTTTTTAAGTCAACAGTCTCTGAACTGCACTACTGCAGCAGTTCAGGAGACTGATTCATAAGAGTCCCCACATCTTCATAGCTCACATTTCTCTACAGCAGCTGGAAGGTTTAGCATTCTAAGCACTGAACTCCCAAACCTCCATTTATAGGACCCAAAGTACTCAAGGTATTGAAAAAAAGGTCTCAAGGTATCTGTCCCACTTCCTTTAGGTTGGTTATGTTAAACAACATCAGGCACACATCAAGGTTTCAGCGATTCTCAAAGCTATATTACTAGTTAAACACCTAATACCGAAGCGCTTTAAAATAACAAATAACGTGGTTGCCGCAGGACCCGCAATGGTGGTGATGACTGGGTGTCCCCTTGCAGTATACTGTGGGTGCAAAAGATACTAGTGGCAGAGAGAAGGAACCCAAATTAAAGGCTTGGGGAGGTCCACAAATGAAGCCCAGATCCTAAGGAAGAGGAGGCGGCTCTCCGAGAGATGTCCCCCTCCATCCCTGGTCCGCAGCTAGCCCAAGGTGGCAACTGCCTGGCAGGTGTTGGGAGCAAGGAGCATGGGTGGCAGCTGAACCTTGGGAGCCAGCCCTGAGACAGCCAGCAGTGCACTGGGGTGGGGGGAGACAGAGGAGCACACTCACCAATGCTGATGAAACTCTCTGACAAAGTTCTTCATCCTGCTCTGGCTTCGCTGCGGCTCAATGGGTCGCGCACTTGTTGGAGGAGCTGGGCCTAGGCAACTTTGTGAAACTGGTCTAGAGTGCAGACCAGACAAGGGCCGGCTCATTCGCCCTCCTTTGTAAGGCAGAGCCCCGAGGCTGCAGCATGGGCTGCAGTGGGAAACGTTGCTTGCCACAACTTCCCAGCCTGAGGTGCAATGCAGCACAAGAGCTGCAACTCCTCTGGCCCAAGGCCTGGCCCGTGGGACCCAGGCACGCCCCCTGCTGCCATTCCGACTCCGAGGCCTCAGTTGCCCTCTCTCTCTCCCTTGACTTGTTCTTTAAAATATTTAACTTCTTTGCTTTTCCCTTTTTAGACTGTTGCATAAAGTCCTTCTCCTAGTTTCTCCAGTTTTTCATAGAAATCAGCTTTTCCAAACTTGGGTTGTTAGCTAAACACAAAACAGCGGCAAAACAAAACAGATTGTTTCAGTACCATTTTGGTGACAATGAATACGTAACATTTTCTGATATCAGAATATTGTTAAAAAAGGCAATAAACAATCATTGTACAAATTCAGAATATACAAACACGTGGAGAATTATTGTATTGGCGCAAATGAAGGCAGACAGAAATTACAAGAATATTTTCAGCTTTAATTAGGGAAAGACTCACAGAAAACATAGTTCCTGCGGAAAACAGGAAAACCGAAGGGAAGGCGGAGAGCATGTCCACAATCTTTATAAGTAAAAAATATCCTCGCGGGACCCCGCCCTACAAGCAAGGTGATTGGCTGGGTCTCCCCTACAAATTATATTTGCCCATAATCTAACCAATGAAGACCTGTAAATATTTTGATATAGCATCCATTACCCAAGGCTATCTTGCTGGATATTGTTTGTTAACAGAGATGTCGTCACATTCAATGTACATGCTTTATGATCTTTGTTCTCACATTCAGTGTGTTATGAACATTTTCCATATTATGGCACAATAGTCTAAATTATAATCAATAAAATAGTATATGCAAGTCAAACATACTCTGCCCCATGCTATTATACATCCTATTGAAGTAGAATAATTGTTACCTTGTTTCACTAGTTGAGAAGGGACCAAAAGAAGAAAATTTTGTGATACATGAAAGTTGTACAAAAATCACATTTGATGATATCTCAAAGTTGTTTTGATTTGCATTTCCCTGATCACTAAGGAGGTTGAGCATGATCTTAAGTGTCTTTTGGCCATTTGAACTTCTTCTGTTGAGAATTCTCTGTTCAGTTCAGTGCCCCATTTTTTAATTGGGTTAATTAGCATTTTAAAGTCTAGTTTCTTGAGTTCTCTATATATTTTTGAGATCAGACATTTGTCTGTTGCAGGGTTGGTGAAGATCTTCTCACAGTCAGTAGGTTGTCTTTTTGTCTTAGTGACAGTGTCCTTTGCTTTGCAGAGGACAATGGCATGGGGTTTTGATCCTACTTCTTGTTCTGGCTTTGTGGGAGCCTAGCCAGTTTGGATGTTCACCTTCCTAGACATGGACGGAGGGGGAAGGACCTTGGACTTTCCACTGGGCAGGGAACCCTGACTGCTCTTTGGACTGGAGAGGGAGGGGGAGAGGAGTGGGGGGAAGGGGAGAAGGGTGGGAGGAGGGGGAGGGAAATGGGAGGCTGGGGGGAGGTGGAAACCTTTTTTTCTTTTTCTCAATAAAAAATAAAAAAAATGAAAAAAAATCACATTTGACTATGCACAAAGTACTCTAATGGTCATCTTATCTATGACTTTCTAGTTATAATGATACTGTAGTTACTACATGTATTATACAGCTGCTGATGCTGGGAATACTATGTTACTCTACAGCAAATCATGACTGTATAACACTTAGTCAGAAAGTACTCCTCCAATGTATTTCATCAGTAAATCACATAGATAATATATACTATTTAGAGATAACTGATCATTCTAACCTTGCATTCTCACAGGTCATAAAATTGTTAAGGACTGACCAATGAAATCAAGGAGTGTCTGCACCGCAAAGGGGATGAGCATCAGAGTGGCAAGATGGCTGAAAGAATGATGTAGTAGGGTCTTCTCTTTTGTGTTAATTTCATTGGTTAAATAAATAAACTGCCTTGGTCTTTTGATAGGGCAGAAAATTAGATGGGCGGAGTAGACAGAACAGGATGCTGGGTAGAAGGCAGTGTGGCAGACGCCATGGCTCTCCTCTCCGAGATGGACATAGGTTAGAATCTTCCCAGTAAGCCACAACCCGGTGGTGATACACAGATTACTAGATATGGATTAAAGCAAGATGTGAGAGTTAGCCAAGAAGAGGCTAGATAAAATGGGATAGGCAGTGTTTAAATGAATACAGTTTCCATGTAATTATTTTGAGTAAAGCTAGCCAGGAGCCAGGTGGTGGGAAGTGGCCTGCTACACCTTTTACAACAACACAATGGGAGAAAATCTTTGCAACTGGATATGTAGTAGAGGATTAACATAGGCAATAAAGAAGGTTCCAAAGAATTAAACATGAAAGCCCATCTAATCAGTAAATAGGTGAATAAATAGAACTGTTCTCAAAGGGAGAACTTCAGACAGCCAGTATGTGGAAACTGTTCAACACCCTTAGCCATCAAGAAAACGCAAATTAAACAACACTGTGATGCCATCTCACCAATAAGACCAGCTGTCACCAGGAAAACAACATGACAAAAATGCTAGAGATGTGTCATGCTCTTTTACACTGGTGAGAGTGTAACCTGGAGGTTTTGCTATGGGAGGGAGGCACTCACAATACACGAGATGAGCAGCAGATTAATTTGATGAGAATATGGTCCATGCACACAGGGGAGTTTTATCAGCCATAAAGAAGGTGAAAAATAGCACCTTCAGGAAAACTAATAGAGATTATCATTAACATGATAAATATGATATAAAAATAAAAATGATAACATAAGTCAGACTCAGAAATACATGAACCATATTTTCTGTCATATATGGACACATACCTATTTGTGTGTGTGAGCCCATATGTAGGACATATACAAATATGAAATAAGAGAGACTATGATGAGGAAGGAAAGGGAATAAATGGGGGAGGGCAAAGAGAGAAAGAAGAAAACACAATGCCCCATACTTTCCCTCATATGCTGAATCTAGACTTGGTTACACACATGTGAAAGCAGAGGAGAGACTACTTACAGGAAGAAAGTTGTACACTGAGGCTGCAGGGGAGAAGAGCAGGGAGGTCAAATACAGAAAGTACAATGATACAGATGATTGACAGGTCACAAAGAAGCCCATGACTTCCATTCCAACTGTAGCAATTAATTAAAAATGAAAATACTAAGTATGTTCTCTTGTCCCCTGACCACACCAAATGCAACACAGTGACTAAAGATACATTCTTTGAAACTAACAGTTCATGATCTTGAAAAGAGAATTATCTAACCAGACATTTTGAAGAATCTTGAATGGCATAATGCAATTGGGAGTAAAATTTCAGAGAAATGACCCTAAACTCATGAGAAAACTATTAGATTAAAATAGCAGAAACCTTTAAATATACATGAGAAAGGTAAGTGGAGACTTAATTTTATAAAAACTGAAAGGACAGATGAGAATGAGGTCACTGAGTTAGAAGGGCCAAGCAAAGACTCAGCCAACATCTACAAAAACGACAATGTACAATTACAAATAATCAACAAATATTTAAAACTGCATTCAGCATCCCTAGTCATCAGAAAAATGCAATTAAACCTAAGGGTATAACCATGGCTTTTTTTCTTAACAGTTTTATTTTAATGAAAATATAATTATATCATGGCTTTTTTTTGATGCAATCAACAAAAGCAAGCAAACAAAATAGAATAAGCTGGCAGGTTTCTCAAATAAAAACATGAGTACAAATCCTAAAGTCACAATTCACAAAAGATCAAACCATGAAAGAGAAGCATGGAGTTTAATGGAGAGAGGAACTAAAACTCTTGGAACAGCAGTACCAGTGAAAAGGTAAGGATGACTTTGAAGTAACTGTATGATCATTATTTAACCAGCATAAAAAAACATTTAGTGAGTATTGAATGAGAGAAAAGATATAGTTGAAACAGCAATAAACTTGGGTTTGAACATAATTCTCACCAGACACTTCAAGGAGCGACTGCATCTACATAGAAAAGTTAATCAGAGATAACAATGGTTGCAAAATGGACAGTAATATTTTATAAAGTTAATAAAGTGATTTGGCTGTGTTTGGTTAGTGCCCAGAGACAGACATAGGGGGATCTCTGTAAGTTTGAGGCCAGGCTAGTCTACATTGTAAGTTCCAGGTCAGAGTTATGTAGAGAATCTGCTTTAAAATAAAAAAAAGAGGCAACGATTTGTATCCCTAGTACTGCAGTAGTTAGTGTGTCCAATGAGAGATATGCAGACATTGCAAATTTTATCACCTGAAGCAAAAAAATCAAGGCATTAACTTCCACGGTACTTCAACATAAGGCTTGGCTGAACCAGTGCAATGTAGTACAAGAAGGCAAAATAAAGAGAAAATCATGTTGAGAATTCTTGAATCAATTAGAACAGAGAGTAGACACTAACTCCAAAGTCACAAATTTTAGTATTTTCCTTACGTCTTAACGTATTTTCTACATCTACACAAGATGTATACATCTTAAATGGAGGAATAAAAGGGAAATACAGGAAAGGAAGAGGTAAGGAAAGGGGAATTAGACAAGGGATTCTCAAAAAAAAAAAACACACCAAGTTAATCATCATCAAATAAGGATAAATTTAAGCCCAACTGTGAATGTGTGTGAGTATGAGCATCAGTGTGTCTGAACGTGAGTAAATGTGATTGTGAGTGTGTGTATGAATGTGTGTGACTGTGTGTGTATATGAATGTGTGTGAATGTGAGTGTGTGAGAATGTTTGAGTGTGTGTTGGGGGTGAGCAGGCACAAGAAGGGCCTCTTTCTGTAAAATACTTTTTAGTAATGACCATCCATTGTCTTACTGCATGTCATGGTGGATAGATTATTTTAAATTATAATGTGAAGGTAAAAAGTAAAATTTAGCAATATTCTCCAATTAAATTAACATTCCAGAGAAGGTACTGTCTATGATTCAATTTCTTTCTTTTTTAATATTTATTTATTTATTATGTATACAGTATTCTGTCTGTGTGTATGCCTACTACCCAGAAGAGGGCACCAGACCTCATTACAGACGGTTGTGAGCCAACATGTGGTTGCTGGGAATTGAACTCAGGACCTTTGGAAGAGCAGGCAATGCTCTTAACCTCTGAGCCATCTCTCCAGCCCCTATGATTCAATTTCTTAATTTTACTCTCCTTTTGATCAGATCTTTTGATAAAACACAAACAAAAGATTAACCCTTTGAGATTTAAACCATCTTCTAAGGAGGAAGACTATTTGTTTATCCTTGAACTCCAGTTAAAATAGCAACACGTAACAGAAAATACTCATGTTTGGCATAAACCAGCACTAACGAGGATATGGCACATATTTATTCCTAGTTTTTGTATCTAAATAGCTTTTACAAATACCCAAAGGTCTGTCGAAGAGGAAGGAGGGCTGCTGCTGACTTCCAGAGGGTGGAACAAAATCCGTTGGCAGAAAGTTCAAGGAGGTGTCCATGAAGCAGCTCCATCAGAGCTCCCTAGAGACCCCAGTGAGGTCTATGATGAAGACACTGTCACTTGACACCCATGGGGGATCGAAAAGCAGGGCAGACAAATGACCATCCCCATACTCCTTCTCTCTCTGAGACAGGTGTTTCTGTTCACCATCTCCACACCCTTAGTACCTACCTGGAAATATTTAGTTGTTTTCCAGACTTGCCAAAGTCCCATATGGAGCAGAGGAAACGCCAGTGAGGTTCAGAGGCAGAACAGCATCGCCAGTAGTATCCAGGTCATTCAGCAAGGTGCCCACACACTCATCATCACAGGCTTGAAGAGAAAACGGGGAGAAAACAAAACCTAACGCAAATAGCCTTTGAGCAACCGAGTCACGGTGGGTGTTATAAAGAGAACACACAGTGGGGTTCCAGGCACCACACACCTCATTCTCACTCCAGCCACAGGGGAGCTGCAATTCTCCTATAGTAACGGAAACTCAGCAAGTCAACAGGGAAAGGAGGAGCCGAACTTCAGAGTGGCCGAGGCATCATGCCTTCCCACCACTTGAAACTTCACAGTGCCACGGCTCATCTAGAATTGGGCCTGGCTACAGCTGCCTCAGTATCCCCTCCAAAGTCCACCCCCATGGTCTCAAGGGTGTGCCAGTACTTCCTCCTCCGGCAGAGAGCAGGGAAGAACACACCTGGGGAGTGCTTGCTTATAACAGTCACAGAATGAAAGTAAAAACCTTTCCCAATTCCCTGATACTCATCTCTTCTAACCCTCTCCCATCTCCCACAAAGAAGACACCCAAATGACTTTCCCCTGTACTCGACAGACATCCGCCAGAACTGGAGAAAACTAAAGAGACCTGAAATTTGGGCAATATGATGACAACCTCTCTTTCACACTGATTGATCCGTGGTTTCAGTAAAATGAAGTATTGATACAGCTAAATTAAGAAATAAAAATTATTAGCTGCGTGTAGTACATGTTTCTGTAATCCAGTCAATAAACAGGAAAGTGAAGCAGAACTGTGATGTTTGGAGTCAGCCTGGACCATCGCAAAAGACCCTACACAATCCAAGTTGTGTTGTCTTATCTGTGCACAACTAAAGGTTTAATTAAGTAGATTCAACAGCAATGTACATCAAGGAGGTGCAATAAAATGTAAAGTACAGTGAGATTTGTGGTATCCCACTGAGCCTGTGGGTGTCACAGCCAGGTCAGCAAGGAAGACCTAACATAAGATACACACAGGAAACTCACCTACACACACAGTCACTCTCCCTCATGATGTGTCTTGGCCAGCATTCCTCACAGCAGAGTCCCGTGGCTCCTGGCTTGCAAACACATTGCCCAGATGTGTTGTCACGGTCACTGTGGACAGAGCCTTGGGAGTTACAGTCACACTTCTGGCAGCTGCCACCTGCTGCATGAGGGTTGCCATGATAGCCTGTAGAGCACCTACCGAAGCGGGGACAGTAGGTATAGACAGGGCAGTCTGCACCAACCAGGAACCCATGCACCAGCTATGCCCAGAGGCTTCATCTCTTTTCAAATGAAATGCAGAGCCCACACTGTGGCACAAATGATAAAAACCTGGAGACAGATACTGGGGCTCAACCTGGAGATCAGAAAAGTAAAGCAGCCATCCTGGGGCTCTTATCTCAACCACGGACTGAAATGGGTGATCCTGCTCCCACGAATCCTCAGCCTGAGACTGATCTGAGACCTGTCTCCTCCCATCTTATATTCCTCTCTAGTGCTGGGATTAAAGGCAAGCACCACCCTCTGCCAACCTCTATGGCTAACTAGTATGGCTGCTGGGATTAAAGGTGTGTGCTATCGCTGCCTGTCCTGTATAGCTGACCAGTGAGGCAAGCTTTATTTATTAAAACACAAATAATATGCCACTATAACACCCTCCTCTTAGGAGACCTTGCTATGGAATTTCAATGTGGCCTCCCTTCTACACAAACAAATGTGTAGGGACTCCCAGATCATTATCCTGACTACAGTCCACATAAGATACAATGAGCAAGCGTCTTTTGCTCGTGTGACCGTTCTCAGTGCATCTTTCACAGTACCTGTCCTTCATAGCCAGGGATGCAGGCATCGCACCTGACACCACCATCACCTTCCAAGACACAGGTGGGGCTGAAAGAAAAATGGTTTTACAGAAAACTTTAGACATTAGCTTCAAATCTTTATCCTAAAGATATTATCTTAAAGATGTTATTCATCATCATGTTCTAAACACTGAGTGGTTATACCGGGTGGCTGGACAAGCGGCTAGAGCTCAACTCTGTAGGACAAAAGGAATTGAAGCCTGAGGACAACGCTATGGAACACATGGAGGTCTCCTGTATCCAGCATTGAAAGAGGCATTTGCTGCAGGGTTGCAGCACGTGAGCGCTAAGTAGATCAGTCTCACAGAGCATACCCAGCTACCCAGGAAAACTTTCCAAATCAATTTGGAGAGAGGGGTTGCTATGTTTATTAGCTAGCTATTGAGCTGACCAGGCGCGGGAAACAGGAAGACAATGTTGTTGGTTAGTACAGTTCCACACATATTTATTAGCTAGCGATTGAGCTGACCAGGCACAGGAAACAGGAAGACAATGTTGCTGGTTAGTACAGTTCCACAGACTGCGACGATGTGCAGAGGACAAGTCACAGAAAAGATACTTGGCAGAACAGGGAAGCATGACTGGCAGCCACCAGGTAGACCAGCAGCCGTAAACTGATACAGCCCAGTTGGAGCTTTGGATTACTATCTTTAAAAACTGTCCTGGTGCCACCTGGAAGCTGAAGTGGGTAACTGCAAGGTACTGGAACCTGTGGCTTCTCCAGTTTGTAAATTCTTGTGCCTCATGGATATGACTAAGAGGTTGAGGGGATGGTTATCCTTTTCTGATGGAGGAAATAAAGTGCATTATTCACCAGTGTTGAAATACACACAGTGAATGGTGAAACAGCCATGGGCACACTTCTGTGGGTGCACACAGTTATTGGCCACAGATATGGGGTATACGTATAGAAATTATCTTTTCCAGAATGGTGCCACATTATCTATTCAAAAGCATGGCACCATGTAAGTTACTAACTGATGGATTAATGTCACATATCTTTTCTCAGTGTTTGTGTGTTTCCCTCCAGGAACATGTATAGACAATCAACCCCTATTCCCTTACATTGAATATGAACTGGATCCCATAGCTGAACCCATAGGTGGGAACTCAAATTAGTCTTGAAAATTCCCCAAAGCCCATTTTTAAAACTGGTTCCATCCCAACACTCAAGACCATCATGATGCTTTCCTTGTGAAGAGATCCTGCTCAGATACCCCTGAGAAGGTCTGCTTTTCTTTAACATCCCCACAGGGACAGCATTAACAGAGAGCACTCAGGGACCAAGTAAGCGAGCTTAGGAATGCAGGAAGCGGCTGTGTCAGATGTGTAAGCATGGACTTACCTGAAAGGGGGGCGGTGAGGACAGGAACACGAGGTGCAGTCTCCAGGCAACACAATCACCTTCCCATAGTGGCTGGGAGTGCACATCTCACAGTGGTCACCAACTGTGTGGTCGCGGCAGTTCTGATGGTCAGCATTTCAGTGGAAGAGAGAAGCAATGGGAAACAGTCAGATATGACTCTTACTAGGGAACAGCTTTTTAACCAACTGTGTTTCACATCAGCAAGTATTCTTCAATGATTAAGAAGATAGGGCATAGTTCTTTATATTTTCTAGAATTCTGGAGGCTTTTCCAGATCTGTGGTCTTTATTGACCGTAAGATTACATAAGCCTAGAAACTGCTAATACAGTCTCCTGGAGGAAAACAGACCTAGGACACCAATACAGTCAGGACTGAGATCCTTAGAGCTAAAGTAGATGGAGACCAGTGGTGTGCCCATGGGTCTTTAGGGCTTCATGTACTTGGTACGAGAAAAGACTCATACATGTGGGTGCTTGCCCCCAGTTGTTGGTGCTGTTTAAGGGAAGTTATTGAATATGTAGCATTGATGGAGGAAGCAAGTCACTGGGGATAGCCTTTGAGAGTTTAAAGTCCTGCCCCATTCATAGTTCACTCTCTGCTTCCTGTATACAGTTGACATGTGATCCCTCAGCTTCCTGCTCTGGCCACCTGCTGCCATGACTTCCATATGGCATACATATGGACTCCCCCTCTGGAACTGAAAATCAAAATAAACTCCTCCTTCTGTTTCATCGCAGCAGCAGGAAAGGCACTAATCCAGGATTCCATATTCACAGGCAGGGAGAGAAAATAGAAAAATAACTAATCTAGGATCCGACATTCACAGGCAGGGAGCTGCGGTGGCAGAAGCGAACAGGCAGGTAGCTTGGGAAGCAAACCAAGGAGGGAGGAAGATCGTGGTCACAGAGTGCCACCAGTAGGTTCCTGTAGCAACCAAATGGACACCAGTTAAGGTTTTATGCCATTAGTTGAACCAGCGACTTTCAAATTAGAAGAGCATGTAGAAGCATTTCTTAGCTCAAAGTACAAGCGATTCCCATCACAGGTTTATTTAAAATCTCTGCTACTCGGTCCCTCACTATCTGCTTGGCTGCAGTGCACAGGACTCCATGTATGATGCAGCCAATGAGGAACAACAGCAAAGCAGAGACCTCGCACAGCCGGTCACCCCTGATCTACCAAGAGATGACAGAGCGAGAAATCGCTACCAGATAAATATTTTTTTAAAAAAAAAAAACATACTTTTATAGACTCTATGCCACTAGAAATCATCTGAGCCCTTTCATTTAAAAGTTTTATTCCTGCTTCATCTGCTAAAGATAGATTTGATTAGGATCCAGACAATCTCTCAAATAGATCTCCTTTCAGAGGAACTATCTGCAATCTCTTCAAAAATAAACTGTGATAAATACCCGTTTCATCAACATGGCACAACTCAGAAAAGGACCGAGTACTAGATGACGAGCTGAGATGGAAACAGCTCTAGGCGTTGGCCCTGTTGATTGTCAACCTCATGACCAGCATGAACTGCTTCCCTTAGCAGACCATGGATCCTGGCTTCCTGGGGCCTGCCGTCCTCCAGAACGAGCCACCCCAGGGCATAGTGGAGAAACAAGGACCAGCTACTGAGGACTAGGAGGGAGGCATCCATGGCTGAGGGAGACACAGAAACAAACCCTGCCAGTTTTCCAGTGACAGGAGGAGGAGGAGGTTTCAATGTCTTTGAGACTGGAATGGCAGCAGCCGTGTGGCAAGGACCAGCTGGAGGTGCTGCCTGGTTCCTGGCTGTCTTTCAGGTCTCACTGATCACTCAGTGTAAACTGAGGTCAGTTCCCACACAAGCACACATACCAAACACTGCCCAGTTTTGGGGTCACAGACATCACTGTGGTTGTTGCAACTGCAGGGCACACAAGGAGCCAGCAGAGGGCAGGGTCCCCAGCCAGCACTTTCTGGCAGCTTCCCTCTGTGGTACCCAGGAACACAGTCCTACAGGGAACCAAAGGGAACAAGAAAGCAGACACTGGTTAAAAACTGGGCAGAGTTAAATACTTTTCAGCAAAGACAGGTGGCTAAGGAGCTCATGAGAAGGGCAACACCACTATTAGAAAGAAATGCAGATGAAATCCACAGTAAGAGCTGAGCATGGTGACTTAGACATACAATCCAGCTGGGGGTAAACTGAGGCAGAAGGACTCCTGTGAATAGTCTAGCCTAGGCTACAGAGTAAGTTTCAAGCTAGCCTAGGCGACAGAGTGAGACACTGTCTGGAAACACTCCCACCAATAAAACAAGTGTCCTGCTCATCACAAAACCCATATCTCCAATCAAAACAGTGAGCAGAACAGCATTGAGGATTAAAGAAAGTGGGGTGTTCGTGCACAGCTGGTGCGGAGGAAAGTCAGTGTGCAGAGTTCTCCAAAATTAAAGATGACACTAGCTGTACCTAAGAAGGCTACTATGAGATGCTCAAGAATGAGTGGTTTTTTTTTTGCATTTTGTTTTCCTTAATATGAGGAAGCTCCCTCCCTAAATAATAGAAATATTGGCATATCAATTTAAAACAACACAAAAAAGGTGTGATCCGAGCACGTTAAGAATATGACTTCCTAAGAGCTGCAACTTAGACACAAAATGTGCGATCATCACTCAAGTTCTTATGTAATAGGCCAATCTTCAAAAATACTAAAAATTTAAATAAGCATATGTGTGATTTCTTAATAAAACTGAATGGTTTTGTAGCATTTTGGAAATTCTCAGACTTTTCATGCTTAAAATTAAACAGTTGAAACATTCTGCCAATTAAACGAAGCTCTTAGATGGAATTCACCCTTTTGCTTCATAATAAAAATGATGTGCAATCATTTTTTATGGAAGATTACCTAAGGAAAACATTACTGTAAATCAATGACAAAAATATTAAACACCCCTTTTTCCTTGCTGGAATATGCATCTCTAGATATATTCCTTGCTTGCATCTCTGACTCCTAAGGTGATAAATGTTCTAGGCCAAATCTTAAATATTAGTTGGGTTCCAGCTAGTACGATGGTAAGGGTGCACTTCTAGTTTATCCCCCAAAACTCCAGGATCCAGCTTTCTGCCTACAAAGGACAGCAAGTGTTTCCTGCAGTATAAGAGCCAGGAAGGCTACCTGGGCTTTGTTTTTGTTATGTAAAGTGCATTTAACTGACTCACCCACTTAAGACTACCTATTCTGGGAAGCTTCAAGAACCAAAATAAATGCTTTCCCAGGATGTCAGATAAGCCATTCAGTGCTTTTGAAAAATATGTACCACTAACTCTATTGCATCTTGCAGCCTGAGAGAATAGAGAAAGGTTACATTGCCTTCCCTTCCACACTGTGACTATAGCTACCTTTCAACACTCTATTTCCAGAATAGAAACGTCTTTTTTTAAAAAAAAGTTATTTTAGAAATGTTAAAAATAAGATAAAATTGCAGCAGACTATGGAAATAGTTCCTCCCTCAAAGGACAGGGGTTCTATTCATTCTAAGAATAGGAACCGCGTGTGTGTGGGCTCTTAGATGTTTCAAATAAAGGGTTGAATAGGTTGGCTTTGGTGGCCCTGGTGCCTGTGAGCTCTGGGATGGACAGCATGCTTAGCTGCCTGGAGTGAACTGGCTGGAAACCAGGGAGGCTGTCAAGTGCTCCTATTTTGGACAGCACAGCAATTAGCATCCTAGGGGCCAAGTACAGGAGAAGCGCCAGCTACCCGGGCCAGCCTGAAATTAACTCTGTGAAATACCTAACGGAAACACAACTTTTCATCTGGTCTGACTTGGTGCGAGCTGGGTATACCAGCAAAGTTTTTCCCCAAGTCCGGCTACAGTCTTCAGCTTGCAGCATCCTCAGAGACCTGGCTGAGACGCCGCCAATGGCTGGCGGACGTTCCCCGGGATGGCGGACGCGTCTGGCCTAGGCTTGCACGCCGGTTTCGAGTTCATTCCAGTGGCCAACAGCACAAGGCTCGCCTGCTCACCCTGGCCGGGCTCCCTGCCCCCCAAGGCAGCCCGGCAGGGAGTCGGGACCCCGGCCTCCAGGCCCCGCCCGGACCCGCCGCCGATTTACCTGACGGCCAAAGGGAAGGGCTCCAGGCTCGAGGGGCCAAGCGAGGCCAGCAGGCAGCCAGCAACTGTCTTCGCGATCCGGCCTGGAGGCGGCGGCGAGGCTGCAAGCACGGGTCCGGGGGACCCAGCCAGGGCACCGACCTCTGCGGGAGGGTGCGCGGGAGAGGCGGGCAGGGCACAGGCGGGCGGACTCTCTAGAGCTTGGTGGCCTCTTCGTTCCTAGGCCGCCTCACCTGCGCCACCATCAAGGGCGAACTTGGAAATGGAGGCGCGTGGGCGCTCTGCCTCCCCCTCCCCCGCCTCGCCTCCCCGATTTATCCGTGGTCTCGGAGGCGAGGGCGGGGGCAGGGCGGCGGGGACGTGGAGGCTGCGGGTATGGCGTGGCCAGAGCCGGGCTCGGGCTGCTTTCCCCGGGATGGCGAGAGTGGCGGGCCGAGGCTCGCACGCCAGTTCCGAGCTTGTTCCAGTGGCCAGCAGTGCAAGGCTAGCACGCCCACCCAGCCGGGCTCCTCGGCTACCAGCCGCGCGATCCCCGCCCCACATGGCTGCCCGGCGCCTAATAGCGACCCTGGCCTCCAGCCTCCGCCGGGACCCGCTGCCAACTTACCTGACAGCAGAAGGGCTCCTGGCTCGAGGGGCCGATCAGGCAGGAAAAGTGTCAGAGTCAAGGCCTACCATCTTCGGGATCTGGCCTGGAGGCGGCGGTGGGGCTGCACGCTGTGGCCAGGGACCAAGCCAGGGCTCCGACCTCTGAGGGAGGGCGCACGGGGAGAGGCGGGCAGGGCACGGGCAGGCGGACTCTCTAGCGCGTAGTGGCCGCTCCGTGCCTCAGCTGCCCCGCCTGCGCCACCACCAAGGGCGACCGTGGAAACGGAGCTCGGCTAGTCTGCTACCGGCGCCCGCGCGCTCTGCCTCCCCGCGCTTGCCTCACCGATTTATCCGCGGTCTCCAAGGGAAGGGTGCAGAAGGGGGCGGAGGGGGCGTGGACGAGCAGGCGCTGGACTTGACCGAGCGGCGGCGGCCGGCGCCAAGGCCCCACCTCCGGCCCTGAAAGCAGGGCGCAGCCTGGAAGGACGGGGCGCCCGCCCGGTGTGAGCTCGGCGCTTCCCGCAGCCTCCAGCGCGCGTCCTTCGGCTCCGGGTGGACCGGGCGCGCAGTGGACCCGAGGTCACCGGCTGGGCGCGAGAGGGAGGCGGCCGCGGCGGAGGAGATCTGTAGTCTGCGGGATCCAACCGGTCCCCGCTGGGAGAAGGAACCATGAGTTGGCTTCGCGGCTCAGCTCTGGCCAAGTTCACCCCCTTCCGCGTCGCATGGAGCAAGTGTGACCATCGCCACTTCTGTCCCCATCCCAGAACAGGTACAGCAGCCTCTCTATCCCGTGAGGTTTCTCTTGCTCAGGAGTTTTCAAGCCTCCGGGTTTCCGCAGCGTCCCATCCCTCTGTCCTCCAAAGATTCGTGCCCTTCTTCTCCTGTAGAACCCGGAGCTCACTGCTTCCACAGCCGGGGTTGAGATGTGAGAAACTTCGGTTTCCTCCCACTCCAAGGACCTGAATTACCGAGGAGCGAAGTAAAGAGGTTAAAGGTGCCTTGAAGGATTGTCATGGGTGGGGGATAGGTGCAGATGACATCGTTGGACCTTTATGTTGGTTGGTCCCCCCCCCCCCAACAAAAGAATGGATGCTCCTCTGTGCCCTCATTCCTGTCCCTGTTTATGGGAACTGTTCTTACACTGATGTTGGAGTCGGAGCAAATTGGAGCTGGAGCCCTGATGAAGCAGCTCCTGGAGAGGTTTTATTCCCACAAGCTCCGTTCATATGGAAAGGCACCTTAAAAAATCTTGTATTGCAATGACCCATTCCAGGAAAGCTTTACTTGTAAATCTGAAGAACGAATGTGGAGACGTTAGAATTTTTAGTTAGTATACTTTGGATACTGTTAATTTCTTAGTGTTTTGATTACTATTTCACTAGACTTTTCCCCATTACATTTTAGTTTGTTTTTAAGGCTACTTCTGCAGAACGTTCCAGAAATTAGGTTAAAATAATTTTAATACTGTCAGGGATTGAACTATTGCTGACATGTGTCTTCATGTATTTACTGCTTTTCAAGGCATTGTAGAAAACAAATGATAATCTCAAAATAATGGTACTCTGTACGTTGCAGGTTCTGTTATTATTCTGTAAGCTACTCTAAGGTAGGATGGTAGCTTTTTTTTTTTTTGAAACTATTTTTCTTTAAGAACAGTAAGTACGTTTAGTCACCCTCCTTCCCAACATCCTTTTAGCAGTCCATTCTGTAACTTTGCACTTCCCAGCCCTTAGTATTAAGCAGACTCAGAAGATGTATCTCAAACTGTCTTCTGGAAATACACTGTGGGACTCCTCACCTCTGAGAGAGCTGATTGTCTTCCTTCTTTCCTGGGTGTGTTCACTTATGAATGAAGTACATATATTTATACAGCCTACCCTTAGGTAAAAATCAAAGGTATTTTCGTATATGAGTAGATACAGTTGATGGAAGAAGTATGAATTATTCTCCATTGGTGGAAGTGAAAACTTTCCTCAATGCTTTTAATAGTTTATTTTTTTCCTTTGAGGCTGCATATATCATTCATCTAGGTTAAATTTTTAAGTGCTTCAAATATTGAGTTTTATTTGGCACATATTGTCAAAAAAAAAAAAGATTTTGAGAGTCAGCTTAGTATTGCCGGATGAGTTTCTCTGCATTATCCTAAAAATGCTTAAGTATCTTATTTATCTTCTCAAAATGATCTACCAGCCATCTCTACAAGGAGCTTGCTTTTGCTTTTTGGTTTGTAAAGATGATAGATATTTATAACAAAGAATCCTCTTTGCTACTGGAGTGTGAATGCTTCCATGTGCTTTTACTCACGTGGTTAGGATAGATGGCTTGTGTGTTCACACATGTATATACACTCGTATACATAACTTCCTTTTTTATTTTGCTTTACTTTGTTTCTGAATCATTTTCCAGACTGTCCTTAAATTTATTATATAGCCAGGGTTGAGTTATATCCCTGACTTCACAAAACAAACAAACAAGTTCTAGGATATTTCCTCAGGAGTGAGAAGTCAGATGTAGGCTGTCTGGGGCAGCATGGTGGCTCCACAGTGCTGTCAGCAGTGCCTGCTTCTTGTTCGTGCTAGTTAGTAGTCCTGTCTCACCACCTGTGGTCTTAAGGGTGATGCTCTAGACTGAGTAGCAGCTTCTTTATATTTCTTCTCTCATCATCCATGCCTCTGGGTGTGTCACCAGTATCCTATCTAGTCATGTCTAGAATAGAGCTAAGACAAAAGAGCTGTGCCCTCTTTCCATCCTCATAAGTTTTTTTCTCTTCTTTTAGAAAATAATTCATATTTGGCTTCATGTGACTTAAAATTACATTTAGATTAGGAACTCGGAACTTTTTTCCTATAATCTCTTGAGCTGCCACACTTAAAGGTTTTCATGCCTCCCACACTAAGTTATTTACAAACAGAGAGATGAACATGGTTGCTTATATTATCAACTTGGAAACCAATATTTTGGAGAGTACAGAAATTTATCATTGTATACAATAAATGCAGGTTAATTAAAAGAATTTTATGTGCAATTGTAATATGCAGTGATTATAAAACTGAATAATACTGGGACTTGAGAGATGACTCAGTGGTTAAGAGCACTGGCTGCCCTTCCAGAGGACCTCAGTTCAATTCCCAGAACCCACATGGCATCTCATAAATGTCTGTAACTCCATTTCCAGGGCATCTTTTGCCTTCACACAGACATACATGCAGACAATGAAATAAAAATAAATATTTTAAAAACTTTTTTTCTAACTTCTGTCCACCATGCCCACCTACAGTGTGGCACTGGTGCACTCGCACACACACACACACACACACACACACACACACACACACACACTAATATAAGTAGTTAACAGAACCGAACAGGGCTCAAGGGCAGAGCACTCACTCGCCTAGCAACTGCACAGCCCTGTGTTTAACCTCTAGCACCCTGAAGACAGGTGAACTAACCCTGAGTGTGATGTGGCTCTTGGTCTCCAGGAGTTTACACATAACCATGTGAGCAGATAAACACTGAGGTACAGTTTTAGGTGGTTTGCTCCTCCCATGATCAAGTTAGACATCTTATAAGTTAGTGAAGGGTTGGGGAGCTATGATCCAGAGTCCTTGTAGTGAAAGTGCCTTTTAAAGTGCTGGCAGGGAATTTTCCCTCTGTGTGTTTATTTGGGACTGAATGGCTGTGGGATCAGGTGATACAGACACTTCCATCTACACAGTATTCCACATGTGCCACCTTTACCTGCTGTGTATTTTTAGCTGAAGGAAGTAAGGAGATTGCTGATGTGGGAGTGATTTCTTATTAATAAAGAAACTGCCTGAGCTCATTGATAGGCCAACCCTTACATGGGTGGAGTAAACAGAACAGGATTCTCGGAGAAGGAAGCTGAGTCAGTGAGTCGCCATGATGTTCCCATGCCAGGCAGATGCAGGTTAAGATCATTCCTGGTAAGTCAGCTCATGGGCTACACAGATTAATAGAAATGGGTTAGATTAATATGTAAGAGCTAGCCAACAATAGGCTGGAACTGATGGGCCAGGCAGTGTTTAAAAGAATACAGTTTCCATGTAATTATTTGAGGTATTAAGCTAGCCATGCGGGTGGCCGGGTGCCGGGAACACAGCCCAGCCACTCCTCTTTCAACAGATTGCTCTCCTCGTGTCCTACCATTCACATAAAGCAGGCCTTAATGAGAATTCTTTGACCTACGTTTCCTGGAAATAGGCTATCACAGAAAGCCCTACCCTGCTAAGAGTCAACACAAACCTAAAAAGACAGGTGTTGTCAAGTCCCACCCCCTTCCCTACAGCCAGGAGAGCAGACTCTTATCCTCAGTCATTGTCTATGCAACTGCCCTCCACCCCCCAAAACCAAAAAATTACAGTAAAGTAGGGAAGTCTTCCCTATAGGTATTGGGTGCTACCTGAAGATATTCTTAACCTTTGGTCTGAAGTCTCCTGTGCTTTGTAAACATATTAATAAACTTATATTAACCTTCTATTAACTTCTTTGTTATACAGCATTAGTCATGACCTTGTGATAGGTAAAAATATATATATTTCCTTTTTCTCTCCTTCATAAAGGAGGATCTGACTTCCCAAAGGAAACACTAATGATTTGGAAGAACTGCATTGCACTACTAAGAGTTGTGGAGAAGCAGTGGGGTGAAGAGTTGATGTAGGAAAAGCCAGACTAACATTGTGCTGAACTAAATAGATTTTCAGTTTTCTGTTATCCTGTAACTCAGTGCATTTCAGCTCACAATTATACAGCAAGAATACCAGTTTCCCACTACTAAGCTTGTAAAATGTTTCCCATGATAATTGTAGTTAAGCAAAAATGGCCAACCGTTTCTATAAGTTTCTTTTGAAATTTGAATTGTTTTATAAAATAAGACCACATAGAAACATTCGACAATATCTTAGCTAACTAAATAAACAGGGCTACAAATAAAAGATGATTATGTAATCTCTTATAGTGCACATTCCATCATAAAATTTTTACTTATATTAAAATCATTTAATTTTATGCATATAGTGTTTTGCTTGCATGTATGTCTGTACTATGTGTGTGTCTGGTGCCCACAGAGGCCAGAAGAGGAATTAGAGAGTTGTGAGTTGCTATGTGGTTGCTGGAAACTGAACCTGGGTACCCTGGAAGAGCAGCCAGTGCTCTCAACTGCCAAGCCTTCTGTCCAGTCCAAAAACATAGACATTTTAAACTGGAGCTTTTGAAGCTGAGTTTTAACATGGAGACAGGAGAATGGCGCTGTTGGTTTCCTTCCACTGTGTCCATCAACTTAGTATGCTTTATTTTGGCCGAAGGCTTCAGAACATGGTTGCTGGTTTTAGTTGTCTTCTTGTCTTGGGGGAACAGCCTCTTACTTTGTTATACACACCATGTTATCATGTCTCTCTGCAGTGAAGTTAGACTCTGCTTGCCTCATAGCTGGGAGGAAGCAAAGAAAAACAGGAAGCTGTCAGGATCCTAATGTTGCCTTCAAAAATGACTACTTCTGGTCACTAGACCTACTTGCTAAAGGTTACACCTCCTACCAATAACACCACAGGCTAGTCAGCAAGTCTTTTATCACACAGGCCTTTGGGGGATTCTTACCCAATGCATACCATATACAAAAATGACAAACATGGGATGCAGGGAAAAACAAATACAGGCTTGGGCTGGGTTGATCGCTCAGTGGTGGTGTGAACATGTGGGAAGTCTGGGTGCAATTCTCAGTGGAAGAAAAAGTTGGTAGTGTTTAGTACATTTCAGTAGAGCCCCAATCCTATTCTTCATATTCCCAGACATAAGGAAAATTTAAAAAGTGTGTTGGGTACCTACAATGTATTCAACAAAGTGGTAGATACAGATCTCTTGTTGCATGTACAACACGTGTATCAGTACACTTTGTATTCATCAAATGGTTCTACTCACCAATATTTAGCTTAGAAGCCTTCCCTTAAACCTGAAAAATGAGGCATTAAAATTTGAAAAGTTGAGCAGAGTGGTAGAGATGGCTTCGTGGGGAAAGGTCTTGCCACCAAGCTTGATAGCCTCAGTTGTCTCACACTTCCAATGTGTGAGCAGAAACCTATGGGGCATGTGCGGGTATGCGGGAGCGGACACACACACACACACACCACGCACACTAAATGTACACACTATAAAGAATGAAAGTCCATCATTATTTTTAACAGTGTGCATCTTCTCATACCCAGGATGGCCTTGTACTTGATGTGAAACAAAGGATTGCCTTAAATTCCAGATCCTCTGGCCTCTACCTCCCATGAGCTGTGATTACTGGTGTGCATCACCACGCCCTGAACCTATAAGCTCTTAATGCAACGACAGGATAAATCAAGAGAATTGGGAACTCCAGCCTGTGTTTGCTCTGCTAGCGACAGGAATTCAGCCGCATGGGCAGGGGTCTGACAATCATGGCCAGTCAGAAGCTTCCCAGCAGGAAGGGGCGGGAGGCACCAAACAAAGGGGAAAAGAGCACGCCGAAGGTCCCATCTTCTGTGCTTACTATACGGCCTCTAACTGTCGCTGGCTCCGAACTGAAGCTGCAGCCCGCCGCTCAGCAGCAGGGCGCCTAGGCACCGAGGCACAGGGAGCTGCAGTATCTGGGGCAGGTGGAGCACATTATGCGCTGCGATTTCAAGAAGGAGGACCACACGGGGTCACGGCACCGGCACCTTGCCAGTGTTCGTCATGCAGGTGCGATACAACCTGAGAGGTGACTGCTGCTAATCCCCACTATCGGGAGGGAACGCGGGAGGACCAGTGGCGGGCTGGGCGTGGGGGCACGGGGCTGGCGGACACGGTTAGTCTGACCCTGGCTCAAAGAGTACTAAGCTCTGCGTTCTCCCCCTAGAGCCTCAAGGTGATAGCTACTGCAGGTAAACCTGGTTCTTAAGGACTCCTGTTCTTAACCCCCATTAGGTTACAACTGGTCGTCTGTCTCAGTCTCCTAGGGTCGGAGTAGAAGAAATCTGCCCAAACCTTGCCCTGAGGTCCAGACTTGTGCTCCTCCTCTTCCTTCCTTTTATTTCTTGCTCCCCTTTGCACTGTTTTAAAAATTGGCGCGAAAATAGCTTAGGCGGTGTTAAAGAGGCACAGAAAAACAAACCAAGCCTGAGGCGGAAACTGGGGTTTCCCAAAACAGTCTTGGATTTTATAGAGCAACTCAGAGCATGTGTAAGCCTAGAGTAGCCTCGGGGAAGAAGTGCTCTTTTGGGGTTCCTAGCACCAGGCGTCAAGCACAAGACTTTGAATAAGGGTTTACTTATCTCAAGCATGTTCTGGAGGTGGGAACTTCAGCAGCTACTGCACGGATTAACCCAGTGCGCAGGGCCTCCTAGAACAGTGAACTCTGATGCCCAGTTTTAGTCCCTCTCCTCTGCTCATACTGTAGACAAGTTATTCTTCTTCTCTAATCTTCATTCCGCTTTCCCACGTAGACCATGTAGACGGTAAAGAGGAAAGTATTGCTCTCTGACAAACATATACTCTGAGCCTTTCCTCTTTACCTTGTCTGTTGATTGAGCTCCTGCCCTGCCCCTTTGTCTCTCTTCTGTTTTGCCTTCAGGTTTGGAGGCATAAACATTTCTGTTTTCAGATGCTAGGTCAGTTTGCTCCCCAAATGTCTGAAAACTTTTTCAGTTTTTACCAGAGTGATATCGCTCTGCCTGGAGTGTGGTGGGCTGGGTTTGAGAGCCTTTAGGCCACATTTTGGGTGTTGTTGTTAAACACCAGTGACAGTAATAGTGGCTCAGTAGTGGGTGAGGACTCCTCTTTGCCATATGGGTACCCCTGTGTCAATGCAGACCTGTGGTTTCACTGACTTAGTCCGAAGCTGGGTGGGAGTTCCCAGTTTTCCTGAAGCCACCCCAGGTGTGTGTGTGTGTGTGTGTGTGTGTGTGTGTGTGTGTGTTCACCCCCAGGTCATTTCCCTCCACAGAGAAAGCTGAATGATGGCTTGCTGTATTTTACCACATTTTAACTGTGTTACAACCTATTTTTCAGGTGAATTTCCTCTGCTCACAACCAGTATTCTGGAAGAGTGTTTTGGAGGAGTTGCTGTGGTTTATCAAGGGAAGGGTGCTTCTTCTGTTGGAAGCTGCCTGTCTTTGCAATACAAGCCATAGAAGTCAAACTGTGAGCCAGGTGGTGGTGGCACATGCCTTTATTCCCAGCACTTGGAGAGGCAGGTGGATCTATGTAAGTTCGAGTTCAGAAAGGTTTACAGAGCGAGTTCCAGGACAGGCTCCCAAGCTAAATAGAGTAACCCTGTCTTGAAAAACCAAAAAAAAAGAGGTAGTAGTAGTCAAAGCTATAGCTGCCAGGCATTCCCATTTCCCTGGCTCATTTTCTAGTGCTGGCTCTAGATGCTTTTCTGTGTCCTTCTCATCCTGCTTCCGTCATTGAGCTGAGCACACTGGGAGAATTTTGCCCAGGCCTCTGGCACTTGCCATTCCCATCACCGAGTGACTTTCCTTCCATATGGAGGATGGGACTCTCCTCCTTCCAGTCCCACTCGACACCCATGACCTTCCTGTCACCTCTTTGTTTCTCTTCATAGGAAACATCATCAGCTGACCCAGAAACCAGCCTTCAGCTTTCCCTCTTCTGGGTGGGAGATAAATAAGTGCAATGTCCTGTGAGTTCCCCAAGGTAGAAAATCTGCTTCTCCTCTTCTCTGTTGTGTCTCAGGACTACAATACAGCCAGCCACATGGTAAGTGCTCAGCATTATTGATGGCTGAATTGGTAGATACCAGGGTCAAGTAGGTACCTGGATTATACTGGCATGGTGTGATGACAAATGGCAGGAGCCCCAAGTTCCTGCTCTGTATCCTGGTCCAGAAAAAGTGAGGTTCTGTCCAGTGCTGGCTTAGAGTACTCTCGGAGACAAGATGAGTTCTGGGCCATACTACAAGTTCAGCCCCTTCTTTAGAGTACTTGGGATGCTGACTCAGTAGGCAAAGAGGGCCTGAGTTCAGCCCGGCCCAGTTGTCACATAAAACATTCTGGCTGTGGAATGGAGAGATGACTCAGTGGTTAAGAGCATTTGTTGCTCATGTTCGTGATGGGGGTTAGAATTTAGTTCTTAGCACCCATTTAACACAGTTAGTGGCTAACAATCTGTAAGTCCAGTTCAAGCTATCTGACTCCCTCTTCTACTGTCCTTGGGTACTGTGTGCACATGGTGTACAGACACATGCAGGCAAAACACCCGTGCACATAACATAGAAATGAAGCTTTAAAAATGCTGGGTGTGATTGCGTGTGTCTGTAACCCCAGTGCTATAATGGGAAGGGAGACACAGGAGGACGTTGGTGATTGCTGGCCATGAGTTTCGGAGACCCTGTCTGAAGGGAAAGGATAGGAAGTAATAGAGTAGAACAGCCAGGATCCCCTCTGGCTTCCGTGGGCTTGGGTACCCATGCATACACATTTTCCAGATAGCCAGATATGACACATGAACAGACTACACATGGATTGTTGAACAAGTCCACTTGGAGTGTCACACTTCAACATGGAATGAGTTTTATGAAGGAATTCAAAGCTGCAGATGAGGTAGAAATGTTTTAGGAACTTGGAGGTATTTAAAGAACTGAAGGGAAGGCTGGGGAGATGGCTCAGTGGGTGTAAAGCACTTGGCCACACAAATCTGACAGCCTGAGCTTGGATCCCTGGAGTCCTCCTAAAAAGCTCTGTTTAGGCTGGTTGGTGGTGCCCACACCTTTAATCCCAGCACTTGGGAGGCAGAGGCAGGCAGAGCTTAATGAGTTCAAGGCCAGCCTGGTCTACAAAGCAAGTTCCAGGACAGCAAGGAATGTTACCAGAGAAACCCTGTCTTGAGAAAACAAAAAAGCTCTATTTGGTAATACCATCTAATCCTGGTACTTCTATGGGAGATGGAGATGGAAATCGACTTGAAGCTCACAAGCTAGCTAGCTTGGGGTAGGTATTATAGCAACAGGAACAAGAGGGACACCCAACTCAAATAAGGTAGAAGGTGAGAAGCGGCTCTTGTGTGCATGCACCATGGCGTGATTACATGTATGTATACATACACAAAGACTTTTGAAAGTTGAAGGGAATAGAAGAAATGCCGTGAGGAAATTTCTAATAGGGGTAAGACCATTCTATACTCCCTCAGAAGCCTGTCAGGACCAACATGCTTAAGCTAGGCTGCACATGGATAGTGTGCCATGGGTAGGGGATGAGTGATGCAGAGTCCTCCTCTGTGCCTATTCTATTCTCAATCTTTCAGGGATCCACAAATACTAAGGAACTGTCCTTCCAAGCAGTGAGAATCTGGGATGCCAATGGGTCCCAAAATTTTCCAGACAGCCTGGGATTCTCTGCACGACAGGAAAGGGGACCTGGGCCCAGTTTATGGTTTCCAGTGGAGACATTTTGGCACAGACTACAAAGATATGGATTCAGGTGAGGAGATATTATTGCTTCAGGTTTTCTGGGTGTTCTTCCTCAAAGATCCATCTTTGATGTGGGAGATAAGTCCACATTGTGGGAGTTGGTAAGTAACTGATTTGTGAGAAGCTGTGCTGGGTAATGGTGGAGAAGCCACAGCAAAATGTCACAAAGGCCAAATCATACTCTTGGTGCCTAGCATTTACTGGGCATTATTGAATGCTTGGAACTTTCTTTACCTGTGTCATTGACCAGTGGTGGCAGTGTTAGGGTTTAGGATAGAAGGATGTTCCTCTAGGATGAGGTGCAGGAGTTACCCATGATGAACATTTTCCTTTGCAATGCTGAAGCACTTGCAAACTTGTGTGTGGTGTGGTGTCTCTGTACCGTTCACCCTTTCCTTCCTGCTCTGTGGGGACAGAGGTTAAGAAAACTCCTCATGTAGTGACTGGCATCTTCCTCTCTCTGGGTACTGTTTGAGTGTCACAGAGACCAGCCTCCCTAGGCCAGGTTCTAAAGTTAATGTCTCACTGGTGTATGTGTGTGTATGCTCGTGTGTGCAGGAGGAATAAATTACTGGCTGGGCAGACACCAGCAGCCTGGACAATATGCTTTTCTTTTCAAGGGTCCTGTCACCTCCTTCTACCCAGTGGAAAGAATTTGGGCCTTGTAGTGGTTTGAATAAGAATGCCCCCATGGTCAAGTAAGCCCCTGTGTTTGAATGCTTAGGAGTGGTGTGATTTGAAAGGATTAAGACTATGGCCTTGTTGGAGGAAGTATGTCACTGGGGATGGGCTTTGAGGTTTTGGAAGCCAGTGCCTCTTATCCTGCTGCCTGTAGTTCTGGAAGTAGAACTCTCAGCTGCTTCTCCAGCACCATGTCTGCCTGGATACTGCTATGCTTCTCACCATGCTGACAATCGACAAACCTCTGAAACTATAAGCAAGACCTAAATACACCCTTTCTTTTATAAAAGTTGTCATGGCATCGTGTCTCTTCACAGTGATAGAATACTAAGACAGGCCCAGTGTCCAGATTCTTCAGTTGTGTTTGCCTGCGGTCAAGATGTTTTCAATGCTGGTGATGTTTGGAAGCTGTGGACATCTTTGTGGAATGGGCAAATTGGTAATAGGTCATTAATTTCTTTTGCATTTTTCTGTTTGGTTTGGAACTTGTAAGAATAAAGGTTTCTCTTTGGGAATTTAAATTACCAATAATAGGTTTACCTGGTAAGTGAAGCCACCAGTGGTGTCACTGCCACCTGAATGTTCTTTGCTCTGTCTGTCTCTGCATTTTCTTCTGTGAACACCAGAGCAGGCTTAAGTCCCTATGAAAGGGACGCCATTGCGAAAAAGTGTAGCTGAGATATTGGAGGGTTTGGGAAATAGGAAGACCAAAGGTAGAGGGCGAAAGGTGAAAAGCAAGTAAGAAAATGATTACTAATGTCCTGGCAGAAGGAGAAACGGAAGTAAATAATGAATTGGCAAATTGAATGTCTTTGTTTTATGTTGAGGCCACTCTGATGCTGAAAACCTTGAGTAATGCAAAACCAAATTTTTATCAGTGCATAAAAACTTATCAATAGAAAACAACACAGATTGTTTAAGCCCCATGTCAAGTATATGCAGAGTCATGCTAGAGACACCAGAATACAGAAACAGACTTACCAATGAAGCGACAGTACCATTCTGCTTGAGTGTAATAATACTCTAGAATCAAGTCCAACCAGGGGGAGCATTTGCCAAAACTTCCAAAATTGTTATGAAAGGTTGTTTCAAAGTTCCTAAGGACCAATCTTTTAATCGTGTAGAAGGCTTCTCAGGGCTCCCAGGTACCCAACTATGTGTTTGAATGATGAGACTACCTCCACGGAAATTAGGTCTGTGTTGCCCTAAGAGGGGTGCAGCAAGCCCTGTGCATCTGGAACAGTATTATTCAATGACTGAGAATGCAGTCTAGTGATTGCCTGTGCAGATGGAGCAGTGTTCTTCATGCCTGGGGTTCTTCCTTTTCTCTGCTCCTTTTCCCACTTTTCAATCATTTTCTTAAGTCTTTCCTGTGCCAAAAATCAGTAAAGTTATAATTTGATAGGAACTTTATCTTTTCAAAACAGGCCATCTAAGGCAGCTAATTATACATTGCATTGAGGTCTCTACTGAGAAAAGTTCTGTGACTTGAACTAAACATTCTTCAATATAAATTTTTAAAGTAGTATTGAATATTTCTTCTTCTGAAAGGCAGAACTGCCTATTGTGCTGTTTCAAACCCTCATGAGTTTATTTTCTACTGGTGCTATTTCATGCCCACCAAATTGAATTGTTTGAATTAATTGTGCTGTACAAGTGGTACCCAACACAAACTTTTTTAAATTTCTAAGATTTTTTTTCATATATTCTTTTTTTATTGAAAGAAAAAAAAAAGAAATTCCTGCCTCCTCCAAGCCTCCCATTTCCCTCCCCCTCCTCCTGCTCTTCTCCTCCTCCCCCAACTCCTCTCCCCCTCCCTCTCCAGTCCGAAGACCAGTCAGAGTTCCCTGCCCTGTGGAAAGTCCAAGGTCCTCCCCCCTCCATCCAGGTCTAGGAAAATGAACATCCAAACTGGCTAGGCTCCCACAAAGCCAGAACATGAAGTAGGATGAAAACCCAGTGCCATTGTCTTTGGCTTCTCATCAGCCCTCATTGTCTGTCATGTATTCTTAACACTCAAAAAACAGAGGGAAAGAGCCAGAAGTGAAGAACGTGGCATCAGAGAGATTTCATTCTCAATTCCTCCATTCAAAATGACCTTGGACAAAACATCTAAGGTCTAGGGGGTTTATCTACAAAAGGCTATAAATCAACTTGTCAAAATTTTGTATAGATTATCTGATTATCTTTACAGAATACTTAGCATAGTCTTTATTTTAATTTGAGATCTAAGAAATTCAGGACAGCCATAGATAGAGGTCTTAGAGGCCAGATATACAGAAGTCAGAAGACACTGAGAAAGGGGAAATGATGAAAAGTTGTGGATCATTATGTAAATGAGCTTTTAACAGAGCATTTTGACTGGTGGACTTATAACAAACTGGGTTTAAGTTAACATTTTGATTTCTTTTAGTAATGATGTATTGTGCATGTGTAATCTTAATTTAACTAATGTTAAAAAACTGATATGTGCATAGAATGTTATGTATGAATGTTCATGTTTAAGTATTGCTGTTGATAAAATAAAAATTGGTTTTCTGTTTTGTAAAAAGAAAAAGAAATGGAGAGCAGAACTAGGAGCCATAAGGTAGAGTTTTTCCAAGACACTGTCCTGAAGTTCCCATCTTTCTTTTTAATGATGATTAATTCAACTTTGTGTCAGAATGGTACAATTCCTTCCCAAAAATAAGATTTGAAAACTCCAGGTTATATTTAATGTGAAGTTTATATTATCTTCAGAATTGCCTCTGCCCTCTTATAACTGAATACTACAAATGATTATATAACAGTGATAATTAATAATACCCATTTTGCCTTATATACCTGCCTAACTTTTCACTGGGAAGTCCACAGTCCCTTAATATACTACTCATGTTCAAGTCTCAACAAACGCGATTACAGTCAGAAAGGAATTAGGTCTCCATTCCTCTAAGAGCATTCCGAGTTAAAATACCAGCATCCAGAGACTACAGGATTCAGTAAACCAATGCCTTTTCTACTTCCTCCTCAATTACACAAGTTCTTTCACTCAAGGTCATTGTCTTAGCTAGGGTTACTACAGTTGTGATGAGACGCCATAACCAAAGCAACGTGGGAATGAAAGGGTTTATTCGTCTTATGCTTCTACATCATAGTTCATTATCAAAGGAATTCAGAACAGGAACTCAGACAAGGCAGAAACCCGGGGCCAGGAGCTGATACCAAGGCCAAAAAGGAGTGCTACTTACTGGTGGCCAGTATAATCATCAAGGGGATTTGGCTCTCTGCTAGAAATGGTCTATAATTGTGCATATGAAAGCTGTCAGGGACCTCAAAGTCAGCTCAAGACCCCCCAAGACCAAGTTCTCAATACAAAGGAGATTTGCCCTAGAGGGTCAAATGACAGGGACCCAGAGACAAAGACAGGAGATAGAGGACTAAGGAGAACAGGAAGGAAAAAGGGAGAGGGAGAAGGGACAAAGGGCTGCCTCTGGATAGAGAGGCATAGGTAAATTTCACTTTATAAAGGTAAAAAGGGAAGCCCTATGCTAGGATGAGGTGTTTAGTTTTAATTGGGCATGTTAATTAGGTGAGCCAAAGGGGACGTTTGTTTGATAGAATTCAATTCTTTGATAGCTGGACTTTGGTGTTCAGCCTCAGAAGGAGGAAGCAGCCAAATAAAGGAATGGACCTTGGAGTCTGACTTTAGGAATGTAATCTTAACAGTATTTAGTAAGGGAGAGGGAATGGGGGGAAGAGCAAGGCCTACAGAGCCACATTTGCCATGCTCAAGCTGGCTAGGATCTCTTCAAAAACTCTACAGAGTTTGGTCGATTAAAGTAGTAAAGTTACTGAGATGGTTTCAATAGCTAACATACTGTAATCTACTAAACAAAAAGCTAGCTCAGTTCCCTTCCTTTTGAGAACAGTGCTTTCTAAGGACCTCACAGTCCTCAAGAATTTATTCCAGGCAGCTTACTCTCTCTGAAATTCATCTAAGCAGAGTCTAGAAGGACTCTTCCAGCATTATTTCTTAATATAACAAAAGCCTGTGGCAAAGAACTAGATACTGGCTTGGAAATTTTGCTGACTGCAGACCTGGAAGGATCCTGGATTCAGATGGGAGTTAGGCTGGCAGCTTAAGCAGAACAGAATAATCCTTTTCCATCCTGTTCAGCCGTGTGAGTTTAAAAGCCTGTGCCATGTTTTGATCCCACAGAACTGTGCATTTAACTAATTACCATGGAGAAATTTTCAATCTTGGTAGAGAAATATTTTCAGCAGAGGGTTGGAAAGCAAATACTCAGAAGGGTGGCATTTTCCTTATTCAAAACTAGTTACAGTATGCTTTGAAATTTCATCCTTAAAAATTTATTCCTTGTTTTTATAGTTCTGTAGTTGTAAATTTAAATGCTTTGAAAGAGGAAACATGAAACTACTGGTGGGAACTTTTTCTATAATGGGCCAAACAGTTACTATCTAATGCTTGCATACTCATTTGTATGCTATTATTGTCTCCATTTCTTTTTTTCTGTTTTTAACCCTTTCTTATTTGCTCCCCATTTGTGTGTGTGTGTGTGTGTGTGTGTGTGTGTGTGTGTGAGAGAGAGAGAGAGAGAGAGAGAGAGAGAGAGAGAGAGAGAGGTCTGTGTCTCTGTACAAGTGCCCTCGGGTCAGAAGAGGGCACCCGATCTCTGAAACTTCCCAAATCTACTTTCACATCTCTGTATACATAGGAATCATCATTCCCATTTCTATAAATCTTGGTATTCTGTTCAACCATTGTAATTCTAGGTTCATTCTTCTGGGTTGAAACGGCTTTAGTACATACGTGTCATTCTTCCAGCGCAACAGCAATTCCTTGCAGACATGGTGTCTGGCTACTCATCCATGTGGAGTCCAAGAATCAGTTGTTCTCTCGTCCTCTGGCTCTGCTGGTGCACACAGAACCCAGAATAACTGAGCCCCCACTAAAGTACTCTGCATATAAAAGCATCAAAGAAAATAGAGACTGTTACACAGTTTACATGTACACATCAGCAACCTCGTCAACTCACTCTGTTACACTGACTGGCTCACAGATTCTTTCTTCTAAATGGTCCACAGAACTTCAGACTCTTCTACTTTTTGTCCCATTTCATCTATGTTCTGTCCTGTCTCCACGATGATATCTCTAACACAAGCAGGAGTCTCAACAAAGTAAGTTTTCGTATAGGTCCCTGCATGATTGGGGTTGTGGGGAATATCCCACTATGTCAAAACCTATTTTCCCAAAAATGCAGTTTATTATCCTGTTTTTCAGAGAAGGTAAACACAAATAATTAAATAATTAGTCTTCTATCTTACAGGTAAAATGTAAGCACTAACTAGACCCATGGTATCTGAAACCAGAGTCTCAGCCCAGAACCAAACCCTGCTCATCTCTGCAGCTCGGAATACAATCCCTCCCCTGGTGAGCACGTAGAAATGGTGGTTAGAGTAAAATGGGCCTGCATTTGGAAAGTTCAGAATGTTGTTAAACCTGAGAATCACAAGGATAAAGGACTAAATCCACAATTGTCAAATTAAAGCATGCTGTATTTGGGGGTGCACCTGGGACTGGCAAGCTCGCAGTCTCACCCTAAGTTTAGTGTAGGTTGAAAGCATATTTTGCAGTTTGCATCAGATCCAAAAAACAGGAATGTATTCTTAATTACAAAAGGAAACTTGAGATTTGAGGATTTAACACAGGACAAACAGGAACTTCCTCTGTTTGTGTTTTTTTTTTTTATTTTTAAATTAATTTATTATGTTTTCCATTATTTAAAACAATTTTCAAATTCAAATACACTTTGATCATATTCTTCCTCTCCCTCAAGTCCCTTCAGATCTTTTCCCCATCCCTACCCACCCAACTTTAAGTTCTTTCTTTAACAAGAAGCAAAAATCCTGTACAACAATAAAATCTTCCAAAACTTAGAAACAAGAAAGTCATACCAAGAAAAGAAAGAAAAAAAAGATTGAAAACAAACAAAAAGCCCAACTTGTAACCAAATAAAGCTCAGACAAAATCCTGTGGAGTCCAACTATATGTTGTTGGTCAATTACTCCTGAACATGAGGCTTGCCCAAAATTAGTTGACATGCTCAGTGTCACTCATCGTAGAAAACTGATTGTCTCTACCCTAACTGGTATAAGTGATAGTTCAGTTGTTAACCTTTTTTTTCTTTTTTTTTTTTTTTTGTCAAAGCCTCCGTTTATTAGGGACAGGGTAACAACTTATATACCCCCCTGAATGAGGGCTTGGGGAGCAGGGCACAGGAGCATGGAATCTGGCCGCGTGGTCCCAGTCACGTAACCTACATCCGGTCAGGTAGGCCAAGAAGTCAGGAGTTGCCACACCTAGTTCCCTGGATAGCTGGAATTTAAGGCAGTTCCGCTATCAGATTAGGTTCGTTAGCAATTAGCGAATAGCTAATTGGGTGTGGGGCAGGTTTTGCCAATAGGACTATTCTTAACATAATTATGGGTTTGGGGTTCCCTGCAGGCTCCCCAAGGTGATGGTTTCTGTAACAATCTTTAGGGGGGGAAACGGCTCCCAACATATTCCTCCTTTCTTATATAAAGGCAAGTAGTTATAGGTGGAGGGCACCAAGACAGAGTCAACCATGGTGTCAGATCTAAAGGAGAGGGGACTGGGGCAAGGAGAGACCCTCCTCTCGACTGGTGAAGTAATTAACCTCTCCTGGGAACAGAGGGGTGCCTTATGAGTAGCATTAGTTTCTTGGAGCTTCTCAAATAAAAGGTATCTAGTAGGATTAAAGTAAGCAGATCACAGGGCACCCTGTCTTAGGCTATGTGGAGAGCGCCCTCGTACCTAAAAACCATGCCATGTTGAGCCGGCCTGTACGGCCTCTGTATGGTTTGAAATTTAGGTGAGGATCCACACTAACTCCCGTCATTGGGCCCCTGTATCTATCATTAATGAAAAATCTGTGAGGTGCTCCTTAAACAAAAGATATGATATAATTTTGGCACCAATAACTCCATCTCCAGACAAGAAGAAAGGGGCACCTTCTAAACCCAGTATTCACCTTTTAGTCTGGCCCATGGTATGTCTTCCTTCCTAAATGCCTACTCCACAAAAAGTTACATGTGCTTGCCTGTCATCAATTAGGGAGGTGAAAAAGGGATCAAAATCTAAAATTCTTAACATATGAATTAAACCCAAACACTTTACAGCATGTGTCAAACCTTTCCCAACATCTATAAGCAGTTACAAATATCATTAGATTAATTTCAGTAAGAGTACAATGACATACATTGTTGTCAAATACCACCATTTCCAGACTCTGAGCAACAGTCACAGGAACCCCAGTCTTTCCCCTTCTTAAGTGAAGAGGTTAGTATTTTAATTAAAATGAGTTCTGTGTCCCAAAGATTAAAACAGTCTGATGTCCAGTCTGCATCTCAGCTCCAAAGCAGACCAGAGTTCAAGCTGCAGAAGCAGTTTAGCACTTGTGCTTCAGGGCCGGTGGGATTCCTGGGTGAGGTGAGCTGGATTCAGCTATCTGAAGCACATCCTGGCATTATCTCAGCCGGGACTCCCTGGACTCAGGAGGCAGGATTGACACCCTGTAGAGTGGAGCAGCAGGTTCTGTTATCAGGGACTCCTCTCCTTGGGGGCAGGAAAAGCCAGACTAAGGACCTCTCTGCAATCGCCTCAGGAACTCCTCTGTGTCCGCAGCGCAGCCTCGACATCAGGCCCAGCTTTTATTTTCTTTCTGTGAAAAAAGCATAAACATATCCTCGACCCCAAATATATATAGGTCGGGTTTTTTCATAATGCATTGCAAGGGCTTTTCCACCTTGCCCTAGCAAAGGTCAGCTTGGTGTTATCATGTCAGATCCGTTTGCATCTGGATCTACTTGCAAGTTTCATAAGCTGCTTACAAGGAGCCTTATTATGCTCCATAATATTTTTTTTATTATTATTAGCCATATATGCAGTTCCTCCATTGGAAGAGCCATTTGTAAAATTTAGCATAAAATCCTTTAAGGGATTTTTTTTGCTATAACATTAGCAAAATACAGTTGTGTGAATTGTAGCAATAATCATCTGGGGATCAAGCCATTTTTTAGCTTTTATCCTGCCCTTTTGTACCAGACAGGCTACTGGTTTAAATTAAGAGTTTAATATCTTAATTGGCAAAACTTGAGAAGATTTTGCCATAAAGAGCATTTTTTCATAAAAATGTTGTAGAATAAGTTTTATATTTAATATGCACACTTGCCATAGCTGCATTATAATTAATATACTGTATTTGTTGATTATTGTATACTTTACCTGTTGATTTATATTTTACCTGTTTGAGTACCTGTTAGGCAGCTTTAAGCTCTCTCTATTGGAAACTGTTTTTTTTTTTTATTTTATTTTTCTATTCTAAGATGGCTCCCTTAATTAAGATGTGTGCTTCTCTGCTCCCCTAACCAACCTTCCTTTATCCCAAACATCCCGTTTCCCCAGGTTCCCCCCATCCTCCCCTTCTCACATTTCTCTCCCCTTCTCCCCTCACCCCCCCTCCCACCACACCCCCAAGATCCCAAATTTTTGCCCGGCAATCTGGTCTACTTCCCATAACCAGGAGGATAGCTATATGTTTTTCTTTCGGTTCACCTTCTTATTTAGTTTCTTTAGGATATCAAATTATAGACTCACTGACCTTTATTTATCTCTAGAAACCAATTATGAGTGAGTACATCCCATGTTCATCCTTTTGGGTCTGGGTTACCTCACTCAGGATAGTGTTTTCTATTTCCATCCATTTGCATGCAAAATTCGCAAGTCATTGTTTTTTACCGCTGAGTAGTATACTAATGTATATATATTCCATACTTTCTTCATCCATTCTTCCATTGAAGGGCATCTAGGTTGTTTCCAGGTTCCGGCTATTACAAATAATGCTGCGATGAACATAGTTGAACAAATATCCTTGTCATATGATCGGGCATCTCGTGGGTATATTCCCAAGAGTGGCATTGCTGGGTCCATGGGTAGGTTGATCCCAAATTTCCTGAGAAACCGCCACACTGCTTTCCAAAGTGGTTGCACAAGTTTGCATTCCCACCAGCAATGGATGAGGGTACCCCTTTCTCCACAGCCTCTCCAGCAAAGGCTATCATTAGTGTTTTTGATTTTAGCCATTCTGACAGGTGTAAGGTGATATCTCAATGTTGTTTTGATTTGCATTTCCCTGATCGCTAAGGAGGCTGAGCATGACCTTAAGTGCCTTTTGGCCATTTGAACTTCTTCTGTTGAGAATTCTCTCTTCAGATCAGTGCCCCATTTTTTAATTGGGTTAATTAGCATTTTAAAGTCTAGTTTCTTGAGTTCTTTATATTGTTTGTGTTTTAATAAATAAAGCTTGCCTGAAGATCAGAGGGCAAAGTAGTCACAGTAGTCAGCTATACAGACTAGGGAGTGGAGGCACACACTTTAACCCCAGGACTCAGAGACAGAGTCATAAGGATATCTGTGAGTTCAAAGTCACCCTGGGCTACACAAAATCGATCCAGAAACATATCTAGGTGGTGGCGTTTCACACCTTTAATCCCAGTGTTTGGGAGTCACACACATTTAATACCAGCACTGGAGAAGTGGAGAGAGTAGCAATATGGCTAGGTGGAGAGAAGAGGATAAAGGGGAAGAGACAGAAACCCAGTGAAGTGTGGAGTCTGAGGATTTGTGTAGTCAGGTTCTTTCCCTTTTGGTCTGAATATTTTGTAGATGTAAAAGATCTTTCTAGTGGTTGACTGTTTTACGTTTCTGACCTTCAAGGTTGAACATCAATATCTGTCTTGGGATTTTATTATTCATGTAACACGTGTATGTGTTCTCCCTCTCTTTCTCCTTTCCTTCCTCCATTCCTCCCTCCCTCCCTTCCCCCTCTCTCTCTTTCTTTCCTTGCTCTCATCTCTGTCCTTCCTCCATGTCGATTATCCCATTCCCTCAAGTTCTCCTCAATCCTCCTTCTCCCTACCTCATCCCCTTCTGCCTTCCCCTCTCCCCCACCCCCTGTTTCCAATTTTTGTCAGGCGATCTTTTCTGTTTCCAATTTCAACATGGGTCTATATATGTTTTTCTTTGGGTTCGCCTTATTTCTTAGCTTCTCTAGGATCATGAACTATAGGCTCAATGTCCTTTGTTTATAGCTAGTACCACTTATGAGTGAATGCATACCATATTCATCTTTTGGGGTCTGGGTTACCTCACTCAGGATAGTGTTTTCTATTTCCATCCATTTACATGCAAAATTCAAGATATCATTTTTTTTTACTGCTGAGCAGCACTCTAATGTGTAAATGTGCCACATTTACTTTATCCATTCTTCCATTGAAGGGCATCTAGGTTGTTTCCAGGTTCTGGCTATTACAAATAATGCTGCTATGAACATAGCTAAACAAATGCTTTAGTAGTATGATGGAGCATTTTTTTTTTGGGTATACGCCCAAGAGTCATAATTGCGGGATCCTGAGATAGGTTAATTCCTTATTTTCTGAAAAACTGTCATACTGATTTCCAAAGTGTTTGCACAAGTTTGCATTCCCACTAGCAATATAGGAGTGTTCCCCTTACTCTATCTACATCCTCTCCAGCATAAGCTATCATTGGTATTTCTGATCTTAGACATTCTGACAGGTGTAAGATGTCTAATTTCTTGAGTTCTTTATATATTTTGGAGATCAGTCCTTTGCCTGATGTGGGGTTGGTAAAGATCTTTCCTCACTCATTAGGCTGCCATTTTGTCTTATTAACTGTGCCCTTTGCTTTACAGAGCTTCTCAGTTTTAGGAGGTGCTATTTATTCATTGTTGCTCTCAGTGTCTTGGCTACTGGGGTTATAGTTAGGTCTCCTGTACCCATGCATTGAAGACTACTTCCCATTTTCTCTTCTATCAGGTTCATTGTGGTTGGATTTATGTGGAGGTCTTTAATCCATTTGGACTTGAGTTTTGTGCATTTCATTAGATATGAATCTATTTTCATTCTTCTACATATTAACATTCAGTTTTGCCAGCACCATTTGTTGAAGATGCTTTCTTCTTTCCATTGTATAATTTTGGCTTCTTTGTCAAAACTCAGGTGTTCATAGGTATGTGGATTAATATCTGGTTCTTTGATTTGATTCTGTTTGTCAACCTCTCTGTTTTTATGTCAATAACAAGCTTTTTTTATTACTGTAGCTCTGTAATAGAGCTTGATGTAAGAGATGGTGATGCCTCTGGAAGTTCCTTTATTGTACAGGGTTGTTTTGGCTATCATAGGTTTTTTGTTTTCCATATGAAGTTGATTATTATCTTTCAAGACCTGTGAAAATTGTGTTCGGATTTTGATGGGGATTGCACTGAGTCTATAGATTGCTTTTCTCATGATTTACAGGAGAGCCCATATACTAAGTATTTAAATGTTATATGTGAAAGTCCCAGATACAGAGAATTTCCTTGTTCCTGCTCTTTTTTCTGGGGCTGTCAGTGAGAATTCAGAACCAACAGGAAATCCCACTAACTGATGCTCCTTCTTCTGTTACACCTATGATAACAAGCAAATACTTGGTTGTCTCTGATCTTCTTTGGTGCCCATCAACCTCTTGAAATAATTGGTGCTGCCAGGAACAGTTGTGTCTCATGTCATGGTGAGTCCCAAGTTCTTAAACATTTTAAATGCCATATTCTGAAGGTCTTTGAAAGGCTTGAAGAATAACTATCCATCTGAAATGCATTTTTGTACATCTAGAAAACCTACCAAACATGACTACAAGCTTGAATGTTATAGATGACTATCTATACAGAAGATGAGCCTCCAAAGATTTTTGGGATCCACAGAAGGTCCTAGATCCATTCCCTCAATCTCATTCATTCCAGCCAGAACATTTGTGCCTACGAGCAGACTTGGCAAACATGGCAACCACTGAGTGCCATTCTGCCCCTTCCTCTCTTTGCTCAGCTGTATTATATGGATTTGTGAAGAAAAGAATGTATATAGATTGACCCATTGATATTAAATGCTATGTAATATTTATTTTAAATCAATAATAACATGTTTTTCTATTAATATTAACCAGATGTTAATCCACATACCTATGAACACCTGAGTTTTGACAAAGAAGCTAAATTTATAACATGTTTTTTTTTATTGATGGGAGTTTGGGGTCTTATGACACTTCCCTCCTTGCAGATAAGTTCTGCAGTGGACCCTACCACTTCTGGACACACGCTGGAGGTTGTCTGTATTTGTAGTAGCTGATGTATCCTGGCTGTGTAGAATGCCAGCCAGATTCAGCTTTATGAGTTATTTTCAGTACTTCTCTAAGTAGCTGGGTATGGCACTCCACACCAATTCCTGTCGCTTCCATCCCAGCTTTGGTCTCTCTTTTCTCTGTTTTCTAATACTGGTATGGGATGTTATCTCTTAATATGCACTACCCTGGTTTCTACTGATAGTTTTGTTTCAATAATTATTATGACTCAGAGTATTTCAAGTGTTCTTTTACATTACTTTTCTCTGAAGAAAATCAAGTATCATGCACGTTGCTGAGTCAGTTGTTTGTCATGAGAGGTAAACTAATACACATACAGTGCTTGCTCTTTAATAAGAGCCTGCTTTACTATCACCAGCAATGATAGTATTTATCAATGCACAAGATTTTGAATGGGATTTTTTCCCTTTATCTATTGTTCTTACCTTGGTCCCTTCCTCCAGGGTTCCTGGAATCCTCTATCAACCTGAAAAAAAACCACAGCTCCTTTATGTGGAGACTGATAACACTTCGGAGGAAAAATGTGTGTCAGTGCATGCATGGTTGATGTGTTCAGTGTTAGTGAAGTGTTGGTCACTTCTCCTGAACTCTTGGTGTTGAGCCATGTAATGTGTGAACCCACCCCTCTTGGCTGCAGCTCCAGGTGCAGTTGTTCTGCTCCTGACAGGTGGCTGATGCAGGTCTCTCTGCCCCATGAAGACACCCACCTCCTCTGCAGAAGTAGTGCCAGGAGCACAAAGTTGTTCAGTACAGAAGGGAATGTGGGGTTGATGAGCATGAGGGGACAGAAATGGTCATATCTGTTGTCACTGTGTGCAGGGCCCTGTGAGCATCTTCACAGAGTAATTTATCTCATTTTGTTGTGACTCCCATGAGGTAGTGGAGGGAAGCTGTTGAAGGGATTTTGTAAGTGAGAGCCTTTATGCACCATAGAGTTGAACAAAGGTCACTGCAGCAGTTAATTGGAACTGCATTGAATTGAGCAAGGGTGGAGATCACCTGCCTTCTTGTGTGATGGGAGATAATGAGATCAGGAAAAATTGTAATTATCAAGGAGGGTGTGACTCTCCTTGTGGCAAAAACTATTAATGTATTTTAATGTAGTTAAATTTAATATATTAATGTATTTAATTAAATTAAATAGTGTAATTAAATTAAGGTAATTAATTTAATACATTAAGGTATTATTAATGTATAAAAATTAATGCATTTATTATTTGTCTACTTATTTGTAACACTTGTTCAGATAATCATGGCTTCATAGGTAGCTCATGGCCCTTTCATCGGTTTACTTGCTCTGCTGGCCTTTCTCCTTACAAAAAGCACAGTACCTTAGTAACCGAGCCTTTGGGAAAGAATGAAGTGTGGGCCAAATGGAGGAATACTTTCTCATCGCTATTCTTAGCTGGGTTTACTTTTCTTTCTTTTTTTTTCACTTCTTTGATTTAGCAAATGTTTGACAAGGGCTTTAAAAAATATTAGGAATTTTCACTGGAGTGACATTGGCCTACAAATTAATTTTGGTGTTATAGTCATCTTTACACTACTTGGTGACTATATCACTCATCCCATTAAAAATGCTCACTTCTGTCTCTGCTCAATGTCTTTTTCTCTCTTCTCCCAATCACTTTGAATTTCTTTTACTAAGTCTGAAATCAATCTGTTCTTTCTTTGAAGCTCTCCCAGGACCCAGGTTTTAATTAAAATATAAAGTTGACTTCCTTTTGTTAAGAAAATGACTTTTTATTAGTGAATTCTATTCTTTCAGTTCCTATTCTGCCTGCCCAGCTCCCTCCCACCATGTTCATTCCCTGTCCCTCATACAAACCTTCTCTGCTTATTTACTAGTCTTGGTTTTGTTTAGTGTCTCACAGAGTTTAATCTGGGCCATTCGAGTGTCCCGGGTTTGTAACAAGCCATCAGCTCTTGGTGGGATCACCAGTGGCTACATAACTGGATACCATGCCTCCCCCACCCCCAGAATATGTTCCCAACTGTGTGTCCCTTCTACTGTCTCCTCAGGGCCTGATCCCTGTGGATCACGGTGTGCATACTGGTGTACACTGTGCTGTGAGTTGGCATAGCTGTCTCATTTTTGGCTATTCTTTTGCAGCTCCTCTTCCCACCCTCAGTTCCTAGGCTCTTATGTTATTTCCTCCTGCTGTGTTTCCTCTTCCTTAAGGATGTGATAAAGGTCATTTCCGGGCCCTCTATTCTCAGCATCCTATGCAATCTTGGGCTTTGCAGTTACCTCCTTACTACAAGGAGAAGCTTTTCTGTTTAAGGCTAAGGGTAGCATTTGGCTAGTTGAAGCAGGGCCCCAAGTGTCTTCTCAGTTTTCTCTTCTGATATCAGTAACTATAATTTACCTTTTGTCTTTTTAACCACACTTATTTCAAAGTGATGCATATTAAGCTTACATATAAATATAAGTCTTTCAGTATGTGTGTGATGGGATGACGATATCAGGATAACTTGTATCACCTCAGACAGTTTCCCCTCCTCCTCTGCCTTTGTCTCTGTCTGATTCTCTCTCTCTGTCTCTTTCTGTGAGTGTGCATACACACACATGTATTCTACTGCATGTGTGACAGTGAAAAGTGAACTTCAGAAGTGGGTTCTTTCCTTCTACCCTGTAGATTCCAGGAAGGATAGAACTCAGGTCTTCATTTTGGGCAGCAAGTTCTTTTATCTGCTGAGCCATCTTGGCAGCCCTCTAGGGGCTATTTTGCAAATGTGAATTTGTTGCTGCATAATCATATTTACTCTATTTTGTCAGAGAACAGAAAGTATTGTTCTCATGCAAGTAAGCTCCTGTGCCTTGCCTGTTGCCCATCCTCTCTCCCGTGCCCTTAGCGGTTTCTGATGACTGTAATTTTATACTTCTTTGAGACTGACTAACTTTGGCTTCTACATATAAATGATGTACCTGGCAAATATATTTTAGTACTTGATTGGCCAGAATGTCTTCAGGTCTAATCTGTATGTCCACAAATGACAGAATTTTATTCTTTATAAGGCAAAATAATGTGCCATGGCATATGCACCCATACATTTTTTTTTATATCCTGGTCAGTGGATTCCTCGGATGATCCTGTTGTCTGTCTGTTGTGAGCACTGTGTGGAAAAGAGAGTGTAGGTCTTCTTCAGCATGCTGCTTCTCCTTCCTTTGTGTTTGTCCAGGCTGGGGAGTGCTAGGACAAATAGCAGTTCTATTTCCAGGTTTTTTGTTTTTGAGTATCCTTTCTATTATTTCCTGCAATGGCTGGATTTGCTGTGCTCTTGGTGGGATAAGATTACATTTCATTTAGCTTTGTTTTGCATTTCTGATGCTTAGTACCCTTGGGAAGTTTAGTTAAAGACATGCATGCATAATACTATATATATATATATATATATAGATAGATAGACACACACACACACCCTCATTGGTAAGTTAATGTTTTTGAGACATGAAAGACTCCATTTAGAAAAATTCATTGAAGTATAATGATTCATGCATCTGTGGCATAGAATTTAAAGATTTTTAGTATGTTTGCGGGGCTCTGAGGCCACCTCCCTGACCTAATTTTAGGGCATTTTATCTTATGTGTAGATACACACCCCCAATAGTAGTCCTTCTCTCTTTCCCTCATACAGCATCAGGTCCACACAACTATAGTAAGCAACACATACTTGCTCCTGAGGCTCTTTTTCTGATGCAACTGGCCTAGAAGTGACTACAAAGGTAGGTGGCTCATTGTGGCCCTTAAGACCCATTGCACACTGCAGAGGTTCAGAGCCTGCACTACCATCTGTGGAGCTGCATCTGATCACCTGGAGAAGCTGCTGAAGGAACTCTCCCTCGGAAGGGCAGTTTCTCCAGTGAATGCTGAACAATCCTTAGTGTGTTCCAGACAGCTGCATTTTCCTGCAAAGAACTTTCCTAGAATGCTTTACCACTCACCCTGCTCCCGACTCTCATGATATCAGTGAGGCATTGACTGTATTGGACCTAGGATCCCTAAGTCACTGAGAGCAATCATTTTCTTTGAACTTCAAACTTCCCTAACATTGGCCAGTAGAAATTCTTCCAGCTTGTTACCATGACCGGTTTTTGGTTTTGTTTTTCACATCTTATTTATTTATTGTGTGTAGACACATGCACAATGGAGGAAGGCTCACACACCACTGCAAGTTCCTATGGAGGTCAGGGTCAGCTTGCAACTTGCAGCTGGCTTCTGCTTCCACTCTGAGGGCTGGAAACAGAGTTTAAATTCAGGCTTGTCAGTCTTGCTGGAAGCTCTTTGCCTGCTGACAGGCCTGGCTGGTCCTGCTGTGTCTTTTGACTAGTCCATAAACCCTGATTCCTGGCTTGTTAGCATCAGTTACTCCAGGCTCAGAGTGTATTCTCTCTGTCCTAGATTGGGCCAAAATGAGCTGCTCTATGTAGCATCCGTTTCTTTAGCAGAAAGCACCAAGAAAGCTTCTTTCCAATGTCCTTTCAGTGGACAGAAAGTGAACAGCTAAAGATATTCATGACTTCAGATTGGAGTTTCTCTTTCTAATTTTATGTAGTAAAGGAGTTGCAGGACTGCATCCCCAGTACCTGGCTGCCCACATGGCTAGCTTGTGCCCCGAAATAATTACACAGAAACTGTATTCTTTTAAACACTGCCTGGCCCATTATTGGCTAGCTCTTACATATTGACCTAACCCATTTCTAATATTCTGTGTAGCCCACGAACTGGCTTACCAGGAATGATCTTAACCTGCATCTGCCTGGAATGGGAGAATCATGGTGACCCCTCACTCAGCTTCTGTCTTCCAGGATTCTGTTCTGTTTACTCCACCCTCCTAAGGGTTGGCCTATCAAATGGGCCTAGGCATTTTCTTTATTGATAAGAAATCACTCCCACATCATTTCCCCTTTTTCTGTTTAAACAAAAAAAGAAAGGCTTTAACTTTGACATAGAAAAATTACATATAGAGCTTCGCCTCCCAGATCCCAGAGAAAGGCACTGCTTCACTTTGCTTCTCAGAGGCAGTGCTTTCTTCTGCCACTCTCTTTATTTCTCCGCTTCCTCCTTTCTCTTTCTCTGTCTTCTTCCCCTTCTTCCTCTCTCTCTCTCTCTCTCTCTCTCTCTCTCTCTCTCTCTCCGCCACTCCCCCAATTCTATTCTGTACGATGACAATGTGACTTTTACCTCACACTGCCTTCTAGCTGGGACTAGCCTGCCCTCCACGTGTCTCCCTGCCTGGAACCAGCAACTGCTCAGGGAATTGGCCGCAGTGGCTAGGTACCCTCCACCACAGCTCAGGACCACCACAAGACCAGCCACCACCATTTGGGGACTTACCGTGTTTCTGCTGCCTACTGACGCCTGGGATCTTGCAGCATTGTTTTAAAAAATCATAACAATTGAGTTCTCGTCAGGCTTCCACTGAGAAGCGTCTTCCCAACCCAGAAGGGGGCACTCTTCTCCCTCTTCACCCAAGGCTCCAGAAGAATCTGAAGGAAAACTGTGGCTCTGGCTGAACTACAGTCAGTACTTCCAGGCTGACACTAGTCCCTCTGTGCAGAGAAAAGTCTGAGCAGCTGTGAACAAATAAGCAGCCACCCATCAATTCCTTAGAGAACGTATGAGCAGCTGGTTACAAACAAGCAGCCACCCATTCTTTCCTTAGAGAAGAGTTTTTCTAGTGCCTTTGTTTACGAGCCACCCAAGCAGCAAGGAGACCCGATCCGGGCACCAGGAGAGACATCACTGGGGTGAGTGAGTTTCTGACCATGGCAGCAGCCCGGGACAGGGAACTCAGATGTTTCTCATCCCTCCTACACTTCCTGGTCATCCTGGAGGGGCTATACTGCCCAATATCTCCTCTCTCTTCCTATCCCACCCAGCTTCCATCCACAACCCTCACTCCCCATCTGATTCCCTCCCCTCTGTGACCCCTTAACATCTCCCAGCTCAGTCTGATCGGGCGCTGGGACCAAATCTGAGAATCCGAATCGGGAGGGCATCCGGGAGCGTGGTAGCTCCTTTGTCTCAACAGCCTGCCTGCAGCAAGCAAGGCAGGCCCATGGTTTACGAGCCACCCAGCAGCAAGGAGATCCAATTCGGGCACCAGGAAGGACATCATTGGGGTGCTGAAGAGTTCCATCTGGACAGTCATCCAGGTTTGGGTGCTGAGGGGTTCCAGCTCGATGGGACGGTCCCTGCTTCTACACTGAAGAGATACACCCAGAGACTCAGTCACAGCAAAGACTGGACCAAGACACCAGGCCTCTCCTGGCTCCATTTGAAGGAGGAGATGGGAAGGCACCTATGCAAGACTTCCTCCAACAACCTGAAAGGCAACATGACATCACCAAAATTCAGGGATCCCGAAATAAGAAGAACTGTACACCCTACTCCAGAAGAATTAGAAGAAATCGACTCAAAATTGAACTATATGAAAATAATAGAAGACCTTAAACAGGAGGTGAAAACTGCCATAAACAATTAGAGATTACAAACAAAAAGGTAGAGGAAATGAATAAATTGCTCAAAGATACCCAAGAAAACCAAGAGAAACAAGAAAATGCAATCAAACAGGTAAGGGAAGCGGTTCAAGACCTGAAGAATGAAATGGAAGTAATGAAGAAAACACAAACTGAGGGAAAGTTGGAGATGGAAAATCTGGGTAAATGAACAGGAACTACAGAGACAAGAACTACAAACAGAATGCAAGAGATATAAGAAAGAATATCAGACACTGAAGATACCATAGAGAAAATAAACACACTGATCAAAGAAAACAGCAAAACCAACAAGTTCTCATCACAAAACATTCAGGAAATATGGGACACAATAAAAAGACCAAACCTAAGAATAATTGAAGTAGAAGAAGGAGAAGTGCAACTCAACGGTCCAGAAAACATATTTAATAAAATTATAGTAGAAAACTTTCCCAACCTAAAGAAAGATGTACCTATAAAGGTTCAAGAAGCATACAGAACACCAATAGGCTGGATCAAAAAAAAATCCCCTTGCCATATAATAATCAAAACACAAAGCATTCAGAATAAAGAAAGAATATTAAGAGCTGCAAAGGAAAAAGGCCAAGTTACTTACAAAGGTAAACCTATCAGACTTACACCTGACTTCTCTATGGAAACCATGAAAGCCAGAAGGTCCTGGATAGATGTACTGCAAAAACTAAGAGACCATGGATGAAAGCCCAGACTACTATACCCAGCCAAGCTTTCATTCACTATAAATGGAGAAAACAAAATTTTCCAAGATAAAAACAAATTTAAACAATACATAGCCACAAATCCAGCCTTACAGAAAGTAATAGAAGGAAAATCACTAACCAAGGAGTCCAGCAATGATCACAACAATGCAGACATCTAGAGACCCTTCACCAGCGCAACTCAAAGAAGGGATGCACATGAACTCTACTACTAAAAAAGTGACCGGAGTTAACAACCCCTGGTCATTAATATCACTTAATCTCAATGGGCTCAACTTACCTATAAAAAGGCACAGGCTAAGAGATTGGATACGAAAACAGGATCCAACATTCTGCTGTTTACAAGAAACACACCTCAAACACAAAGACAGGCACCTACTCAGAGTAAAGCACTGGGAAAAGGCTTATGAAGCAAATGGTCCTAAGAAACAAGCAGGTGTGGCCATACTGATTTCTAACAAAGTTGAATTCAAACTTAAATCAATCAGAAGAGATGCAGAGGGACATTTTATACTCATAACAGGAACAATTCATCAGAAGGAAGTCTCAATCCTGAACATCTATGCCCCTAATATAAAAGCACCCACGTACATAAAAGAAGCATTACTAAAACTCAAGGAAGCCATCAAACTGCACACACTAATAGTAGGAAACTTCAACACTCCTCTCCTACCAATGGACAGGTCAATCAGACAGAAACCTAACAGAGAAATTAGAGAATTAAAGGAGGTAATGAATCAATTTGACTTAACTGACATATATAGAATATTCCACCCAAATAGGAAAGAATATACCTTTTTCTCTGCAGCTCATGGAACCTTCTTGAAAACTGACCTCATACTCGGTAACAAAGCAAACTTCCACAGTTACAAAAAATATTAGTAACCACCTGTGTCTTATCAGATCACCATGGATTAAAGTTAGAATTCAACAACAATGCTACCCCCAGAAAGCCTACAAACTCATGGAAACTGAACAGTCAACTACTGAACCATACCTGGATTAAGGAAGAAATAAAGAAAGAAATTAAAGTCTTCCTTGAATTCAATGAAAATAAAGAAACAACATATTCAAACTTATGGGACACTATGAAAGCAGTCCTAAGAGGAAAGTTCATAGCAATAAGTGACCACTTAAAGAAAACTGAGAAAGCACACATTGGAGACTTAACCTGAAAAGCTTAAAGCTCTAGAAAAAAAAAGAAGCAGACTCACCTAGGAGGAGTAGAAGACTGGAAATAATCAAACTGAGGGCTGAAATCAACAAAATAGAAACACAAAAAACAATCCAAAGAATCAATGAAACAAAAAGCTGGTTCCTGGAAAACTCAACAAGATTGATAAACCCCTATCCAAATTAATCAAATGGCAGAGAGAGAATAGGCAAATTAATAAGATCAGAAATGAAAAGGGGGACATAACCACAGACACAGAGGAAATTCAGAGAATCATTAGATCTTACTACAAAAGCCTGTATGCCACAAAACTGGAAAATGTAAAAGAAATGGACACTTTTTTAGATAAATACCATATACCAAAGTTAAACCAGGACCAGGTGAACAACCTAAATAGACCTGTCAGTCGCGAAGAATTAGAAGCTGTTATCAAAAACCTCCGTACCAAAAAGAGCCCAGGACCAGATGGCTTCAATGCGGAATTCTACCAGAACTTCCAAGAAGACCTAATACCTATACTGCTTGAGGTATTTCACAATATAGAAACTGAAGAGTCATTACCAAATTTCTTTTATGAAGCTACATTTACTCTGATACCAAAACCACACAAAGATGCTACCAGGAAAGAGAATTACAAGCCAATCTCAATCATGAACATCGATGCAAAAATCCTCAACAAAATACTGGCAAACCGTATCCAAGAACACATTAGAAAAATTATCCATTATGATCAAGTAGGCTTCATCACAGAGATGCAGGGCTGGTTCAACATATGAATGTCTATCAATATAATCCATCATATAAATAAGCTTAAAGAAAAAAAAACATATGATCATTTCATTAGATGCTGAAAAAGCATTTGACAAAATTCAAATCCCTTTATGCTAAAAGTCTTGGAGAGATTAGGGATACAAGGGTCATACTTAAATATAATAAAAGCTATATACAGCAAGCCGACAGCTAACATCAAATTAAACGGAGAGAAACTCAAAGCCATCCCACTGAAATCAGAAACACGACAAGGCTGTCCACTTGTTGTGGGAGTGATTTCTTATTAATAAAGAAACGGCCTGAGCTCATTGATAGGCCAACCCTTATGTGGGTGGAGTAAACAGAATGGAATGCTGGGAGAAGGAAGCTGAGTCAAGAGTCGCCATGATGTTCACATTCCAGGCAGACGCAGGCTAGAATCTCCCTGGTAAGCACACCTTGGGGTGCTACACACCTTATAAGAAATGGGCTAGTCCAGGTGCGAGAGCTAGCCAATAACAAACTGGAACTATTGGGCCAGGCGGTGTTTAAAAGAATACAGTTTCTGTGTATTTATTTCGGGGCGTAAGCTAAGCCATGCGGGTGGCAGGGTGCCGGGACACACACCGCTCTCCTATTACTACAGAGTGGCACCCAATGTGCTAATGAACTCCATGTAAAACCTGAGAGGGCTTAAAAAGGACAGAGAGAGAATTAAAGACAGTTTTTTGCTGTTTCTGGGTTGCGTACTGCAAATAAATTGTCCTGAATCAGCAGCAGGAAAAAACTGGCTGTTTTAAAATGCCAGCTTTCTGGGCTGTGCCGCCATTGCGATCTCTGTCTGGCTCCTGCGGGAGACAGAGCTTTTGAATGGAATATTTGGACTAAAGTGCTATGGATTGCTTGATGGCAATGTGGACTGCTGTATGCCTGGAACTCTGCCCAGCTCAGGGGCACCAAATGGCTCTGAGCCAGGAGCCGCTCAGCTCCACCATGCTGAACTGAGCCGGTCTCAAGCAGGAACTACCATAATTACTGTGATACAGGCAGTACCGTATTACCTGTACAAGGTGCAACTTAAGTTTTTAAGAAGTGCTTAACATTTTAAGAAATGCTCCTGGATAATAAAACAATTACAGATTCACAATAAAACAGATTCAGACAGACCACTAAATGGATCACAGTGTTGGATGAATGTACGTAGGCTTGAGAGAAAAATAAATATATATATATATAGAGAGAAAATAAAGTTAATGCCTTTATAAAATAAAAAGGTAAAGTCTTTAAAGAGACAGACTACAGATAGTTAAGAGATTAAAATAAATAAAGAAAAATAAGCCACATAAAAATGGAAAATTCACAGAGAGTCTGGATTATGTACATTGTGTTTTCTTTAAAATTTTTTACTGTAAAGGAGCTAAGTACAGAGAGTCATTTCATTATATGGGCTACCAAGTGGAACCAGAATGGATATCATGAGGGTATGACTTCAGAATTTGGGTCTAAGGATATGATGCTTCAGAAAGGGTCTTCTTTTGTTTTCACAGAGGACCAGACCCTATGGATTTCTTCTATTCCAATTTGGTATGATAGACCACGCCCTCCTGAAAGGTTGCTGTGAACACCCTCAAAAAATTACTTCACTCAACTGCCAACTGAGATGACCTGGGCACACAGGTTACACCACGAAAGATCTAATTTACAATGCCCCCATTCAGCAGGAAGCAGTTTAGAGAGAAAAAACTGCGCCCATGTTCCCAAATATTGTTTATAAATGTTCTTTTACATTTAAAGGGGGATATGATATAGATATGAATAATTTGCATTGGTGTGGATTTTAAGATCAATTTTGTTATATGGATATGTATTTCTGATCTTGATTAAGGTATTATGATTGTGTAGTTCATTTTTAAAATATAATGTATAATTAGGAACTATAGGCTGCTAAAGGATAATCATCAATAATGCTCAAGCTTGTAGTCATGTTAGTTAGATTTTTTAGATATGCATAGATATATTTCAGATAATGCATTCTTCATATCTTTCAAAGACTGCAGAATATGGCATTTTAAATGTTTTAATAACTTGGGGTTTTTCATGACAATGAGAAATGTCTGCTCCTGGCAGCACCAATCTACTTCGAGATGAAGATGAGCATTGAAAAGGATTCTTATGGAGTTGGATAGCCATTTGGGCAAGAGAATGTTCTTGCCTGGACTGTTGCATAAACTGGACACAAAGAATCCACAGAGAGAGGACTGCTGAACTTGCCTAAAGGTGAGATGGTCTTTCGGGGTTCCTGATTCATAAAAGAGTCTACGAGACATTCTGCAGGACGCAGGACACAGCAGAAAATGACTGAACTGTCTTTGAAATTTCCTACTTCATGGAAATGTCTGCTGGATACTATGGGCCTGAAGGACAAAGATGGATGCCCCAACGGTACAGAGGAACTTTGGGTGACTGTCTGGGCAGCGAGATGTCTCTGTCATTTCTAGAGTTTTCTTATCTTGTTTTAGTATTATATCCTTCTGGAGTCTTTGATGGAGTTGAAGAATGGATACATAGTTGTAATTTTCCTTAGTTATGATAAAAGATAAAGTAGATATAAATATTGTAACTGTAATTCTTACTTGATAACTGTTTTGCTATATGTAATTTTACTATGTTAAAATGAAAGCCTTCTTTTTTGTTTAAACAGAAAAAGGGGAAATGATGTGGGAGTGATTTCTTATTAATAAAGAAACTGCCTGAGCTCATTGATAGGCCAACCCTTACGTGGGTGGAGTAAACACAACAGGATTCTGGGAGAAGGAAGCTGAGTCAGGAGTTGCCATGATTTTCCCACTCCAGACAGACACAGGCTAGAATCTCCCTGGTAAGCACACCTCTTGGGGTGCTACACACATTATCAGAAATGGGCTAGTCCAGGTGCAAGAGCTAGCCAATAAGAGGCTGTAACTAATGGGCCAGGCAGTGTTTAAAAGAATACAGTTTTTGTGTAATTATTTGAGGTAATGCTAACCATGTGGGCGGCCAGGTGCCGGGGACACAGCCCTGCTCTTTCAACAGTCCACTCTCCCCATACCTCTTCAATATAGGGCTTGAAGTTCTAGCAATAGCAATAAGACAACATAAGGGAATCAAGGGCATTTGGATTGGAAAGGAAGAAGTTAAACTTTCGTTATTTGCTGATGATATGATAGTCTACATAAGTGACACCCAAAACTCCACCAAAGAACTTTTACAGCTGATAAACACCTTTAGTAATGTGGCAGGATACAAGATCAACTCCAAAAAATCAGTCGCCCTTTTATACACAAAGGATATGGAAGCAGAGAGGGAAATTAGAGAAGCTTCACCTTTCACAATAGCCACAAACAGCATAAAATATCTTGGGGTAACTCTAACCAAGGAAGTGAAAGATCTATTTGACAAGATCTTTAAGTTTTTGAAGAAAGAAATTGAAAAGGATACCAGAAAATGGAAGGATCTCCCTTGCTCTTGGATTGGGAGGATAAACATAGTAAAAATGGCAATTCTACCAAAGGCAATTTATAGATTCAATGCAATTCCCATCAAGGTCCCATCAAAATTCTTCACAGATCTTGAGAGGACAATAATCAATTTTATATGGAAAAAAAAACCAGGATAGCCAAAACAATCTTATACAATAAAGGATCTTCTGGAGGCATTTCCATCCCTGACTTCAAACTCTATTACAGAGCTACAGTAATAAAAACAGTGTGGTATTGGCATAAAAACAGAGAATTTGACCAATGGAATCATATAGAAGACCAGGATTTTAACCCACAAACCTATGAACACCTCATTTTCTATAAAGGTGCTAAAGGTGTACAATGGAAGAAAGAAAGCATCTTCAACAAATGGTGCTGGCACAACTGGATGTCAACCTGTAGAAGAATGAAAATAGACCCATATCTATCTCCATGAACAAAACTTAATTCCAAATGGATCAAAGACCTCAATATCAGTCTGAACACACTGAACCTAATAGAAGAGAAAGTGGGAAGTACCCTACAACAGGGCACAAGAGATCACTTCTTATGTATAAGCCCAGCAGCCTAGACATTAAGGGCAACATTGAATAGATGGGACCTACTAAAGCTGAGAAGCTTCTGTAAAGCAAAAGACACTGTTACTAAGACAAAAAGGCCACCTACTGACTGGGAGAAGATCTTTACCAACCCCGCAACAGACAAAGGTCTGATCTCTAAAATATAGAGAACTCAAGAAACTAGACTTTAAAATGCTAATTAACCCAATTAAAAAATGGGGCACTGAACTGAACAGAGAATTCTCAACAGAAGAAGTTCAAATGGCCAAAAAGACACTTAAGGTCATGCTCAACCTCCTTAGTGATCAGGGAAATGCAAATCAAAACAACTTTGCGATATCATCTTACACCTGTCAGAATGGCTAAAATCAAAAACACCAATGATAGCCTTTGCTGGAGAGGTTGTGGAGAAAGGTGTACCCTCATCCATTGATGGTGGGAATGCAATCTTGTGCAACCACTTTGGAAATCAGTGTTTCGGTTTCTCATGAAATTCGGGATCAACCTACCCCTGGACCCAGCAATACCACTCTTGGGAATATACCCAAGAGATGCCCTATCATATTACAAAAGCATTTGTTCAACTATGCTCATAGCAGTATTATTTGTAATAGCCAGAACCTGGAAACTACCTAGATGCCCTTCAATGGAAGAATGGATGAAGAAAGTTTGGAATATATACATATTAGCATACTACTCAGGGGTAAAAAAAATGACTTCTCGAATTTTGCATGCAAATGGATAGAAATAGGAAACACTATCCTGAGTGAGGTAAACCAGACCCAAAAAGATGAACATGTGATGTACTCACTCATAATTGGTTTCTAGCCATAAATAAAGGTCACGGAATGTATACCTGGTGAACCTAAAGAAGCTAAATAAGAATGTGAACCCAAGGAAAAACATATAATTATCCTCTTTGCTATGGGAAGTAGACAAAATTGCCAGGGAGAAAATTGGGATCTTGGAGGTGGGGTGGGATGGGGGGTAAAGGGAGATGGGGAGAGAAAAATGAGAAGGGGAGGACTGGGGGAACTTGGGAAAACAGGATGATTGGGATAAAGGAAGGTTGGACAAGGGAGCACGGAGGCACAATTCTCAGTTAAGTGAGCCCCCTTATGGTGGGCAAAAGACTTGAACCTAGAGTGGCTCCCAGGGGCCCAAGGCGATGTCCCCAGTTAGTTTCTTGGGCAGGTGAGGATAGGGAACCAGAAATGACCCTATCCTATAGCCATATTGATAAATATCTTGTATATCACCATAGAACCTTCATCTGTTGATGGACAGAGATAGAGACAGAGACCCACACTGGAGCACTGGACTGAGCTCCCAAGGTCCCAATGAGGAGCGGAAGGAGGGAGAACATGAGCAAGGATGCCAGGACAACGAGGGGTGCACCCACCCACTGAGACAGTGGGGCTGATCTATTGGGAGCTCACCAAGGCCAGCTGGATTGTGACTGAAAAAGCATGGGATAAAACCAGACTCTCTGATCATGGCAAACAATGAAGGCTGATGAGAAGCCAAGGACAATGGCACGGGGTTTTGATCCTACTTCATGTTCTGGCTTTGTGGGAGCCTAGCCAGTTTGGATGTTCACCTTCCTAGACATGGACAGAGGGGGGAGGACCTTGAACTTTCCATAGGGCAGGGAACCCTGACTGCTCTTTGGACTGGAGAGTGAGGGGGAAAGGAGTGGGAGGAGGGGGAGGGAAATGGGAGGCTGGGAGGAGGCAGAAACTTTTTTTTTACTTTTCTCAATAAAAAAAAGAAAAATTACATATAACAAAACAGTTATTAAGCAAGAATCACAGTTACAATATTTATATCTATTTTATCTTTTATCATAACTAAGGAAAACTATAACTAACTATTCTTCAACTCCATCAAAGACTCCAGAAGGATATAATATTTCCTAAGCAAACAAGAAATCAAAAGCTCTAGGAATGACAGAGACATCTCTCTCACTGCCTGGACAGTCACCCAAAGTTCCTCTGTACCATTGGGGCATCCATCTTCAGCCTACAGGCCCATAGTATCCAGCAGACATTTTCATCAAGCAGGAAATTCCAAAGACAGTTCAGTCATTTTCTGCTGTGTCCTGCATAATGTCTCGCAGACTATCTCATAGGTCCGGAACCCTGAAAGATCATCTCACCTTTAGGCAAGTTCAGCAGTCCTCTTTCTTTGCGTTCTCTGTGTCCAGTTTATGCAATAGTCCAGGCAAGAGCAGTTTCTTGCACAATAGCTATCAAACTCCATAAGGATCCCCTTTGATGCCCATCTTCCTCTTTAAGTAGATTCTCACTGCCAGGAGCAGTCTTTGTCATGAGACACCCTAAATTATTAAAACATATAAAATGCCATATTCTGCAGTCTTTGAAAGATATGAAGAATGCCTATCTAATTGAAATATATCTCTATATATCTAGAAAATCTAACTAATATGACTACAAGCTTGACTATTATTTATGATTATTTATCAACAACCTATATTTCCTAATTATACATTACATTTTAAAAATGAACTACATAATCACAATACCTTAATCAGTGTCAGAAATACATATACATATAACAAGCTTGACCTTAAATTTCACACCAATGCAAATTATTCATATCTATATCATATCCCCCTTTAAATGTAAAAGAACATTTATAAACAATATTTGGGAACATGGGTGCAGTTTTTTTCTCTCCAAACTGCTTCCTGCTTAATGGGGGAATCATTAACTAGGTCTTTTATGGTATAACCTGTGTGCCAGGGTCATCTCAGTTGGCAGTTGAGTAATTTTTTGAGGATGTTCACAACAACCTTTCAGGAGGGCGTGGTCTATCATACCATATTGGAATAGACGCAATCCACAGGGTCTGGTCCTCTGTGAAAACAAAAGAAGACCCTCTCCAAAGCATCATATCCTTAGACCCAAATTTTGAAATCATAATACCCTTATATCCATTCGGGTTTAGCTTGGCAGCCCATGTAATGAAATGACTCTCTGTACTTAGCTCCTTCACAGTCAAAAATTTAAAAAAAAATAGAATGTACATAATCCAGACTCTCTGTGAATTTTCCATTTTTATGTGGCTTATTTTTACTTTATTTCTCTTAATCTATAACTATCTGTACTCTGTCTCTTTAAAGACTTTACCTTTTTTTAAACCATTAACTTTATTTTCTATATTCTTTTTTTCTTTTTTTTTCTCTCAAGCCTACATACATTTATCCAACAGTGTGGTCTTTTATGTCTGAATCTATTTTATTGTGCATCTGTAACATTTTTTTAATATCCAGGAGCATTTCTTAAAATGTTAAACAGTTCTTAAAAACTTAAGTTGCACCTTGTACAGTTAATACGGTACTGCCTGTATCCTGCCCAGTCTAAAGTTTAACTGCACTGTTATCACAGTAATTATGGTAGTTCCTGCCTGAGACCAGCACAGTTCAGCAGGGTGGAGCTGAGCATCTCCTGCCTCAGAGCCATCTGGTGCCCCTGAGCCATGCAGAGTTCCAGGCACACAGCAGTCCACATTACCATCAAGCAAGCCTTAGAGCTTTAGTCCAAATGCTCCATTCAAAGACTCTGTCTCCCGCAGGAGCCAGACAGAGATTGCAATGGTGCCACAGTCCAGAAAGCTGGCATTTTAAAACAGACAATTTTTTCCTTCTGCTGAGTCAGGACAATTTCTTTGCGGCATGCAACCCAGAAACAGCAAAAAACTGTCTTAAATTTCTCTCTCTCTCCTTTTCAAGCCCTCTCAGGTTTTACGTGGAGTTCATTAGCATGTTGGGGGCCACTCTGTAGTAAAAGGAGTGGCGTGGCTGCATCCCCAGCTCCCGGTCGCCCACATGGCTAGCTTGTGCCCCAAAATAATTACACAGAAACTGTATTCTTTTAAACACTGCCTGGCCCATTATTGGCTAGCTCTTACATATTGACCTAACTCATTTCTAATATTCTGTGTAGCCCACGAGCTGGCTTACCAGCAATGATCTTAACCTGCATCTACCTGGAATGGGAGAATCATGGCGACCCCTGACTCAGCTTCTGTCTCCCAGCATTCTGTTCTGTTTACTACAACCACCTAAGGGTTGGCCTATCAAATGGGCCTAGGCAGTTTCTTTATTGATAAGAAATCACTTCCACATCAATTTTACATTTTTAAACATAAAATTTATTTTCAATCTGTACTTTCCCTTTGTAGATTCCTAATAATATTAATATATTCATTAATTTCTATTATTTTAGCTTACAATTTCCTGTAAACATTAGCCTAATGAAATATGTTTTTAATTTCCTGTCATGGGCAGTCTGCTGTAAAAAAAAATATACTGAGAATAACTATTTTCTCTAAGCAATGACATTTTCAGGTGTTCTAATTGAAGTGCAGATGACCAATCTAAAGGGATCTAAATGCAGTTTTGCTCTGTTTCACCTGTCACGACACACTCAGTGTTTGTGTGGTTGTTTATCAGACCACAGCAGAGAGCCCAAGCAGCACATGGCTCAGGTGCATGAGCGATCAGCAGTGGTCATAAATCTAAGGATTATATATATATATATATATATATATATATATATATATATGGGTGTGAGGGTGTGAGCAGTGGCCTGTTCTGTCTGGGGGCTGAACAGGATCCCATTTCTGTCGCACACAGAAAGCAAGGAGTTCCAAGCAGAGGAGTTCCTTCCAGTGGCTGGTTTGTTTCTGAAGGCTGAAATAACTACCACTAATCATTTAGAGCAGTCCCAGAAGCTACAAACTAATTGCTCAAATGTACAAGTCATGTTAAGTATGAAAGTGAAATAATCCTGCTACCTCTTTTTGCCCATCTTCGAATTCTTGTCTGCTCTTCTGTTCAGGTCCTCTTCAAGCGCCATCTCACAGTTCAGCAGCTAAATACATGTCCACGGGGGCACAGAGCCTAGGCTGATCTCACTGGCCCTGCAGAGTCAGAGTCCAGATTTGAGGAGGAGCCCCGCCCTGATGGTCTTGGTGTGGGTCTGGAGTAACTCAGCCTCGGGTTCCAAGGAGCTCCAGGGTCACCCACCTAGACCTGGTGCTGGTTCTGGATCCTGCCGCACCCCCTGCCGGGTCCTCTTGACCCCAGCGCAGTCCCCCACCAGAGCTAGGCAGCAGTATCCACCACTTGGGGCTGGCTTCCAAAACACCAGCTGGGGACTCCTGAACCCCCCGGAGTGACATGGCGGTGTCACGACTTAGTTCCCACTGACTTCGTGGCCTCTGCCTCCCCACGCCACCACCACTACCACCGCCAGTCTCAGGCACCCCAGCAGTAGACTCTTCCCGGGAACCTCCTTCGCAATGTCCGCCAAAATATGTAATTTGGAAGAAGCGACTGAGTTTTGGGGAACGTGGGAAGATGGGGGCAGCAGCCTCAGCCTCTGGTAGCTTCAAGAGCCACAGCAGGAAGGAACTGGAAGGCTCCTGTGGGTTGGGAAGAGCTGGGAACTAAAGTAGCCAGAAATCCTCCTCCCAGGGTCCCAGTGGACAATCAGCCTGGTGGGCGGGATTGGGAGAGCCTGTTGGAGGGGCTGCAAAAGGGGAGGAGCTTCCCAGCTTCTCTGACCTTTGTGGAAAGGCATTGGAATCCTCAGAGACAAGTCTCTACTTGTTCAGGTAGTCTCCATATGGAAGTGTATATGCCTGGATAGTGCACAGTTGGCTTACTGGTGAATCACACTTAAAAGGGTAAGTCAGTGGTGGGTCTGGGCAGGGGCTGGAGGCTGGGGTCCCTGTTAGGTGCTAGGCTGCTGTGGGGGGGGTGGCGGAAAGTGCGACTGGGAGCCACCAAGGCCGGCAGGGTGAGCGGGTGAGCCTTGCACTGCTGGCCGCTGGAATGAGCTCGAAACTGGCATGCGAGCCTTGGCCCACTGTGCCAGCCATCCTGGGGAAAGCAGCTGCAATGAGCATGGAAATAGATTCCCCTGAATGAATAAATAAAGGGGAATCTGTAGTGTAGATAGAGCAGGAAATTTATAGAATAAGAATGAATGGAACTTGGTGTAATGTGAAAGCATTTCTTCTTGTGTGTGGTGTGGAAAATTACTAAGGTGAAATATTAAGAGAACATTTGCCTGCTTGAAGGCTGCCACACCCATCTGGCCCTGCCAGATGTGGGGGCTGCACCCAGCAACCGTGGTAATGAAATAATCTTGCCACACAAGAGGGACCCCCACCCTTCTGTGGTCAGTCGATACTGATAACCTAGGACATATGGTTATCGGAAGGATCAAACAAGGGGCAGTTTTGAACTGACTTAAAAGAGGTGGCTGAAGCAGGACGGTTATCTCACTTCTCACAATGGCTCTGGCACCAGGCCTCCATGGAAAGAGAGATCCTCCTAGCCTGCCTCCCAAAAAGCAGCAATATTAAATGCCTTGCCTAAACATTTAATGCTCTGTCTCCCGAGTATAGAGCTTTATCTTCCAAAAACAGATATTTAGTGCCTTGCATCCAGAATGCAAATCCTCATTTCCGGAGAGTGGACATTGAAGGTCTGTCTCCCAAGAACAGACTAGATACTCTGCCTTTCAGGATGCTTTGCCATCCCGAGAGCAAAGCCTCGTCTTTGAGAGTAGAGAACTAAAGCCTTGTCACCCGAAAAGCCGAGCCAGATACCAGCCTGGAAAATTGAAACCTTATCTCCCCAGCGCAAACTATTGGGTTAAGAGTCAATCTAAGCTACCCAGCCCCCATTGTGGACAAGAGTCCAGCCTGAAGAAATTCAAAAAGCCCTTTTTAAGCCAAGGAATACCAGGTCATATGATGCTATTTCATGTGTGTATAAGATGTTAAGAGAAAAGCATAGATGTGTTAATACATAAGTTTAGTATGTGAAATGTTAAGAGATATTTTATGGATAATTGATAAGATTAGGAAATATTAATGGATAAGTTAAGGTTAAGAAGTGTTTTATAGATAAGTAATGGATAAGTTGTATTAAGGTTAAGAAGTATGTTATAGATAAGTGATAAGTTAGATTAAGGTTATGAATTGGTTTTATGTATTAAGGTTTGATAGGATTAATAATTGTGATATTGAATTGCCTGTGTGTTGCCCATTATCAATCCCCAATGCCTATTAAGATTGTAAACCCCATTGACACATTGGATATTGAAGTTGCTAGTAAAGAATCATCATAAAAACAATTCTCTTGCTTGGTCTGTTCACTCATCGCTCTCTGGGGAGAAGGGCACAGAGTCCTTGAAAGACCCTACAGACCTCCTCCTCAGAACCCGCAGCTAGCATGTTCCTGGGAGAACATTCTGTTTGCTTGAAAGATTCTCAGGATCAGCAGCTAGCCTGCTCTCATGAGAACATCCCATTTGCTTAGGAAAACAGGATGCCTACAAGATAGGATGACTGCAAAACAGGATATCTATAAGATAGGACATCTACAAAGCAAGATGACTGCAAAACAGGATATCTATAAGATAAGAACAGGATGTCTGTTGCCAAACATCCATGCTGGAAGAGGAAAAACAATTCATGCCCCCTGCCTCATTCCGATAACCACGCTTCTGCTTCTGTAAACTTGCTTTTGCTGCCCTCTTTCCTATAAAAAGACCTCCTCCCAGTCTGCAGGCACGCAAGACTTTGCCGCCCTCAGGTATCTGTGTTTACCCAATAAACCTCTTGCTATTTGCATCCTTGTGGTGGTCTCAGCCTGTTTCTTGGCTTCTGGGCGGTCTCCTCCTGAGGGAAGGTCCTCTTTGAGGGTCTTTCATCCTCATAGATATTACTTGAAAAGATCCTGGAGCTGATGTCTCCCAGCTTGTAACAGCAGCCTGAGCCTGGCTCTGGCCACCGGCCACCCCCATCCCCGCGCCTTCCTTGCCGACCTGCCCTTGCCTCAGAGACCACTGGTAAGTGTGGGGGAGGGGCCGAGAGCGCAGCCACTGCTACTGGCAGGGAGAAAACGCCTAGGAATACTCGCAGCAGGCATTCAGACGTCACTCGGGCTGAGATTTTAAAATCCAAATTGCTCTTGGTTGGCATTGGCGGGTGTTTTAGTGCGCATTTGGGCTGTTTACTGAAAGTTAGGTGCTGGGTCTCGTCAAGAAGCAGAGAGAAAGGTAACTGCTGACATGGGGTTAACTCTGTTCCTGCTAAAAGGCTCTGAGGCATCAGAGAACTGGGGTGGCCTCTGCCAGGCTCTGCGTTCAGGAATCAGTAAGTTTGTGCAGGCAGCACCTGTAGAGGGAAAAGAGGATGCCGATTGCTGACCGAGGTGTGGGGCGGGGGGGCGGGACCTGCCAGGGAGGGACAGGTTAAAATGTTGTGTTTGCGTGGTAATGCAGCATCTGAGAAGCCGTGTAAGGACAAAAAGTATGGTAAACTTAAGTCCTGAGAATAAAATCTAAGTGGAATGTAAGCAGCCGATCAAGGAGGGATGTGGCTCAGTGCACAACCTATTGTGCTAAAGCCCCCACGTCAAACAAACAATAAAGTGGGTGTTAGTATTTGCCGTTAGTATTTGGGCATCTGTATTGGCCTGCCTGCTCTTAGAGTCCTGACAGGAAACCTCCTCACCTGTAGCCACTAAGAGCACTGTAGCCACTTCTGCGCACATTTGCTATAGTTCTTTGTAGCAGGTAGGCCTACCAACCAACCTCCCCTTCTCCCAGTTTCTACCTCCCTCTCTTTCCTGCACTCTTGACCCCCAGGAACTAGTCTGCCCCCCTCTTTGCCTCCTCTGCCCCTTCTCTCTCGTCTTCCAATAAACCTCCTATGTGAGCCTTATTGCATGGCGTGACTTCTCTTCACTGCTTTTATATTATTATTATAACAGCGAGTTCTGTTTCACCTGCGAAGGAAGCCAGGGGCAGGACCTGAAAAGGCTGAATGGCTAGTGTCTAGCCCTGCAGAGATGAAGACAGGGTCTGACATAGGCCTGCTTATGATACTAAAATGTTTTGAGAATGGAAGCAGCCTCTACATTATGTTGTGGACCGGATTGCTTATCTTTACTGAAAGGGAGATTAGAACAAGAAAGACAATAGTCGGTATTAACAGAAACACGGGGTTAAACATAAAGCAAGAAAAGTAGATATTAGGAAAACAGAATGACTCCTGTTTTAGAAGCCAAAGGAAACATTTTGAAGAGAGTTAAGGAGCCTGAGATTTCTTGTCAAGCAGCCTGTGAGTAACCATTGAAATAAACATAAGAGATAGCAGTGATGTACTTAGGGACAATGTATAGAAATTTGGCAATCATGGATTGCCTTGTGATGTGGGAATCATATGTTTATTTCTGCATTGCCTTGTTTGAGTGTATTGAATACTTGAAGTTGCATAGGTGTTATCTGTAGAGAGGACTTAAGTATACATGAAAAGCAAATACAGCACACAAGGAAAATACTATTGTAAAGGAACAGACTTAGTAACTCTTCTACTTCAGAATAAAATTAATAATTGTTGCTTAATGAACCACTTGCATTTGGAATATTTTTCTGATATTGAAATCATGAATTAGGTTCTAAGCATGAAGCACAGTTCCATTTCCACTGGTGGTGCTGGCCGCCTCTCCATAAAGAAATTAAGATCCCAGGACCTCCATAAACCAGGTATATATACCCCTCAAACATAAGTGCCTCCAATTATGGTTCTCAGCTGCATACTTACTGTCTAGGGTGAGACAGATGTAAGAAATGGTTATTACAAAAGTTAAGTGATGTCTTAATCTTGTCTCTTCCAGCCGTGCCTGATTGGGGTCATTGAAATCTAAAAGTGGAAGTGATGCTAGGTGGTTTGGTTCATCTCATTGTTTACTAGGCTTGCTATAAAGGATTGTTGACACCCTTCCAATACTCCTTGTTTTCCTCTTTTACTTCATAATTAACTGTTTAAGCAGGCAGTGTGGTATAACAATTTACTAAGATGTTTCCAACTACTAAAGGTAGTAATGAAATCAAAGCAATATTATTTGTTTTGATGGGAAGCTATAAAATTATTTCAAGTATGGAGGGAATAGGGTGTACAAATGAACTTGCTCTTATATCTGAGTGTGGTTGCACACACCTATAATCCTGGTATTCAAAAGATTCCAAGAAGAAGACTGAATGTGAGTTCAAGGCCACTGTGGACAATAAAATAATTCCCCAGCCTACGATCAAGACATAGTTCACAAAGTGACCAACCAAAGAAATTGTTATCATAAACAATAGTTTTCCACTCAGAGTGTTGCTCTTCCAGTTAACAGAAGGCTATTTCTAACCTACTGTGTACTATACTAGCATAACGTCTACATATAAGCTACTTAATCAGCCATTCTGAAGAAAAGAATTCAAACATAGTTGTCAACATATAATCATATTTTGTATTTTCTTTAAAATTCTTATCTATATATAAACAAATTTTAAAATTAAATAGACATAAATTAAAACTTTTAACATTTTAATATTTTCCTGTCTTTTTGCTCCTTCCAATGAAAACAACTACCAAACACTCTGGTGACCTTGAAAATTTGTTATTGGTAGGGAAAAGAGGTTAACATGTTTCCAAAATTACTTGAACTGGTGTTTTAGTATTTGCTTTAAAGAGTTTTTTTTTTTTCTGTTTTCCTTTGAAGTGAAAGGGGGGCAATCTTTGGAAAGCCAAGCAATAAATCTGCATCTGAAAGAAAAGTCTCATTATTTGGTAAAAGGTAACAAAGTTTTTTATTTTACTTAATGAATAGATTCTTAAAACCATGCAGTGATTCCCTAGAGAAAAAAAAATTATTATATTGTAAAAGTGCTTTCAAGACAAAAGTTAGGACCCAATTGTCCTGTTTCAGTAGTTAAGATTCTAGGTGATATGATGTTTGTATAATTCTGCTTGGTATGATGCTAGAGAATTAGATTCAGATTGTTGGACTCTAGTGTCCAAATGCCAAGGAGGAGTCGCCCCCAGAGACCACCTCATAAACCACAGCCAATCCAAAAGCATGAGGATTTTATTAATTCTGTCAGGACAGGGTTTCCCAGCATTCCGGAAGCTGAGAGACCTCGAATAGCTGGTACAGTCTACTTTTAAAGGGGCCACAGAAGTAAGGGGGGTTGTTCTTTTGACTATTCTGATTGGCTTATTTTAAAGGGCTATTACCAATAATTGGCTGGAGAGCTGTTGCCAGATCAGATGAGGTAAGAGGTCATTTTGACCCCATTTCCCAGGGGACCGAACAAAAACATACGTATATGGGTAATTGTTCAGGAACTGAGTACGTGCGAGTGTAGCTGTTAGGTCCTTGGTTCCCAGAGGAGGAGGGGAAGCACTATAGCACAGAGGCAGAGAGGATTTAGAATTGTCAAAAATGGCTTCAGGATTTTCTTAAAGTCTTACAAGATCACAGTTCCATTGTCATAAGGTGATGCTCAAGTCTGGTCTGTGTTCTGTACCTAGTTCTCAGAAACTGTAGAATCAGATGGTAAAAGTGGAGCCATCCCTAGTTCAACATTGGAGTCTTTTACTCTCCAAAGGTTAAGAATGACTTCAAAGAGCTTTGGTTATACTAAGTCTGTCAGTATTAATTATATTAGAAATTAGTTCAACATTGGAGTCTTTTACTCTCTGAAGTTTAAGAATGACTTCAAAGAGCTTTTGTTTTACGTCTAAGTCTGTCAGTATTAATTATATTAGAAATTAAACTAAGAAAATGTCAATATAAACTCAATTTAAAATAACAATCTCATTATGTGCTTCCAAAAATAAAATGGCTTTATTTATTTATTTGCTTGTTTGTTTGGTTTGGTTTGGTTTTTGGAGACAGTATTTCTCTATGTAGCCCTAGATTTCCTGGAACTCACTCTGTAGACCATGCTAGCATTGAACTTTGAGATCTACCTATCTGTGCCTCCCAAATGCTCGGATTAAAGGTGTGTGCCACCACTGCCTACAATGCTTTTAATTAAAAAAAATTCTGGGTGAACAAGATGGCTCAGCTGGTAAAGGCACTTATCACCAAGACCTGCTTTCAATCCCGAGACCCACATGGTAGAAGATAACCTACTGCTTCAGGTTGTACTCTGACTACCAGCTGCTGCTCTCTCTCTTTCTCTTTCTCTGACTCTCTCTCTCTCTCTCTCTCTCTCTCTCTCTCTCTCTCTCTCTCTACACACACACACACACACACACACACACAAATAAATAAATGTTTTGCATTGGAAATGTTTTAATTTTATTACAGTTTCATTGGGCAGCCAAACATGGTCTCCCACTTTTAAAGTCAGATCCCTTTAATAGCTGACTAATGAAAGATGGTTAGAATCTATGTCTGCGACTGCATTCAGACTGTCGTGGCTGCCAATCTCTAGGAAGCAATGTACGCATGAAAGGATGAGAGTGGAAAGAAGAAACAGCATTTGAGTTTTGTTGTAGTGATACACCTTGGAGAACATTTTCTAGACTAGATCAGCAGTTGTCTGGATTGGAGGTGGGGAAGTTTGATACAGATTGACAGGAAGCAGTCTGTTATTTGTATGCACTGGGGTATGACCTCACCTTTTGTACTTTGAATCCCTTGTGTATAAGAATGGAGATAGGTTGAGTGGTGGTGCACACCTTTAATTAGGCAGAGGCAGTCTAATCTCTGAGTTTAAGGCAGCCTGGTATACAGACAAGTTCCAAGACAACCAGAGCTACACAGAAAAACCTGTCTCCCCACAAAAAAAAGAAAGAAAAAGAGGAGAGATAATGGGAGATGGCTCAGTAGTTTAGAGTCATCCCATTTCTACCAGAGGACCCATATTCAGTTCCCAGTACTCATGTTAGGCAGAACACAACCACCGATCCCAGAAGCTGAGTGGCCAGGCACTAGAGAGACATTTAACTTCTACAGATGCTTAGACCTAATGGGCAATCCTCTCCTCGGGCTCCCTCCTCAGGCTCTCTCCTCAAAATGCACTGAGCTCTTGTATCCTCTCCTCTTATATTCCTCTCTCCATCCAGTCCTATCACTCCTGTCTTCACCTCTCTAGTGCAGGGATTGAAGGTGTGGGATCACCTTTGCAGGAGCTCTGTTGCTCTTTTAGACATTCAGTCCCTGTAACCCAGGGTGGCCTTGAACTAACAGATCCTCCTGTCTCTGTCTCCTGAGTCCTGGGATTAAAGGTGTGTGCCACCACTCCATGGCTTCTAGTGTTTTACTCTGCACTCTGATCTTCAGGCAAGCTTTCATTGTTAAAACACAAACAAAATATCACTACAGTTATTGGGCCTCCAAACTCAAGTCCTCCTGCTTGTATAGTAAGCATTTTATCCACAGAACATTTTCCCAGCCTATTGATATTATTTAAAATTCTGTGTTTTGTTTATCTCCCCCATTGGTTTCAAATTGCATTCATAAACATTAGGGAAAAGTTCCCATCTTGACAATATTTAAGATTATCATTTGGGGAAGTATTAATTTTCTCATTTATTCATCTGTTTCTTCAGTAAGATATAGCTTTCTTAATATCAAGTACCATATTTTTAAGTTGCATTTGTTTTGATGTTTTCTTAACTATATTTCTAAGTTTTTAATGTTGAGACTTGTAGTGATATTTTAAGACTTTCTTGTCTCACCACTCTTAATGAACTATCTTACCTCCATTCTAAATTATTTTCTGTTACTACCACTGTTTACAAAGAAAGGGGTTTTGGTGTTTTAGTCATGATATATTCAGATCAAAGGTAGTGTTTTTCTTACAGAAGTGGATCTGCTATTATCTCAGAAATGGCTTTTGAAACCAGGCTTAGTTATTCCAGCCTGTAATCTCATCTAATTAGGAAGCAAAGGCACAAGAATCACAGCTTCCTTTCCTTACAGGTGCTCTACAAAGAGAGGTTTAGGCTAGCCTGTGCAACTCAGATCCTGTCTCAAGATAAAAAGGAAAAGAGAACTTAAGAATAGCTCAGTGATAGGTTGCTGGTCTAGCATACATAAGACTGTTAATTCAGCTGCCTCCAACAAAGTTACTGCTGAATGGTGAAGGAACAGAGTGATAGGGAGCTTGTCTAAGCAAGTACAAGATCTTGACATAATGGTTGTAGGAACTATTGAAAATGTCCCTTAAAATATTATTTTTATTTATTTATGTGTGTGAATCTCTGTGCGAGGCCAGAAGAGAGCATTGGGTCCACTAGAATCAATGTCACAGGCATTTGTGAGCTATACAACATGGGTGCTGGAAACAAACTTGAGTCCTCAAGAAAAGCACCAAGTACTTTTAATAATTTGAGCCTTCTCTCCAGTTCTGAAAATGTTATCATTCTCTTCACCTCCATATATAATATTTGAATGATGGCCTCTGTTTGTCCATTATTTGTTATTTTTCTCTGATCTCAAATTGCTTCCTAGTATTGTATAAGTGGCTTGATAGTTTCTCTCATTCTTCACTATGCCTCTTTTCCCAGAGCTTTGGCACACAGTCTGTCTGCATAGCAGCACTTTGACCATGGCCCCATCTCTTTTAGAGACTAAATAACATGGTTGCATGAGCGTCAAAATAATTTTTTGTTGGGCCTGGCTTGGATCTCCTGTGCCCTGAACAATACTCAGAAATAGTATTTTTTTGTGTGGTTTATTTGACTTTTATTTTATGTGCATTGGTGTGAAGGTATGAAGTGTCAGATCCTCTGGAAATTTATCTTCAGACAGTTGTAAGCTGCCATGTGGGTGCTGGGAAGAGCAGTCAGTGCTCTTAACCACTGAGCCATCTCTCCAGCCCCCAGAAATAGTATTTTGTTACAGAATACTACCTATACTGGTGGGAGCTACATTATATAGTTTTAGCTGAAGACCCTGTCCCTAAACAATGTTAGCAATGGGCTTGAGAGATCACTTGGTTAGGAGAACTTCTATCCTTCCAGAGAACCAGAGTCCCAGAAACCACACCAGGTACTTCTTAATTGCCTATAACTCCAGCTACAGGGAGTCCAGTGCCCTCCTCTGACCTCACAGGACACTGTATATATAATAAATAAATCTTTAAAAAGAATGAATATTACAAACTATCTATTCTACCAATCTAATGTGTTGTTTGTGTACTATTTAGATTCATGGTGCCATGTAAGAAACCACACCTTTATTTGATGATGGGCAGCCTTGGGGAGAAGAAACTGAAGATGGGATTATACGTAATAAGGTACTATATATTACTATAAACAATATATAAAGAGTATGCTTTTATATTCTTCAGTAAAAGGTATTCTTTTATAGAACTTGTCTTTTGCTTTCTAGGAAATTTCTGAGGTTGATTTTTTTAAACCAGATTTAATTCATTAATTTTTTCTGTGTAAAATCCCTCATGTGGTGGCCACAGCTAGATCCTATGTCCTCTGAGCATAGACTCTGTTGCGAGTTTTCACAGATGGTCAATGTATTCCCAGTAAGTCTCTTTCCAGAGGTTAGGGGTCAGGTAACTATAGGTCATGGAGATGGCCTCAAAGGTAGCCTTGGCAAGGTTGCCCAAATTCTTACTACATATTCCTGACTGTGCTAGAACTTTCTAGGTGGACCAGGCTGCTCCAGACTCAAAGAGATGTCCCTGCTTGGCTTCCAAATGCTGGGATTGACAACATGGAAAGCCATTCCCAAGCAAAATGCATATAAAACAGATCAATCTAAAGGAAAAAATTTGTAGTAAAATAAAATTGTTCTGGGGCTAGAGAGATGACTCAGAGGTTAAGAGCATTGACTGCTCTTTCAAAGGTCCTGAGTTCAATTCCCAGCAACTACATGGTGGCTCACAATGATCTGTAATGAGATCTGGTGTGTTCTTCTGGCATGGAGGTGTACAGGGAGAAAGAACATTGTATACCTAATAAGTAAATAAATCTTTTAAAAATTGATCTTTAAAAAATTACTTAGTGTGCCTACTATTGAAATGACATTATAACTTCCTAAAATTACTAACCACAAAACTTAATGTTAACTAAAAAATGCAAATTTAACCATGTGCACCCCTTTAATTCCCACACTCAGGAGGCAGAAGCAGGCAGATCTCTGTGCGTTCATGGCCAGCCTGTTCTGTATAGTAAATCCCAGACTAGCCAGGGCCATATAGTGAGACTTGTCTCAAAAAGAAAAAGAATTGATAGAAAGAAAGAAGTGTATTGGAACTAGTATATGTGTTATAGATAAGATTTCTTTTCCTCCTGTTTCTTACTTTAATGTAATTATTTGTCAATACAAAACATAGCTATTTGGTGAGGAGAGGGGTTAGAGAATTGCTGGGACTTAAATCCAAGGCATCTTGCATGCCAAAAAGTCCTCTTAAATTATTCAGACTGTACTTAAACTACTCTGTACTCAAGGAAAGCCTTGAACTCACAAACCCTGCTTTTGCTTCACAAGTAGCTGAGACTACGAGATTGGCACATATTGACCCTTAAAATACTGCATGTAGGTTGTTCTGGTTTATTTTGTTTTGGTTGCTGTAGTTAGACATATTGTTACATAGCTCAGTTACCACTTCCAAAATTAGTTGTGCTAATGTAATAAACAGTTGGGTATGGTGGTACACAATCATAACCTCTGCACACAGAAGATTAAAAAAATGGGAGATCATAAATGCCAAAGAGAAAAGTATTTATTTGTTGATGAGGTTTCTGTCCTACCCAGTTCCTGCAATCATTAAGTCCCAAAGAAATCATACTACATTAGTTATAAACTGATTGGCCCATTAGCTCAGGCTTCTTAACTCTTATAACTTACATGAGCCCATAATTCTTATCTGTGTTAGCCACATGGCTCAGTACTTTTTTCAGCAACGTAGTCACAACATGCTTCTGTGTCTAGACAGGACTGCAAAGGGAGCTTCCCTCTTCCCAGAATTCTCCTGTTCTCATTGACCCAAAATTACTTCCTGTCAGTTGTCCTGCCTATAATTCCTGCCTGGCTACTGGCCAATCAGTGTTTATTTAAAACATAATTGACAGAATATAGACAATTGTCTGGCACCAATTATTTTTAAAACAAGTAAGTATAAGTTCATACCATATGCTTTATCAGAACATGAAATACATGGCAAGCCTCACTGTATTCTAAAATACAAACATTAGCTCGAGAATGAACTTTAGATTATGCCTGTTGCCTGATATATATTAAGGACCATAGGCATCTCAGAATAATAATTGCTTTGTGCACTAGTTTTAACTGTGCTTGATAAAGCCTGTCTCACAAAACGAAAGTGGTAATCATTCTAGTCTCATTTTTTATCAATGCCTGAGAAATAGTTTAAAGTTACATTAACTGAATAGCATGGTATCAATGACCTGTTTTGCTTAGAGTGTATATGTGTACATTCATGCGTGTCACATGCACATGTGAGATCAGAGGACAACTTTCAGGGATTGACTCCTTCTCCCACTATAGACCCTGAGTCTCAAACTCAAGTGGGCAGACTTGCAGAGGAAGTACTTTCACTCACTCAGCTGTCCAACCAACCCACCTCTTTGTTTTAAACAAGAATGAACATGCCACATTAAGCAGTGATCCAAGCTGCAGAGGCTGCTGGAGAACCTTTTACACTTTCCTCTTGAGAATCCTCAGGCTGGAGACGGAGCTCTTTCAGAGCACTTGCCTGAAGCATTCAGAGCCCTGGGCTTTGTCAGCCCCTTAGCAGTAACAGCAAAGCTCCTAGGGAAGAGCCTACCATGGCAGGACATGTACAGTGGTTTACATTTCTAGCACAGTTTATCACAGGATAACTCAGTTACTGGTCATCAGCTTTGTGGGACTAAAAACTACTTAGGATTCAAACTTACCATACCTAAGGAAAATGATTTACAAGACAGCAGACTGAAGTGGCATGAAGGTATAGGCATTTGCCACCAGTGGGCTCCCTTTCTGGTTAGAGGAATGTTTACTCCCTATCTAGGCTTCTCTTCCATATCAACAGGGTAATGAGAGGGTTTCTTAGTAAGCACAGTATTGGTGAAAAGGGTACGTGTTTGTCTTGGGAAATATGTACTTTTTCTAGGCTGTAGAAGACTGATTAGCCATTTTCAGAGTCACCTGTTGTGAGACACTATGATTCCAACATTCAGGGAGGCTGAGGAAGGAGAATCACCAGTCAGAGACCACACTGGGCTATGTAGTGAGTTCCAAGGCAGGCTGAACTACACTGGTCAAAATGCTTCCTGTTTGAAAATGGAGAGTTACTCTCTCTTGGGACACAGCTCTAATAGTCTCCTCTTAGGGCTGCATCTTCCATGGCATTATTCACATGAAGTTTCTGAGTTTTGTAATTAGTCCCTGTCTGTCTAATTGGAATTAGACTGAAGTGATAAGAGCAGCGGGGCTGTGTCCCCAGCACCCTGGCCGCCCACACGGCTAGCTTTATCCAAAATAATTACATGGACACTGTATTCTTTAAAACACTGCTTGACCCATTACTATCTAGCCTCTTCAAGGCTAATTCTCACACCTGGACTAACCCGTTTCTAATAATGTAAGTAAGCATCCCAAGGTGTGTTGCAGGAGGTCTTTCCGCCCCTCCAACCAATAGCTGCTGAGATACCAGCCAATTGGGGCGTGGTTTCTCTCCATTCATAAAGCCTCTATTTCCTTCCGCTCGCTCTCTTGACTGCTGCTCCACTGGCGACTAGACCCCCTTTTCTGGTTGTGCAGAGAGCTGTTGTCTGGGATCGTGATCTGTAAGTTTTTCCTCTTTAAATAAATACTACCCTAGTAATAGTAATTCCAAACTGGTGTGGCATTGTTTGTGGATTACGCCTTCACCTGGCGCCCGAACATTTGGCTTTTAGGACCCCCCCCCTTGGCTGCCGGCCGCAAGTTCAGCTTGGCGCGAGCGAGCCCTCCCTTCCTCTGCCGGGGCTTGCACCTTGCGGCCGTGTGGCTTGTGCCTTGCGGCAGCCTTGTAGCTTGTGCCTTGTGCGTGGAGCCAGCAGTTTAACTTAAATCATCATGCACTGGCTTTAGTTCGTGACTTAGGCCCCAGTGCCGAGTCCGAGATACACTTGGCCTTAAGGCCCATAATATCCAGAGAGGCAGGACGATCTCTGAGGCCGGCCAGGTGGTGGTGGCATACGCCTTTAATCCCAGCACTCGGGAGGCAGAGAAAGGCGGATTTCTATGAGTTCGAGGCCGGCCAGGCGGTGGTGGTGCACGCCTTTAATCCCAGCACTCGGGAAGCAGAGAAAGGTGGATTTCGGTGAGTTCGAGGCCAGCTGGATAATAGGTAATATGGCAGTTTTTGTTTCCAACATGACTTTCACTGTTTGGGCTACCAATACAATGGGTCTTATCCTGCAAAATTTATATGACTATGAGGATAATTTAATTTACTGGGTACTATGTTTTAGTATTCTTTTGAATATTCTATCATTTAGGAAGATTATGGTACTCTCAAGAACTCATGCAGGTCAGGAGATTCAGGATTCAAAAGAGGCAATAATAAACACAATAATAAAAAGACTTGAAATGCTTGAAAAAATGATTGGAACTGGTGAACAGAGTAATAAGGCACAAGGACAGGATACAAAGCCAACACCAGCTATTAGAACTGGCTTACCCAGGGTTTTAGCGGCATACCCTATACTTAATTCTGACAAAGTATCAACTTCTAAAGGCTCAAAGGGAGTCAGAGAAGCTAGATGGATGCCAATAGCAATGAATGATCTGAAAGAAATTAAACAGGCTATTGTTAATTTTCGCTTGCAAAATGCATATGTAAAGAAAATGATAAGAACTTGGGCTTCTAATGCTAGAGCCACCCCCTATGATTTCCATCAGTTAGTGTCTGCAGTTTTAGATAAGGGACCTTCCTTGATGTTTGGAATTTATTTCAGAGAAGAATCCAAACATATGGAACAGCAAGGAAGAGCAAAAGGTGTCGAGGTTTCCCAAGATCAAATTCTTGGTGCAGGAGAATATGCTGATCCACAGGTCCAAGCTCTTTATGACAATGAAGTACTGCATTTATGTCACCAAGCAGCTTTAAATGCTTGGAATAGGATACAAGATCCAGCAAAAAGGGTTGAATCATATACCAGAATTAGGCAGGGACAGAGAGAACCCTTTATTGACTTTTTGCAAAGATTAATTAAGGCTCTGGACGTAGGGGTACCAGACCCGGAATCTAGACAAATACTTCTTGAATCTCTAGCGTTTGAGAATGCAAACATAGAATGCAAAAAGATAATTGGGCCTTTAAAGTCTAGATCAGCACCTATGGATGAATGGATTAAGCATATGATGAATGTTGAGACATTTAGCTATAATGATGAATCTTGGGTAGGAGAAATGATTTCCACAGCAATGAGGAGACATCAAACTGCCAGGTGTTTTAATTGTGGTAAATTAGGACATCTGAAAAGGGATTGCAGGCACAGAATTTCTAGGAATAATATCTCCTCTGGGAATGACAAAAATAGGGGACCTAGGCCTTCAGGTATATGTAGGAGATGCAGTAAAGGCCGTCATTGGTCCAACGAATGCAGGTCAACAACAGACAAACAAGGCAACCCGATCCCATTGGGAAACTCCTTGAGGGGCCTCTCGCAGGCCCCCAAGCCAACAGTGGCCCAGTCATTCCCAGTCACAGTGGAGAACGTGCCTCACCAAGAAATCTAAAAGCTCCAATTTCTGCTGTAAAAAGTAATACTAGTCTAAATGGTGAATTACGTGTGGAAGATGAGACAAAAAACACAGTAGGACAGAGTAAACGTATATTTTGGCAGACTTTTATTAACGACCAAAGATCAAAGCTAAAAGTCTGTATAAATGGCACTTTTATTGAAGGCTTATTAGACACAGGTGCAGATGTAAGTATTATTACCCCAGAATCTTAGCATCCAAATTGGCCCCTTCAAGAGGTAGATGTTCAGTTTCTGGGAATTGGAACCCTATCTCGTGTAAAACAAAGCACAAGATGGGTAAAATGTATAGGGCCTGAAGGGCAAATAGGAAGACTAAGGCCATATATAGCAATATTGCAATAAATTTATGGGGCTGTGACCTGTTACAGCAATGGAATACCCAGATTAACATTCCTGCAGTTCCAGGAACTCATAATTCTGGGAAAGATATGATGAGGTATTATGGAAAAAGGTCACCAGCCATTCAGGCTGTACAAGAACATATAGAAAATACCAAACCTTTAGAGGTACCAACAGCCCTACCTTTAAAATGGCTAACTGAGAAGCCAATATGGATCAAACAGTGGCCTCTAGCTGAAGATAAATTACAGGCATTGGAACAGCTGGTGCAAGAGCAATTAGATGCTCACCATATTAAAGAATCAACCAGCCCTTGGAATTCTCCTGTGTTTGTTGTAAAAAAGAAATCTGGTAAATGGAGAATGGTGACAGATCTAAGAGCTGTCAACAAAGTAATTCAACCTATGGGCCCACTACAATCTGGAATTCCTTTGCCTTCTCTATTACCAAAAGGATGGCCTCTTATAGTTATTGATTTGAAAGATTGTTTTTTCACTATACCGTTACAAAAAAAGGATAGAGAAAAATTTGCCTTCACAGTGCCTACTTATAATAATTCTCAGCCTAATAGGAGATATCAATGGACTGTCCTCCCACAGGGTATGCTCAATAGTCCTACATTGTGCCAATATTTTGTAAGTAAGCCATTGGAAATAATTCGTAAACAATTTCCCAAGTCCATAATTTATCATTACATGGATGACATCTTATTATCTGATTCAAATAAAGATACTTTAGAAAGGATGTTTGAAGAAGTAAAGAAAGTCTTGCCTAGGTGGGGATTACAAATTGCCCCTGAAAAGATTCAAAGAGGAAATTCTATTAATTACCTAGGTTACAGAATAGGGTTAGAGAAAATTAAAACGCAAAAGGCACAAATTAGGAGAGACCGGTTAAAGACTCTTAATGACTTCCAAAGATTGGTGGGAGACATTTCCAGTCTACGACCAGCTGTTGGGATAACACCTGATCTAATAGTTCATTTAAACAAAACCTTAGATGGTGATAAAGATTTGAATAGTCCAAGAAAACTGACAGCTGAAGCAGAAAAGGAACTGACAATGATTGAGGAAAAATTACAGGAAGCACATGTGGATAGGGTGAACCCAAATCGTAGCTGCATCCTAGTCATATTGCCTTCCAGAATCTCTCCTACAGGGATTCTAATGCAGAGGGAAGATATAATTTTAGAATGGATATTTATACCTAATAAACCAAGTAAAAAATTAAAAACTTATGTGGAAAAAGTCTCTGAATTAATTATAAAAGGTAAGCTGAGACTTCGTCAACTAGCAGGTATAGACCCAGCAGAAATTATAGTGCCTTTTACTACTGAAGAAATAAAAATGTTTTGGGAAGACAATGAACCGTGGCAAAGAGCTTGTGCTAATTTTTTGGGAGAAATTAATAGCAACTATCCCAAAAGTGGTAGACTTAACCTCATAAAGAGAACTTCTTGGATTCTTCCTAAAATTGTACGTGATGCTCCAATAACTGGAGCCCGTACGTTCTATACTGATGCAAATAAATCAGGGAAAGCAGGTTACAAGTCAGATGAATTGAGTAAGGTGGAACAAAGCCCTTATAATTCTGTCCAGAAGGCAGAATTATATGCCATTCTTATGGTGCTAAGGGATTTTAAAGAACCTCTTAATATAGTTACAGATTCACAATATGCAGAAAGAGTTATCTTGCATATTGAAACCGCTGAATTTATACCAGATGACACAGAGTTGACTTCATTGTTTATCCAGGTACAAGACATAATCAGGAACAGGCTTTGTCCGATGTACATAACACACATCCGGTCCCATACAGGTCTGCCTGGTCCTCTAGCACAAGGCAACGCTGAGATTGATCAATTATTGATTGGAAGCGTGTTGCAGGCCTCGGAATTTCATAAAAAGCATCATGTCAATAGTAAAGGCCTAAAGAAAGAATTTTCCATTACTTGGCAACAAGCTAAGGACATTATAAAGAGATGTCCTACTTGTCCTTTCTATAATTAAACACCGTTGCCTGCAGGGATTAACCCAAAGGGTACTAAGAAAAATGAAATCTGGCAGATGGATGTGTTCCACTCTATGGAATTTGGTAAATTAAAATATGTACACAACACCATGGACACGCATTCAGGTTTTCAATGGGCTACTGCCCTGAGCTCAGAAAAGGCAGATTCATTAATCATACATTTATTGGAAGTTATGGCCATCATGGGTATACCTGCACAAATAAAGACAGATAATGGCCCAGCATATGTATCTAAGAAAATGAAATGCTTTTTTGATTATTATAATATAAAACACATTACAGGTATACCAAATAATCCTACAGGTCAGGCAGTTATAGAAAGATCAAATCGTACTATAAAGGATATGCTGAACCAACAGAAAGGGACCGAAAATACCCCCAGAAATAGATTACATAATGCTTTATTAACCTTGAATTTTCTTAACGCTAATGAGAAAGGAACGACAGCAGCAGAAAGACATTGGATAATGGAAAAGTCTGCTGAACTAAATCAACCGATTTATTTCAAAGATGTGCTGACCTCTCAATGGAAGCCAGGAGATGTGCTACGTTGGGGAAGGGGTTTTGCTCTTGTTTCCACAGGAGAAGAAAAATTGTGGATACCATCAAAATTAATAAAGTTTCGATTTGAAGAGGAGAAACCTCTTGGAAAGGAGAAATGACAACTCATCCACAATGATATTCATACAGGTGGTAAGAAAAACATATAGAATGGGGGCAGGGTTCTGTTCTTATCTCCACAGGAAAACACTCACCTTTGAAAAATTCAAGGGACCCTGGATATTTGGATACTGACAGATGGAAAAATACCTGTTCAATAGGAAATATCAAGAAAACTGAATGGGTAAGTAAAATATAATAAACCATATTTCTAAATTTATAGAGCTGGTTTTGAAGTTGGACTCTGGCTCAGTCCCTCTCCAATTCCAAGCCTGTTCGTAAGAGAAAAACCCAGAGTTTCTGGAGTTTCTGTCTCATGTCAAGAGCCGTGATATGGGACAGAAAGAAATATAAGTTTAGAAAACATCTTTGCTTTTCTTCATATCTATCATACCTTTCATTGAATATATCTATCATGCCTTTCATTGAATATATGTATATATATATATATGTATATATATATATGCCTATATATGTCTATATGATTAATGTTTAAGTTTTTTACAATAAACAATGAGTCTTTTCTGAAGTGACATTTGAAGTTTCCAGGAAGAAGATGGGGCCCCACAACAACAACTCTACCTGGTTGATATGACGTCATGATACTGATAGCGCTACTACAAGACCTGTTTTGGGTACCAGCTGCACAAGAAGATCCCAACTTGGTTAGCTGAAATGGTGCACATCTTGTACAATATTCTGGCCAGACCTCCACAAAATACTCAGAGACTATTTGCAATTTTAAAAGACATTGATCTTGAAATTTAACCATCATTTTACTTTCACAGGATCCCCCAGAAAGAACGTCGCCCCCATGACAGCTGGAAGTAATTCTAGAGGATGACGTCTCCTCTCCCAGTAAAGTTTACCCCTGGGTTTAGGGACATCATTTAGGGGTTGGGTGGTTGGGAGAGAAATTTTATAAGCTCAGGGATCATTTTGAAAAAAAAAGAGAGGGATGATGGGATAATAGATTTGTAATTGTGAGTTACAATTTTTAGACAAATATATTGGTATTGATTCTTGTATATTGATACAAAGTTAAATTATATTGACTATTGTATGCATGCATGTTTCTACCTCTGTTTAAAATATTTTTTATGTATTGACATATATTGTATCAATATATATTGTATATAATTACCATATTGCAATGTATATTTGTACATTGTTTAAATTTGGAGGTCATTATCCTCATTTGTTACACAGATGTTTATTGTCTTAGCCTTTAAGTTAGATAGATATTGAGAATTATATAGATTAATAGTCATCTAAGTTTGCCATTTATTATTAGACTAATCAGGTTATTTAGATATATAGAGATTATACTCAGTATAGATAGATGATCTTCAACCTCTTCAAAGAGCTGTAGAAAATGGCCTTTAATCTAACTCAGAGTTTTGTGGTAGTGAGACACAATTGCTCCTGGCAACACCGCTCTATTCCCAAGAGAATGTTGAGCACCAAAAGACACTCCACCTGGAGCCTTTCTTTTTGACAGAACTGGCCTTGGGGCAAAGAAATGCCCATACCTCAACCACTGACAGAGATACAGAGTGTACATCAATGGATAAAACAGTACTGTCATATCCCGCCAAGACAGGGTAAGATAGTTTTGAAAAGTTGCTTGCCTTTGAAAATGGTATGTCAGTTATGTTAGGCCTTAGCCAAAGTTGGTTGCTTCAACGCTGCAAACGTGACTTTGGGTGATTGCCCAGGTAGCTAGTTGTCTCTGTGATTTGTTGCATGTTTTGGAAGTTGTTTTACTGAACTTCCTAATTACCCAGGTAACATTATTTCCCTTCTCAGATTTTTGATGGGGTTGAAGACTATATAACTATAGTTACTTTTCTCTCATGACTTGGCCAAGTTATTTATTATACAAGTCCTAAGCTAGTTAGAATAGGATATTTGTACTTATTGTATATAATTTCATAGTAGGTTTAGAACTCTCTTACTTAAACAAAAGGGGGAGGTGTTGCAGGAGGTCTTTCCGCCCCTCCAACCAATAGCTGCTGAGATACCAGCCCATTGGGGCGTGGTTTCTCTCCATTCATAAAGCCTCTATTTCCTTCCGCTCACTCTCTTGACTGCTGCTCCGCTGGCGACTAGACCCCCTTTTCTGGTTGTGCAGAGAGCTGTTGTCTGGGATCGTGATCTGTAAGCTTTTCCTCTTTAAATAAATACTACCCTAGTAATAGTAATTCCAAACTGGTGTGGCATTGTTCGTGGATTATGCCTTCAAAGGTGCGCTTACCGGGAAGATTCTAGCCTACATCCATCCTGGGTCAGAGCTTCATCGCGTGTGTCTTGCTCTGAGAGGAGCTGCATGATTTCTGAGCTCACTTCCTCTTCCTCCCAGCATCCTACTCTGTTTACTCCACCCACCTATGTTCTAACCAATCAGGACCAAGCAGTTTTTTATTGCTTAACCAATGAAATCAACAGATTGATATATGACACTCCTACATCACTTCCCCTTTTTCTGTTTAAACAAAAAGGAAAGGCTTTAACTTTAACATAGCAAAATTACATATAATACAACAGTTATCAAGTAAAAGTTACAATAATCTTTATCATAACTAAGGAAAACTATAACTATAACTAACTATTCTTAACTCCATCACAGACTCCAGAAAGATACAATATTACATTAGCAAACAAGAAATAAGCAACTTTCAATCTCTAGAATTGACAGAGACATCTTGCTTCCTGTACAGTCACCCAAAGTTCCTCTGTACCATTGTGGCATCCGTCTTCGGCCTACAGGCCCATAGTTTCCAGCAGACATTCCCACAAAGCAGGAAATTTCAAAGGCAGTCACTATCTGCTTGTCCTAAAAAATGTCTTGCAGACTCTTTCATGAATTAGGAACCCAGAAAGATCATCTCACCTTTGGGCAAGTTCAGTAGTCCTCTCTCTGCGGGTTCTCTGTGTCCAGTTTATGCAACAGTCCAGAAAAGAGCAGTTTCTTGCCCAAATGGCTATCAAACTCCATAAGGGTCCTCTTTGATGCCCATCTTCTTCCTGAAGTAGATTGGTGCTGCCAGGAGCAGAGTGTCTCATTGTCATGAAAAGCCCTAAGTTATTAAAACATTTAAAATGCCATATTCTATAATCTTTGAAAATTATGAAGAATGTCTATCTAAAATATATCTATGTAAGTCTAGAAAATCTTAACTAACATGACTACAAGCTTGAGTATTATGATTATCCATTAACAATCTATATACATTACATTTTAAGTGAACTACACAATCATAATACCTTAATCAAGAGCAGAAATATATATACATATAACAAAATTGACCTTAAATTTAAATCACTAAAGCAAAATCCACATCAATGCAAATTATTCATACTTATATCATATCCCCCTTTAAATGTAAAAGAACATTTATAAACCATATTTGGGAACATGGGCACAGTTTTTTTCTCTCCAAACTGCTTCCTGCTGAATAGGGGCATTGTTAATTAGGTCTTACATGGTATAAAATGTGTGCTAGTTTCATCTCAGTTGGCAGTTGAGTGAAGCAATTTTCTGAAGATGTTCACAGCAACCCTTCAGGAGGGCATGATCCAGCATACCATATTCGGATAGAAGAAATGAACAGGGTCTCATCCTCTGTGAAAACAAAATAAGAAACTCCTTTCCAAAGTATCATATCCTTAGATCCAAATTCTGAAGCATTTTCCAAATATCTATGTTGGATTAGTTCAGCAGTATTTATAAACAAATATTTTTTGGCAGCTGTTGCTCCTTCCTCAGCATTCAAACAATTCAAAGAGAGCATAATAGCATATAGTATCAAAATTCTCTGTGCATTTTCCATCTTTGTGTAGCTTTGTTTTAATCTCTATTTCTTTTATTTTTACTTATAACTTTTTGCTTTTTGAGACAGATTCTCTGTATATGTATCTTTTTGTCCTAAAATAACTCTGTAGACCAGGCTGTTCTTGAAATCTCAGAGATCCGCCTGTCTCTGCCTCCCAGGCATTGGGATTAAAGGTGTTTGCTACTACACCTTGAACTCACAGAGATCTGTTTGTCCCTGCCTTCTAGGAACTGGGATTAAAGGCGTGTGCTACCACACCTTGAAGTCACAGAGGTCAATCTCCCTCTGCCTTCCAAGTGTTGGAATTAAAGGTGTGTCCAACCACACCCAACTACTTCCTTCCTTTTATTTTTTACTTTTAAGAACTTACTTTTAGCTTGCATATATTTTTAACACACTGTAAATCATTTAAAATTTTTCTTTGTCTTGATGCTCACTTTACTGTATCTCTCTCTGTTTTTCTGACCACATGAGTCTTTAATTTACCAAGCATTCTCAGTAGGACTAAAGCCATTCCAACCTTTTGGCTGAGGTACCGGCCAGAACTGCGTTCAGTGCCACAAGTCTACAGTGTTTCAAGGTCCCAGCCAGTAAGTGAGCTTCAGCAGCCTGTGCTTGCAAACCGCATGAGTTTGCCCTGGCAGGACAGCCCAGAAAGCCGGCATTTTTAAACGGCGCAGCTCTTTTCCTGCTATGGCTGAAAACGAAAAAGCATGCGTTCAGCTTTTCATCAACACCGTTTAAGTGTTTTGTAGCAGGACCTCTTAATGAGCTGCAGGGTTTTGCAGCTAAAGCTGAGTCAGGAAAGTCTCTCTTAGATGAGAGCACTTGCTTGCCTCTAGCAAGCAGAGCAGACCCAAGAAATTGCCACAAGAAACATGCTTTACTCTTTCCCAAGCTTTCTCAGGTTTTCAGTGGGTACAGTTGTCCACACTTCTGGGTGCCATCTGAAGTGATAAGAGCGGCAGGGCTGCATCCCCAGCACCCTGGTCACCCACACGGCAAGCTTTATCCAAAATAATTACACGGACACTGTATTCTTTTAAACACTGCTTGGCCCATTACTATCTAGCCTCTTCTAGGCTAATTCTCGCACCTGGACTAACCCATTTCTAATAATGTGAGTAAGCACCCCAAGGTGCGCTTACCAGGAAGATTCTAGCCTACATCCATCCTGGATCAGAGCTTCATCGTGAGTGTCTTGCTCTGAGAGGAGCTGCATGATTTCTGAGCTCACTTCCTCTTCCTCCCAGCATCCTACTCTGTTTACTCCACCCACCTATGTTCTAACCAATCAGGACCAAGCAGTTTATTTATTGCTTAACCAATAAAATCAACAGATTGATATATGACACTCCCACATTATTAGGCAATCATAATCCATTTCAATTTTTCATAAGGTGCAAGTCCTTCTTTTTTTCCTGCCAGTCTTATATATGCATAGTAGTGACTCAGAGCTTTTGTTTTGGCTTGTTTGAGTCTTTGTTTAAAAAAATATTATTATTTTATGTGTGGATGATTTGTCTGCATGTAAATCTGTATACCATATGTGTGCAGTGCCCATGGAGGCCAAAAGAGAGTGTCAGATCCTCTGGACGAGCATTACAAAGAGTTGTGAGCCACCACATGGGTGCAGAGAACCAAAACCAGCTACTCTACATTAGCAGCAATTACTCTCAATTACTGAGCTATCTCTGTAGCCTCAGCTTCATCATCGTCATCATTATCACCATCATTATTATTCTTTGTTTGTTTTTCTTATGTTTAGACATATTTTGCCTGCATATGCATGTGAACCACATATGTGCCTATTGCCCCAGGAAGTCAGAGAGGGCATTAGATCCCCTAATACTGGGGCTGTGAATAGTTGTGTGGCACCGTGTTGGTGATGGGAACAAACCAGGTCCTTTGCAGGAGGACCACTGAGCCTCGCCAGCCCCAGCAGTATTCTTAAAGAAGACTAAGTTTGTACATTTTAGGTTAATTGTATTTTTTTAATTAAAAATTTCCACCTCCTCCCCTCCTACCATATCCCTCTCCCACTTCCCTTTCCCCCTCCCCAGTACCTCTCCAGTCCAAAGAGCAGTCAGGGTTCCCTGCCCTGTGAGAAGTCCAAGGTCCTCCCCCTCCGTCCAGGTCTAGGAAGGTGAGCATCCAAACAGACTAGGCTCCCACAAAGCCAGTCCATGCAGTAGAATAAAAACTCAGTGCCATTGTTCTTGGCTTCTCAGTCAGCCCTCCTTGTCAGCCACGTTCAGAGAGTCTGGTTTGATCACATGCTCCATCAGTCCCGTCCAGCTGGCCTTGATGAGCTCCCATTAGATCAGCCCCACTGTATGAGAGAGAGAGAGAGAGAGAGAGAGAGAGAGAGAGAGAAAGAGAGAGAGAGCAAGAGAGAGGGAGAGAAAGAGAGAGAAAAGGAAAGAGAGGGAAAGGGAAAGAGAGACAGAGAGAGAAAAAGAGAGAGAGATAAAGAGAGAGAAGAAAAGAGAGGGAAAGACACAGAAAGAGAGAGACAAAGAGAGAAAGAAGAAAGAAAGAGAGTGAGAGAGAGAGGGAGAAGGAGAGAGAGGGAGAAGGAGAGAAAGGGAGAAGGAGAGAGAGGGAGAAGGAGAGAAAGGGAGAAGGAGAGAGAGGGAGAAGGAGAGAGAGGGAGAAGGAGAGAGAGGGAGAAGGAGAGAGAGAGGGAGAGGGAGAAATTGAGAGAGAGAGGGAGGGAGAAATTGAGAGGGAGAGAGAGAAAGGGAGAAGGAGAGAGGGAGAAAGGGAAAGGGAGAGAGGGAGAAAGGGAAAGGGAGAGAGGGAGAAAGGGAAAGGGAGAGAGGAAGAGAGGGAGAGAGGAAGAGAGGGAGAAAGATGGTGAGGGGGAGAGGGAGGGGGAGAGAGAGGGAGGGAGAGAAGGAGGGAGGGAGAGAGGGAGAGAGGGAGGGAAGGAGAGAGAGGGAGGGAAGGAGGAAGGAGAGAGGGAGAGAGGGAGGGAGAGAGGGAGGGAGAGAGGGAGGGAGAGGGAGGGAGAGAGAGGGAGAGGGAGGGAGAGAGAGGGAGAGGGAGGGAGAGAGAGGGAGAGAGAGGCAGAGGGAGGGAAGGAACAGCCACCAGACGAGGATTCTTCCCAAATCACGCTTTATTGGAGCCTCTTTGTTGAAGGGAGAGCAGGAAGCAAGGGACCCTGAACTCTGAGCTGCAGCTGCTTATATAGGGACTAGGGGTACATACAGGCCTCCTATTGGTCAAAGTGTCTGAGCAGGAGACCATATATGGAGTTGTTTACTCCAGCCCTGCAGGAGCTAGGCACCATCTAGTAAAGGCGGCTGCAGGTACTGGCTCCCTCCCTGCAATTGTTATGGGTGAGAGCAGTGTTGCTTTACTCTGTACAAGGTTTACTTTGCAAGAATATCACATTCCTTCGAATGTGTATTAATTTCATGCAAATATTTAGTGAGAAACACACATGTTTTTTTTTGAAAAGAGAAGCAATTGTTTGGTACATGTCAAAGCTTTCTTAGAAAGAAGAGCAGTGCTGCTTTTCTGTGTAACAAGCTTTACTTTGAAAGACAATCATGGTCTTTTGTAAGTGTATTAATTTCTTGAAACTTTACTGAGAAATGCAAATACATTTCTCTGTAAAGAGAAGCAATTGTTTCAGACATGTCAAACCATTTTTAGAAGTGAGAGCAGTTAGCTTTTCTCTGTACAAGCTTTACATTGAAAGACTATTACATTCTTTTGATAGTGTATAAAATTTCATGAGAAGCTTTAGTGAGAAACGCACATGTGTTTCTCTGAAAAGAGAAGCAGTTCTTTGGGAAATGTCAAAGCATTGCTAGATGTAAGAGCAGTGTTGCATTTTTCTGTACAAGCTTTACATTAATGATAATCCCATTCATTTGAAATTGTACTAATTTCAAGAGAAGGTTTAGTGAGAAACGTACATGTGTTTCTGTGAAAAGAGAAGCAATTGTTTGGCACATGTCAAAGCTTTGTTTGAAAGAAGAGCAGTGTTGATTTTCTCTGTAACAAGCTTTACTTTGAAAGATAATCATGTTCTTTTGAAAGAGTACTAAATTCATGAGACGCTTTAGTGAGAAATGCACATGTGTTTCGAATACTACTCAGCGGTAAAAAACAATGACTTCGCGAATTTTGCATGCAAATGGATGGAAATAGAAAACACTATCCTGAGTGAGGTAACCCAGACCCAAAAGGATGAACATGGGATGTACTCACTCATAATTGCTTTATAGAGATAAATAAAGGTCAGTGAGTCTATAATATGATATCCTAAAGAAACTAAATAAGAAGGTGAACCCAAAGAAAAACATATAGCTATACTCCTGGTTATGGGAAGTAGACTAGATTGCCGGGCAAATAATTGGGATCTTGGGGTGTGGTGGGAGAGGGGGTAAGGGGAGAAGGGGAGAGAAATGTGAAAAGGGGAGGGTGGGGGGATCTTGGAGAAACGGGAGGATTGGGATAAAGGAAGGTTGGTTAGGGGAGCAGAGAAGCACATATCTTAATTAAGGGAGCCATCTTAGGGTTGGCAAGAGACTTGGACCTAGAAGAGCTCCCAGGTGCCCAGAGCGATGTCCCCAGTTAGTTCCTGGGGCAGCTGAGGATAGGGAACCTGAAATGACCCTATCCTATAGCCATACTGATGAATATCTTGCATATCACCATAGAAACTTCATCTGGCGATGGATGGAGATAGAGACAGAGACCCACACCTGAGCACTGGACTGAGCTCCCAATGTCCCAATGAGGAGCAGAAGGAGGGAGAATATGAACAAAGAAGTCAGGACCACAAGGGGTGCGCCCACCCATGGAGACAGTGGGGCTGATTCTTTGGGAGCTCACCAAGGCCAGCTGGACTGTGACTGAAAAAGCATGGGATAAAACTGGACTCTCTGAATTTGGCAGACAATGAGGGCTGCTGAGAAGCCAAGGACCATGGCACTGGGTTTTGATCCTACTTCATGTTCTGGCTTTGTGGGAGCCTACCCAGTTTGGATGTTCACCTTCCTAGACCAGGATTGAGGGGGGGGGGGGACTTTGGACTTTCCACTGGGCAGGCAACCCTGATGGCTCTTCAGGCTGGAGAGGGAGGGGGAGGAGCGGGGGGAGGGGAGGAGAAGAGGGAGGAGTGGGAGGGAAATGGGAGGCGGGGAGGAGGCAGAAATTTCTTTTTTTTTTCAATAAAAAAAAGAGAAGCAATTATTTGGCACGAGTCAAACCTTTGTTAGAATGAAGAGCAGTGTTGCTTTTCTCTGTAACAAGCTTTACTTGGAAACATAATCATGGTCTTTGGAAAGTGCAATAATTTCATTATAAGGTTTAATGAGAAACACATATACGTTTCTCTGAAAAGAGAACCAGTTGTTTGTTCCATGTCAGAGCATTCTTAGAGGTTAGTGCTGTGTTTATTTTCTCTGTAAGAGCTTTATATTGAAAGATAATCATGTTCTTTTGAAAGTGTATTAATTTCATGGGAAGCTTTAATGAGAAACGCACATGTGTTTCTGTTGAAAGATAAGCAGTTTTTTGGCCCAAGTCAAAGCTTTGTTAGAAAGAAGAGTATTGATGCCTTTCTCTGTGACAAGCTTTACTTTGAAAGATAGTCACATTCTTGTGAAAGTGTGTGAATTTCTTTAGAAACTTCAGTGAGAAACACACATGCATTTATAAAAAAAGAGAGCACTTTTTTTAAAACTCCTCAAAGCATTGTTAGAAGTGTGAGCAGTGTAGATTTTCTCTGGATAAGCTTTACTTTGAAAGATAATCATGTTTTTTTGAAAGTTTATTAATTTCTTGAGTAGCTTTAGTGAGAAAGGCGCATGTGTCTCTCTGAAAAGAGAAACAGTTGTTTGGGACATGTCAACGCATTGTCAGAAGTGAGAGCAGTGCTGTTTTTCTCTGTACAAGCTTTACTTTGAAAGATAATCACTTTCTTTAGAAAGTGTATTAATTTCATGTGAAGCTTTAGTAAGAAACACACATGTTTCTCTAAGGAGAGAAGCAGTTGTTTGGGACATGTCAAAGCATTGTTCGAAGTGAGAGCAGTGTTGCTTTTTACTTTACATGCTTTACTTTGAAAAATAATCACGTTCTTTTGAATGTTTATTAATTTCATGAATAGCTTTAGTGAGAAATGCACATGAGTTTCTCTGAAGAGAGAAGCAGTTGTTTGGGCCATGTGAAAGCATTGTTAGAGTTTCAAGCTGTATTTATTTTCTTTGTACAAGATTTACTTTGAAAGAAATCATGTTATTTTGAAAATGTATTAATTTCATGAGATGGTTTAGTGAGAAACGCTCATGTGTTTCTCTGAAAAGAGAGGCAGTTGTTTGGGACATATCAAAGCATTGTTAGAGGGGAGGGCAGTGTTGCTCTTCTCTGTACAAGCTTTACTTTGAATGATAATTACGTTCTTTTGAAAGTGTATTAATTTCATGAGAAGCTTTAGTGAGAAACGCACATGTGTTTCTCTGAATAGCAAAGCAGTTGTTTGGGACACGCCAAAGCTTTTTAGAAGTGAGAACAGTGTTACTTTTCTCTGAACAAATTTTACTTTGAAAGATAATCACATTCTTTTGAAAATGTATTGATTTCATGTGAAGCATTAGTGAGAAACTCACATGTTTTTCGCTGAAAAGAGAAATGGTTGGGACATGTATAAGCATTGTTAGAAGTGAGAACAATGTTGCTTTTCCATGTACAAGCTTTACTTTGAAAAATAATCACTTTCTGTTTTTTGTTACTGCAGTACTTTGATTTTTCTTTAAACAATGACATGTTGCTGGGGCCTAATGTTCTCACTGAACAGTAGAAAACCAAAATTTGTCATTTCTTATATTGAGTACAAAAACCTTACATGAATTCAAAGAATGAATACATTTACAGATTTCATTGCAAATGTTCCCAACTCAAGGCAAGTAACAACCCACACAGTCAGGAGGGAAAACACTAGAACTGGGTTCTAAGGCTTGGACTTTCCCAGCCTCTTAGACCGGCAAGATGGATGTGGTAAATGGTTCAGGAACCCTTGCCAGCCTCGAGAAATCCTAGAAGTCAGCAGTCAGCTAATACCGTGCACAGATCACTGCACAGTGCTCACACATCTACCAGGCTGGGGATTTCTCATCCACAGCATGATCTTGCTCTCCCTAACCACCTAGTGACCGAGCCACATGACTAAGGACTAAATCAAGATATGCACAGGTCATTAAACATATACCAAGGGAACTGTTAACTTGAATACAAGGTCAAAAATCAGCAACAAGTTCTACAATCCAGTGCTGATATTGGATACAAGCTTCAAGGACAAATTTATTTTCAAATTTTGTTCCAGTTTCATGAGACTAGCATGAGGTGTGTACATTTGCCAGGGCAAATTGATACTTCAGAATCAGCTCATGCAGCAGATGCCTGGCACCTCCTCAGTCCATCTAGAAGCATTTGCGGTGGATGATTGAGGGGCCTGACTCGTTGTACTCCTGCTTGCTGATTTAAATCTGCTGGAAGGTGGACAGTGAGGCCCAGATGGAGCCACCAATCCAGACCGAGTACTTGTGCACAGGGGGAGCGATGATCTTTTTTTCCCCCAGGTTTTCAAAGGTATTTTTTATTCACTATTTTTGATGACTATAAATAAGTGTTTCCACTATGAAAAAGAAACTTAGCACAGTACATTTTCATGACTGGGGAATGGATTTCTGAAGTCATGTTCAATGGTTTCAAAACTTAAGGAGAAAAGAATTAAAAAAAAACAAAAGAAAACAAAAAACCCTCAAGGTTGGTATTCAGTTCTTTATAAAGTCCCTTGTAAAAACAAAACAGATTAAAACCAAACCTTAAAGGGCAGGGATTTTTTTTTTATAAAAGAAAAAGGAAGGAAAAGGACAGACTGATTCATTGCTTCTCCTCAGATTTCTCTTCAGCCTCATCTCTGGCCTCCCTCACAGAAAGGGCTTCAAGCTTCTCAGCCACCTTTTCAGCATTATCATTTTTCCCTGGTCTTTTCTTTTCTCTCTCCTCAATCACTTTCCTGCATTCTTCAAACTTTGTCTTGAACTTTTGTGCATTCTCAGCATTTAGGAAGATGATGGTGAGCAGTTCAGGCTTGGGACACTCATCTTCAAAGTCGGCATGAGTATTACAGACCCAGGCACGGTCACTGCCAGCATTCGGCTTCAGCTCCATCATCGGTGTGATATAGTGGTTGGCACATATCTTCAGAGTCTTGTCCCTCCTTATGAGAAGGTGGATAGTCCCTTTCTTCTTATGCTTCAGGAGCTTGACATCACCAGGGCCTCACTTCTTCCATTCTGGGAGGTCATTCTCTGAAGCAAACCAGAATAGCTTTGCCTGCATCTTGAAAAGTTCCTCTTCATCTTCCTCCAGTGTTTTAATTTCTTGCTCAGGAAGAGAAACTATTGGCTTGAACTGAGGGTCATGGTTGGATTTATCTGCATTCTCTGTGGATGTATCATGGTAATCGTGACTGTCCTTGGTGGCCGCCATGGGGGTGCGGCGATGGCGGCTCAATTGACTCAGGCGTCCCTGGCTTGGTGGCTTCCAGGTGGCTGGTGGCAGCTTCTTTTCCTCCGCGTCTGGCACCAGCATCCAGGAGCGATGATCTTGATCTTCATCATGCTGGGCACTGGGGCTGTGATCTCGTTCTGCACCCTTCGACAATGCCTGGGTACATAGTGGTACCACTGGACAACACTGTGTTGGCATACAGATCCTTGTGGATGTCCACATCGCACTTCATGATGGAGTTGAAGGTGGTCTCATGGATGCCACAGAACTCCATGCCCAGGAAGGAAGGCTGAAAGAGAGCCTCTGGACACCGGAACCACTCATGGCCAGTGGTGATCACCTGCCCATTAGACAGCTCATAGCTCTTCTCCAAGGAAGAAGATGATGCAGCAGTGGCCATTTCCTGATCAAAATCCAGGGCAACGTAGCACAGCTTCTTCTTAATGTCATGCACGATTTCCCGCCCAGCCATGGTGGTGAAGCTGTAGCACTGCTCAGTCAGGATGTTCATGAGGTAGTCTGTCAGGTCATGGCCAGCCAAGACCAGATGCAAGATGGCGTGGGGAAGGGCATAGCCTTTGTAGATGGGCACTGTGTGTGTGACTGCGTCACATGACTCCATGACAATGCCAGTGGTGCGCCCAGATGCATACAGGGACAGCACCACCTGAATGGCCATATACATGGCTGGGGTGTTGAAAGTTTCAAACATCATCTGTGTCATCTTCTCTCTGTTCACTTTGGGGTTCAGGGAGGCCTTGGTCAGAAGCACTGGGTGCTCCTCAGGGGCCACACGCAGCTTGTTGTAAAAGGTGTGATGCCAGATCATCTCCATGTCATCCCAGTTGGTGACAATGTGTAGTTGTTCTGGATGGTGTTCTTCAGGGTCAGGATTCCTCTCTTGCTCTGGGCCTCATCACCCATATACAAGTCTGTCTGGCCCATGCCCACCATGACGCCCTGGTGTCTGTTTGGGATGCCTGATGATGGATGGGAACATGGCCCTGCGGGCTTTGTCACCAGCAAAGCCAGTTTTGCACATCCTGGAGCCATTGTCAATGATGAGCGCGGCAATTTCTTCTTCTGTGGTGAACAGCAAATGCTGGAGAGACTGAGATGTAGGAAGACATGCAGTATAAACTGGTGGCAGAGTTTGAGAATCACATTCTTTTGAAAGTGTATTAATTTCATGAGAAGCTTTAGTGAGAAATGCACATGTGTTTCTCTGAAAAGAGAAGCAGTTGTTTGGGACATGTCAAAACATTGTTAGAACAGAGAGGAGTGTTGCTTTATCTGTAAAAGTTTTACTTTGAAAGATAATTATGTTCTTTTGAAAGTGCATTAATTTTATATGAAACTTTATTGAGAAATGCATATGTGGTTCTCTGAAAAGAGCAGCAGTAGTTTGGGACATGTCAAAGCATTCATAGAAGGGAGAACTGTGTTGTTTTCTCTGTACCAACTTTACTTTGAAAGATAATCAAATTCTATGAAAGTGTTAAATTTCATGCAGAGCTTTAATGAGAAACACAAAAGACTTTCTCTAAATACAGAAGTAGTTGTTTGGGACTCTTCAAAGCATTCATAGAAGTGAGAGCATGTTGATTTTTCTGTACAAGCTTTAATTTGAAAGATAATCACGTTCTTTTGAAAGTGTATTAATTTCATGAGAAGCTTAGGGAGAACTGCATATGTGTTTCTCTGAAAAGAGAAGCAGTTGTTTGGGACATGTCAAAGCATTGTTAGAAGTGACAGAAGTGTTGCTTTTTTGTGTTCATGCTTTACTTTGAAATATAATAACGTTCTTTTGAAAGTGTGTGAATTTCAGGAGAAGCTTTAGTGAGAAAAACACATGCATATTTGTGAGAAGACTAGCCATTGTTTAAACCTCTCAAAGCATTGTTAGAAGTGGGAGCAGTGTTGCTTTACTCTGCACAAGCTTTACATTGAAAGATAATCACGTTCTTTTGAGATTGTATTGAATTAATGAGAAGCTCTAGTGAGAAATGCATGTGTTTCTCTGAAAAGAGCAGCAATTGGTTGCGACATGTCTAAGCATTGTTAGCAGTTAGAACAGTGTCACTTTTCTCTGGATAAGCATTATTTTGAAAGATATTCATGTTTTTTGAAAGTGTTTTAATTTCATGAGAAATGATAGCAGTGTGGCTTTTCTCTAAACAAGCTTTATTTTGAAAGATGATCACATTCTTTTGAAAGTGTATTAATTTCATGAGAATCTTTAGTGAGAAACAAACATGAATTTCTGTTAAAAGATTAGCACTTGTTTAAAATTTTTCAAAGCATTGATATAAGTGAGAACAGTGTTGCTTTTCTCTGTACAACTTTTTTTAAATTTATTTATTTATTAGAGATTTCTGTCTCTTCCCTGCCATCGCCTCCCATTTCCCTCTCCCCCAATCAAGTCCCCCTCCCTCGTCAGCCCAAAGAGCAATCAGGGTTCCCTGCCCCTGTGGGAAGTCCAAGGACCGCCCACCTCCATCCAGGTCTAGTAAGGTGAGCATCCAAATTGCCTAGGCTCCCTCAAAGCCAGTACGTGCAGTAGGATCAAAAACCCATTGCCATTGTTCTTAGGTTCTCATGTACAACTTTTAATATGAATGATAATCATGTTCTTTTGAGAGTATTAATGTCATGAGAAGCTTTAGTGAGAAATGCACAAGTGCTTCTCTGAAAAGATAAGCAGTTGATTGGGACATGTCAAAGCATTGTTAGAAGTGAGAGCACTGTTGCTATTCTCTGTAAGAGCTTTAGTTTGAAAGATAATCACGTTCTTTGAAAGTGTATTAATGTCATGAGAATCTTTAGTGTGAAACATACATGTGTTTCTCTGAAAAAAGAAGCAGTTGTTTGTTTGGGCCATGTCAAAGCATTGTTAGAAATGAGAGCAGTGTTGATTTTCTCTGTAGAAGCTGTACTTTGAAAGATAATCAAGTTCTATGAAAGTGTATTAATTTCAAGTGATGCTTTAATGAAAAAAACACATGTCTTTCTCTGAATAGGGAAGCAATTGTTTGGGACAGGTCAAAACATTTTTAGAAGTGAGAGCAGTGTTGCTTTTCTCTGTTACAAGCTTTACTTTGAAATATAATCACGTTCTTTAGAACGTGTACTAAGCCATGCGATGGTGGCACATGCCTTTAATCCCAGCACTCGGGAAGCAGAGGCAGGCGGATCTCTGTGAGTTTGAGACCAGCCTGGTCTACAGAGCTAGTTCCAGGACAGGCTCCAAAGCCACAGAGAAACCCTGTCTCGAAAAACCAAAAAAAAAAAAAAATAGAATGTGTACTAATTTCATGAGAAGCTTTAGTGAGGAACGCACATGTATTTCTCTGCAAAGAGATGCCATTGTTTGGGACATGTCAAAATATTGTTAAAAGTGAAAGTAGTGTTGCATTTATCTGTACAAGCTTTACTTGAAAGATAATCACGTTCTTTTGACAGTGTATTAATTTTATGAGAAGCTTTTGTGAGATATGCACATATGTTACTCTGTAAAGAGAAGCAGTTGTTTGGGGCATATCAAAGCATTGTTAAAAGTGAGAGCAGTGTTGGTTTTCTCGTGACAACTTATAATTTGAAAGATAATCACGTTCTTTTGAAAGTGTATTGATTTCATGAGAAGCTATAGTGAGAAATGCACATGTGTTTCTCTGAAAAGAAAAGCCATTGTTTGTGACATATCAAAGCATTGTTAGAAGTGAGAGCAGTGTTGTTTTTATTTGTAGAAGATTTACTTTGAAAAATAATCACTCTCTTTTGAAAGTGTGAAGTACATGAGAAGCCACAGTGAGAAACACACATGCGTTTTTGTGAAAAGAGTAGCACTTGTTTAAAACTCTCAAAGAATTGTTAGAAATGAGAGCAGTGTTGCTTTTCTCTGTAGAAGCTTTACTTTGAAAGACAATCACGTTAATTGAAAGTGTATTAATTTCATGAGAAGCTTTAGTGAGAAACACACTTGTGTTTCTCTGAAAAGACAGGCAATTGTTTGGGACAAATCAAAGGATTGCTAGAAGTGAGAGCAGTGTTGCTATTCTCTGTACAAGCTTTAATTTGAAAGATAGTCATGTTCTTTTGAAAGTGTATTAATATCATGAGAAGCTTAGTGGGAAATGCACATTTGTTTCTTTAAAATGAGAAGCAGTTGTTTGGGACATGTCAAAGCATTTTAAGAAGTGAGAGCAGTGTTTCTTTTCTCTGTACAACCTTTACTTTGAAAGATATTTACATTCTTTTGAAAGTGTATTAATTTCATGAGAAACTTTTGTAAAAAATGAAATGTGTTTCTGTAAAAAGAGCAGCAGTTGTTTGGGACATGTCAAAGCATTGTTAGAAGTGAGAGCAGTATTGCTTTTATCTGTAGAAGCTTTACTTTGAAAGTTAATCAGGTTCTTTTCAAAGTGTATTAATTTCATGAAAAACATTAGTCAGAAACATACATGTGTTTCTTTGAAAAGAGAAGCAGTTGTTTGGGACATTTTGAAACATTCGTAGAAGTGAGAACACTGTTGCTTTTCTTTGGAAAAGCGTTACTTTGAATGATAATGATGTTCTTTTGAAGGTGTATTAATTTCATGAGAAGCTTTAGTGAGAAATGTACATGTTTTTCTCTGAAAAGGGAAGCAGTTGTTTTGGAACATGTCAAACCATTGATAGAGATGAGAGCAGTGTTGTTTTTCTCTGTAAAAGCTTTACTTTGAAAGATAACCATGTTCTTTTGAAAGTGCATTCATTTAATATGAAGTATTATTGAGAAATGCACATGTGTTTCTCTGTGAAGTGAAGCATTAGTTTGGTATGTGTTAAAGCACTCTTAGAAGTGAGAATTGTGTTCTTTTTCTCTGTACATCCTGCACTTTGAAAGGTAATCAAGTTCTATGAAAGTGTATTAATTTTATGCAAAGGTTTAATGAGAAGCACACATGTCCTTCTGATTAGAAAAGGACTTTTTTGGGACACTTCAAAGAAATGTTAGAAGTGAAAGCAGTGTTGCTTTTTGCTGTACAAGCTTTATTTTGAAAGATAATCTCATTCTTTTGAAAGTGTATTAATTTCATGAGAATCCTTTTTTTGTTTATTTTATTTTGTTTAGTTGGTGCAAAAAAATTTTCACCTCCTCCACATTTACCATTCCCTCCTCCTCCTCGCACACATTGCCCCCTTCCCGCACTCCACTACCTTTCTCCCCTTCCCCTCCACTCCATCCCTTCTCCCTCTTTTAGAGAGAAACGCACAAGTGTTTCTCTGAAAAGATAAACAGTTGTTTGGGACATTTCAAACCATTGTTCAAAGTAAGAACAGTGTTGGTTTTCTCTGTACAAGCTTTACTTTGAGAGATAATCACGTTCTTTGAAAGTGTATTAATTTCATGAGAATCTTTAGTGATAAACACACATGTCTTTGTCTAAAAATAGAAGCAGTTGTTTGAGACTTGTCAAAGCAATTTAGGAAGTCAGAGCAGTGTTGCTTTTATCTGTAGAAGATTTATTTGAAGGAAAACCACGTTCTTTTGAAAGTGCATTAATTTCATATGAAGCTTTATTGAGAAATACGTGTGTTTCTCTGTAATAAGAAGCATTAGTTAGGGACATGTCAATGCATTCTTAGAAGTCAGCGCAGTGTTGCTTTTCTATGTACAAGCTTTACATTGAAAGATAATCAAGTTCTAAGAAGTGTATTAATTTTATGGAAAGGTTTAATGAGAAACACATGTTTTTCTCTGAATAGAGAGGCAGTTGTTTAGGACATGTCAATGCATTGTTAGAAGTGAGAGCAGTGTTGCTTTTCTCTGTACAAGGTTTACTTTGAAAGATAAAAACATTCTTTTGAAAGTGTATTAATTTATTGAGAAACTTTAGTGAGAAATGCACTTTTGTTTCCCTGAAAAAATGAAACAGTAGTTAGGGACATGACAAAGCATTCTTAGAAGTGAGAGTAATATTGCTTTTCTATATACAAGCTTTACTTTGTAAGATAATCAAGTTCTATGAAAGTTTATTAATTTTTTGTGAATCTTCAATGAGAAACAGACATGCGTTTTTGTGAAAGGAATAGCACTTGTTTAAAACTCTCAAAGCATTGTTTGAAGTGAGAGCTGTGTAGCTTTTCTTTGTACAAGCTCTACTTTGAAGGATAATCACATTTTTCTGAAAGTGCACTAATTTAATGAGAAGGTTTAGTCAGAAACACACATGTGATCCTGTGAAAAGAGAAGCAGTTTGGTTGGATATGTCCAAGCATTGTTAGAAGTGATAACAATGTTGCTTTTTTTGTACGAGCTTTCCTTTGAAAGATAATCATGTTCTTTTGAAAGTGTATTAATTTCATGAGAAGCTTTAGTGAGAAACACAGATGTGTTTCTTTGAAAAATAAAGCAATTGTTTGGGAAATGACAAAGCATTGTTAGAAGTGAGAACAGTGTTGTTTTCTCTACAAGCTTTACTTTGAAATATAAATATGTTCTTTGAAAGTGTATTAATTCATGAGAATCCTTAGTGAGAAAAACACATGCGTTTTTGAGAAAAATGTAGCAATTTGTAAAACTCTTCATAATATTATAGAAGTGAGAGCATTGTAGCTTTTTTTGGAAAAGCTTTACTATGAAAGATAATCATGTTTTTTTAAAGTGTATTAATTTCATGAGTAGCTTTAGTCAGAAACACACATGTGTTTTGCTGAAAAGAGAAGCAGTTGGTTGGAACATGTCAATTCATTGTTACAGGTGAGAGTATTGTTGCCTTTCTCTGTAAAAGCTTTAATTTGAAAGAAAATCCTGGTCTGTTGAAAGTGTATTAATTTTTAGGTTTAATGAGAAACGCACAAGCTAATGCATGAATAGAGAAGCAGTTGTTTGGGACATGTCAAACCATTATTAGAAGTGAGAGCAGTTTAGCTTTCCTCTGTACAAGTTTTACTTTGAAAGATAATCACGTTCTTTTGAAATTGTATTTATTTCATGAGAAGCTTTTATGTAATGCCCTTGTTTCTCTGAAAAGAGAAGCAGTGTTTGGGACATTTCAAAGCATTGTTAGAGGTGAGAGCAGTGTTGCTACTCTCTATACAAATTTAACTTTGATAGATAATCACATTCTTTTGAAAGGGTATTAATTTCTGCAAATGCTTTAGTGAGAAACACATATGTGTTTCTCTGAAAAGAAAAGCACTTGGTTGGGACATGTCTAAGCATTGTTAAAATGAGAGCTTTTATCTGTACAAGCTTTACATTGAAAGACAATCACATTCTTTTGAACGTGTATTGATTTAATGAAAATCTTTAGTGAGAAACACACATGTGTTTCTCTATAAAGAGAAGCAGTTGCTTGGAACATGTCTAAGCTTTCTTAGAAGTGAGAAAATTGATGCTTTTCTCTGTACAAGCTTTCTTTTGAAAGATAATCCCGTTGTTTGAAAGTGTATTAATTTCAGAGTAAGGTTTAGTGAGAAACGCACATGTGTTTCTCTGAAAAGAAAGGCAGTTGATTGGGACATGTCAAAGTAATGATTCAAGTGATAGCAGTGTTGCTTTTCTCTGCACAAGCTTTAATTTGAAAGATAATCATGTTCTTTGATAGTGTATTAATATCATGAGAAGCTTTATTGAGAAACGTACATGTGTTTCTCTGAAAAGAGAGGCAGTTTTTGGGTCATGTCAAAGCCTTGTTAGAAGTGTGAGCAGTATTTCTTTTCTCTGTAAAAGCTTGACATTGAAAGATAATCACATTCTTTTGAAAGTATATTAATTTCATGAGATGCTTTCATGAGAAACACACGTTTTTCTCCGAATAGAGAAGTAGCAGTTTGGGACACTGCAAAGCATTGTTGTAGGTGAAAGCAGTGTTGCTTATCTCTGTACAAGGTTTATTTTGCAAGGTCATCACGTTCCTATGAAAGTATATTAATTTCATGAGAGACTTAAATGAGAACTGTATATGTGTTTCTCTGAAAAGAGAAGCAGTTGTTTGGGACATGTCAAAGCATTGTTAGAGGAGAGAGCAGTGTGGCTTTTTTGTGTACATGCTTTACTTTGAAAGATAATCAAGTTCTTTTGAAAATGTATTGATTTAATTAGAAGCTTTAGTGAGAAACACACATGTGTTACTCTGAAAAGAGAAGCACTTGGTTGGGACATGTCTCAGCCTTGTTAGAAGTGAGAACAGTGTTCCTTTTTTCTGTAGAAGCTTTACTTTGAAAGATAATCACGTTCTTTTGAAAGAGTTTTAATTTCATGAAAAGCTTTAGTCAGAAACGCACATGTGTTTTTCTTAAAAGAGAAGCCATAGTTTGGGATATTTTAAAGTATTGTTAAAAGTGAGTGCAGTGTTCCTTTTCTCTGTTCAAGCTTTACTTTGAAAGATAGTCAAGTTCTTTTGAAAGTGTTTTTGTTTCATGAGAAGCTTTAGTGAGAAACACACATGTGTTTCTCTGTAAAGTGAAGCAGTTGGTTGGCACAATGCAAAGCATGGTTGAATGTGAGAGCAGTTTTGCGATGTAGGGGAAGCCCCAGCCTACCACCGTGCTTGTATGGCAGTGTCCCCTGAGGTTAATTTTTACTAATAAATATTGCTGGTGTGCTTCCCCTCCCTTTCTTCTTTCCTGTTCTCTGCTGGAACTTCGGTTCTCTAAGTTTTTTCCTAATTAAAGCTGAATATTTTATTATAATTTCCATCTACTGTTCATTAAGCTGCTACATTTTGGCGCTCCAATATCTGGCTCTTTGCCTCCACTCTGCTTGTCCTGGGGTGCAGGCTTGAATTTAATTTGAGATAGTTGCACCCCCCTATCTCGCAGCTCTCTGCCTGTGTCCTAACTATGCATCATGCCTCCGGCCAAGTCAATATGAACAAAGCAATGGCCTTTAGCTGAGGAAAATTTACAGGCTTTAAAACAGCTGGTACAAGAGCAATTATATGCTGGACATACAGAAGAATCTACCAGCCCTTAGAATTCTCCTGTATTTGTGGTTAAGAAAAAATCAGGTAAATGGAGCATGGTGACAGATCTCAGGGCTCTTCTCAAGGTTATTCAACCTATGGGCCCTTTTCAATCTGGAATTCCTTTGCCCTCTTTATTACCAAAAGAATGACCTCTAATAGCTATTGATTTAAAGGATTGATTCTTCACTATACCTTTACAAGAAAAAGATAGAAAAAAGTTTGCCTTCACAGTACCTACTTATAATAATTCTCAACCTTTGAGGAAATACCAGTGGGCTATTCTCCCACAGGGCATGATAATAGCCCCCCCGTGCCAATATTTTGTAAATCAACCATTGCAAATATTACTCAAGTAATTTCCCAAGTTGATAGTCTATCATTACATTGACGACATTTTGTTATCTGATTCAAACATGGATACCTTGCAAAAACTGAAGAAATAAAGATAGTTTTGCCTAAATGGGGATTGCAGATTGCTCCTGAAAAGATTCAGATGGGAGATTCTGTTAATTATTTAGGTTATAAAATAGGTTTGCAAAAAATTAAGACACAAAAGGCACAAATTAGGAGAGATCACCTATGGACTCTTAATGACTTTCAAAGACTGTTTGGAGACATTTCCAGTCTATGACCAGCTATTGGGATAACACCTGACCTAATAATTCATTTGAACAAAACTTTGGATGGTGATAAAGATTTATACAGTTCCAGAGAATTAACAGCTGAAGCAAAAAAGAAACTGACAATGATTGATGAAAAATTACAACAGGCACTTGTGGAAAGGGTGAATCTAGAGCTCGATTGATTTCTCGTCATACTACCATCAAAAATTTCTCCTACAGGAAATTTAATGCAGAGAGATGATATTATCTTGGAATGAACCTTTTTACCACATAAACCAAGTAAGAAAGTGAAAACTTAGGTGATATGCAAGATATTCATCAGTATGGCTATAAGATTGAGTTATTTCAGGTTCCCTCTCCTCAGCTGCTTAAGGTACTAGCTGGGGACATCTCCCTGGACACCTGCGAGCCCCTCTAGAGTCCAGTCTCTTGCCAGCCCTAAGATGGCTCCCTTAATTAGGCTATATATTTCTCTGCTCCCGTGTCCACCCTTCCTTTATCGCAACCATCCCATTCCCCCAAGCTCCCCCGATTCTCCCCTCTTCACATTTCTCACCCCATTTCCCCTTAGCCCCATGCGACCTCATCCCCAAGTTTCCAGGTTTTGCCCTGTAATCTTGTCTACTTCCCATATCCAGGCAGATGACTATATGTTTTTCTTTGGGTTCACCTTCTTATTTAGCTTCTCTAGGATCACAAATTATATGCCCAATGTCCTTTGTTTATGGCTGGAAATCAATTATGAGTGAGTACATCCCATGTTCATCTTTTTGGGACTGGGATATCTCACTCAGGATAGTGTTTTCTATTTCCATCCATTTGCATGAAAAATTCACGAAGTCATTGTTTTTATCGCTGAGTAGTACTCTAATTATGTATATATTCCACACTTTCTTCATCACCTTAGAACCTTCATCTGGCAATGGATTGAGATAGAGACAGAGACCCAAACTGTAGCACCAGACTGAGCTCTTAAGTTCCAAATGAGAAGCAGAAGGAGGGAAAACATGAGCAAGAAAGTCAGGACCACGAGGGATGCGCCCAAACACTGTGACACTGGAACTGATCTATTGGGAGCTCACCAAGGCCAGCAGGACTGAGACTGAATAAGCATGGGATGAAAACGGATTTTCTGAACGTGGTGGACAATGAAGGCTGATGAGAAGCCAAGGACTATGGCACTAGGTTTTGATCCTAATACATGAACTGGCTTTGTGGGAGCCTAGCCTGATTGGATGCTCACCTTCCTGGTCCTGGATAGAAGTGGGAGGACCTTGGACTTCCCACAGGGCAGAGAATCTGGACTGCTTGTCATTCTCGAGAGGGAGGGGGAATGGAGTAGGGAGAGGGGAGAGGTGGAGCTGATTGGGGGAAGGGGCGATGTGTACGAGGAAGGGGAGGGAAATGGGAAATTTTTTTGCAACAACTAAAAAAAAACAAAATAAACAAAAAACAAAAAAAGGAAACTAAAAACTTATGTGGAAAAAGTCTCTGAGTTAATTATAAAAGGCAAGTTGAGACTTCGTCAACTAACAGGCATAGACACAGCAGAAATTATAGTGGCCTTTCACTGCTGATAAACTAAAGAAATTATGGGAAGATAATAAACCATGGCAAAGAGCTTGTGCTAATTTTCTGGGAGACATTAATAACAACTATCCAAAAAGCAAGAGGCTTAACTTCATAAAGAGAACTTCTTGGATCCTTCCTCAAATTGTCTGTGATGCTCCAATAACTGGAGCCCATACATTCTATACTGATGCCAATAAAACAGGGAAGGCAGGTTACAAATCAGAAGACTTGGGTAAGGTGGAACAAAGTCCTTATGATTCGGTCCAGAAGGCAGAATTATATGCCATTCTTATGGTGCTAAGGGATTTTAAAGAACTTATTAATACAGTTACTGATTCACAACGTGCAGAAAGAGTTATTTTGCATATTTAAACTGCTGAATTTATACCTCATGATACAGAACTAACCTCCTTGTTTATCCAGGTACAAGATTTAATCAGGAACAGGCTTTGCCCTATGTACATAACACATATCCGATCCCATATGGTCTGCCAGGTCCTCTAGCATAAGGTAATGCAGAAATTGATCAATTATTGATTGGTACTGTGCTACAAGCCTCTAAATTTCATAAAAAGCATCATGTTAATACCAAAGGTTTAAAGAAAGAGTTTTCTATTACATGGCAACAAGCTAAGGAGATTGTAAAAAAAATGCCCTACTTGCTCTTTCTATAACCAAATGCCACTGCCTGCAGGGGCTAATCCAAAGGGCAACCAAAGGAATAAAATCTGGCAGATGGATGTGTTCCACTTTGCAGAATTTGGCAAATTAAAATATGTTCATCACACTATTGACACTTATTCAGGTTTTCAATGAGCAACTGCTTTAAGTTCAGAAAAAGCTGATTCAGTAATCACTCATTTATTAAAAGTCATGGTTATCATGGGTATACCTACACAAATAAAGACAGATAATTGTCCTGCTTTTGTCTCTAGGAAAATAAAACGGTTTTTTGCTTTTTACAATATCAAGCATGTCATAGGTATACCATACAATCCTACAGGTCAAACAGTCATAAAAAGATCAAATCAAACTATAAAGGATATGTTGAACAAACAGAAAGGGGTGGAGAACACTCCCAAAAATAGGTTACATAATGCTTTGTTAACCTGAAATTTTGTCAACACTAATGAGAAGGGAACAATGGCTACAAAAAGACATTGGATAATAAAAAATTCTACTAAACTAAATCAACCAGTTTATTTCAAGGATGTGCTGACCTCACAATGAAAGCCAGGAGATGTGCTGCATTGGGGAAGGGGTTTTGCTCTTGTCTCCACAGGTGAGAAAAAAATTGTAAATACTGTCAAAATTAATAAAGGTTCAGTTTAAAAAAGAAATGCCACTTAAAAAGATAAATAACAATTCATTCATAAGGATGGCAAGCATACTAATGGTAAAAAATATAGATAGGTTGGGGGCAGGGTACTTTTCTTATCACCACAGGAAAATACTCATCTTCAAAAAATTTAAGGGACCCTAAATATTTAATTACTGATGGATGCAAACTAGTTACGACCCACTAAGAATCAACAATAAAATTCTATACATTCTGTAAGTATTGATTTTTTATCTGTCTTATTAAACACTTCTTTATAAATATGTAGACCTGGTTTTGGAGTTGGACTATGGCTCAGTCCCTCTTAAATTCCAAGCCTGTTGATAAGAGATATCTCAGAGTTTCTGTCTCAGGTCAGGAGCCATAAAAAGGGCCAAAATAAGAATAATTATATACTTGATAAATTCATTTGCCTTTCCTCATATCTGTGTCTTTCTTTATATGTAAATATATGTCTTTGTTGTTAATGTTCAAACTTCCCATAACAAACAACAAATTTTCCTACAATAATCTTTAAAATTTCCAGGATGAAGATGGAGCCCCACAACATCAACTCAATCTGGTTTTTATAACATCATAAATATTTTTTAAGCACTAATATTAGACCTGTTTTTTGGTACCAACTGCATGAGACAATTTCTAATGGTGCACATTTTTGACAACACTCTGGCCGGACCTTCTCAAAATGCTCAGAGACCAGTTACAATTTTCTTAGGTCAAAGGTTAATTTGGGAATTTTACCATCATTTGCTTTCACAGGAGCCCCTAAGAAAAACATCACCCCCATGTCAGCTAAAAGCAATCTTAGAGGATGATGTCCCCTCTCCCAACACAGTTTGCCCTCAGGGTTAGGAACATCTTTTAATGGTTGATTTAGGGTTGAGGGGATGGGAAAATATTTTATGAAATTAGGGGTATTTTTCAAAAAAAGGGGGGATTAACTGGTTTGATGGGATGATTGGTATTTGTGATTTACTGTTTTTAGAAAATTGTATTGGTACTGTTTCTTGTATATTGATATATTAAATATTGAATGAGAGTGTTCCTACCTCTATTTTTGTATAAGAGTATTCTTATATTGTATTGATACATCTACCATATTACAATGTACATTTCTAGCTCTGCTACTATTTATGTAATAATATTGTTTACATTGGATATGTAATGACATTATTTACAGTTGAAGATCATTGTCTTCATATATTGCACAGTTGTTTATTCTCTTAGTCTTCAAGTTAGATAGGTACTGAGAATTATATGTTTGTCATATTTATTTTAGGTTAATCAGGTCTTTTAGATACATAGAGATTATATTTATTATAGATAGTATAATCTTCAGCCTCTTCGAAGAGCTGTAGAAAATGGCCTTTATTCTAACCTAGAATTCTGTGCCAACAAGACACAATTACTCCTGGCAATGCCACTCTATTCCTGAGAGAACGTTGAGCACCAAAGACACTACACTGGGAGCTTGTCTTCTTGGCAGAACTGGCCATGGGGTTAAGAAAAGCCCATACCTCAACTACTGACAAAGATATAAAACAGGATTGTCTTATCATGCCAAGACAGGGTAGGATAATTCTAAGAAAGTTCCTTACATTTAATAATGGTATGTCAGTTATGTTAGGCCTTAGCCAAAGTTGGTTGACTCAACATTGCAAACGAGACTTTGGGTGATTGCACAGGCAGTCAGTTGTCTCTGTCATTTGTTGCAGATTTTGGATATCTCTCATTGGTTAAGTAATATTTATTCCCTTCTTAGATCTTTGACGGAGTTAAATATTATATAATTGTAGTTACTCTCTACATTACTTAGACTCCTTGAGATAGAATGTTTAGCAAAACATTTCATTCTCAATATTGTTTGTTATATTTATTATTTGTTATTATAGTATATAGTTGTATTTGGTTTAGTTATGTCTTATTTAGACAAAAGGGGGAGATGTAGGAAGAAGCCCAGTCCCGTAGGGGCGTGTTCGCCTTGAGCGAATGTTTACTTATAAATCGGGTGAACAGGGAACCCGCATGCTCTCTCTGCTTCCCTGTTCTCCATGGGAACCAGTGGTTCTGTTAGTTTATTTCCCCATTAAAGCTGTATATATTATTACAATCTGGCTGAATTCCTTTACGCCGCTACACAAACACATCAGTGATTCACACTAAAGCTTCTCATGAAATCAATAAACTTTCAAGAGAACCTGATTATTCTTCAAATTAAAGCTTTTACAGAGAAACGCAACACTGCTCTCACTTCTAATAATGGTTTGACATGTCCTGAACAACTGCTTCTTTTCAGGAAAACATATTTACATTTCTTACCAAAGCTGTTGATGAAATTAATATACTTCAAAAAGATCATGATTATCTTTCAATGTAAAGCTAATACAGAGAAAAACAACCCTGCTCTCACTTCTAACAGGGCTTTGACATGTACATATGCGTTTCTCATTAAAACTTTTGATGGAAGTAATACACTTTCAAAGAACATGATTATCTTTCAAATAAAGCTTGTACAGAGAAAAGCCACACTGCTTTCACTTCTAACAATCCTTTGGCATGTCCCCAAGAACTCTCCTCTTTGCAGAGAAAAAAACATGTGCATTCTCACTAAAGCTTCTGATGAAATTAATACTCTTTCAAAAGAATGTTATTATCATTCAAAGTAAAGCTTGTACAGAGAATAGTGACACAGCCTTAACTTCTTACAATGTTTTGACATGTCCCAAACAACTGCTTCTCTTTTTAGAGAGAGACATGTGTTTCTCACTAAATCATTTTATTAAATTAATACACTTTCAAAGTAACATGATTATCTTTCAAAGTGAAGCTTGTACAGATGAAAGCAACCCTGCTGTCACTTCTAACAATGCTTTGAAATGTCCTAAACATCAGTTTCTCTTTTCAGAGAATACGTGTGTGTTTCTCACTAAACCTTCTCAGGAAATTAATACACTTTCAAAAGAACATTATTATCTTCCAAAGTAAATCTTGTACAGAGAACAGCAATACTGCTCTCACTTCTAAAAATGCTTTGACATGTCCCAAATATCTGCTTTTTGCTTTAAGGAACATGTGTGTATTTCTCACTAAAGCTTCTTATGAACTTAATACACTTTCAAAGATCATGATTATCTTTCAAAGTAAAGCTTGTACAGAGAAAAGCAACACTGCTCTCACTTCTAACAATGCTTTGACATGTTCCAAACAACTGCTTCTCTTTAAAGAGAAAGACATGTGCGTTTCTCACTAAAGCTTCTCATGAAGTTAATTCACTTTCAAAATAACATTAATATCTTTCAAATAAAACATATACAGAAAAGAGCAACCCTGGTCTCACTTCTAACAATGCTTTGACATGTCCCAAAAAAACTGTCTCTCTTTTCAGAGACACACATGTGTGTTTTTCACTAAAGCATCCCATGAAATTAATAAACTTTCAAAAGAATATGATTATCTTTCAAAGTAAAATCTGTACAGACTAAAGCAACCCTGATCTCACTTTTAAAAATGCTTTGACATGGCCCAAACAACTGCTTCTCTTTTCAGAGAAACACATGTGTGTTTCTCAATAAAGCTTCTCTAGAAATTAATGCACTTTCAAAAGAACAGGATTATCGTTCAAAGTAAATTGTTCAGAGATTATAAATATTGCTCTCACTTATATAAATGCTCTGAAATGTCCCCAAAAAAGCTTCTCTCTTTAAAGAAACACGTGTGCATTTCTCACTAAAATTTTTCATGAACTTAATACACTTTCAAAGAACACGATTATCTTTCAATGTAAAGCTTGTACAGATAAAAGACACACTTCTATCACTTCTAACAATGCTTTGACATGTCCCAAACAACTGCTTCTCTTTTCAGAGAATCACATGTGCGTTTGTCACTAAAACATTTTAAGAAAGTAATGCACTTTCAAATGAACGTGATTATCTTTCAAAGTAGAGCTTGTACAGAAAAAGAGCAACGCTGCTCTCACGTCTAACAATGCTTTGATATGTCCCCAACAACTCCTTCTCTTTTCAGAGAGAAACGTGTGTTTCTCACTAAAGCTTTTAATGAGATTAATACTGTTTGAAAAGAATGTGATTATGTTTCAAAGTAGAACTTGTATAGAGAGACGCAATGTTGCTCTCACTACCAACAATGCTTTGACATGTCCCAAACAACTGCTTCTCTTGTGAGAGAAACACGTGTGTTCTCATTAAAGCTTGTCATGAAATTAATTCATTTTAAAAAAAAATTGATTATCTTCAAAGTAAAGCTTATACAGACAAAAGCAAGCCTGCTCTCATTTCTCACAATGCTTTGACATGTCCCAAACAACTCCTTCTGTTTTCAGAGAAATACATGTGGGTTTCTAACTTAAGATTCTAATGAAATTAAACACTTTTAAAAGAACATGATTATCTTTCAAGAAAAGTTTGTACAGAGAAAAGCAACCCTGCTCTCACTTCTAATAATGCTATGATATGTCCCAATCAATGGCTTCCCTTTTCAGAGAAACACCTGTGCATTTCTCACTAAAGTTTCTCATGTAATAAATACCCTTTCAAAAGAACGTGATTATCTTTCAAATATAGCTTGAACAGAGAAAAGCAAGCCTGCTCTCACTTCTCACAATGCTTTGACATGTCCCAAACAACTGCTTCACTTTCCAGAGAAACACATGTGCTTTTCACTAAAGCTTCTCATGATATTAATACACTTTCAAATGAACGTGATTATCTTTCAAAGTAAAGCTTGTCCAGAGAATAGCAACACTGCTCTCACTTCTAACAATGCTTTGACATGTCCGAAAAAAGTTGCTTCTCTTTTAAGAGAAACACATGTGCATTTCTCAAAAGGTTCCAATGAAATTAACACACTTTCAAAAGAACGTAATTTTCTTTCAAAGTTATGCTTTTCCATAGAATATTGACAGTGCTGTCATCCTAACAATGCTTTGACATGTCCCAATAAAGCTGCTTCTCTATGCAGAAAAACGTGTTTCTCAAAAGGTTCACATGAAATTAACAAGCTTTCAAAAGAACATTATTTTCTTTCAAAGTAAAGCTTGTCCAGAGAATAGCACCACTGCTCTCACTTCTAACAATGCTTTGACATGTCCCAAACAACTGCTTCTCATTTCAGCGAAACAGGTGTGTGTTTCTAACTAATGCTTCTCATGAAATTAATATACTTTCAAAAGAACGTAATTAGCTTTCAAAGTAAAGCTTGTACAGAGAAAAGCAACACTGCTCTCACTTCTCACAGTGCTGTGAATGTCCCAAACACCTGCTTCTCTTGTAAGAGAAAGACGTGCGTTTCTCACTAACGGTCCTCAAGAAATTGTAAACCACCTTGGGTGGGTTTCTCTGTCTCAGGTCTGTAACCCACCTAGCAGTCAGTTATTCCAGGGTCACAGAGAGGCACTATCTGGAAGATAATGGGTGAGAGAGGAAGAAGACCATGCTAGGTTTGTCAGAGCCTCCGTTTATTAGAGACAGGGTTACAGCTTATATAGGATAAGGAATTGGGGGGGTGGCACAGGGGCCTGGACTCTTGCCACTTGGTTCACATTTGTCACATAGGCCAGGAGGTTATGTTCCATCAGGTCATGTAGGCCAGGAAGTCCCAAGTTGACACACCTAGTTCTCTAGGTAGCTTGGAATGTGGGGCGGGTTCCACTTACAGATAGCTCTCTATTAACAGCTAATTGGATATGGGGTAGGCTCTGTCAATAGAACAATTCTCAATACAATTGGGAAGTGGGGTTCTCTGCAGACTCCCCAGGGCGATGGTTCCTGTAATAGTTTTTTGGGGAAAAACGGCTCCTGACAAGAAATCAATGCACTTTCAAAAGAACATGATTATCATTCAAATTAAAGCTTGTACAGAGACTAGCAATGCTGATCTCTGCTAACAATGCTTTGACATGTCCCAAAAACTGCTTCTCTTTTCAGAGAAAAACGTGCATTTCTCACTAAAACATCTCATTAAATTAATACACTTTCAAAAGAACATGATTATCTTTCAAAGTAGAGCTTGTACAGAGAAAAGCAACACAGCTCTCACTTCTAACAATGCTTTGACATGTTACAAATAACAGCTTCTCTTTTCAGAGAAACACAAGTGTGTTTCTCACTAAAGCTTCTCATGAAATTAATACACTTTGAAAAGCATGTGATTATCTTTCAAAGGAAAGCTTGTACAGAGAATAGCAACTCTGCTCTCACTTCTTTTTATCATGTTTTTTTTTATTTGAATGAAAATTCCACCTCTCCTAGCCGCCCATTTCCCTCCTCCTACCCCTACTTCCTTCCCCCTTCCATGGCACCTCTCCCCCTTCCTCTCCAGTCCCAAGAGCTTCAGGGTTTCCTGCCATTTGGAAAGTGCAAGGTCCTACCCCCTTCATTTAGGTCTAGGAAGGTAAACATCCATACTGGGTAGGCTCCAACAAAGTCAGAACATGAAGCAGGATCAAAAACAGTGACATTGACCTTGGCTTCTCATCAGCCCTTATTGTCCACCATGTTCAGAGAGTCTGGTTTTATCCCATGCTTTTTCAGTCCCAGGCCAGCTGGCCTTGGAGAGCTCCCAATAGATCAGCCCCACTGTCTCAGTGGGTGGGTGCACCCCTCATGGTGCTGACTTCTTTGCTCATGTTCTCCTTCCTTCTGCTCCTCATTGGGACCTTGGGAGCTCATTCTGGTGCTCCAATGTGGGTCTCTGTCTCTATCTCCATCCATCACCAGATGAAGCTACTATAGTGATATGCAAGATATTCATCAGTATGGATATAGGATAGGGCCATTTCAGGTTCCCTATCCTCAGCTGCCCATGGAACTAACTGGGGACATCACCCTGGGCACCTTGGATCCCTACTAGGTTCAATTCTCTTGCCAACCCTAAGATGGCTCCCTTAATTAAGATATATACTTCCCTGCTCCCATATCCACCCTTCCTTTATCTCAACCATCCCATTTCCACAAGTTATCCCCATCCTCCCCTTCTCACTTTTCTCTCCCCATCTCCCCTTACCCCCATCCCTCCCCAGCCTGAAGATCCCAATACAACCTAGATGTGGTTCCATGTAAGAATGGATGAAGAAAGTGTGTAATATATACACATTAGAGTGTTACTCAGCAATAAAAAAATGATATCTTGAATTTTGCATGCAAATGGATGGAAATAGAAAACACTATCCTGAGTGAGGTAACTCAGAACCAAAAAGATGAACATGGAATGTATACACACGTAATTGGTTTCTAGCCATGAATGAAGGACACTGAGTATACAATGTATGATCCTAAAGTAGCAAAAAAGAAGCTGAACCCAAAGAAAGACATATAGTTATCCTCTTGGATATGAGAAGTAGACAAGATTGCCAGGCAAAAACTGCTCTCACTTCTAACAATGCTTTGACATGTCACAAACTACTTCTCTTTTCAGAGAAACACATGTGTGTTTCTCACTAAAGCTTAATACACTTTCAAGAGAATGTGATTATCTTTCAAAGTAAATTTGTAGAGAGAAAAGCAACACTGCACTCATTTCTCACAATGCTTTGACATGTCCTGAATAACTGCATCTCCATTTAGAGAAACACATGTGCGTTTCTCACTAAAGATTTTCATGATTCATACACTTTCAAAGTAAAGCTTGTACAGAAAAGGCAAGCCTGCTCTCACTTCTTAAAATGCTTTGACATTTCTGAAACAACTGCTTCTCTTTTCAGAATAAAATATGTGCGTTTCTCACTAAATCTTCTCATGAAATTAATACACTTTCAAAAGAATGTGATTTTCTTTCAAAATAAAGCATGTCCAGAGAATAGCGACACTGTTCTCACTCTAACAATGCTTTGACGTATACCAAACACCCACTTCTCTTTTCAGAGAAACACATGTGCGTGTCTGACTAAAGCTTCTAATGAAACTACTACACTTTCAAAAGAAGGTGATAATATTTAAAAGTGAAGCTTGTCCAGAGAATAGCAACACTGCTCTCACTTCTAACAATGCTATGACATGTCCCCAAAACTGCTTCTCTTTCCAGAGAAACACATGTGCGTTTCTCACTAAAGCATTACATGAAATTAATACACTTTCAAAAGAATGTGATTATCTTTCAAATAAAGCTTGTTCAGAGAAAAGCAACACTGCTCTAACTTTTAACAAACTTAGATATGTCCCTAAAAACTGCTTCTCTTTTCAGAGAAATACATGTGTTTTTCTCACTAAAGCATTCCATGCAATTAATACACTTTCAAAAGAAGGTAATTATCTTTTAAAGTAAAGATGACACAGAAAAGAGTAATACTGCTCTCACTCCTAACAATTCTTTGACGTGCAACAAACAACTGCGTCTTTATGCAGAAAAACACATGTGCGTTACTCAAAAGGTTCCCATGAAATTAACACACTTTCAAAAGAACGTGATTATTTTTCAAAGTAAACCTTGTCTAGATAATAGTGACACTGCTCTCACACTAACAATGCTTTTACATATCCCAAACAACTACGTCTCTTTTCAGAGAAACACATGTGTGTTTCTGACTAAAGCCTCTCATGAAATTAATACAATTTCGAAAGACGATGATAATATTTATAAGTAAAGCTTGTCCAGAGCTTAGCGACAAGTCTCTCACTTCTAACAATGCTTTGACATGTCCAAAAAATAATGCTTCTATTTGAAGAGGACCATATGTATGTTTCTCAAAAGTTTTCCATTAAATTAACACACTTTAAAAAGTACGTAATTATTTTTTCAGCGAAAAGCTTGTCCAAAGATTATTGACACTGCTGTCACTGCTAACAATGCTTTGACATGCCCCAAAGAACTGCTTCTCTTGTGAGAGAAACACATGTGTGTTTCAGACTAAAACTTTTCATAAAATTAAAAAAATTTCCAAAGAACATGATTATCTTTCAAATAAAAGCTTGTCCAGAGATTGGCGACACTGCTCTCACTTCTACCCATGCTTTGACATTTTCCAGACAACTGCTTCTCTATGCAGAGAAAGACATGTGCATTTCTGAAAAGGTTACCATGTAATTAACACACTTTCAAAGGAACCTAATTTTTTTTCAAAGTAAATTTTGTCCAAGAATAGCAACACTGCTCTCACTCCTAACAATGCTTTGATATGTCCCCCAAAATGGCTTATCTATGTAGAAAAATACATGTGCATTTCTCAAAAGCAACCCATGAAATTAACACACCTTCAAAAGAACGTCATTTTCTTTCAAAATAAAGCTTGTCCAGAGAATAGTGACACTGTTCTCACTCTAACAATGCTTTGACATATACCAAACACCAACTTCTCTATTCAGAGAAGCACATGTGCGTGTCTGACTAAAGCTTCTCATGAAACTACTACACTTTCAAAAGAAGGTGATAATATTTAAAAGTAAAGCTTGTCCAGAGAATAGCAACACTGCTCTCACTTCTAACAATGCTATGACATGACCAAAATAATTGCTTCCCTTTTAAGAGTAACACATGTGCGTTTCTCAACAGTTTCTCATGAAACTAACACACTTTCAAAAGAACGTGATTATTTTTCAAAGAAAAGCTTGTACAGAAATTATCGACACTGCTCTCACTTCTAAAATGCTTTGACATGTCCCAAAAATGCTTTTCTGTGTAGAAAAACACATTTGAGTTTCTCACTAACGCTTCTCATGAAATTAATACACTTTAAAAGAACGTGATTATCTTTCAAATAAAGCTTGTTCAGAGAAAAACAACAAAGCTGTAAATTCTAACAAACTTAGATACATCCCTAAAAACTGCTTTTCTTTTCAGAGAAATACATGTGTGTTTCTCACTAAAGCAATCCATGATATTAATGCACTTTCAAAAAAACATGATTATCTTTCAAAGTAAAGCTTGCACAGAGAAGAGTAACACTGCTCTCACTTTGAACAATGCTTTGACCTGTCACAAACAACTGCTTCTCTTTTCAGAGAAACACATGTGCCTTTCTCACTAAAGCATTTTGTGATATTAATACACTATCAAAAGAATGTGATTATCTTTAAAAGTAAAGCATGCACAGAGCAGAGTAACACTGGCTTGACATGTCCCAAACAACTGCTTCTATATTCAGAGAAACACATGTGCGTTTCTCACTTAAGCATTTCATGAAATTAATACACTTTCAAAAGAACGTGATTATCTTTGAAAGTAAAGCTTGCACAGAGAAGAATAACACTGCTCTCACTTCTAACAATGCTTTGACATGTCCCAAACAACTGCATCTCTTTTCAGAGAAACATATGTGCCTTTCTCACTAAAGCATTTCATGCAATTAATACACTTTGTAAAGAACGTGATTATCTTTCAAAGTATATCTTGCACAGAGAACAGTAACACTGCTTTGACATGTCCAAAAAACTGCTTCTCTTTTCAGAGAAACACATATGCGTTTTCACTATAGCATTTCAGGAAATTAATACACTTTCATAAGAACATGATTATCTTTCAAATTAAAGGTTGTACAGAGAATGGTGACTCTGCTCTCACTTCTAACAATGCTTTGACATGTCCCCAAAACTGCTTCTCTTTCCAGAGAAACACATGTGCGTTTCTCACTAAATAATTTCATAAAATTAATACACTTTTTAAAAAAAGTACATGAGTATCTTTCAAATAAAAGCTAGCACATCGAAAAGCAAAACAGCTCTAACGTCCAAAAATTCTATTACATATCCTAAACAAATGCTTCTCTTTCCAGAGAAACACATGTGCGTTTCTCACTAAAGCATTTCATGCAAATAAAAAACTATCAAAAGAACATGATTATCTTTCAAAATAAAGGTTGCACAGAGAATGGTGACTCTGCTCTCACTTCTACCCATGCTTTGACATGTACTAAACCACTGCTTGTCTTTTCAGAGAAACACCTGTGTGTTTCTCACTAAAGCATTTCATAAAATTAATACACTTTCAAAAGAATGTGATTATCATTCAAAGTTAAGCTTGCACAGAGAAGGGTGACACTGCTCTCACTTCAAAGAATGCTTTGACATTGCCCAAACAACTGCTTCTCTTTCCAGAGTAAAACATGTGTTTTTCTCACTAAAGCATTTCACACAATTTATACAGTTTCAAATAATGTGATAATCTTTCAAAATAAAGTTTGCACAAAGAAGATTAACACTGCATGTATATGTTCCAAACAACTGTTTCTCTTTTCAGATAAACACATGTGCTTTTCTCACTAAAGCATTTCATGAAATTAATGCACTTTCAAAAGAACGTGATTATCTTCCAAGGTAAAGCTTGCACAGAGAAGAGTAACACTCTTTTGACATGTCCAAAAAAACTGCTTCTCTTTTCAGAGAAACACATTTGCGTTTTCACTATTGTATTTCATGAAATTAATTTACTTTCAAAAGAACGTGATTATCTTTCAAAATAAAGGTTGCACAGAGAAGGGTGACACTGCTCTCACTTCAAAGAATGCTTTGATATGTCCCAAACAACTGCTTCTCTTTCAAGAGAAACACATGTGCTTTTCTCACTAAAGCATTTCATGAAATTAATACACTTTCTAAAGAACATGATTATCTTTCAAAGTATAGCTTGCTCTGAGAAACACAAATGCGTTTTCACTATTGCATTTCATGAAATTATTACACATTCAAAAGAACGTGATTATCTTTCAAAGTAAAGGTTGCACAGAGAAGGGTGACACTACTCTCACTTCAAAGAATGATTTGACATGTCCCAAACAACTGCGTCTTATTTCAGAGAAACACATGTGCATTTCTCACTAAAGCATTTCATGAAATTAATACACATTCAAAGAAATGATTATCTTTCAAAGTAAAGCTTGCATAGAGAAAAGCAAAACAGCTCTTACTTCCAACAATGCTTTGATATGTCTTAAAGAACTGTTTCTCTTTCCAGAGAAACACATGTATGTTTCTCACTGAAGCATTTCATGAAATTAATACATTTTAAAAAAATGTACATGAGTATCTTTCAAATTAAAGCCAGCACAGAGAAAAGCAAAACAGCTCTCACTTCCAAAAATGCTATTACATATCCCAAACAACTGCTTTTTATTTCAGAGAAACACATGTGTGTTTCTCAGTGAAGCATTTCATGAAATTAATACACTTTTAAAAGAACGTGATTATCTTTCAAAGTCAAGCTTGCACAGCAAAGAGTAACACTGTTCTCACTTCTGACAGTTCTTTGACATGTACCAAAAAACTGCATCTCTTTTCAGAATAACATATGTGCATTGCTCAGTAAAGCCTTTCATGAAATTAATATACTTTCAATAGAATGTTATTATTTTTAAAATATAGCTTGCACAGAGAAGGGTGACACTGCTCTCATATCAAAGAATGCTTTGACATGTCCCAAACAACTGCTTCTCTTTCCAGAGAAAAACGTATGTTTCTCACTATAGCTTTTTATGAAATTAATGCACTTTCAAAAGAACGTGATAATCTTTCAAAGAAAAGCTTGCATAGAGAAGAGTAACACTGTTCTCACTTCTAACAATGCTTTGACATGTACCAAACAACTGCTTCTCTTTCCATACAAAAACATGTGTGTTTCTCACTGAAGCTTTTCATGGAATTACTACAGTTTCAAATAACATTATAATTCTTCAAGTAAGCTTGCACACAGAAGAGTAACACTGCTTTGATATGTTCCAAATAACTGCTTCTTTTTTCAGTGAAACACGTGTGCATTTCTCACTAACGCATTTCATGAACTTAATACCACTCTCAAAATAATGTGATTATCTTTCAAAGTAAAGCTTGCACAGAGAAGAGTAACACTGTTTTGATATGTGCCACACAACTGCATCTTTTTTCCAAGAAATACATATGCGTTCTTCACTAAAGCATTTCATGAACTTAATACACTTTCAAAAGTACGTGATTATCTTTCAATGTAAAGCTTGCACAGAGAAGAGTAACACTGCTTTGACACATGACAAACAACTGCTCCTCTTTTCAGAGAAACACATGAGGCTTTCTCACTAAGGCATTTAATGAAATTAATACACTTTCAAATGAACATGATTATCTTTCAAAGTAAAGATTGCACAGAGAAGAGTAACACTACTCTCACTCCTACAAATGCTTTGACATGTCCCTAACAACTGCTTCTCTTTTCAGAGAAACACATGTGCATTTCTAACTAAAGAATCTCATGAAATTAATATGTTGTGGGAGCTATGGCTTGCTTTCCACCACCCATCTCCTGCCACTGGCTAGCTTTACCTGAAATAACAACACAGAAATTGTATTCATTTAAACAGTGCTTCCCCCATGATATCTAGCCTCTTCTCAGATAACTCTCACACCTGGACTAGCCCATTTTTAATAATTTGTCTAACACCCCAAGGTGCACTTACCCAGAAGAATCTAGCCTAAGTTCATCCTAAGTCGGAGCTTCATCACGTATGCCTCAGAGAGCAGAGCTAGTGTCTGAGCTCACTTCCTCTTCCTCCTAGCATCCTGTTCTGTTTACTCCACTGACCTATGTTCTAACCTATCATGCCAAGCAGTTTCTTTATTACTTAACCAATGAAATCAACAGATTGATATATGACACTCCCACATCATTTCCCCTTTTCCTGTTTAAACAACAAAGGAAAAGGAAGGCTTTAACTTTAACATAGCAAAATTACATATAACAAAACAGTTATCAAGTAAAAATTACAATATTTACATCTATTTTATCTTTATCATAAAGAAGGAAAACTATAACTAACTATTCTTCAACTCCATCGAAGACTCCAGAAAGATACAATATTACCTAAGCAAACAAGAAATAAGCAACTTCGAAACTCTAGAAATGGCAGAGACATCTTGCTGCCTGGACAGTCGCCCAAAGTTTCTCTGTACCGTTGGGGCATCCATCTTCGGCCTACATGCCCATAGTATCCAGGGACATTTTCATGAAGCAAGAAATTTCAAAGTCAGTTCAGTTGCTATCTGCTGTGTCCTGCAGAATGTCTCACAGACTCCTTCATGAATCAGAAACCCCAAAAGATCATCTCACCTTTAGGCAAGTTCAGTAGTCCTCTCTCTGCAGGTTCTCTGTGTCCAGTTTATGCAACAGTCCAGGAAAGAGCAGTTTCTTGCCCAAATGGGTATCAAACTTCATAAGGATCCTCTTTGGTTCCCATCTTCCTTTTGAAGTAGATTAGTGCTACCAGGAACAGATGTTTCTCAATGTCATGAAAAGCCCTAAGTTATTCAAACATTTAAAATGCCATATTCTATAATCTTTGAAAAATATGAACAATGCCAATCTAAAATACATTTACGTACACCTAGAAAATCTTAACTAACATGACTACAAACTTGATTATTATGATTATCTATTAACAACCTATACACATTACATTTTTAAATGAACTACACAATCACAATACCTTAATCAAGAGCAGAAACAACATATAACAAAATTGACCTTAAAATCCATACCAATGCAACCTATTCATATCCAAATTATATCCCCCTTTAAATGTAAAAGAACATTTGTAAACAATATTTGGGAATATGGACGTAGTTCTTTCTCTCCAAACTTCTTCCTGCTGAATGGGGCGTTGTTATTTAGGTCTTTCATGGTATAACCTGTGTGCTAGGTTCATCTCATTGAGCACTTGAGTGAATTATTTTTTGAAGGTGTTCACAGCAACCCTTCAGGAGGGAGCATGGTCCATCATACCATATTCAGATAGAAGCAATCCACACTGTCTCATCCTCTGTGAAAACAAAAGAAGAAACTCTTTTCCAAAGTATCATATCCTTAGCTCCAAATTCTGAAGTCAATGTATTTTCAAAATATCTATGTTGGATTAGTACAGCAGCATTTATAAATAAATATCTTTTAGCAGCTGTTGCTCCTACCTCAGCATTCAAACAATGCAAAGAGAGCATAATAGCATACAGTATCAAGATTCTCTGTGCATTTTCCATCTTTGTGCAGCTTTATTTTAACTCTATTTTGTTTATTTTTACTTTTCTAGACAGGTTTTCTGTATAGCTTTGACCTGGAATAAGTCTGTAGACCAGGCTGTACTTGAACCCTCAGAGATCCACCTGTCTCTGCCTCCCAGGCATTTGTATTACAGGTGTATGCTATGACACCTTGAACTCACAGAGATCTGTTTGTCTATGCCTTCTAGGCACTGGGGTTAAAGGTGTGTGCTACCACACCTTGAAGTCACAGATGTCAATCTCTCTCTGCCTCCCAAGCTTTGGGATTAAAGGTGTCTACTACCACACCCAACTACTCTCTTTCTTCCTTTTTTTATTTTAAGAACTTTAACTTTTAGCTTGCATATATTTTTAACACACTGTAAAATATTTAAACATTTTCTTTGACTTTGAATTTTTCTTTTACTGTATATGTCTCTTTTTTGAGCACATGAGTATTTAATTTACCAAGCAATATTGGTTGAACTAAAGCTGTGGCTTTGGCGGCTGGATCCAGCCCATTCTTTAGCTTTCTGTCATTCCAACCTTGTGGCTGAGGTGCTGGCCAGAGTTGCGTCCAGTGCCACAAGTCTACAGTGTCTCAAGGTCCTTGCCAACAAACAAGCTACACCACTCAAATGCACTCTCTATAGCTGACCTCCTGCCTCAAAGAGTAGAGTGTGCCCTGGCAGGATGGCCCACAGAGCTGGCATTTTAAAACGGCTCAGCTTTTTTCCTGCTATGGCTGAAAACAAACAAGCATGCGTTCAGATATTCCTCAACACCATTTAAGTGTTTCTTAGCAGGACCTCTTAAGAGCTGCAGGGTTTTGCAGGTAAAGCTGAGTCAGGAAGCCTCTCTTAGATGAGAGTGCTTGCTTGCCTCTGGAAGAAGAGCAGACCCAAGAAATTGCTGCTACCAAGAAAACATGCTTTACTCTATGCTTCCCAAAGATTTCTCAGGCTTTCTGTGGATGCAGTTGTCCACACATTGAACAGCCACTACCTTTCAAAATTAAGCTTGAACAGAGAAGAGTAACACTGCTCTCACTTCTAAAAATGTATTGACATGTCCCAAAAAATTGCTTCTCTTTTCAGAGAAACACATATGCGTTTATCACTAAAACATTTCATGAAATTGATACACTTTCAAAAGAATGTGATTATCTTTCAAAATTAAGCTTGAATAGAGAAGATTAACACTGCTATCACTTCTAACAATGCTTTGACATGTACCAAACAACTGCTTCTATTTTCAGAGAAACAAATGTGCATTTCTCACTAAAGCATTTCTTGAAATTACTACACTTTCAAAAGAACAGGGTTATCTTTAAAGTAAAGCTTACACAGAAAAGGGTGACAATAGTCTTATTTCAAAGAATGCTTCAACATGTACTAAACAACTGCTTCTCTTTTCAGAAAAACACATGTGTGTTTCTCACTAAAGCCTTTCATGGAATTAATACCATTTTTTATAACATAATAATCTTTGAAAATAAAGTTTGCATACAGAAGAGTAACAGTGCTTTGACATGTGCCAATCGTCTGCACCTCTTTTCAGAGAAACATATATGTGTTTCTCACTATAGCTTTTCATGAAATTAATACACTTTCAAAAGAACATGATTATCTTTCAAAGTAAAGCTGGCACTGAGAAGAGTAACACTGTTTTGACATATCACACACAACTGCTTCTCTTTTCAGAGAAAAACATGAGCATTTAATGAAATTAATACAATTTCAAATAAAGCATTTAATGAAATTAATACAATTTCAAAAGAACATAATTATCTTTCAGAGTAAAGCTTGCACAGAGAATAGTAACATTGCTCTCACTGCTAACAATGCTTTGACATGTCCCAAACAACTGTTTCTCTTTTCAGAGAAACACATGTGCATTTCTAACTGAAGAATTTCATGAAATTAATGCACTTTGAAAAGAAAGTGATTATCTCTCAAATCAAGCTTGCACAGAGAAGAGTAACACTGTTCTCACTTCTAACAATGCTGTGACATGTCCCAAAAAACTGCTTCTCATTTCAGAGAAACACATGTGCATTTCTCACTAAAGCTTTTCAAGGAATTAATACACTTTCAGAAGAACGTGATTATCTTTCAAAATTAAGCTTGCACAGAGAAGAGTCACACTTCTCTCACTTCTAACAATGCTTTGACATATACCAAACATCTCCTTCTCTTTTCAAAGAAACATATGTGCATTTCTCACTAAAGCATTTTATGAAATTAATACACTTTCAAAAGAACGTGATTAACTTTCAAAGTAAAGTATGCACAGAGAAGAGTAACACTGCTCTCATTTCAAAGTATGCTTTGACATTTCCCAAACAACTGCTTCTCTTTGCAGAGAAAAACAGGTGTGTTTCTCACTAAAGCTTTTTATGAAATTAATACACTATTAAGAGAACGTGATGTCTTCCAAAGTAAAGCTTGCACCGAGAAAGTATCACTGTTTTCACTTCAAACAATGTTTTGACATGTCCCAAACAACTGCTTCTCTTTTCAGAGAAACACATCTGCATTTCTCATAAAGCATTTCATGAAATTAATACACTTTCAAAAGAACGGGATTATACTTCAAAATGAAGCTTGCACAAAAAGAGTAACAATGCTGTCACTTCTCACACTGCTTTGATATGTCCCAAACAACTGCTTCTCTTTTCCGAGAAACACATGTTTGTTTCTCACTAAAGCATTTTATGAAATTAATACACCTTTAAAAGAACGTGATTATCTTTAAATAAAGATTGCACAGAGAAGGGTGACACTGCTCTCACATCAAACAATGCTTTTACATGTCCAAAACAATGCTTCTCTTTTCAGAGAAACATGTGTGTGTGTTTCTCTAAAGCTTTTCATAAAATAAATATACTTTAAAAAGGACGTGATAATCTTTCAAAGTAAAGCTTGCACAGAGAAGAGTAACAGTGCTCTCACTTCTAACAATGCTTTGACTTCTACCAAACAACTGTCTCTCTACTCATAAAAACACATGAATCTTTATCCCTAAAGCATTTCATGGAATTTATTCAGTTTCGCATAATGTGATAATCTTCCAAAATATAGGTTGCACACAGAAGAGGAACAGTGCTTGGATATGTCCCAAACAACTGCTTCTCTTTTCAGAGAAACACATGTGCGTTTCTCCCTAAAGCATTTCATGAAATTAATACACTTTCAAAAGAGCATTATTATCTTTCAAAGTAAAGATTGCACAGAGAAAAGCAAAACAGCTCTCACTTCAAACAATGCTTTGATATGTTCCAAAGATTGCATGTCTTTCCCAAGAAACACATATGCGTTTCATGAAAGTAATACACTTTTAAAAAAGATCATATTTCCAAATTAAAGCTAGCACAGCGAAAAGCAAAACAGCTCTCATTTCCAACAATGCTATTATATATTCCAAACAAATGCTTCTCTTTCCAGAAAAACACTTGTGCGTTATTCACTAAAGCATCTCATGAAATTAATAAACTTTCAAAGAAAGTGATTATCTTTCAAAGTAAATTTTGCACAGAGAAGAGTAACACTGCTCTCACATCTAACAATGCTGTTACATGTCCCAAATGAATGCTTTTCTTTCCAGAGGTCAAATGTGTGTTTCTGAATAAATCATTTCATGAAATTAATATACTTTCAAATGATCGTGATTATCTTTCAAAATAAAGATTTCACAGAGAAGAGTAACACTGCTATCACTACTATAAATGCTTTGTCATGTCCCTAAACAACTGCTTCTCTTTTCAGAGAAACACCTGTGCATTTCTCGCTAAAGTATTTCATGAAATTAATACACTTTCAAAAGAATGTGATTGTCTTTCAAAATAAAGCTTGCATAGAGAAGAGTAAAAATGCTCTCACTTCTAACAATGCTGTAACCTGTCCCAAACAACTGCTTCTCTTTTCAGAGAAACACATGTGTGTTTCTCACTAAAGAAATTAATTAAATTAATACACTTTCAAAATAACATGATTATCTTTAAAGTAAAGCTTGCACAGAGAAGGGGAACACTGCCCTTACATGAAAGAATGCTGTGTCATGTTCCAAAAAACTGCTTCTCTTTTCAGTGAAAAACATGTGTGTTTCTCACTAAAGCTTTTTATGAAATTAATACACTTTTAAAAGAACATGATAATACTTCAAAATAAAGCTTCCACAGAGAAGAGTAACAGTGCTCTCACTTGTAATATTGCTTTAACTTGTACCAAACAACTATTTCTTTATTCATAAAAACACATGTGTCTTTATCCCTAAAGCATTTCATGGAATTTATTCAGTTTCGCATAATGTGATAATCTTCCAAAATATAGGTTGCACACAGAAGAGGAACAGTGCTTTGATATGTCCCAAACAACTGCTTCTCTTTTCAGAGAAATACATGTGCTTTTCTCACTAAAGCATTTCATGAAATTAATGCACTTTCAAAAGAACGTTATTATCTTTCAAAGTAAAGATTGCACAGAGATCCAGGTGTGGGTCAATAGTTGGATCTCTGTGCAATCTTTACTTTGTATGATTAATGAACTTTTAAAAGAACGTGATTATCTTTCAAAGTAAAGCTTGCACAGAGAAGAGAAGCATTGCTCTCCCTTCTAACAATGCTTTGCTATGTACCAAACAACTGCTTCTCTTTTCAGACAAACACATGTGCATTTCTCACTCAAGCATTTTATGCAATTAATACACTTTCAAAAGAATGTGATTATCTTTCAAAGTAAAGCTTGCACAGAGAAGAGTAAAACTGCTTTGACATGTCCCAAACAAATACTTCTCTTTTCAGAGAAACACATGTGCATTTTTCACTAAAGCATTTTATGAAATTAATACAGTTTCAAAAGAATGTGATTATCTTTCAAAATAAAGCTTGCACAGAGAAATAGAGCATTGCTCTCACTTCTAAGAGTGCTTTGCCATGTCCCAAACAACTGCTTCTCTTTTCAGAGAAACACTTTATTGTTTATCACTGAACTATTTCATGAAATTAATACACTTTCAAAAGCACATGATTATCTTTTGAAGTAAAGCTTGCACAAAGAAAAGCAAAACAGTTCTCACTTCAAACAATGCTTTGACATGTCCCAAAGAACTACTTGTCTTTCCAGAGAAACACATGTGCGTTTCTCACTAAAGCATTTCATGAAATTAATACACTTTCAAAAGAATATGATTATCTTTCAAAGTAAAGCATGCACAGTGATGAGTAGCACTGTTCTCACTTCTAACAATGCTTTGACATGTCCCAAACTACTGCTTATCTTTTCAGAGATACACATATGCATTTCTCACTAAAGGTTCTCATGAAATTAATGCACTTTCAAAAGAATGTGATTATCTTTCAAAGTAAAGCTTGCACAGAGAAGAGTAACACTGCTTTGACATGTGCCAAACAACTGCTTCTCTTTTCAGAGAAACACATGTGCATTTCTCACTAAAGCATTTCATCAAATTAATATACTTTCAAAAGAACGTCATTATCTTTCAAGCTAAAGCTAGCACAGAGAAAAGCAAAACAGCTCTTACTTCCAACAATGCTTTGACATATCCAAAATAAGTGCTTCTCTTTCCAGAGGAATACATGTGCGTTTTTCACTACAGCATTTCATGAAATTAATATACTTTCAAAAGAAAGTGATTATTGTTCAAAGTAAAGCTTGCACAGAGAAAAGTAACACTGCCCTCAGTTCTAACAATGCAATCATATATACCAAACACATGTGTGTTTCTCAATAAAGCAATTCATGAAATTAATACATTTTCAAAGAACATGATTGTTTTTCAAATTAATGCTTGTCAGAGAAAAGGAACACTGCTCTCATATCTAACAATACTTTGACATATCACAAACACTTGCTTCTCTATTCAGAGAAACATGTAATTTTCTCACTAAAGTATTTCATGAAATTAAACCCTTTCAAAAGAATGTAATTATCTTTCAAAGTAAAACTAGGTGCCTTTCTCACTAAAGCTTCTCATGAAATTAATACACTTTCAGAAAAATCTTTCAAAGTAAAGCTTGTCCAGAGAATAGTGACACTGCTCTCACTTCTAACAATGCTTTGAAATGTCCCAAACATATGGTTCTCTTTTCAGAGAAAGGCATGTGCGTTTCTCAATAATCTTCTCAGGAAACTAATACTTTCAAAAGAATGTGATTATCTTTCAAATAAATTTGTGCAGAAAAAAGAAAAACTGCTCTCATTTCAAACAATGCTTTGAAATGTCCCAAACAACTGCTTATCTTTTTGACAAACACATGTCTGATTCTCACTAAATTTTCTCATGAAATTAATACACATTCAAAAGAATGTGATTATATTTCAATGTAATTTTGTACAAATAAAGGCAAGTTTGCTCTCACTTCTAACACTGCTTTTACATGTACCAAAGAACTTGCTTCTCTTATCAGAGAAAGACATGTGCATTTCTCACTAAAGCTTCTCATGAAATTAGTACACTTTGAAAAGGATGTGATTATCTTTCAAATGAAAGCTTGTACAGAGAATAGCAACACTGCTCTCACTTCTTTATTTCGCGTTTCTTTTTTTAATTGAAAAAAAGCTTTCCACCTCCTCCCAGCCTCCCATTTCCCCCTCCTACCCCTACTTCCCTCCCCCTTCCATGACTCCTCTCCCCTCTATCTCCAGTCCCAAGAGCTCTCAGTTTTCCCTGTCCTTTGGAAAGTTCAAGGTCCTCCCCCTTCCATCCAGGCCTAGCAGAGGTGAGCATTCATACTGGCTAGGCTCCTACAAAGTCAGAAGATTAAGTGGGATCAAAAACCAGTGCCATTGACCTTGGGTTTTCATCATCCCTCATTGTCTGCCATGTTCAGAGAGTCCAGTTTTATCCCATGTTTTTCAGTCCCAGTCCAGCTGACCTTTGATAAGCTCCACTGTCTCAGTGGGTGGGTACACCCCTTGTGGTGCTGACTTATTTGCTCATGTTCGCCCTCCTTCTGCTCCTCATTGGTACCTTGGTATCTCATTCCAGTTCTCCAATGTGGGTCTCTGTCTCTATCTCCATCTACTGCCAGATGAAGCTTCAATGTGATATGCAAGATACTCATCAGTATGGCTATAGGATAGGGCCATTTCAGGTTCCCTATCCTCAGCTGCCCAAGGAACTAACTGGGGCATCACCTTCGTCACCTTGGAGCCCTTCTAGGTTCAAGTCTCTTGCCAACCCTAAGATGGCTCTCTTAATTAAGATATATACTTACCTGCTCCCATATCCACCCTTCCTTTATCCCAACCATCCCATTTCGCCAATTCCCCCCATCCTGTCAAAAGGACATGATTATCTTTCAAAGGAAAGCTTGTACAGAGAATAGCAACACTGCTCTCACTTTTTTTTGTGTCTCTTTTTTTCTAATTGAAAAAAAATTCACACCCTCCGAGCCTTTATTATGAAAGCTTTAGTGAGAAATGCACATGTGTTACGCTGAAAAGAGAAGCAGGTGTTTGGGACATGTCAAAGAATTTTAAGAAGTAAGAGCAGTGTTACTCTTCTCTGTGCTAGCTTAATTTTGAAAGATAATCACCTTTTGAAAGTGTATTAATTTCATGGGAAGTTTAGATAGAAACCATATATGTTTCTCTGAATATAGAAGCAGTTGTTTGGAACATGTCAAAGCATTGTTAAAGTGTGGGCACTGTTCCTTTTATCTGTACCAGCTTTACTTTGAAAGATAATCACGTTCTTTGAGAGTGTATCAATTTCATTAGAAGCTTTAGTGAGAAACACACACACATGTTTCTCTGAAAGAGAAGCAGTTATTGGGAAATTTCAATGCATTGTTAGAAATGAGTGCAGTATTGCTTTTCTCTGAACAAGTTGTATTTTGAAAGATAATCACATTCTTTGGAAAGTATGAATTTCAGTAGAAGCTTTAGTGAGAAACACATACGTATTTCTCTGAAAACAAAAGCAGTTGTTTTGGACTTGTCAAACCATTTTTTAGAAGTAAGAGCAGTGTTGTTTTTCTCAGTGAAACCTTTACTTTGAAAGATAATCACGTTTTTTGAAAGTGTATTAATTTCATGAGAAGCTTTAGTGATAAATGCACACATGATTCTCTGAAAAGAGAAGCAGTTGTTTGGAACATTACAAAGCATTGTTAGAAGTGAGAGCAGGATTGCTTTTATCTGCTCAGATAAAAGCTTTACTTTGAAAGTTAATCACCTTCTTTAGAACGTGTATTAATTTCGTGATAGTGTTTAGTGAGAAATGTACATGTGTTTCTCTTCATAGATACATAGTTGTTTGGAATCTATCCAAGCATTGTTAGATCTGAGTGCAGTGTAGCTTTTGTCTGTACAAGCTTTACTTTGAAAGATAATAATGTTCTTTTGAAAGTGTAATAATTTCATGAGAAGCTTTATTGAGAAACACACATGTATTTCTATGCAAAGATAAGCATGTTGGTGACATGTCAAAACATTGTTTGAAGTCAGAGCAGGGTTGCTTTTATCTGAGCAAGCTTTACTTTAAAAGTTAATAACGTTCTTTAGAACATCTATTAATTTCATGAGAATGTTTAGTGAGAAACATACATGTGTTTCTCTTCATAGAAAAGCAGTTGTTTGGAACATATCCAAGCATTGTTAAAAGTGAGAACAGGGTGGCTTTTCTCTGAACAAGCTTTACTTTGAGTGATAACCATGTTCTTTTTAAAGTATTTTAATTTCATATAATCTTTTAATGAGAAACGTACATTTTTTTTCTCTGAAAAGAGAAGCAGTTGTTTGCGACATTTCAAAGCATTGTTAGAAATGACAGCAGTGTTGTTTTTCTCTGAAAAAGCTTTTCTTTGAAAGACAATCACGTTCTTTTTAAAGTGTACTAATTTCATGAGAAGCTTTAGTGAGAAACGCACAAGTGTTTCTCTGAAAAGAGAAGCAATTGTTTGGGATATGTCAAAGCATTGTTAGAAGAGAGCAGTGTTGCTTTCTCTGTACAAGCTTTACTTAGAAAAATAATCACATTCTTTGCAAGTGTATTAATTTCATGAGATGCTGTAGTGAGAAACACACATGTGTTTCTCTGAAAAGAAAAGCACTTTTTAGAACATGTCAAAGCATTCTTTGAAGTATGAGCAGTGTTGCTTTTCTCAGTAAACCTTTAGTTTGAAAGATAATCACGACTTTTGAAACAATTGTTTCAGACATGTCAAGGCATTGTTTGAAGTGAGAGCAGTGTTGCTTGTGTCTGTAAAATCTTCACTTTTAAAGATAAACATGTTCTTTGAAAGTGTATTAATTTCATGAGAAGCTTTAGTGAGAAAAGAGCATGTGTTTCTCTGCAATGAGAAGCAGTTGTTTTCGACATGTGGAAGCACAGTTAGAAATGAGAACAATGTTGCTTTTCTCTGTACAAGCATTACTTTGAAAGATAATGATGTTCTTTCGAGAGTGTATTAATTGCATGGGAAGTTTTAGTGAGTAATGCACATGTTTTCCTCTGCAGAGAGAAGCAGTTGTTTGGTACATGTCAAAGCACTGTGAGAAGTGAGAGCAGCATTTCTTTTCTCTGTAAAAGATTTACTTTGAAAGATAATCACATTCTTTTGTAGGTGTATTGATTTGATGAAACACTTTAGTGAGAAATGCACATTTGTTTCTCTGAAAAGAGAACCAGTTGTTTGGGATATGTCAAAGAATTTTTAGAAGTGAGATCAGTGATGCCTTTCTCTACACAAGCTTTACTTTGAAAATAATCATGTTCTTTTGAAAGTGTATTAATTTCTTGAAAATCTTCTGTGAGTAATGGACATATATTTCTCTGCAGATTGAGGCTGTTGTTTGGGACATGACAAAGCATTGTAAAAGTGAGAACAGTGTTTCTTTTCTCTGTACAATCTTTAATCTTATACACAATCATTTTCTTTTAAAAGTGTATTAATTTCAAGTGAATCTTTAGTGAGAAACGCACATGATTTTATGTTAAAAGAGAAGCAGTGTTTTGGCACATGTATATTCATTGTAAGAAATATGAGCAGTGGTGTTTTTCTCTATAAATGCTTTATTTTGAATGATAAACATGTTCTTTGAAAGTGTATTAATTTCATGAGAAGCTTTAGGGAGAAAAGAGCATGTGTTTCTCTGCAAAGAGAAGCAGTTGTTTTCGACATGCCAAAGCACTGTTAGAAGTGAGAGCATTTTTTAAAGTGTATTAATTTTATGAGAGGCTGTAGTGAGAAACACACATGTGTTTCTCTGAGAAGAGAAGCAGTTGTTTTGGACATGCTAAAGCATTCTTAGAAGTAAGAGCAGGTTTTCTTTTTCTCACTAAAACCTTTACTTTGAAAGATAATCACATTCTTTTGTAGATGTATTAATTTGAAGAGAAGCTTTATTGAGAAACGCACATGTATTTCTCTGCATAGAGAATAGTTGTTTGGGAAATGTCAAAGCATTGTTAGAAGTGAGAGCAGTGTTGCTTTTCCCTATAAAAGCTTTACCTTTAAAGAAATCTTGTTCTTTTGAAAGTGTATTAATTTAATGAGATGCTTTAGTGAAAAACACACACATGTTTCTCTGAAATTAGAATCAGTTGTTTCAGACAAGTCAAAGCCTTGTTAGAAGTGAGAGCAGGGTTGCTTTTCTCTGAACAAGTTTTACTTTGAAAGATAATCACGTTCCTTTGAAAGTGTATTAATGTCATGAGACACTGTAGTGAGAAAAGCATATGAGTTTCTCTGAAAAGATAAGCAGTTGTTTGGGACATTTCAAAGCACTGTTAGAAATGAAAGTAGTATTACTTTGTCTGTACAAGCTTTCCTTTGAAAGACAATCATATTCTTGTGTAAGTGTATTAATTTCATGAGAAGCTTTTGTGAGAAATGCACATGTGTTTCTCTGAAAAGAGAAGCAATTATTTCAGACAAGTCAAAGCATTGTTAGAAGTGAGAGCATTGGTGCTATTCTCTGTACAAGCTTTAATTTGAAAGATAATAATGTTCTTTTGACCGTTTATTAATTTCATGTGAAGTGTTAGTGAGAAATGCACATGTGTTTCTGTGAAAAGAGAAGCAGTGGTTTGGGACATGTTAAATCATTGTTAGAAGTGAGAGCAGTGTTGCTTTTCTCTGTACAAGTTTTACATTGAACAATAATTACATCCTATTGAAAGTTTATTAATTTAATGAGACACTATATTGAGAAACGCACATGTGTTTCTCTCAAAATAGAAACAGTTGTTTTGGACATTTCAAAAAATTGTTAAAAATGAGAGCAGTGTTGCTTTTCTCTGATAAACTTTTACTTTGAAAAATAATCACATTCTTTTGAAAGTGTCTTAATTTGATGAGAAGCTTTAGAGAGAAATGCACATATCTTTCTCTGCATAGCATAACAGCCATTAGGGACATGTCAAAGTATTGTTAGAAGTGAGAGCAGTTTTCCTTTTGTATGTACAAGCTTTAATTTGAAAGATAATCACATTCTATTGAAAGTGTATGAATTTCATAAAATTCTGAGAAACATACATGTGATTCTCTAATATGAGAAGCATTTGTTTTGGACATGTCAAAGCATTGTTAGAAGTGATTGCTGTTTTTCTTTTCATTGTGCAAGCTTTACTTTGAAAGATAATCATGTTCTTTGAAAGTGTATTAATTCCATGAAAATATTAGTGAGAAATACATATGTGTTTCTCTGAAAAGAGAAGCAATTGTTTGGGATATGTCAAAGTATTGTTAGAAGTGAGAGCCATGTTATTCTTCTCTGTGCAACCTTTACTTTGAAAAATAATTACATTCTTTTGAAAGTGTATATAATTTTATGAGAAGCTTTAGTGAGAAACGCACATGTGTTTCCATGAAAAGAAAAGCAGGTGTCTGTGAAATGTCAAAGCATTGTCAGAAGTGAGAGCAGGGTTGTTTTTCTCTGTAAAAGCTTTACTTTGAAAGATAATCATGTTGATTTTTAGGTGTATTAATTTCATGAATAGCTTTAGTGAGAAACGTACATGTGTTTCTCTGAAAAGAGAAGCAGTTTTTTGGGACATGTCAAAGCACTGTTAGAAGTGAGAGCAGTGTTGATTTTCTCTGTACAAGCTTTACTTTTCAAAACAATCACATTCTTTTGAAAGTGTATTGATTCATGAGATGCTTTGGTGATAAACGTACATGTTTTTCTGTTAAATGAGACCCATTGGTTAGATACATGTAAAATCATTGTTAGAAGTGAGAGCAGTGCTTCTTTTCTATGTACAATCTTTACTTTTAAAGATAATCATGTTCTTTGAAAGTGTCTTAATTTTATGAGAAACTTTATTGAGAAACACACATGTGTTACTCAGAAAAGTGAAGCAGTTGTTTGGGATAATTCAAAGCATTGTTATATTTGAGAGCAGTGTTGCTATTTTCTGAATAAACTTTACTTTGAAAGATAATCATGTTCTTTTGCAAGTGTATTAATTTCATGAGAAGCTTTAGTGAGAAACACACATGTGTTTCTTTAAAATGAGAAGCTGTTGTTAGGGACATGTCAAAGCATTGTTAGAAGTGAGAGCAGTGGGCTCTTCTCTGTCCAAGCTTTACTTTGAAAGACAATCACTTTCTTTTCAAAGTGTTTTAATATCATGTAATGCTTTAGGGTGAAACTCATATGTGTTTCTCTGAAAAGAGAAACTGTTGTTTGGGACATGTCTAAGTATTGTTAGAAGTGGGAGCAGTGTTTCTTTTCTCTGTACCAGCTTTACTTTGAAATAAAATCATATTCTTTTGAAAATGTATTAATTTTATGAAAAGCTTTAGTGAAAAACATACTTATGTTTCTCTTAAGAGATAACCTATTGTTTGTGACATGTCAAAGAATTCTTAGAATTCAGATATTTGTACTCTTCTGTGTGCAAGTATTAATTTGAATGATAACCACGTTGTTTTGAATGTGTATTAATTTCATGAGATACTTTACTGAGAAACATACATGTGTTTCTCTCAAAAGAGAAACATTATTTGGGAAATGACAAAGCATTGTTAGAAGTGAGAGCTGTTTTGCTTTTCTTTGTGCAAGCTTAATTTTGACAGATATCCACGTTCTTTGCAAAAGTTTTAATTATGAAAAGCTTTAGTGAGAAACGCACATTTGTTTCTCTGAAAGAGAAGCTGTTGTTTGAGGTATGTCAAAGCATTTTTATAAGTGAGAGGAGTGTTCCTTTTCTCTGTAAAAACTCCACTTTGAAAGAAAATCATGATCTTTTGAAAGTGTATTAATTTCATGAGATGCTTTAGTGAGAAATGCACATTTGTTTCTCTGAAAAAAAGAAGTTATTTGGGACATGTCTAAGCATTGTTATAAGTGAGAGCATGGTTCCTTTTCTTTACAAGCTTTACTTTGAACGATAATCACGTTCTTTTATATGTGACTTAATTTCATGAAAAGCTTAAGTGAGAAACACACATGTGTTTCTCTAAAAAGAGAAGCAATTGTTTGGGACATGTCAAAGCATTGTTAGAAGTAATAACAGTGATTTTTTTCTCACTAAAACCTTTAGTTTGAAAGATAATCACATTCTTTGAAATTGTATTCATTTCATGTGAGGCTCTAGTGAGAAAGGCACATGTGCATCTCTGAAAAAAGAAGCAGTTGTTTGGGACATGTCAAAGCATTGTTAGAAGTGAGAGCAGTGTTGCTTTTCTCTATACAAGCTTTACTTGGAAAGATAACCATGGTCTTTTGAAAGTTTGTTAATTTCATGAAAGCTTTAATGAGAAACACATATCTGTTTCTCTGTAAAGAAAAGCACTACCACTTCCTACGTACAACCCCAGCAGCACAGACAGTAAGGGCCTCATTGAATAAATGAGACCTACTGAGACTGAGAAGCTTCTGTAAAGCAAAGGACACTGTTGCTAAGACAGAAAGGCAACCCACTGACTGGGAGAAGATCTTCACCAACCCCACAACTTACAAAGGTCTGATCTCCAAAATATATAAAGAACTCAAGAAACTAGACAGTAAAAGGCTACTCAATCCAATTATAAAATGGGGCACTGAGCTGAACAGAGATCTCTCAACAGAAGAAGTTCAAATGGCCAAAAGACACCTAAGGTCATGCTCAACTTCCTTAGTGATCAAAGAAATGCAAATCAAGACAACTTTAAGATACCATCTTACACCTGTCAGAATGGCAAAAATGAAACACACCAATGATAGCCTTTGCTGGAGAGGTTGTGGAGAAAGGGGTACACTGATCCATTGCTGGTGGGAATGCAAACTTCTGCAACCACTTTGGAAAGCAGTGTGGAGGTTTCTAGGAAATTCGAGATCAACGTACTCCTGGACCAAGCAATACCACTCTTGGGAATATACCCAAGAGAGGCCTTATCATACAACAAAAGTATATGCTCTACTATGTTCATAGCAGTATTGTTTTTAATAGCCAGAACCTGGAAACAACCTAGATGCCCTTCAATTGAAGAATAGATTAAGAAAGTATGAAATATATACATACTAGAGTACTACTCAGCAGTAAAAAACAAGGACTTCTTGAATTTTGCATACAAATGGATGGAAGTAGAAAACACTATCCTGAATGAGGTAAGCCAGACCCAAAAAGAGGAACATGGGATGTACTCACTCATATTTGGTTTCTAGCCATAAACAAAGGACATTGAGCCTATAATTACTGATCCTAGAGAAGCTAAATAAGGAGAACCCAAAGAAAATCATATAGGCATCCTCCTGAATATTAACCTTCATCAGGTGATGAAAGGAGACAGAGCAGAGACCTGCATTGGAGCACCGGAGAGAAATCTCAATGTCCAAATCAGGAGCAGAAGGAGAGAGAGCATGAGCAAGGAACTCAGGACCATGAGGAATGCACGCACACACTGAGACAATGGAGATATTCTATCAGGAACTCACCAAGGCCAGCTGGGCTGGATCTGAAAAAGCCTGAGATAAAACTGGACTCACTGAACATAGCCGATGATGAGGACTACTGAGAATTCTAGAACAGTGGTAATGGTTTTTTTTTACCCTACTCATGTACTGGCTATGTGGGAGCCTAGACAGTATGGATAATACCCGTACTAGACCTGGATGGAAGTGGGTGGTCCTTGGACTTCCCACAGGGCAGGGAACACTGAATGCTCTTTGAGCTGATGAGGGAGGGGAACATCATTGGGGGAGGAGGAGGAAAATGGGTTGACGTGGCAGGGAAGAGACAAAAATCTTTAATAAATAAATAAATTAAAAAAAAGATAATCACGTACTTTCAAAAGTGTTTTAATTTCATGAAAAGCTTTAGTCAGAAAAGCACATGTGTTTCACTAAAAAGAGAAGCCATTGTTTTTGGTATGTCAAGTATTGTTAGAAGTGAAATCAGTGTTCCTTTTCTCTGAAGAAGCTTTACTTTGAAATATTATCACGTTCTTTTAAAAGTGAATGAATTTCACGTCCGATTTGTGAGAAGCACAAATGTGTTTTTATGTAAAGAGATGCTACTGTTTGGTATACGTCAAAGTATTGTTAGAAGTGAGAGCAGTGTTCCTTTTCTCGATAGAAGCTTTATTTTGAAAGATAATCATGTTCTTTTGAAAGTGTATAAATGTCACTAAAGCTTTAGTGATAAATGCACATGTGTTTCTCTGAAAAGGGAAGTAGTTGTTTGAGATATGTCAGAGTATTGTTAAAAGTGAGGGCCGTGTTCCTTTTCTCTGTAGAAGCTTTATTTTGAAAGATAATCATGTTCTTTTGAAAGTGTATAAATGTCACTAAAGCTTTAGTGATAAATGCACATGTGTTTCTCTGAAAAGGGAAGTAGTTGTTTGAGATATGTCGGAGTATTGTTAAAAGTGAGGGCAGTGTTCCTTTTCTCTGTAGAAGCTTTATTTTGAAAGACAATCATGTTCTTTTGAAAGTGTATTGATTTCATGAAAAGCTTTAGTGTTTATCGCACATGTTTCTCAGAATAGATAAGCCATTGTTAGGGATATGTCAAAGTATTGTTAGAAGTGAGAGCCGGGCACACGCCTTTAATCCCAGCACTCCAGAGGCAGAGGCAGGCGGATCTCTGTGAGTTTGAGACCAGCCTGGTCTACAAGTGCTAGTTCCAGGACAGGCTCCAAAGCCACAGAGAAACCCTGTCTCAAAAAACCAAAAAAAAAAAGAAGATAGAGCAGTGATCCTTTCCTCTGTTGAAGGTTTACTTTAAAAGATAATCATGTTCCTTTGAAAGTGTATGAATTTCACGAAAGCTTTAGTGATAAACGCATATGTGTTTCTCTGAAAAGAAAACCAGTTCTTTGGGATGTGTCAAAGTAAAGTTAGAAGTGAGTGCATTGTTCCTTTTCTCTGTACAAGCTTTGCTTTGAAAGATAATCACGTTCTTTTGAAAGGGTATTAATTACACAAAACTTTAGTGATAATAGCACATGTGTTTCTCTGAAAAGGGATGCAGTTGTTTTGGATATGTCATAATAGGGCCAGAAGTGAGAGCAATGTTTTTTCTCTGTAGAAGGTTTACTTTGAAAGATAATCACGTTGTTTTGAAAGTGTATGAATTTCATGAAAAGTTTTAGTGTTTAACACATATGTGTTTCTCTAAAAAGAGAATCAGTTGTTTGGGATATGTCATAGTATTGTTATAAGTGAGGGCAGTGTTCCTTTTCTCTGTAGAAGCTTTACTTTGAAAGATAATCATGTTCTTTTGAAAGAGTATTAATTTCATGAAAAGCTTTAGTCAGAAAAACACATGTGTTTAACGCACATGTGTTTCTCTGTAAAGAGAAGCCATTGTTTGAGATAAGTCAAAGTATTGTTAGAAGTGAGAGCAGTGTCCCTTTTCTCTGTACAAGCTTTACTTTGAAAGATAGTCACAATCTTTTGAAAGTGTATTTATTTCGTGAAAAGCTTTTGTGAGAAACATACCTGTGTTTTCCTGAAAATAGAAGCAGTTCTATGGGATATGTCAAACTAATGTTAGAACTTAGAGCAGTGTTCCTTTTCTCTGTAGAATCTTTATATTGAAAGATAATCACATTCTTTCAAGAGCATTTTAATTTCATGAAAAGCTTTAGTCAGAAGCACACGAGTTTCTCTGAAAAGGGAAGCCATTGTTTGTGGAATGCCAAAGAATTGTGAGAAGTAAGAGCAGTATTCCTTTTCTCTGTAGAAGCTTTTCTTGGAAATTAATCAAGTTCTTTTAAAAGTAAATGAATTTCACGAAAGACTTGTGAGACATGCAAAAGACTTTCTATGTAAAGAGAAGCCATTGTTTGGTGTATGTCAAAGTACTGTTAGAAGTGAGAACAGTGTTCCCTTTCTCTATGGAAGCTATATTTTTAAAGATAATCACGTTCTTTTGAATGAGTATAACTGTCAAGAAAGCTTTAGTGATAAACACACATGTGTTTCTCTGAAATGAGAAGCAGTTCTTTGAGATATGTGAAAGTGTTGTTACAAGTGAGAACAATGTTCTTTTCTCTGTAGAAGATTTACTTTGAAAGATAATCATGCTCTTTGAAAGTGTATGGATTTCACAAAAGCTCTTGTGTGAAACACACATGTATTTCTCTGAAAAGGGAAATAGTTGTTTGTGATATGTCATAGTATTGTTAAAAGTGAGGGCAGTGTTCCTTTTCTCTGTAGAAGCTTTACTTTGAAAGATAATCACTTTCTTTGGAAAGTATATGAATTTCATGAAAGGTTTAGAAAAAATGCACAAGTGTTTCTCTGAAAAAGGGAAGCAGTTTTTTGGGATATGTCATACTATGATCAGAAATGAGGCTGTGTTCCTATTCTCTGTAGAAATTTTACTTTGAATGATAATCATGTTATTTGAAAGTGTTTGAATTTCATGAAACCTTTAGTGAGAAACGCTCATGTGTTTCCCTGAAAAGAGAAGCAGTTGTTTGGTATATGTCAAAGAATTGTGAGAAGTTAGAGCAGTGTTGCCTTTCTCTGTAGAAGCTTTACTTTGAAATATAGTCATTTTCTTTTAAAAGTGAATGAATTTCATGAAAGATTTGTGAGAAAAGCAAAAGAGTTTCTATGTAAAGAGAAGCCATTGTTTGGTGTATGTCAAAGTATTGTTAGAAGTGAGAGCAGCGTTCCATTTCTCTATTGAAGCTTTATTTTCAAAGGTAACCACGTTCTTTTTAAAGGTTATTACTGTCACAAAAGCTTTAGTGATAAATGCACATGTGTTTCTCTGAAAAGAAAACCAGTTCTTTGTGATATGTCAAAGTAATGTTAGAAGTGAGGGCAGTGCTCCTTTTCTCTGTAGGAGTTTTACACTGAAAGATAATCACCTTCTTTGAAAGTGTTTTAATTTCATGAAAAGCATTAGTCTGAACAGCTCATTTGTTTCTCTGAAAAGACAAGCCATTGTTTGTGATATATAAAAGTATTGTGAGAAGTGAGAGCAGTGTACCTTTTCTATGTAGAAGCTTTACTTTGAAAGATAATCAAGTTCTTTTAAAAGTGAGTGAATTTCACAAAAGCCTTATGAGAAACATAAAAATGTTTCTATCAAAAGAGAAGCCATTGTTTTATATATGTCAAAGTATTGTTAGAAGTGGAGCGGTGTTTCCTTTCTCTATCGAAGATTTATTTTGAAAGATTAACAGGTTCTTTTGAAAGTGTATTAATGTCACAAAAGCTTTAGTGATAAATGCACATGTGTTTCTCTGAGAAAAGGAAGCAATTATTTGGTATATATCAAGTATTGTTAAAAGTGAGGCCAGTGTTCTTTTTCTGTGTGAAAGTTTTTCTTTGAAAGATATCACGTTCTTTTGAAAGTGTAGTAATTTCATGAAAACCTTTAGTGTTTAACACACATGTGTTTCTCTGAAAAGAGAATGCATTGTTTGGGATATGTCAAAGTATTGTTAAAATTGAGAGCAGTGTTCCTTTTCTCTGCAGAAGCTTTATTTTGAAAGATAATCACGTTCTTTTGAAAGTATATGAATTCATGGAAGGTTTACTGAGAAACTCACAAGTCTTTCTATGAAAATAAAAGCAGTTGTTTGGGATATTTCTAAGTATTGTTAGAAGTGAGAGCAGTGTTATTTTTCTCTGTAGAAGGTTTACTTTGAATGATAATCACATTCTTTTGAAAGTGTTTTAATTTCATTAAAAGCTTTGGTGAGAAACACACATGTGTTTCTCTGAAAATAGAAGCAGTTGTTTGGGATATGTATAAGTATTGTTATAAGTGAGAACAGTTCCCTTTTTTCTGTACAAGCTTTATTTTGAAAGATAATCACGTTCTTTTGATAGTGTATGAATTTCATGAAAGGTTTATTGAGAAACGCACAAGTGTTTCTGTGAAAAGAGAAGGAGTGGTTTGGGATATGTGAAAGTATTGTCAAAAGTGAGAGCAGTATTCCTTTTCTCTGTAGAAGCTTTACTTTGAAAGATAATCACGTACTTTGGAAAGTTTTTTATTTTCATAAAAAGCTTTTGTGAGAATCGCACATGTGTTTCTCTGAAAATAGAAGCAGTTGTTTGGTATATGACAAAGTATTGTTAGAAGTGAGAGCAGTGTCCCTTTTCTCTGTACAAGCTTTACTTTGAAAGATAGTCACATTCTTTTGAAAGTATTTTAATTTCATGAAAAGCTTTTGTGAAAAACACCCATGTTTTTCCCTGAATAGAGAAGCAGTTCTTTGTGATACATCAAAGTAATGCTAGAAGTGAGAGCTATGTTCCTTTTCTCTATAGAATCTTTACTTGGAAAGATAATCACGTTCTTTCAAATGTGTTTTAATTTCATAAAAAGCTTTAGTCAGAAAAGCACATTTGTTTCTCTGAAAAGAGAAGCCATTGTTCCTGGTATGTCAAAGTATTTTTAAAAGTGAGAGCAGTGTTCCTTTTCTCTGTAGAATCTTTACTTTGAAAGGCAATAACGTTCTTTTGAAAGTGTTTTAATTTCATGCATAGCTTTCGTCAGAAAAACACATGTGTTTCTCTGAAAAGAGAAGCCATTTTTTGTGGTATGTCAAGTATTGTTAGAAGTGAGAACAGTGTTCCTTTTCTTCGTAGAAGCTTTACTTTGAAATATAATCATGTTCTTTTAAAAGTGAATGAATTTCACTAAAGATTTGTGAGAAACGCATAAATGTTTCTATGTAAAGAGAAGCCATTGTTTGGTATATGTCAAAGTATTGTTAGAAGTGGGAGGAGTGTTTTATTTCTCTATAGAAGCTTTATTTTGAAAGATAATCACGTTCTTCTCATAGTGCATTAATGTCCCGAATGCTTTAAGTGATAAACGCACATGTGTTTCTCTGAAAAGGGAAGCAGTTGTTTGGGATATATCATAGTATTGTTTAAAGTGAGGGCAGTGTTCCTTTTCTCTGTAGAAGCTTTATTTTGAATGCTATCACGTTCTTTTGAAAGTGTAGTAATTGCATGAAAAGCTTTAGTGTTTAACGCACATGTGTTTCCGTGAAAAGAGAATCTATTGTTTGGGATGTGTCATATTATTGTTAGAATTGAGAGCAGTGTTCCTTTTCTCTGTAGAAGCTTTATTTTGAAAGATAATCATGTTCTTTTGAAAGCATATGAATTTCATGCAAGGTTTATTGACACACACAAGTGTTTCTATGAAAAGAAAAGCAGTTGTTTGTGCTATGTCAAAGTATTGTTAGAAGTTAGCGAAGTGTTGTAGTAATACGGAGCTGCAGGCTGCATGCCTGACATCCGGTTGCCCACATTGCTAGCTTATTCCCGAAATAACAACAAATAAACTGTATTCATTTAAACACTGTGTGGCCCATTTCTATCTATCCTATTGTATGCTAATTCTCACATATTAATTTAGCCCATTTCTAATCATCTGTGTAGCCCATGAGCTGGCTTACCAGGAATGATCTTAACCTTCGTCCGCCCTGCTTGGGAGCATCATGGCGACTCACTGACTCAGCTCTTTCTCCCAGCATTCTGTTTTGTTTACTCCACGTTGGCCTATCAATGGGCCTAGGCTGTTTCTTTATTGATAAGAAATCACTCCCACATCATTTCCCCTTTTTCTATTTAAACAAAAAAGAAAGGCTTATCTTTAATGTAGTAAAATTATATATAACAGTTATCAAGTAAGAATTACAGTTACGATACTTATATCTACTTTCTTTTATCATAATTAAGAAAACTATAACTATCTATACATTCTTCAACTCCATCAAAGACTGCAGAAGGATATAATATTACCTAAGTAAACAAGAAATACAAAACTCTAGAAATGACAGAGACATCTCACTGCCCAGACAGTCACCCGAAGTTCCTCTGTACCGTTGAGGCATCCATCTTTGGCCTTCAGGCCCATAGTATCCAGCAGACATTTCCATGAAGCAGAAAAATTCAAAGACAGTTCAGTCACTTTCTGCTGTGTCCTGCAGAATGTCTCGCAGACTCCTTTATGAATCAGGAACCCTGAAATACCATCTCACATTTAGTCAAGTTCAGCAGTCCTCTCTCTGGAGGTTCTCTATGTCCAGTTCATGCCTCAGTCCAGGCAAGAGCAGTTTCTTGCCCAAATGGCTATCAAACTCCATAAGGATCCTCTTCAATGCCCATCTTCCTCTTGAAGTAGCTGGTGCTGCCAGGATCAGGCATGTCTCATTACCATGAAAAACCCTAAGTTATTAAAACATTATTCTGCAGTCTTTGAAAGATATGAAGAATGCCTATCTGAAATATATCTCTATATATCTAGAAAATCTAAGTAACATGACTACAAACTTGACTATTATTCATGATTATCCATCAACAACCTATATTTCCTAATTATATATTACATTTTAAATGAACTACACAATCACAATACCTTAATCAAGAGCAGAAGTACATACACATATAGCAAAATTAACCTTAAAATCCACACCAATGCAAATTATTTATACCTATATCATTTCCCCCTTTAAATGTAAAAGAACATTTATAAACAATATTTTGGGAACATGGGTGCAGTTTTTTCTCTCCAAACTACTTCCTGCTGAATGGGGGTGCTGTTAATCAAATCAATTGGGGTGTAACCTGTGTGCCAGGGTCATCTCAGTCACCAGTTGAGTGAAGTAATTTTTTGAGGGTGTTCACAGCAACCTTTCAGGAGGGCGTGGTCTATCATACCAAATTGGAATAGAAGAAATCCACAGGGTCTGGTCCTCTGTGAAAACAAAAGAATACCCTCTCCAAAGCATCAAATTTTGAAATCATAATACCCTTATATCCATTCTGGTTTAGCTTGGTAGCCCATGTAATGAAATGACTCTCTGTACTTAGCTCCATCATAGTCAAAAATTTTAAAGAAACCCAATGTACATAATCCAGACTCTCTGTGAATTTTCCATTTTTACGTGGCTTATTTTTACTTTATTTCTCTTAATCTATAACTATCTGTACTCTGTCTCTTTAAAGACTTTACCTTTTTTCTTAAACCATTAACTTTATTTTCTATATTCTTTTTCTTCTCTCTCTCAACCCGACGTATATTAATCCAACATTGTGATCCACAAAGGTCTTTTATGTCTGAAATCTGTTCTATTGTAAATCTGCAATATTTTTACTATCCAGAAGCACTTTTTTGTGCCTTTAAATCACTAAGTGCTTAAGAATCTAAGTTGTGACATTCCTAGGTCAAAAACAGGTACTGCCTGCTTGCCCTGCCCAGTCCAACATGGCGGAGCTGCTCATGCCTCTGATCCTTGCACATTGCACCAGTAGCATGGTGGAGCTTCTTGTGCCTCTGAGCTGCAGCATGCAATGTCCCCCTTTTAGGCACACAGCAGTTTAATTCTGAGATTGAGCAGGCAGCACAGAAACTCTCTTCATCCAAGTTACAACCAAATCTGACACACAGAGCACTGCGCAGTCTGAAAACACGTATCCGCCACTCTTCCGCCTTCCTAAGTCTGATTCTACCTTCTGCCTAGGTGCAGGCAGGGAGCACTGAGCCACTGTGCCATCGGCAAGGTCTCAGAGCACTCTCCTTCCAATCCCAAGTGGGAACAGAAATATCCAGTACCATAAAAGCTTTGAAATGCTTTAAAACCAGAGTTCACGCTGGCAGCACAGCCCCAGGAAGCCATACTTTAAAATGAAGCAGTTTTTTTTTCTGCTGTTGCTGAATGAGGAAATTTTTCTATGGCACACCACCAACAAAGAACAAAACTCTGCATTAAACTCTGTTTTTTTTCTGTTTAAAAATAAGCTCTCTCCAGTTTTACATGGAGTTCATTACCACGTTGGGTGCCACTCTGTAGTAATAAGGAGCTGCAGGCTGCATCCCTGGCAACCAGCTGCCCACATTGATAGCTTATGCCCAAAATAACAACATATAAAATGTATTCATTAAACACTGCGTGGCCCATTTCTATCTAGCCTATTCTAGGCTAATCCTCACATATTAATTTAGCCCATTTCTAATCATCTGTGTAGCCCATGAGTTGGCTTACCAGGAATGATCTTAACCTGCATCCACATGGCATGAGAGCATCATGATGATGCACTGATTCAGTTTCTTTCTCCAAGCATTCTGTTCTGTTTACTCCACCCACTTAAGGGTTGGCCTATCAATGGGCCCAGGCAGTTTCTTTATGGATAGGAAATCACTCATACAACGTGTTTTTTCTCTTTAGAAGGTTTACTTTGAAAGATAATCACATTCTTTTGAAAGTGTTTTAATTTCATGAAAAGCTTTTGTGAGAAATGCATATGTGTTTCCTTGAAAATAGAAGCAGTTGTTTGGGATATGTAAAACATTGTTAAAAGTGAGAGCAGTGTCCTTTTTCTCTGTACAAGCTTTACATTGAAAGATAATCACATTCTTTTGAAAGTGTATGAATTTCAGGAAAGCTTTTGTGAGAAATGCACATGTGTTTCCTCGAAAAGAGAAGCAGTTGTTTGGTATATGCCAAGTATTGTTTGAAGTGAGAGCAGTGTCCCTTTTCTCTCTAGAAGCTTTACTTTGAAAGATAATCATGTTCTTTTGAAAGTGTATGAATTTCACAAAAGCTTTTGTAAGAAACACACATGTGTTTCCCTGAAAAGAAAAGCAGTTGTTTGGTATGTGCCAAGTATTTTCAGAAGTGAGAGCCATGTTCCTTTTCTCTGTAGAAACTTTAGTTTGAAAGATAATCACATTCTTTTGAAAGTGTTTTAATTTCATGAAAAGCTTTTGTGAGAAACACACATGTTTCTCTGAAAATAGATGCAGTAATTTGTGATATGTCAAAGTATTGTTAGAAGTGAGAGCAGTATTCAATTTCTGTTTAAATACTTTACTTTGAAATATAGTCACATTTTTAGAAGGTGTATGAATTTCATCAAAGGTTTAGTGAGAAACACTCATGTGTTTCTCTGAGAAGAGAAGCAGTTGTTTGGTATTATGTCAAAGTATTGTTAGAAGTGACAGCATTGTCCCTTTTCTCTGTACAAGCTTTACTTTGAAAGATAATCACATTCTTTTGAAAGTGTATGAATTTCGTGAAAGGTTTAGTGAGAAACATACAAGTGATTCCTTAAAAAGAGAAGCAGTTGTTTGGGATATGTGAAAGTATTGTCAGAAGTGAGACCAGTGTTCCTTTTCTCTGTAGAAGCTTTACTTTGAAACATAATCACGTTCTATTGAAAGTGTCTTAATTTCATGAAATGCTTTTGTGAGAATCGCACATGTGTTTCTCTGAAAATAAAAGCAGTTGTTTGGGATATGCCAAAGTATTGTTATAAGTGAGAGTAATGTTCCTTTTCTCTGTACAAGCTTTATTTTGTTGATAATCTCGTTCTTTTGAAAGTGTTTTAATTTCATGAAGAGCTTTAGTCAGAAAAACACATGTGTTTCTCTGAAAAGAGAAGTCGTAGTTTGTGGTATGTCAAGTATTGTTAGAAGAAACAGTGTTCCTTTTCATCATAGAAGCTTTACTTTGAAATATAATTACGTTCATTTAAAAGTGAATGAATTTCACAAAAGATTTGTGAGAAACACAAAAGTGTTGCTATGTAAAGAGAAGCCGTTGTTTGGTATAAGTCAAAGTATTGTTAGAAGTAAGAGCAGTGTTCCATTTCTCATTGGAAGCTTTATTTTGAAAGATAATCACCTTCTTTTGAAAGTCTATTACTGTCCAGAAAGCTAAAGAGATAAACACACATGTGTTTCTCTGAAAACAGAAGCAGTTGTTTGGGATATATCACAGCATTGTCAGAAGTCAGAGCAGTGTTCCTTTTCTCTGGACAAGCTTTAGTTTGAAAGATAATCACGTTCTTTTGAAAGTGTTTTTATTTCATGAAAAGCTTATATGAGAATCTCACATGTGTTGCTCTGATAATAGAAGCAGTTGTTTGGGATATGTCAGTGTTTTTATTTATATATTTGTTTTTTAAAATTTATTTATTTATTAATGATTTCTGTCTCTTCCCCACTGCCGCCTCCCATTTCCATCCCCCTCCCCCAAAGTATTTTTAGAAGTGAGAGCAGTGTCCTTTAATCTGTAGAAACTTTACATTGAAAGATAATCACGGTCTTTCGAAATTATATGAATTTCAAGAAAGGTTTAGTGATAAACTCACATGTGTTTCTCTGAAAATGGAAGCATTTTTTGGGATATGTCAAAGTATTGTTGGAAGTAAGAGCTCTGTTCCTTTTCTCTGTAGAAGCTTTACTTTGAAAGTTAATCACATTCTTCTGAAAGTGTATGAATTTCATGATGCTTTAGTGATAAACGCACATGTGTTTCTCTGAAAAGAGAAGCATTTTCCTGGAATATATCAAGGTATTGTTAGAAGTAAAAGCAGTGTTCATTTTCTCTGTAGGAGCTTTACTTTGAAAGATAATCATGTTCCTTTGAAAGGGTTTTGATTTCATGAAAAGCTGTAGTCAGAAAAGCACATGTGTTTCTTTGAAACTAGAAGTCGTTGTTTGTGGAATGTCAGAGTATTGTTAGAAGTGAGAGCAGTGTTCCTTTTCTCTGTAGAAGTTTTACTTTGAAAGATAATCACGTTATTTTAAAAGCATTTGAATTTCAAGAAAGATTTGTGAGAAAAGAAAAGTATTTCTTAAAAAAGAAGCCGTTGTTTTATATATGTCAAAGAATTGTTAGAAGTGGGAGCCATGTTTCTTTTCTCTATAGAAGATTTATTTATATAGATAAGCACATTCTTTTCAAAGTGTATTAATGTCACGAAATGTTTAGTGAGAAACACACAAGTGTTTCTCTAAAAAGAGAAGCAGTTTTTTCAGATATTTAAAAGTATTGTCAGAAGTGAGATCAGTGTTCCTTTTCTCTGTATAAAGTTTACTTTGAAAGATAATCACATTCTTTGGAAAGTGTTTCAATTTCATGCAAAGCTGTTTTGAGAATCGCACATGTGTTTCTCTGAAAATAGAAGCAGTTGTTTTGTATATGTCAAAGTATTGTTAGAAGTGAGAGCAGTGTCCCTTATCTCTGTACAAGCTTTATTTTGAAAGATAGTCACATTCTTTTGAAAGTGTATTAATTTCCAGAGAAGTGCCTATGTGTTTCCCTGAAAAGTGAAGCAGTTCTTTGGGTTATGTCAAAGTAATGTTAGAAGTGAGAGCTGAGTTCCTTTCTCTATAGCAGCTTTACTTTGAAAGATATTCACGTTCTTTCAAAAGTGTTTTAATTTCATGAAAAGCTTTAGTCAGAAAAGCACATGTGTTTCTCTGAAAAGAGAAGCCATTGTTTGTGGTATGTCAAGCATTTTTAGAAGTGAGAACAGTGTTCTTTTTCTTCATAGAAGCTTAACTTTGAAATATAGTCATGTTCTTTTAAAAGTGAATGAATTTCATGAGAGATTTGTGAAAAACGCTAAAGTGTTTCTATGTAAAGAGAAGCCATTGTTTGGTACAAGTCAAAGTATTGTTAGAAAAGAGCAGTGTTCCATTTCTCTATAGAAGCTTTATTTTTGAAAGAAAATCACGTTATTTTAAAGTGTATTAATGTCCCGAAAACTTTTGTGATAAATGCACATGTGTTTCTCTAAAAAACAAGCAGTTGTTTGGGATATATCATAATATTGTTAAAAGTGAGGGCTGTGTTCCTTTTCTGTGTAGAAGATTTAATTTGAAAGATATCACGTTCTTTTGAAAGTGTAGTAATTTGATGAAAAGCTTTAGTGTTTAACACACGTGTTTCCCTGAAAAAAGAATCCGTTGTTTGGGATATGTCAAAATATGGTTAGAATTGAGAGCAGTGTTCCATTTCTCTGTAGAAGTATTATTTTGAAAGATAATCACGTTCTTTTGAAAGTGTTTTAATTTCATGAAAGTTTAAGAGAGACACACAAATTTTTCTAGGAAAAGAAAATCAGTTGTTTGGGAGATGTCAAAGTATTGTTAGAAGTGAAAGCAGTGTTCCTTTTCTCTGTAGAAGCTTTACTTTGAAAGAAAATCACGTTCTTTTGAAAGTGATTTAATTTCATGAAGAGCTTTTGTGAGAAACGCACAAGTGTTTCCCTGAAAATAAAAGCAGTTATTTGGCATATGTCAAAGTATTGTAAGAAGTGAGAGCAGTGTTCCTTTTCTCTGTACAAGCTTTGCTTTGAAAGATAATCACGTTCTATTGAAAGTGTTTTAATTTCATGAAAAGCTTTTGCGAGAAAAGAACATGTCTTTCTCTGAAAATAGAAGCAGTTGTTTGGGATATGTAAAAGTAATGTTAGAAGTGAGAGAACTGTCCCTTTTCTCTATACAAGCTTTACTTTGAAAGATAATTACGTTCTTTTGAAACTGTATGAATTTCACGAAAGCTTTTGTAAGGAACGAAAATGTGTTTCCCTGAAAAGAGAAGCAGTTGTTTGGTATGTGCCAAGTATTTTCAGAAGACAGCCATGTCCCTTTTATCTGTACAAGCTTTACATTGAAAAATAATCACATTCTTTCGAAAGTGTTTTAATTTCATGAAATGCTTTTGTGAGAAATGCACATGTGTTTCTCTGAAAATAGAAGCATTTTTGGGATATGTCAAAGTAGTCTTAAAAGTGAGAGCAGTGTCCCTTTTCTCTGTACAAGCTTTAACTGAAAGATAAGCACGTTCATTTGAAAGTGTACGAATTTCAAGAAAGCTTTTCTGAGAAATGTACATGTGTTTCCCTGAAAAGAGAAGCTGTTCCTTGACATATGTCAAAGTAATGTTAGAAGTGAAAGCAGTGTTCCTTTTCTCTGTAGAAGCTTAACTTTGAAAGATAATCATGTACTTTGAAAGTGTATTAATTTCACAAAAGCTTTAATGATAAATGCACATGTGTTTCTCTGAAATTGGAAGCAGTTGTTTGGTATATGTCAAAGTATTGGTAGAAGTGAGAGTAGTGTATTGTTAGAAATAAATCAGTGTTCATTTTCTCTGTAGAAGTTTTATTTTAAAGATAATCACATTCTTTGGAAATTGTATAAATTTCATAAATGTTGAGTAAGAAACACACAAGTGTTTCTATGAAACAAGAAGCCATTGTTTGGGATAAGTCAACGTATTGTCAGAAGTAAGAGCAGGGTTCCTTTTCTCTATAGAAGCTTTACTTTGAAAGATAATCACGTTCTTTTCAAAGTATATGAATTTCAAGAAAGGTTTAGTGAGAAACCAACAATTATTTCTCTGAAAAGGGAAGCAATTGTTTGGGATATGTCATAGTATTTTCAGAAGGGAGAGCAGTGTTCCATTTCCCTGTAGAAGATTTACTTAGAAAGATAATCACATTCTTTTGAACGTGTATTAATTTCATGAAAAGCTTTAGTGAGAAAAGCACAAGTGTTTCTCTTAAAAGAATAGCAGTTGTTTGGTATATGTCAAAGTATTGTTAGAAGTGAGAGCAGTGCTCCTTTTCTCTATATAAGCTTTATTTTGAAAAATAAATACATTCTTATGAAAGTGTATTAATGTCACAAAAGTTCTAATGATGAATGTACATGTGTTTCTCTGAAAAGGGAATTAGTTTTTTGGTATATGTCATAGTATGGTTAAAATTGAGGGCAGTGTTCCTATTCTCTGTAGAAGTTTTACTTTGAAATATAATCACGTTCTTTTAAAAGTGAATAAATTTCATAAAAGATGTGTGAGAAACGCAAAAGTGTTTTTATGTAAAGAGAAGACATTGTTTGGTATATGTCAAAGTATTGTTAGAAGTGAGAGCAGTGTTCCATTTCTCTATATAACCTTTATTTTGAAAAATAAATACGTTCTTATGAAGGTGTATTAATGTCACGAAAGCTCTAGTGATGAATGCACATGTGTTTCTCTGAAAAGGGAATTAGTGTTTTGGTATATGTCATAGTATGGTTAAAAGTGAGGGCAGTGTTCCTATTCTCTGTAGAATTTTTACTTTGAAAGATAATCATGTTCTTTTAAAAGTGAATAAATTTCATAAAAGATGTGTGAGAAACACAAAAGTGTTTTCATGTAAAGAGAAGACATTGTTTGGTATATGTCAAAGTATTGTTAGAAGTGAGAGCAGTGTTTCATTTCTCTATAGAAGCTTTATTTAGAAAGATAATCACATTCTTTTGAAAGTGTATTAATGTCACAAAGCTCTAATGATGAACGCACATGTGTTTCTCTGAAAAGGGAAGTAGTTATTTGGTATATGTCAAAGTAATGTTAGAAGTGAAAGCAGTGTTCCTTTTCTCTGTAGAAGCTTTACTTTGAAAGATAATCACGCTCTTTTAAAAGTGAATGAATTTCACGAAAGTTTTGTGAGAAATGCAAAGGACTTTCTCTGAAAAGAGAAGCAGTGTTTGGGATATGTCAAAGTATCGTCAGAAGTGAGAGCAGTGTTCTTTTTCTCTGTAGAAGCTTTACTTTGATAGTTAATCATGTTCTTTGGAAGGGTATGAATTTCATAAATGGTTTAGTGAGAAACGCTAATGTGTTTCTCTGAAAAGAAAAGTAGTTGTTTGGTATATGTCAAAGTATTGTCAGTAGTGACAGCCATGTCACTTTTATCTATACAGGCTTTACTTTGAAAGAAAATCACCTTCTTTTGAAAGTGTATTAATGTCACAAAAACTTTAGTGATGAGAGCACATGTGTTTCTCTGAAAAGGGAAGCAGATGTTTGGGATATTTCATAGTATTGTCAGATGTGAGAGTAGGATACCATTTCTCTGTAGAATCTTTACATTGAAAGATCATCACATTCTTTTGAAAGTGTTTTAATTTCATGAATAGCTTTTGTGAGAATCGCACATGTGTTTCTCTGAAAATAGAAGCAGTTATTTGGGATATATCAATATATTGTCAGAAGTGAGAGCATTGTTCGTTTTCTCTGTAGAATCTTTATTTTGAAAGATAATTATGTTCTCTTGAAAGTGTTTTAATTTCATGAATAGCTTTTGTGAGAATCGCACATGTGTTTCTGTGAAAATAGAAGCAGTTCTTTGGGATATGTCAAAGTAGTGTTAGAAGTGAGAATAGTGTATCTTTTCTATGTACAAGCTTTACTTTGAAAGATAATCACGTTCTTATGAAAGTATTTTAATTTCTTGGAAAAGTTTAGTCAGAGAAGCACATGTGTTTCTCTGAAAAGAGAAGCCATTGTATGTGGTATGTCAAAGTATTGTTTGAAGTGAGAACAGTGTTCCTTTTCTCTGTTATATCTTTACTTTGAAAGATAATCATGCTCTTTTAAACGTGCATGAATTTCACGAAAGATTTTAAGAACCGCACATGTGTTTCTCTGAAAATAGAAGCCATTGTTTGGTATATATCAAATTATTGTTAGAAGTGAGAGCAGTGTCCCTTATCTCTGTAAAAACTTTACTTTGAAAGATAGTCACATTCTTTTGAAAGTGTATGAATTTCAAGAAAGCTTTTCTGAGAAATGTACGTGTCTTTCCCTGAAAAGTGAAGCTGTTCTTTGGCATATGTCAAAGTAATGTTAGAAGTGAGAGCAGTGTTCCTTTTCTTTGTAGAAGCTTTAATTTGAAAGATAATTATGTTCTTTGAAAGTATATTAATTTCATGAAAAGCTTTAGTCAGAAAAGCATATGTTTTTCTCTGAATAGGGAAGCAGTTGTTTGGGATAAGTCATAGTATTGTCAGATGTGAGAGTAGGATACCATTTCTCTGTACAAGCTTTACTTTGAAAGATAGTCACATTCTCTTGAAAGTGTTTTAATTTAATGAAAAGCTATTGTGAGAATCGCACATGTGTTTCTGTGAAAAAAGAAGCAGTTCTTTGGGATATGTAAAAGTAATGTTAGAAGTGAGAGCAGTGTTCCTTTTCTCTGTAGAAGCTTTTCTGAAAGATAATCATGTTCTTTCGAAAGTGTTTTAATTTCATGAAAAGCTTTAGCCAAAATGCACATGTGTGTCTCTGAAAAGAGAAGCCATTGTTCCTTGTATCTCAAAGTATTGTTTGAAGTGAGAGCAGTGTCCCTTTTCTCTGTACAAGCTTTACTTTGAAGATACTCATGTTCTTGTGAAAGTGTATGAATTTCACAAAAGCTTTTGTAAGAAACACACATGTGTTTCTTTGAAAAGAGGAGCAGTTGTATGGTATGTACCAAGTATTTTCTGAAGCGAGAGCATGTTCCTTTTCTCTGTAGAAGCTTTACTTTGAAAGATAATCACATTCTTCTGAAAGTGATTAATTTCATGAAAACCTTTGTGAGAAATGCACATGTTTCTCTAAAAATAGAAGCAGTAATTAAGAATATGTTAAAGTATTTATAAGTGAGAGCAGTGTCCTGTTTCTGTTTACAAGCTTTACTTTGAAAGATAATCACATTTGTTTGAAAGTGTATGATATTCATGAAATGTTTAGTGAGAAATGCACATGTGTTTCCCTGAGAAGAGAAACAGTTGTTTGGTATATGTCAAAGGAATGTTAGAAGTGAAAGGATTGTCCCTTTAATCTGTACAAGCATTACTTTGAAAGATAATCATGTTCTTCGGAAAGTGTATGAATTTCATGAAAGGTTTAGTGAGAAATGCACAAGTGTTTCCTTGAAAAGAGAAGCAGTTTTTGGGATATGTGAAAGTATTGTCAGAAGTGAGAGCAGTGTACATTTACTCTGTAGAAGCTTTACTTTGAAAGATAATCACGTTCTATTGAAAGTGTTTTAATATCATGGAAAGCTTTTGTGAGAATTGCACATGTATTTCTCTGAAAAGAGAAGAAGTTCTTTGGGATATGTCAAAGTATTGTCAGAAGTGAGAGCAGTGTCCCTTTTCTCTGTACAAGCTTTAATTTGAAAGATAATCACATTCTTTTGAAAGTGTATTAATTTCATAAAAAGCTTTAGTGATAAACGCACATGTGTTTCTATGAAAAGAGAAGCAGTTCTTTGGGATATGTCAAAGTAATGTTAGAAGTGAGAGCAGTGTTCCTTTTCTCTGTAGAAGATTTGAAAGATAATCACGTACTTTGAAAGTGAATTAATTCCACAAAATCTTTAATGATAAATGCCTATGTGTTTCTCTGAAATTGGAAGCAGTTGTTTGGTATATGTCAAAGTATTGTTAGAAGAGAGAGCAGTGTATTGTTAGAAATAAAAGCAGTGTTCATTTCCTCTGTAGAAGCTTTACTTTAAAGATAATCACATTCTTTAGAAATTGTATAAATTTCATAAAGGTTGAGTAAGAAACACACAAATGTTTCTATGAAATGAGAAGCTATTGTTTGGGATATGTCAAAATATTGTTAGAAGTGAGAGCAGTGTTCCTTTTCTCTATAGAACCTTTATTTTGAAAGATAAATACCTTCTTATGAAAGTGTACTAATGTCATGAAAGCTCTAGTGTTGAACGCACATGTGTTTCTCTGAAAAGGGAATTAGTTTTTTGGTATATGTCATAGTATTGGTAAAAGTGAGGGCAGTGTTCCTATTCTCTGTTGAAGTTTTATTTTGAAATATAATCATGTTCTTTTAAAAGTGAATGAATTTCATGAAAGATTTGTGAGAAACACAAAAGTTTTTTATGCAAATAGATGACATTGTTTGGTATATGTCAAAGTATTGTTAGAAGTGAGAGCAGTGTTCCATTTCTCTATATAAGCTTTACTTAGAAAGATAATCACGTTCTTTTGAAAGTGTATGAAGTTCAAGGAAGGGTTAGTGAGAAACACACAAGTGATTCCCTGAAAAGGAAGCAGTTTTAGGTGTATGAAATGGTATGGTCAGAAGTAAGGCAGTGTTCCTTTTCTCTGTAGAAGCTTTACTTTGAAAGATAATCACGTTGTTGTGAAAGTGTATTAATTTCATGCAATGCTTTATTGTTTAACGCACATGTATTTCTCTGAAAATTGAAGCCCTTCTTAAGGATATGTCCAAGTACTGTTAGAAGTGAGAGCAGTGGTCCTCTTCTCTGTAGAGGCTTTAATTTGAAACATAATCACCTACTTTTGAAAGTATATGAAGTTCAAGGAAGGGTTAGTGAGAAACACACAAGTGATTCCCTGAAAAGGAAGCAGTTTTAGGTGTATGAAATGGTATGGTCAGAAGTAAGGCAGTGTTCCTTTTCTCTGTAGAAGCTTTACTTTGAAAGATAATCACGTTCTTTTAAAGTGTATGAATTTCACAAAGGCTTAAGTGATAAACGCCCATGTGTTTCTCTGAAAAGGGAAGCAGTTGTTTGCGATATGTCAAAATATTGTCAGAAGTGAGAGCAGTGTTCCTTTTCTCTGTAGAAGCATTACTTTGAAAGATAATCACGTTCATTTGAAAGTGTTTTAATTTCATAAAAAGCTTTTGTGAGAATCACACATGTGTTTCTCTGAAAAAAAAGCATATTTGGGCTATGTCAAAGTAATGTTAGAAGTAAGAGCAGTGTTCCTTTTCTCTGTAGAAGCTTTAATTTGAAAAATAATTATGTTCTTTTAAAGTGTATTAATTTCACAAAAGCTTTAATGATAAATGCACATGTGTTTCTCTGAAATTGGAAGCAGTTGTTGAAAGTGTATTAAGTTCATGAAAAGTTTTAGTGATAAACGCACATGTGTTTTTCTGAAAAGGGAAGCAGTTCTTAGGTATATGTCAAAGTATTGTTAGAAGTGAGTGCAGTGTCCCTTTTCTCTGTACATGCTTTCCTTTAAAAGATAATCACGTTTTTCTTATAGTGTATGGATTTCAATTAAGGTTTATTGAGAAACACACAAATGTTTCTATTATATGAGAAGCAGTTATTTCTTATATGTGAAAGTATTGTCAGAAGTGAGAGCAGTGTTTCCTTTCTCTGTAGAAGCTTTACTTTGAAAGATAATCACATTCTTTTGAAAGTGTTTTAATTTCATGAAAAGCTATTCTAAGAATCGCACTTGTGTTTCTCTGAAAATAGAAGCAGTTGTTTGGGATATGTAAAAGTATTGTTAGAAGTGAGAGCAGTGTTACTTTTCTCTATGGAAGCTTTACTTTGAAAGATAATCACGTTCTTTTGATAGTGTATGATATTCATGATATCTTTTGCAAGAAACACACATGAGTTTCCCTGAAAAGAGAAACAGTTCTTTAGGATATGTAAAAGTAATGTTAGTAGTTTGTGCAGTGTTCCTTTTCTCTGTAGAAACTTTAATTTGAAAGATAATAACCTTCTTTTGAAAGTGTTTTAATTTCATGAAGAGCTTTTTTGAGAAACGCACATGTGTTTCCCTGAAAAGAGAAGCAGTTGTTTGGTATATGTCAAAGTATTGTTGGAAGTAAGACATGTGTCTCTTTACTCTGTACAAGCTGTACTTTGAAAGATAATCACATAATTTTGAAAGTGTATTAATTTCACAAAAAGCTTTTGTGATAAATGCACTTGTGTTTTTCGCAAAAGAGAAGCAGTTCTTTGGGATATGTAAAAGTAATGTTAGAAGTGAGAGCAGTGTTCCCTTTCTCTAAAGCTGCTTTTCTTGGAAAGATAATCATGCTCTTTTAAAAGTGAATGAATCTCCCAATAGATTTGTGAGAAACAAACATGTGCTTCCCTGAAAAGAGAAACAAATTCTTTGGGATATGTCAAAGTAATGTTAGAAGTGAGAGCAGTGTTACCTTTCTCTGTAGAAGATTTATTTTGAAAGATAATCACATTCTTTTGAAAGTGTCTTAAGTTCATAAAAATCTTTAGTCGGAAATGCACATGTGTTTCTTTGAAAAGAGAACCTGTTTTTTGTTTTTTGTCAAAGTATTTAGAAGTGAGAGCAACATTTCTTTCCTCTGTGGAAACTTTCAACGATAATCACGTACTTTTAAAAGTGTATAAATGTCACGAAAGATTTGTGAGGAATGCAAAAGTGTTTATATAAAAAGAGAATCTGTTGTTTGGTATAAGTCACAGTATTGTTAGAAGTGAAAGCAGTGTTTTTTTCTCTATAGAAGCTTTATTTTGAAAGAAAAACTCGTTCTTTTGAAAGTGTATTAATGTCACGAAATCTTTAGTGATAAAAGCACATGCGTTTCTCTGAAAAGAGAAGTTGTTGTTTGGGATATGTCAAAGTATTGTTGGAAGCAAGTGCTCTGTCTCTTTACTCTGTACAAGTTTATTTGAAAGATATTCACATTCTTTTGAAAGTGTATTAATTTAATGAAAGGCTTTTTTGATAATCGGATATATGTTTTTCGGAAAAGAGAAGCAGTTCTTTGGAATATGAAAAAGTAATGTTAGAAGTTAGAGCAGTGTTCCCTTTCTCTGTAGAATCTTAACTTTGAAAGATAATCACATTCTTTTAAAAGTGAATGAATTTCACGAAGATTTGTGAGAACTGCACATGTGCTTCCCTGAAAAGAGAAGCAGTTCTTGGAAATATGTCAAAGTAATGTTAAAGTGAGTGCAGTGTTCCTTTTCTCTGTACAAGCTTTACTTTGAAAGATATTCACGTTCATTTTATAGTGTATGAATTTCACGACATCTTTTGTAAGAAACGCATATGTGTTTAAGTGCAAAGAAAAGCAATTTTTTGGTTAATGTCAAAGTATTGTTTGAAGTAAGAGCTGTGTCGCTTTACTCTGTACAAGCATTACTTTGAATTATAATCACATTCTTTTGAAAGTGTCTTAATTTCATGGAAATCTTTTGTGATAAATGCACATGTGTTTTTTGGAAAAGAGAAGTAGTTTTTTGGGATATGTCAAAGTAATGTTGAAAGTGAGAGCAGTGTTTCCTTTCTCTGTCGAAGCTTTACTTTGAAATATAATCATGTTCTTTCAAAATAGAATGAATTTCACGAAAGAATTGCGAGAAACACACATGTGCTTCTTCTAAAAGAGAAGCTGTTCTTTGTGATATGTCAAGGTTATGTTAGAAGTGAGAGCAGTGTTCCTTTTCTCTGTAGAAGCTTTACTTTGAAAGATAATCATGTACCTTTGAAAGCGTTTTAATTTCATGGAGAGCTTTTCTGAGAAACGCGCAAGTGTTTCTCTGAAAATAGAAGCAATTGTTTGGTATATGTCAAAGTATTGTGAGAAGTTAGAGCAGTGTTTCTTTTCTCTGTACAAGCTTTACTTTGAAAGATAATCACTTTCTTTTGATTGTGTACTAATTTCATGAAAGCTTTTGTGAGAAAGTTATATGTGTTTCCCTGGAAAGAGATGCGGTTGTTTGGTATATGTCAAAGTATTGTTAGAAGTAAGAGCTGTGTCTCTTTTCTCTATACAATCTTTACTTGAAAGATATTTACATTCTCTTGAAACGTGTATTTATTTCATGAAAAGCTTTAGTGATAAACTCACACGTGTTTCTCAGAAAAAGGAAACCATTATTAGGGATATGTCACAGTAATGCTAGAAGTGAGAGAAGTGTTCATTTTCTCTGTTGAAGTTTACTTTGAAAGATAATCACGTTCTTTGAAAGTGTATGAATTTCACAAAAGATTTTGTGAGAAACGCACATGTGCTTCCCTGAAAAGAGAAGCAGTTCTTTCTGATATGTCAAAGTAATGTTAGAAGTGAGAGCAGTGTTCATTTTCTCTGTAGAATCTTTAATTTGAAGGATAATCAGGTGCTTTTAAAAGTGTATGAATTTCATGAAAGATTTGTAAAAAACAAAAAGTATTTTTATGAAAAGTGAATCCATTGTTTGGTATAATTCAAAGTATTGTTAGAAGTCAGATCAATGTTCTTTTTCCACTATAGATGCTTGATTTTGAAAGATAAACATGTTCTTTTGAAAGTGTATTCATGTCACGAAAGCTATAGTAATAAACGCACATGTGTTTTTTTCTGAAAAGAGAAGCAGTTGTTTGGGATATGGCAAAGTATTGTCAGGAGTGAGCAGTGTTACTTTTCTCTGTAGAAGCTTTACTTTGAGAGATAAACACATTCTTTTGAATTTTTTTTAATTTCATGAAAAGTTTTTCTGAGAAACACCCATGTATTTCTCTGAAAAAAAGAAGCAGTTGTTTGGTATATGTTAAAGTATTGTTAGAATTGAGAGCAGTGTTTCTTTTTCTTGTACAATTTTACTTTGAAAGATAAACTTCTTCTTTGATAGTGTATGAATTTCTTGAAAGCTATTTTATGAAACGCACACGTTTTTCCCTGAAAAGAAAAGCAGTTGTTTTGTATATGTCAAAGTATTGTTGGAAGCTAGAGCTGTGTCTCTTTACTCTGTGCAAGCTTTATTTGAAAGATATTCACATTGTTTTGAAAGTGTATTAATTTCATGAAAAGATTTAGTGATAAACTCACATGTGTTTCTCAGAAAAAGGAAGCAGTTAATTGGGATAGGTCAAAGTAATGCTAGAAGTGAGAGCAGTGTTTTCTTTCTTTGTAGAAGCTTTATTTTGAAAGACAGTCACATTCTTTTGAAAGTGTATGAATGTCATGAAAGGTTTTGTGAGATACACATATGTTTTTCCCTGAAAAGAGAATCAGTTCTTTGGGATATGTCAAAGTAATGTCAGAAGTGAGAGCAGTGTTTCTTTTCTCTGTAGAAGCTTTAATTTGAAAGATAATCACCTTCTTTCGAAAGTGTTTTAATTTCATGAGGAGTTTTTGTGAGAAACACATATGTGTTTCCCTGAAAAGAGAAGGAGCTGTTTGATATATGTCAAAGTATTGTTGGAAGTAAGAGCTGTGTCTATTTACTCTGTACAAGCTGTACTTGGGAAGATAATCACATTATTTTGAAAGTGTATTAATTTCATGAATAGCTTTTGTGATAAACTCACATGTGTTTTCTTTTTTTTTTTCAGGGAGGAGGCAGAAATCTTTAATAAATAAATAAATAAATAAGAAAAACATGAGTGAAATTTTCTATTACAACAGCTGGAACGTTTATTTGGATCCTACAAACAAGGGAAAATATGTTGAGAACTTCCTTGTAATATATTCTTTGTAGAACCTACAATTGGTTATCAGCATATTTTTGAAAAATACCTCAACCTGTCTTAAGGTACTTTCACACCTTGGTGTGCACTATGTTTTACATGTTACTACTACAAGATAAAAATGGTAGTAAGCTATAAAGGTAAATAGTACACATCATTAGGAAATGAAGAAATAGAAAATTAGGAAACTTATATTTCACCACTATTAAAAAGCTAAAGTTTTCTCTTTTTTTTTTTTTTTTTAGAATTTTTTTTTTTGTCAAAGCCTCCGTTTATTAGGGACAGGGTAACAACTTATATACCCCCTGAATGAGGGCTTGGGGAGCAGGGCACAGGAGCATGGAATCTGGCCGCGTGGTCCCAGTCACGTAACCTACATCCGGTCAGGTAGGCCAAGAAGTCAGGAGTTGCCACACCTAGTTCCCTGGATAGCTGGAATTTAAGGCAGTTCCGCTATCAGATTAGGTTCGTTAGCAATTAGCGAATAGCTAATTGGGTGTGGGGCAGGTTTTGCCAATAGGACTATTCTTAACATAATTATGGGTTTGGGGTTCCCTGCAGGCTCCCCAAGGTGATGGTTTCTGTAACAATCTTTAGGGGGGGAAACGGCTCCCAACATATTCCTCCTTTCTTATATAAAGGCAAGTAGTTATAGGTGGAGGGCACCAAGACAGATCAACCATGGTGTCAGATCTAAAGGAGAAGGGACTGGGACAAGGAGAGACCCTCCTCTCGACTAGTGAAGCAATTTACCTCTCCTGGGAACAGAGGGGTGCCTTATGAGTAGCATTAGTTTCTTGGAGCTTCTCAAATAAAAGGTATCTAGTAGGATTAAAGTAAGCAGATCACAGGGCACCCTGTCTTAGGCTATGTGGAGAGTGCCCTCGTACCTAAAAACCATGCCATGTTGAGCCGGCCTGTATGGCCTCTGTATGGTTTGAAATTTAGGTGAGGATCCACACTAACTCCCGTCATTGGGCCCCTGTATCTATCATTAATGAAAAATCTGTGAGGTGCTCCTTAAACAAAAGATATGATATAATTTTGGCACCAATAACTCCATCTCCAGACAAGAAGAAAGGGGCACCTTCCAAGCCCAGTATTCACCTTTTAGTCTGGCCCATGGCATGTCCTCCTTCCTAAATGCCTACTCCACAAAAAGTTACGTGTGCTTGCCTGCCATCAATTAGGGAGGTGAAAAAGGGATCAAAATCTAAAATTCTTAACATATGCATTAAACCCAAACACTTTACAGCATGTGTCAAACCTTTCCCAACATCTATAAGCAGTTACAAATATCATTAGATCAATTTCAGTAAGAGTACAATGACATACATTGTTGTCAAATACCACCATTTCCAGACTCTGAGCAACAGTCACAGGAACCCCAATCTTTCCCCTTCTTAAGTGAAGAGGTTAGTATTTTAAGTAAAATGAGTTCTGTGTCCCAAAGATTAAAACAGTCTGATGTCCAGTCTGCATCTCAGCTCCAAAGCAGTTCTTTGGGATATGTCAAAGAAATGTTAGAAGTGAGAACAGTGTTCCTTTTCTCTGTACAAGCTTTACTTTGAAAGGTAATTATGTTCTTTTAAAAGTGTATGAATTTCACGAAAGATATGTAAGAAATGCAAAAGTGTTTCTATGAAAAGAGAATCCTTTTTTTGGTATAAGTCAAAGTATTGTTAGAATTGAGAGCAGTGTTCCTTTTCTCTGTAGAAGCTTTATTTTGAAAGATAATCACGTTCTTTGAAAGTGTTTTAATTTCATGAAAACTTTAGTCAGAAAAGCATATGTGTTTCATTGAAAAGAGAAGCCATTGTTTGTTGTATGTCAAAGTATTGTTAGAAGAGAGCTCAGTGATTCTTTTCTCTGTACAAGTTTTACTTTGAAAGTTAATCACGTATTTTTGATAAAGTATGAATTTCACAAAAGCTTTTGTAAGAAACGCATATGTGTTTTCCTGAAAAGAGGAGCAGTTGTTTGGTATATGTCAAAGTATTGTTGGAAGTAAGACCTGTGTCTCTTTACTCTGTACAAGCTGTACTTTGAAAGATAATCACATTATTTTGAAAATGTATTAATTTCATGAAAAGCTTTTGTGATAAACTCACATGTGTTTTTTGGAAAGAGAAGCAGTTTTTTGGTAAATGTAAAAGTAATGTTAGAAGTTTGAGCAGTGTTCCCTTTCTCTATAGAAGCTTTACTTTGAAAGATAATCATGTTCTTTTAAAAGTGAATGAATTTCATGAAAGATTTGTGAGAAACACACATGTGCTTCCCTGAAAAGAGAAGCAATATTTGGCATATATCAACGTAATTTTAGAAGTGAGAGCATGTTCTGTTTCTGTGTAGAAGCTTTACTTTGAAAGATAATCACGTTCTTTTGAAAGTGTTTTAATTTCATGAATGGTTTTTCGGAGAAACACACATGTATTTCTCTGTAAAAAGAAGGAGTGATTTGGTATATGTCAAACTATTGTTAGATATGAAGTAGTGTTCCTTTTCTCTGTACAAGCTTTACTTTGAAAGGTAATCATGTTATTTTAAAAGTGTATGAATTTCACGAAAGTTATGAGAGAAACGCAAAAGTTTTTCTATGAAAAGGGATTCCTTTTTTTGGTATAATTCAAAGTATTATTAGAAGTGAGAGCAGTGTTCCTTTTCTCTGTACATGCTTTACTTTGAACGATAATCATGTTCTTTTGAATGTGTTTTAATTTCATGAAGACCTTTTGTGAGAAACGCACAAGTGTATCTCTGAAAATATAAGCAGTTGTTTGGTATATATCAAAGTATTGTAAGAAGTGAGAGCAGTGTTCCTTTTCTCTGTACAAGCTTTACTTTGAAAGATAATCACCTTCTTTTGATAGTGTATGAATTTTACGAAAGATATGTGAGAAACGGAAAAGTGTTTCTATGAAAAGAGAATGCGTTGTTTATTGTAAGTCAAAGTATTGTTAGTAGTGAGAGCAGTGTTCCTCTTCTCTGTAGAAGCTTTATTTTGAAAGATAAACACGTTCTTTTGAAAGTGTATTAATGTCACAAAATCTTTAGTGATAAATGAACATGTGTTCTCTGAAAAGGGAAGAAGTTTTTTGGGATATGTCATACTATTGTTAAATGTGATGGCAGTCTTCCTTTTCTGTGTAGAAGCTTTAATTTGAAAGATAATCAGACACAAGGGCGGCAGCAGAAAGACCCACGCAAGGGTGACCAGGACAGGCATTGCCAGAAAGTGCAGGCAGATGGGACCAGCGCTTAGCAGATAGCCCCACGACAATTAAATCAATGAGGTAGGCCTTTGCTTGGTGAGGTTCCTGGCAAACAGGGAGACTGTTCTCATTCCTGAAGACCCTTCTGAGGGATGAGAGTGATCTTGGCCCCCAGTAGGAGCCAGGAAACAGAGCAAGGGCATTTTGTAAGAGGAGCCTCTGGCCAGCAGAGAAACTGCATAGTTAGGAGGTGATAGGCAGGTGCCAAGGCAAAATTTCACCCAATAACCTGAAGAACAACATGAAAACACCAGAACCCAATGATATTACAACAGAAGGACTTGAACACCCTAACACAGAAGAAGTGGAAAAAATGACTTTTTGAAAGCTATAGAGTCCACCATTATAGAAATGGATGAGAAATATAACAAAAAGTTTGAAGAATTAAGTAAATACGTACATGAGACCCTGGGAAACCAAGAAAAAACGAACAAACAGGTAATGGAAGCAGTTCAAGAAATGAAAACTGAAATGGAATCAAGGAAGAAAACACAAACTGAGGACCAACTGGATGTGGAAAATCTTTGTCAGCGAGCAGAGCCTACAGAAACAAGCATAATCAATAGAATATAAGAGATAGAAGTAAGAATCTCAGATTCAGAGGACACCATAGATAAAATAAACGCACTGATCAAAGAAAACAGCAAAGCCAACAAATTATCATCACAAAACATGCAGGAAATATGGGACACAATAAAAAGACCAAACATAAGAATAATATGAATAGAAGAAGGTGAAGAATCACAGCTCAAAGGCCCAGAAAATATCTTTAACAAAATTATGGAAGAAAACTTTCCCAACATAAAGAAAGATATTCTTTTGATTATTCAAGAAGCATACAGAACACCACACAGACTAGATCAAAGACAAACATCACCTTGCCATATAATAATCAAAACACAAAATATACAGGTTAAAGAAAGAATATTAAGAGCTGCAAAGGAAAAAGGCCAAGTAACTTATAAAGGTAAACCGATCAGACTTACACCTGACTTCTCTATGGAAACCATGAAAGCCATAAGATCCTGGATAGAGGTACTTCAAAAACTAAGAGACCATGGATGCAAACCCAAACTTCTCTACCCAGCCAAGCTAGTGTTCACTATCAATGGAGAAAACAAGACATTCCAGAATAAGAAAAAATTTAAACAATATGTAGCCACAAATCCAGCGCCACAGAAAGTAATAGAAGGAAAATCGCAACCCAAGGAATCCAACATTGCCAACACTGACTACAATAAATCAGGCATCTAGCAATCCTTCACCAGCACAACTCAAAGAAGGGACACACACAAACTCTACTACCAAAAGCAATAAGTATCACTAGAGTAAACAACCACTGGTCATTAATATCACTTAATATTAATTGTCTCAATTCACCTATAAAAAGGCACAGGCTAAGAGATTGGATACGAAAACAGGATCTAACATTCTGCTGTTTGCAAGAAACACATCTCAACCACAAAGACAGGCATCTACTCAGAGTAAAAGGATGGGTAAAGGTCTTTCAAGCAAATGGCCCTAAGATAAAAGCAGGTGTGGCCATGCTAATTTCTAACAAAACTGACTTCAAACTAAAATCTATCAGAAGAGATCAAGATGGGTACTTTATACTCATAACAGGAACAATTCATCAGGACGACATCTCAATCCTGAATGTCTATGCCCCTAATATAAAAGCACCCACTTATGTAAAAGAAATATTACTAGAACTCAAGGCAGACATCAAACCACACACACACTAGTAATAGGAGACTTCAATACACCTCTCTCTCCAATGGACAGGTCAATCAGACAGAAACGTAATAGAGAATTATTGGAGGTAATGAAGGAAATGGACTTAACAGACATCTATAGAACACTCCACCCAAAAAGAAAGAATATACCTTCTTCTCTGCAGCTCATGGAACCTTTTCAAAAATTGACCATATACTCAGAAACAAAGGAAACCTCCACAGATACAAAAGAATATCAGTGCCCACCTGTATCATATCAGATCACCACGGATTAAAGTTAGAAGGCAACAACAATGCTATCCCCAGAAAGCCGACAAACTCATGGAAACTGAACAATCAACTACTGAACCACACCTGGGTCAAGGAAGAAATAAAGAAAGAAATTAAAGTCTTCCTTGAGCTTAATGAAAATAATGAGATACCATACTCAAACTTATGGGACACTATGAAAGCAGTCCTAAGAGGAAAGTTCATAGCACTAAGTGCCCACTTAAAGAAAATGGAGAAAGCATACATTGGGGACCTAACAGTGCACCTGAAAGCTTTAGAAAAAAAAGAAGAAGATGTACCCAGAAGGAGTAGAAGACTGGAAATAATCAAACTGAGGGCAGAAATCAACAAAACAGAAACACAGAAAACAGTCCAAAGAACCAATGAAACAAAAAGTTGGTTCTTGGAGAAAATCAACAAGATCGACAAACCCCTATCCAGACTAATTAAACAACAGAGAGAAAACACGCAAATAAATAAGATCAGCAATGAAAAGGGGGGCATAGCCACAGACACAGAGGAAATTCAGAGAATCATTAGATCTTACTACAAAAGCCTGTATGTCACAAAATTGGAAAATACAAATGAAATGGACATTTTTTTAGATAAGTACCATATACCAAAGCTAAACCAAGACCAGGTGAACGATCTAAATAGACCTGTTAGTCACGAAGAACTAGAAACTGTTATCAAAAATCTCCCCTCCAAAAAAGCCCAAAACCAAATGGTTTCAATGCAGAATTCTACCAGAACTTCCAAGAAGAGCTAATACCTATACTCCTTAACATATTTCACAATATAGAAACGTAAAAGTCATTGCCAAATTCCTTTTATAAAGCTACAGTTACCTGATACCAAAACCATACAGAGACCCAACCAAGAAAGAGAATTACAGGCCTATCTCACTCATGAATATTGACGCAAAAATTCTTAATAAAATACTGGCAAACCGAATTCAAGAACACATCAGAAAAATTATCCATTATGATCAAGTAGGCTTCATCACAGATATCCAGGGCTTGTCCATCATAAGCAAATCTATCAATGTAATCAACCATATAAATAGACTGAAGGAAAAAAAAACATATGATCATTTCATTAGATGCTGAAAAAGCATTCAACAAAATTCAACACCCCTTTATGATAAAGGTCTTGGAGAGACTAGGGATACAAGGGTCATATCTAAATATAATAAAAGCTATTTACAGCAAGCCAACAGCTAACATCAAATTAAACGGAGAGAAACTCAAAGCAATCCCACTAAACTCAGGAACAAGACAAGGGTGTCCACTCTCTCCATACCTCTTCAATATAATGCTTGAAGTTCTAGCAATAGAAATAAGACAACATAAGGGGATGAAAGGGATTCGTATTGTAAAGGAAGAAGTTAAGCTTTCGTTATTTGCAGTTAATATTATAGTATACATAAGCGACCCCAAAAACTCTACCAAAGAACTCCTACATCTGATAAACAACTTTAGTAATGTGGCAGGATACAAGATCAACTCCAAAAAGTCAGTGGCCTTCCTATAAACTAAGGATAAGGAAGCAGAGAGGGAAATCAGGGAAGCATCACCTTTCATGATAGCCACAAATAGCATAAAATATCTAGGGGTAACTCTGACTAAGGAAGTGAAAGATCTATTTGACAAGAACTTTAAGTCTTTGAAGAAGAAATTGAAGATGACACCAGAAAATGGAAGGATATCCCTTGCTCTTGGATTGGGAGGAACAACATAGTAAAAATGTCAATTCTACCAAAAGCAATTTATAGATTCAATGCAATCCCCATCAAAATCCCATCAAAATTCTTCACAGATCTGGAGAAGAAAATAATCAACTTTATAGGGAAAATCAAAAAACCCAGGATAGCCAAAACAATTTTATATAATAAAGGAACATCTGGAGGCTTTACCATTCCTGACTTCAAACTCTATTACAGAGCTACAGTTTTGAAAACAGCTTGGTATTGGCTTAAAAACAGAGAAGTCGACCAATGGAATCGAATAGAAGACCCTGAATCTAACCCACAAACCTATGAACATCTGATTTTTGATAAAAGAGCTAAAAGTATACAATTGAAAAAAAAAGAGCATCTTCAACAGATTGTGATGGCAAAACTGAATGTCAATCTGTAGAAGAATGAAAATAAACTCATATCTATCACCATGCACAAAACTCAAGTCCAAGTGGTTTAAAGACCTCAATATCAGTCCGAACATACTGAACCTGATAGAAGAGAAAGTGGGAAATTGTCTACAACACATGGGCACAGGAGACCACTTTCTATGTAAAACTACAGCAGCACAGACAGTAAGGGCCTCATTGAATAAATGGGACCCACTGAGACTGAGAAGCTTCTGTAAAGCAAAGGACACTGTTGCTAAGACAGAAAGGCAAACCAATGACTGGGAGAAGATCTTCACCAACCCCGCAACTGACAAAGGTCTGATCTCCAAAATATATAAAGAACTCAAGAAACTAGACCGCAAAAGGCTAATCAACCTAATTATAAAATGGAGCACTGAGCTGAACAGAGATCTCTCAACAGAAGAAGTTCAAATGGCCAAAAGACATCTATGGTCATGCTCAACTTCTTTAGCGATCAGGGAAATGTAAATCAAGACAACTTTAAGATTCCATCTTACACCTGTCAGAATGGCGAAAATAAAAAACACCAATGATAGCCTTTGCTGGAGAGGTTGTGAAGAAAGGGGTACACTCATCCATTGCTGGTGGGAATGCAAACTTGTGCAACCACTTTGGAAAGCAGTGTGGAGGTTTCTCAGGAAAATCGGGGTCAACCTACCCCTAGACCCAGCAATACCACTCTTAGGAATATACCCAAGAGAGGCCTTATCATACAACAAAGTATATGCTCTACTATGTTCATAGCAGCACTGTTTGTAATAGCCAGAACCTGGAAACAACCTAGATGCCCTACAATAGAAGAATGGATGAAGAAAGTATGGAATATATACATATTAGTGTACCTCTCAGCAATAAAAAACAAGGACTTTGAAGTTTTCAGACAAATGGATGGAAATAGAAAACACTATCCTGAGTGAGGTAAGCCAGTCCCAAGAAGAGGAACATGGGATGTACTCACTGATATTTCGTTTCTAGCCATAAATAAAGGGTATTGAGCCTAAAATTCGTGATATTAGAGAAGCTAAATAAGAATGAGAACCCAAAGAAAAACAAATAGGCATCCTCCTGAATATTAACCTTCATTAGGCAATGAAAGGAGATGGAGACAGAGACCCACATTGGAGCACTGCACTGAAATCTCAAGGTTCAAATCAGGAGCAGAGAGAGAGAGAGCATGAGCAAGGAACTCAGAACTACGATGGGTGCACCCACACACTGGGAAAATGGGGATGTTTTATGGGAAACTCACCAAGGCCAGCTGGCCTGGGTCTGAAAAAAGCCCGGGATAAAACTGGTCTTGCTGAACATAGCAGAGAATGAGGACTACTGAGAACTCAAGAACAATGGCAATGGGTTCTAGATCCTACTTCACGGATTGGCTTTATGGGAGCCTAGGCAGTTTGGAGGCTCACCGTACTAGTCCTGGATGGAGGTGGGTGGTCCTTAGACTTCCCACAGGGCAGGGAACCTTGATTGCTCTTTTGGCTGACGAAGGAGGGGGAATTGATTGGGGGAGCGAGAGGGAAATGGGAGGCGGCGGTGTGGAAGAGACAGAAATCTTTAATAAATAAATTAATTAATAAAAAATAAATAAAATGCAAGAAAGATAATCACATTCTTAAAATGTGAATGATTTTCATGAATGATTTTTGAGAAACATACATGTCTTTACCTGAAAAGAGAAGCAGTTCTTGGGATATGTAAAAGTAATGTTAGGAGTTAGAGCAGTGTTCCTTTTCTCTGTAGAAGCTTTACTTTCAAAGATAATCACGTTCCTTTAAAAGTAAATGAATTTTATGAAAGATTTGTGGGAAATACACATGTGTTTCCCTGAAAAGAGAAGCAGTTCTTTGGGCTATTTCAAAGTAATGCTAGAAGTGAGACAGTGTTCCTTTTCTCTGTATAAGCTTTAATTTAAAATATAATCACGTTCTTTAAATGTGAAGGAATTTCACGAAAGATTTGTGAGAAACGCACATGTCTTTCCCTGAAAAGAGAAACAGTTCTTTGGGATATGTCAAAGTAATGCTAGAATGAGAGCAGGGTTCCTTTTCTCTGTAAAAGCTTTACTTTGAAAGATAATGACGTTCTTTGAAAGTGTTTTAATTTCATGAAAAGCTTTAGTCAGAAAATCACATGTGTTTCATTGAAAAGATAAGCCGTTGTTTGTGGTATGTCAAAGTATTGTTAGAAGAGAGCACAGTGTTCCTTTTCTCTGTATAAGATTTACTTTGAAAGTTAATCACGTATTTTTGATAGAGTATGAATTTCACAAAAGCTTTTATAATAAACGCATATGTGTTTTCCTGAAAAGAGAAGCAGTTGTTTGGTGTATGTCAAAGTATTGTTAGAAATAAGAGCTGTGTCTCTTTTCTCTGTACAAGCTTTACATTGAAAGATAAACAAGACCTTTTGAAAGTGTATTAGGTCACAAAACTTTTGTGATATTTGTACATGTGTTTCTCTGAAAATGGAAACAGTTGTTTTGGGATAGGTCATACTATTGTTAAAAGTGAGAGCAGTGTTCCTTTTATCTGTACAAGCTTTACTTTGAAAGATAATCTTGTTCCATTGATAGTGTATGAATTTTATGAAAGATTAGTAAGAAACGCACATGTTTTTCCATGAAAAGTGGAGCAGTTCTTTGGTATATTTCAGAGTATTGTTTCAAGTAAGAGCTGTGTCTCTTTACTCTGTACAAGATTTACTTTGAAAGATAATCACATACTTTTGAATGTGTCTTAATTTCATGAAAAGCTTTTGTGATAAACGCACATGTGTTTTTTGGAAAAGAAAAGCAGTTCTTTGGGATACGTAAAAGTAATGTTAGAAGTTAGAGTAGTGTTCCCTTTCTCTGTGGAAGCTTTACTTTGAAAGATAATCACGTTCTTCCAAAAGTGAATGATTTCACGAAAGAATTATGAGAAACACACATGTGCTTTCCTGAAAAGAGAAGCAGTTCTTTAGGATATGTCAAAGTAATGTTAGAAGTGAGATCAATGTTCCTTTTCTCTGTAGAAGCTTTACATGGAAAGATAATCATGTTATTTTGAAAGTTTTTTCCTTTCATGAAGAGCTTCTCTGAGAAACGCACAAGTGTTTCTCTGAAAATAGAAGCAGTTGTTTGGTATATGTCAAAGTACTGTTAGAAGTTAGAGCAGCATTTCTTTTCTCTGTACAAGCTTTACTTTGAAAGATAATCACGTTCTTTTGATAGTGTGAATTTCATGAAAGCTTTTGTAAGAAATGCACATGAGTTTCCATGAAAAGAGAAGCAGTTGTTTGGTATATGTCAAACTAATGTTAGTAGCGATGGCAGTGTTCCTTTTCTCTGTACAAGATTTACCTTGAAAGATAATCACCTTCTTTTGATAGTGTATGAATATCACGAAAGCTTTTTTAAGAAACACACATGTGTTTCCCTGTAAAAGAAGCAGTTGTTTGGGATATTTCAAAGTATTGTTGGAAGTAAGAGCTGTGTTTCTTTTCTCTGTATAAGCTTTACTTTGAAAGATAATCATGTTCTTTAAAAGTGAATGAATTTCACAAAAGATTTGTGACAAACGCACAAGTGTTCCTCTGAAAAGAGAAGCAGTAGTTTGGGATGTGTCAAAGAAATGGAAGAAGTGAGAGCAGTGTTTTTTTTTCTCTGTAGAAGCTTTACTTTGAAGACTAATTACATTCCTTTAAAAGTGTATGAATTTCACCGAAGATATGTGAGAAATGCAAAAGCGTTTCTACTAAAAGTGAATCTGTTGTTTGGTATACATCAAAGTATTGTTAGTAGTGAGATCAGTGTTCCTTTTCATTATAGAAGCTTTATTTTGAAAGATAAACACGTTCTTTTGATAGTGTATGAATTTCACGAAAGCTTTTATAATAAACGCACATGTGTTTTTCAGAAAAGAGAGCAGTTCTTTGGGATATGTAAAAGTAATGTTAGAAGATAGACCAGTGTTCCTTTTCTCTGTAGAAGATTTACTTGGAAAGATAATAATGTTCATTAAAAGTGAATGAATTTTACAAAAGATTTGTGAGAAACGCACATTTCTTTCCCTGAAAAGAGAAACTGTTCTTTGAGATATGACAAAGCAATGTTAGAAGTGAGAGCAGTGTTCCTTTTCCCTGTAGAAGCTTTACTTTGAAGGATAATCAACTTCTTTTTAAAGTGTCTTAATTTCATGAAAAATTTTAGTCAGAAAAGCACATGTGTGTCTTTGAAAGGAGAAGCAATTGTTTGTGGTATGTAAAAGTATTGTTAGAAGAGAGCACAGTGTTCCTTTTTCTGCACAAGCTTTACTTTGAAAGATAATCACTTTTTTTGATAGAGTATGAATTTCACCAAAGCTTTTGTAAGAAACGCATATGTGTTTTTCTGAAAAGAGAAGCAGTTGTTTGGTATATGTCAAAGTATTGTTAGAAGTAAGAACTTTGTCTCTTTTCTCTGTACAAGCTTTATTTTGAAAGACAAACACGTTCTTTTGAAAGTGTATTATGTCACAAAAACTTTTGTGATAATCGTACATGTGTTTCTCTGAAAAGGGAAGCAGTTGTTTGGGATAGGTCATTCTATTGTTAAATGTGAGGGGAATGTTTCTTTTCTCTGTAGAAGCTTTACTTTGAAAGATAATCACGTTCTTTTGCAAGTTAAAGAATTTCATGAAAGGTTTAGTGAAAAACTCATAAGTGTTTGTCTCAAAAGAGAAGCAGTAGTTTGGGATGTGTCAAAGTAATGTAAGAAGTGAGAGCAGTGTTCCTTTTCTCTGTAGAAGCTTTACTTTGAAGGATAATCATGTTCATTTAAAAATGTATGAATTTCACAAAAGATATGTGAGAAAAGCAAACGTGTTTCGATTGAAAGTTAATCTGTTGTTTGGTATAAGTCAAAGTATTGTTAGTAGTGAGAGCAGTGTTCCTTTTCTTTATAGAAGCTTTTTTTGAAAGATAAACATGTTTTTTGAAAGTGTATTAATGTCACGAAAGATTTAGTGATAAACACACATGGGTTTCTCTGAAAAGAGAAGCAGTTTTTGGGGATGTGTAAAAGTAATATCAGAAGAGAGAACAGTGTTCCTTTTCACTGTAGAAGGTTTATTTTGAGAGATAACCACGTTGTTTTGAGAGTGTTTTATTTCATTAAAAGTTTTTCTGAGAAACTCACATGAATTTCTCTGAAAAAAGAAGCAGTTGTTTGGTATATGTCAAAGTATTGTTATAAGTGAGAGCAGTGTTTCTTTTCTCTGTACAAGCTTTTTTTTGAAAAATAATCATGTTCTTTTAAATGTGTATGAATTTCACAAAAGATTTGTGAGAAATGCACCTATGCTTCCCTGAAAAGAGAAGCAGTTCTTTAGGATATGTCAAAGTAACATTATAAGTTAGTGCAGTGTTCCTTTTCTCTGCTGAAGCAGTACTTTGAAAGATAATCACGTTCTTTTAAAAGTGTATGAATATCAGGAAAGATTTGTGAGAAATGCAAATGTGTTTCTATGAAAAGAGAATTTGTTGTTTGGTATAAGTCAAAGTATTGTTAGATGTGAGAGCAGTGTTCCTTTTCTCTAGAGAAGCTTTATTTTGAAAGATAAACACATTCATTTGAAAGTGTATTAATGTCAAGAAAGCTTAACTGATAAACACACATGTTTTTCTCTGTAAAAAGAAGCAGTTGTGTGGGACATGTCATCCTATTGTTAAATGTGAGGGCAGTGTTCCTTTTCTCTGTAGAAGCCTTACATTGAAAGATAGTCACCTTCTTTTGAAAGTGTATGAATTTCACGAAAGCTTTCATGAGAAACACACAAGTGTTTCTCTGAAAAGAGATACAGTTTTTTGGGATATGTCAAAGTATTGTCAAAAGTGAGAGCAATGTTCCTTTTCTCTGTAGAAGCTTTACTCTGAAAGATAATCCCATTCTTTTGAAAGTGTATTTATTTAATGAAAAACTTTTGTGATAAACTCACATGTGTTTTTCGGATAAGAGAAGAAGTTATTTTGGATACGAAAAAGTAATGTTAGTAGTCAGAGCAGTGTTACCTTTCCCTGTAGAAGTTTTACTTTGAAAGATAATCTCGTTCTTTTAAAAGTGAATGAATTTCATGAAAGTTTTGTGAGAATCGCACCATGCTTCTTTGAAAAGAGAAGCAGTTCTTTGGGATATGTCAAAGTAATGTTAGAAGTGAGACCAGTGTTCCTTTCCTCTGTACAAGCTTTAATTTGAAAGATAATCACATTATTTTGAAAGTGTTTTAATTTCATGAAAATCTTTAGTCAGAAAAGCACATGTGTTTCTCTTAAAAGGGAAGCCATTGTTTGTGGTATGTCAATGTATTCTTAGAAGTGAGAGCAGTGTTCCTTTTCTCTGTAGAAGCTTTACTTTGATAGATAATCACGTTCTTTTAAAGGTGGATGAATTTCATGAAAGATTTGTGAGAAACGCAAACGTGTTTCTATGAAAAGAGAATCCGTTTTTTTGGTATAAGTCAAAGTATTGTTTAAAGTGAGAGCAGTGTTACTTTTCTCTATACAAGATTTATTTTGAAAGGTAAACACGTTCTTTTAAAAGTGCATTAATGTCAGGAAAGCTTTAGTGATAAACACACATGTCTTTCTCTGAAAAGAGAAACAATTTTTTGGTATATGTAATATCATTGTTAAATGTGATGGATAGTGTTCCTTTTTTCTGAGGAAGCTTTACTTTGAAAGATAATCACGTTCTTCTGAAAGTGTATGAATTTCATGAAAGCTTTAGTGATAAACGCACATGTCTTTCTCTGAAAAGGTAAGCAGTTTTTTTTGGAATACGTAATATTTTTGTTAAATGTGAGGGTAGTGTTCCTTTGCTCTGTAAAAGCTTTACTTTGAAAGATAATCACGTTGATTGAAAGTGTCTGAATTTCAGGAAAGTTTTAGTGAGAAACGCACATGTGTTTCTCTGAAAAGGGAAGCAGTTGTTTGGGCTATGTCAAAGTAATGTTAGAAGTGAGTGCAGTGTTCCTTTTCTCTGTAGAAGTTTTACTTTGAAAGATAATCCCCTTCTTTTGAAAGTATTGTAATTTCATGAAGAGCTTTTGTGAAAAACGCATATGTGTTTCTCTGAAAATAGAAGCAGTTGTTTGGCATCTATCTAAGTATTGTTAGAAGTGAGAGCAGTTATCCTTTTCTCTGTACATGCTTTACTTTGAAAGATAATCAAGTTCTTTTTATAGTGTATTAATTTCACAAATGCTTTTGTAAGAAATGCACATGTATTTCCCTGAAAAGAGAAGCAGTTGTTTTGTAGATGTTAAAGTACTGTTAGAAGTAAGAGCTGTGTCTCTTTTCTCTGTACATGCTTTACTTTGTAAGATATTCACATACTTTTGAAAGTGTATTAATTTCATGAAAAGATTTGTGAGAAACGCACATGTGTTTCCCTGAAAAGTGAAGCAGTTCTTTGGGATATGTCAATGTAATGTTAGAAGTGAGAGTAGTGTTCCTTTTCTCTGTAGAAGCTTTACATTGATAGATAATCAACTTCTTTTTAAAGTATTTTAATTTCATCTAAAGTTTTAGTCAGAAAAGCACATGTGTGTCTCTGAAAAGAGAAGCCGTTTTTTTGTGGTATGTCAAAGTATTGTTAGAAAAGAGAACAGTGTTCCTTTTCTCTGTACAAGCTTTACTTTGAAAGATAATCACGGTCTTTTGATAGAGTATGACTTTCACCAAAGCTTTTGTAAGAAACACAAATGTGTTTTCCTGAAAAGAGAATCAGTTGTTTGGTAATTGTCAAAGTATTGTGACACTAAGGTTACCCATGAGGAGCTTGAGTGCCTGCCTACCAGACAGGACTCAAGGTCCACTGTAAGGGAGCCCAGGCACCTTCAGCTGGTGCTCCAGGGTCTCCTGTGGTCTCCTGGACACCGCCCTGTCTCCCATGTTTTTCCTCTTGTCCCCGGATCATTGGAGTACCAGGCGGCCCTGTTTATGTGCTGAGGAGTTCCATCTGGACGGGTGAGTGTGTGCTATCCAGGGGCAGATTGTCCCTGAAAAGAGCACAAACCTCCCTCCCACAGCTTCATCTGCAGGGCTGTCTTTCTTAAGCAAGACCCCAACCCCCAGCACTCCAACCCCAACCCTGTTTGCTGTATGCTAGGACCAGTGCTCAAGACTGGTTCTAAGCTCCTACACTAAGGCTACCCACACAGAGCGGTGAGTGCCTGCCTAAAGAGCAGGTCTCAAGGTCCCCTGTAAGGGAGCCCAGGCACCTTCAGCAGCTGCTCCATGGTCTCCTGTGGTCTTGTGGACCCTGCCCCGCCTCCCACATTTTCCTCTTGTCCCCAGATCATTGGACGACCAGGCGGCCCTGTTTAGATGCTGAGGAGTTCCATCTGGATGGGTGAGTGTGTGCTATTCAGGGGCAGTTTGTCCCAGAAGAGAGCACAAACCCCCTTCCCCCAGCTCCTTCTGCAGGGCTGTCTTTCTTACACAAGACACCCCCACAAGCCTGCATTTTCTGCAAGGTCCTTTGCTCAGGAATAGTTTTCCACTCCTACACTAAGGTTACCCACCCAGAGCAGTGAGTGGCTGCCTACCGGGAAGGGCTCAAGGACCCCAGAAAGGGAGCACGCGCACCTTCAGCTTGTGCGGCAGGGTCTCCTGTGTTCTACTCATCCCCGACCTGCCCCCCAAGTTCCCCCTTTTGTCTGTGGGTCATTGGACTACCAGGCATCCATGTTGTGGTGCTGAGGAGTTCCATCTGGATGGGTCGGTTCCTGCTTCTACACTGAAGAGATACACCCAGAGACTCAGTCACAGCAAAGACTGGACCAAAACAACAGGCCTCTCCTGGCTCCATTTGAAGGAAGAGATGGGAAGGCACCAATGCAAGAATTCCTCCAACAACCTGAAAGGCAACATGACATCACCAGAATCCAGGAATCCCGAAATAAGAAGAATTGTACACCCTACTCCAGAAGAATTAGACAAAATTGACTCAAAAGTAAAATATATGAAAATAATAGACCTTAAACAGGAGGTGAAAACTGCTATAAACAATTAGAGTTTACAAACAAAAAGGTAGAGGAAATGAATAAATCGCTCAAAGATACACAAGAAAACCAAGAGAAACAAGAAAAAGCAATCAAACAGGTAAGGGAAGCGATTCAAGACTTGAAGAAAGAAATGGAAGTAATGAAGAAAACACAAACCGAGGGAAGGATGGAGATGGAAAATGTGGGTAAACAAACAGGAACTACAGAGACAAGTACTACCAACAGATTACAAGAGATAGAAGAAAGAATGTCAGACACTGAAGATACCATAGAGAAAATAAACACACTGATAAAGAAAACAGCAAAACCAACAAATTCTCATCACAAAACAGTCAGGAAATATGGGACACAATAAAAAGATCAAACCTAAGAATAATTGGGATTGAAGAAGGAGAAGAAGTACAGCTCAATGGTCCAGAAAATATATTTAATAAAATTATAGAAGAAAACTTTCCCAACCTAAAGAAAGATATTCCTTTGAAGGTTCAAGAAGCATATAGAACACCAAATAGACTGGACCAAAAAAAAATCTCCTCACCATATAATAATCAAAACACAAAACATACAGAATAAAGAAAAAATATTAGGAGCTGCAAAGGAAAAAGATCAAGTTTTTTATAAAGGTAAACCTATCAGATTTACACCTGACCATGGAAACCATGAAAGCCAGAAGGTCCTGGATAGATGTAGTGCAGAAGCTAAGAGAACATGGATGCAAGCCCAGACTACTATACCCAGCCAAGCTTTTGTTCACTATAAATGGAGAAAACAAAAATTTCCAGGGTAAAAACAAATTTAAACAATACGTAGCAACAAATCCAGCCTTACAGAAAGTAATAGAAGTAAAATCAAAAACCAAGGGGTCCAAAAATGACCACAATAATTCAAACATCTAGAGACCCTTCACCAGTGCAACTCAAAGAAGGCAAACACACAAACCCTACAATTAAAAAAGTGACTGGAGTTAACAACCACTGGTCATTAATATCACTTAATGTCAATGGACTCAACTCACCTATAAAAAGGCACAGGCTAAGAGATTGGATACGCAAACAGGATCCAACATTCTGCTGTTTACAAGAAACACACCTCAACCACGAAGACAGGCACCTACTTAGAGTAAAGGGATGGGAAAAGGTTTATCAAGCAAATGGCCCTAAGAAACAAGCAGGTGTGGTCATACTAATTTCTAACAAAGTTGACTTCAAACTTAAATCCAATCAGAAGAGATGGAGAGGGACATTTTATACTCATAACAGGAACAATTCATCAGGATGAACTCTCAATTCTGAATGTCTATGCCCCGAATTTAAAAGCACCCATGTATATAAAAGAAACATTACTAATACTCAAGGCTACCATCAAACTGCACACACTAATAGTAGGAGATTTCAACACTCCTCTTTCACCAATGGACAGGTCAATGAGACAGAAACCTAACAGAGAAATAAGAAAATTAATGGAGGTAATGAATCAAATGGACTTAACAGACATCTATAGAACATTCCACCCAAATAGGAAAGAATATACCTTCTTCTCTGCAGCTCATGGAACCTTCTCGGAAATTGACCACATACTTGGTAACAAAGCAAACTTCCACAGTTACAAAAAAATATTCATAACTTCCTGTGTCTTATAAGGTCACCATTGTTTAAGGTTAGAATTCAACAACAATGCTACCCCCAGAAAGCCTACCAACTCATGGAAACTGAACAGTCAACTACTGAACCACAACTGGATCAAGGAAGAAATAAAGAAAGAAATTAAAGTCTTGCTTGAATTCAATGAAAATAAAGAAACAACACACTCAAACTTATGGGACACTATGAAAGCAGTCCTAAGAGGAAAGTTCATAGCACCAAGTGCCCACTTAAAGAAAACAGAGAAAGCACACATTGGAGACTTAACTGCCCACCTGAAATCTCTAGAAAAAAAAGAAGCAGACTCACCTAGGAGGAGTAGAAGACTGGAAATAATCAAACTGAGGGCAGAAATCAATAAAATAGAAACACAGAAAACAATCCAAAGAATCAATGAAACAAAAAGCTGGTTCCTGAAGAAAATCAACAAGATTGATAAACCCCTATGTAAACTAATCAAAGGGCAGAAAGAGAATATGCAAATTGTTAAGATCAGAAATGAAAAGGGGGGGAATAACCACAGACACAGAGCAAATTCAGAGAATCATTAGATCTTACGACAAAAGCCTGTATGCCACAAAACTAGAAAATGTAAAAGAAATGGACACTTCTTTAGATAAATACCATATACCAAAGTTAAATCAGAACCAGGTGAACAATCTAAATAGACCTGTCAGTTGCAAAGAATTAGAAGCTGTTATCAAAAACCTCCCTACCAAAAAAAAAGCCCAGGACCAGATGGTTTCAATGCGGAATTCTACCAGAATTTCCAAGAAGACCTAATACCTATACTTCTTAATGTATTTCACAATATAGAAACAGAAGAGTCATTGCCAAACTCCTTTTAGGAAACTACCTTCACTCTGATACCAAAACCACACAAGACTAAACCAAGAAAGAGAATTACAGGCCAATCTCACTCATGAACATCGACGCAAAAATCCTCAAGAAAATACTGGCAAACCATATCCAAGAACATATTAGAAAAGTTATCCGTTATGATCAAGTAGGCTTCATCCCAGAGAGGAAGGGCTGGTTCAAAATATGCAAATCTATCAATATAATCCGTCATATAAATAAACTAAAAAAAAACCATATAATCATTTCATTAGATGCTGAAAAAGCATTTGTCAAAATTCAACATCCCTTTATGATAAAAGTCTTGGAGAGATTAGGGTTATAAGGGTCATACATAAATGTAATAAAAGCTATTTACAGCAAACCGACAGCTAACATTAAACTAAAAGGAGAGAAACTCAAAGCCATCCCACTAAAATCAGGAACAGGACAAGGCTGTCCACTCTCTCCATACCTCTTCAATATAGTGCTTAAAGTTTTAGCAGTAGCAATAAGACAACATAAGGGGATCAAGGGGATTAGAATTGGAAAGGAAGAAGTTATACTTTCGTTATTTGCAGATGATATGCGTGTATGCATAAGAGACCCCAAAAACTCCTCCAAAGAACTCCTACAGCTGATAAACACCTTTAGTAATATGGCCGGATGCAAGATCAACTCCAAAAAATCAGTCGCTCTCCTATACACAAAGGATATGGAAGCAGAGAGGGAAATCAGAGAAGCATCACCTTTCATGATAGACACAAACAGCATAAAATATCTCGGGGTAACTCTAACCAAGGAAGTGAAAGATCTATTTGACAAGAACTTTAAGGCGCTGAAGAAAGAAATTGAAGAGGATACCAGAAAATGGAAGGATCTCCCTTGCTCTTGGATTGGGAGGATCAACATAATAAAAATGGCAATCCTACCAAAGGCAATGTATAGATTCAATGCAATCCCCATCAAGATCCCATCAAAATTCTTCACTGATCTTGAGAGGACAATAATCAACTTTATATGGAAAAACAAAAAACCCAGGATGGCCAAAACAGTCTAATACAATAAAGGAACTTCTGGAGGCATTACCATCCCTGACTTCAAACTCTATTACAGAGCTACAGTAATGAAAACAGTGTGGTACTGGCATAAAAATAGAGAAGTCGACCAATGTAATCATATAGAAGACAAGGATTTTAACCCACAAACCTATGAACTCCTCATTTTCGATAAAGGTGCTAAAAGTATACAATGGAAGAAAGAAAGCATCTTCAACAAATGGTGCTGGCACAACTGGATGTCAACCTGTAGAAGAATGAAAATAGACCCATATCTATCACCATGCACAAAACTCAAGTCCAAATGGATCAAAGACCTCAATATCAATCTGAACACACTGAACCTAATAGAAGAGAAAGTGGGAAGTACGCTACAACAGATGGGCACGGGCAATCACTTCCTAGGTATAACCCCAGCAGCACAGTCATTAAGGTCAACATTGATTAAATGGGACCTACTGAAACTGAGAAGCTTCTGTAAAGCAAAAGACACTGTCACTAAGACAAAAAGGCAACCCACTGACTGAGAGAAGATCTTCACCAACCCCGCAACAGACAAAGGTCTGATCTCCAAAATATATAAAGAACTCAAGAAACTAGACATTAAAATGCTAATTAACCCAATTAAAAAATGGAGCACTGATCTGAAGAGAAAATTCTCAACAGAAGAAGTTCAAATGGCCAAAAGGTACTTAAGATCATGCTCAGCCTCCTTAGCAATCAGGGAAATGCAAATCAAAACAACACTGGGATATCATCTTACACCTGTCAGAATGGCTAAAATAAAAAAAAATCAATGATAGCCTTTGCTGGAGAGGCTGTGGAGGAAGGGGTACCCTCATCCATTGCTGGTGGGAATGCAAACTTGTGCAACCACTTTGGATAGCAGTGTGGCAGTTTCTCAGGAAATTCAGGATCAACCTACCCATGGACCCAGCAATGCCACTCTTGGGAAGATACCCATGAGATGCCCGATCATATGACAAGGACATTTGTTCAACTATGTTCATAGCAGCATTATTTGTAATAGCCAGAACCTGGAAACAACCTAGATGCCCTTCATTGGAAGAATAAATGAAGAAAATTTGGAATACTACTCAGCGGTAAAAAAAAAATGACTTTGCGAGTTTTGCATGCAAATGGATGGAAATAGAAAACACTATCCTGAGTGAGGTAACCCAGACCCAAAAGGATGAACATGGGATGTACTCACTCATAATTGGTTTCTAGAGATAAATAAAGGTCAGTGAGTCTATAATTTGATATCCTAAAGAAACTAAATAAGAAGGTGAACCCAAAGAAAAACATAGAGCTATCCTCCTGGTTATGGGAAGTAGGCAAGATTGCTGGGCAAAAAATTGGGATCTTGGGGGTGTGGTGGGAGGTGGTAAGGGGAGAAGGGGAGAGAAATGTGAGAAGGGGAGGTTGGGGGGAACTTCGGGAAACGGGATGATTGGGATAAAGGAAGGTTGGTTAGGGGAGCAGGGAAGCACACATCTTAATTTAGGGAGCCATCTTAGGGATGGCAAGAAACTTGGACCTAGAGGGGCTCCCAGGTGCCCAGGGCAATGTCCCCAGTTAGTTCCTGGGGCAGCTGAGGATAGGGAACCTGAAATGACCCTATCCTATAGCCATACTTATGAATATCTTGCATATCACCATAGAACCTTCATCTGGCAATGCATGAAGATAGAGACAGAGACCCACACTGGAGCACTGGACTGACCTCCCAATGTCCCAATGAGGAGCAGGAGGAGGAAGAATATGAGCAAAGAAGTCAGGACCACAAGGGGTGCACCCACCCATGGAGACAGTTGGGCTGATCCATTGGTAGCTCACCAAGGTCAGCTGGACTGTGACTGAAAAAGCATGGGATAAAACCAGACTCTCTGAATTTGGCGGACAATGAGGGCTGCTGAGAAGCCAAGGACCATGGCACCGGGTTTTGATCCTACTTCATGTTCTGGCTTTGTCTGAGCCTACCCAGTTTGGACGTTCACCTTCTTAGACCAGGATTGAGGGGGGAGGACTTTGGACTTTCCACAGGGCATGGAACCCTGACTGCTCTTTAGGCTAGAGAGGGAGGGGGGAATGGGTAGGGGGGAGGAAGGGGAGGAGTGGGAGGGAAATGGGAGGTGGGGAGGAGGCAGAAATTTATTTTTTTCCAATAAAAAAAATATCTCAAAAAAAAGAAAAGAAAGATAATCACATTCTTTTGGGAGTATTTTAATTTCTTGAAAATCTTTAGTCAGAAAAGCATATGTGTTTCTCTGAAAAGAAAAGCCCTTGTTTGTGGTAGGTCAAAGTATTGTTAAATGTGAGAGCAGTGTTTGTTTTCTCTATAGTGATAAACTTTGAAAGATAATCACGTTCCTTTAAAACTGTATGAATTTCACAAACGATTTGTGAGAAATGCAAAAGTATTTCTACAAAATGAGAATCCATTGTTTGGTATAAGTCAAAGTATTGTTAGAAGTGAGAGCAGTGTTCCTTTTCTCTATAGAAGATTTATTTTGAAAGATAAGCACGTTCTATTGAAAGTGTATTAATGTCATGAAAGCATTAGTGATAAACACACAGGTGTTTCTCTGAAAAGGGAAGGAGTTGTTTGGGATATGTCATACTATTGTAAAATGTGAGGGCAGTGTTCCTTTTCTCTATAGAAGCTTTACTTTGAAAGAAGATCACATTCTTTTGAACATGTATGAATTTCATGGAAGGTTTAGTGAGAAACGCCCAAGTGTTTCTCTGAAAAGAGAAGTCGTTTTTGGGGGTATGTCAAAGTATTGTTAGAAGTGAGAGCAGTGTTCCTTTTCTCTGTACAAGTTTTATTATGAAAGATAATCACGTTCTTTTGATAATGTATGAATTTCACAAAAGTTTTGTAGGAATCGCATATGTCTTTCCTTGAAAGGAGAACCAGTTGTTTGGTATATGTCAAAGTTTTTTTAGAAGTAAGAGCTGTTTCTCTCTTCTTTGTACAAGCTTTACATTGAAAGATAATCATGTTATTTTGAAAGTAAATAAATTTCACAAAAGATTTGTGAGAAACAAACATGTGCTTCATTGAAAAGAGAAGCAGTTTTTTGGGATATGTCAAAGAAATACTAGAAGTGAGAGCAGCATTTCTTATCTCTGTATAACTGTAGTTTGAAAGATAATCACGGTCCTTAACAGTGGATGAATTTCACGAAAGATTTGTGAGAGATGCATATATGTTTCCCTGAAAAGGGAAGCAGTTCTTTGGGTATGTCAAAGTAATTTTAGAAGTGAGAGCAGTGTTCCTTTTCTCTGTAGAAACTTTACTTTAAAGATATTAACATTCTTTTGAAAGTGTTTTAATTTCCTGAAAAGCTTTAATAAGAAAAGCATATGTGTTTCTCTTAAAAGGGAAGCCCTTGTTTGTTTCATGTCAAAGTATTGTTAGAAGTGAGAGCAGTGTTCCTTTTCTCTGTACAAGATTTATTTGAAAAATAATCATGTTCTTTTGATAGAATATGAATTTCACTAAAGCTTTTGTTAGAAATGCACATGTCTTTTCCTGAAAAGAGAAGCAATAGTTTGGTATATGTCAAAGTCATGTTAGATGTGAGGGCAGTGTTTCTTTTCTCTGTAGAAGCTTTACTTTGAAAGATAATCACGTTCTTTTAAAAGTGAATCAATTTCATGAAAGAGTTGTGAGAAACACACATGTGTCCCTGAAAAGTTAAGCAGTTCTTTGAGATATGTCAAAGTAATGGTAAAAGTAAGAGCAGGGTTCCTTTTCTCTGTAGAAGCTTTAATTTGAAAGATAATCACGTTCTTTGAAAGTGTTTTAATTTCATGAAAAGCTTTAGTCAGAAAAGCACATGTGTTTCTCTTAAAAGGGCATCCTTTGTTTGTGGTATGTCAACGTATTGTTAGAAGTAAGAGCAGTGTTCCCTATCTCTTTAGAAGCTTTACTTTGAAAGATAATCATGTTCTTTTAAAAGTATATGAATTTCAAGAAAGATTTGTGAGAAACTCAAAAGTGTTTCTATGAAAAGAGAATCCATTTTTTGGTATAAGTCAACGTAGTGTTCGAAGTGAGAGCAGTGTTCCTTTTCTATATAGAAGCTCTATTTTGAAAGATAATCATGTTCTTTTGAAAGTGCATTAATGCCATGAAAGCTTTAGTGATAAACGCACATGTCTTTCTCTGAAAAGGTAAGCAGTTTTTTGGAATACGTAATATTTTTGTTAAATGTGAGGGTAGTGTTCCTTTGCTCTGTAGAAGCTTTACTTTGAAAGATAATCACGTTGATTGAAAGTGTCTGAATTTCATGAGAGTTTTAGTGAGAAACGCACATGTGTTTCTCTGAAAAGGGAAGCAGTTGTTTGGGCTTGTCAAAGTAATGTTAGAGGTGAGTGCACTGTTCCTGTTCTCTGTAGAAGTTTTACTTTGAAAGATAATCCCCTTCTTTTGAAAGCATTGTAATTTCATGAAGAGCTTTTGTGAAAAACGCACATGTGTTTCTCTGAAAATAGAAGCAGTTGTTTGGCATCTATCTAAGTATTGTTAGAAGTGAGAGTAGTTATCCTTTTCTCTGTACATGCTTTACTTTGAAAGATAATCAAGTTCTTTTTATAGTGTATTAATTTCACAAATGCTTTTGTAAGAAATGCACATGTATTTCCCTGAAAAGAGAAGCAGTTGTTTTGTAGATGTTAAAGTACTGTTAGAAGTAAGAGCTGTGTCTCTTTTCTCTGTACATGCTTTCCTTTGAAAGATATTCACATACTTTTGAACGTGTATTAATTTCATGAAAAGATTTAGTGATAAACTCACATGTGTTTCTAGGAAAAGAGAAGCAGTTCTTTGGCATATGTCAAACTAATTTTAGAAGTGAGAGCAGTGTTCCTTTTCTCCGTAGAAGCTTTAATTTGAAAGATAATCACGTTCTTTTAAAAGTGAATGAGTTTTATGAAAGATTTGTGAGAAACGCCCATGTGTTTCCCTGAAAAGTAAAGCAGTTCTTTGGGATATGTCAAAGTAATGTTAGAAGTGAGAGTAGTGTTCCTTTTCTCTGTAGAAGCTTTATTTTGAAAGATAAACACGTTCTTTTGAAAGTGTATAAATGTCACAAACCTTTTGGGAGAAACGCACATGTGTTTCTCTGAATATAGAAGTAGTTTTTTTTGGTATTTGTCAAAGTATTCTTAAAAGTGAGAGCTGTGTTCCTTTTCTATGTACAAGCTTTATTTGAAAGATAATCACGTTCTTTTGAAAGTGTATTAATTTCATGGAATGCTTTAGGGATAAACACACATGTGTTTCCCTGAAAAAAGAAACAGTTTTTTGGGGGTATGTCAAAGTAATGATAGAAGTGAGAGCAGTGTTGCATTTCTCTGTAGAAGCTTTAATTTGAAAGATAATCACGTTCTTTTAAAAGTGAATGAATTTTATGAAAGATTTGTGAGAAACGCACATGTGTTTCCCTGAAAAGTAAAGCAGTTCTTTGGGATATGTCAAAGTAATGTTAGAAGTGAGAGTAGTGTTCCTTTTCTCTGTAGAAGCTTTATTTTGAAAGATAAACACGTTCTTTTGAAAGTGTATAAATGTCACAAACCTTTTGGGAGAAACGCACATGTGTTTCTCTGAAAATAGAAGTAGTTTTTTTGGTATTTGTCAAAGTATTCTTAAAAGTGAGAGCTGTGTTCCTCTTCTATGTACAAGCTTTATTTGAAAGATAATCACGTTCTTTTGAAAGTGTATTAATTTCATGGAATGCTTTAGGGATAAACACACATGTGTTTCCCTGAAAAAAGAAACAGTTTTTTGGGGGTATGTCAAAGTAATTATAGAAGTGAGAGCAGTGTTGCATTTCTCTGTAGAAGCTTTAATTTGAAAGATAATCACCTTCTTTTAAAACTGTATGAATTTCACGAAAGATTTGTATGAAAGGCAAAAGTGTTTCTATGAAAAGAAAATCCATTGTTTGGTGTAAGTCAAAGAAATGATAAAGTGTGAGCAGTGTTCCTTTTCTCTGTAGAAGCTTTATTTAAAAGATAAACACATTCTTTTAATAGTGTATGAATTTCAGGAAAGACGTGTGAGAAATGCAAAAGTGTTTCAATGAAAAGAGAATTCATTGTTTGGTATAAGTTAAAGTATTCTTAGAAGTGAGAGCAGTGTTCCTTTTCTCTCTAGACACTTTAATTTGAAAGATAATCACGCTCTTTTAAGAGTGAATAAATTTCTCAAAAACTTTAATGATATATGCATTCGTGTTTCCCAGAAAAGAGAACCTGTTTTTTTTGTGATGAGTCAAAGTAAGGTTAGAAGTGAAAGCACTGTTGCTTTTCTCTGTAGATGCTTTACATTGAAAGCTAATCATGTTCTTTTGAAAGTGTTTTAATTTCCTGAAATGATTTAGTCAGAAAAGCACAAGTGTATCTTTCAAAAGTGAAGCTGTTGTTTGTGGTTTGTCAAAGTATTGTTAGAAGTGAGAGCAGTGTTCCTTTTCTCTGTAGAAGCTCTACTTTGAAAGATAATCATGTTCTTTTAAAAGTATATGAATTTCAAGAAAGATTTGTGAGAAACTCAAAAGTGTTTCTATGAAAAGAGAATCCATTGTTTGGGGTAAGTCAAAGTATTTTTAAAAGTGAGAGCAGTGTTCCTTTTCACTAGAGAAGCTTTATTTTGAAAGATAAACAAGTTCTTTTGAAAGCGTATTAATGTCATGAATGCTTTTGTGAGAAATGCATGTGTTTCTCTGAAAATAGAAGCAGTTGTTTGGTATATGTCGAAGTATTGTTACAAGGCATAGATGTGTTCCTTTTCTCTGTAGAAGCTTCAGTTTAAAAGATAAATAGGTTCCTTTAAAAGTGTATGTATTTCACATTTCTGAGAAATGCAAAAGTGTTTCTATGAAAAGAGAATCCATTTTTTATTATAAGTTAAATTATTGTTAAAAGTGAGAGCAGTGTTCCTTTTCTCTGTAGAAGCTTTACGTTGAAACATAATCATATTTTTTTTAAAGTTAATGAATATCATGATAGATTTGTGAGAAACACACATGTGTTTCCCTGAAAAGAGAAGCATTTCTTTGAGATATGTCAAAGTAATGTTAGAAGTGAGAGCAGTGCTGCTTTTCTCTGTAGAAACACTACTTTGAAAGATAATGACGTTCTTTGAAAGTGTTTTAGTTTCATGAAAAGCTTTAGTCATAAAAGCACATGTGTTTCATTGAAATGAGTAGCCGTTGTTTGTTGTATGTCAAAGTACTGTTAGACGTGTAGTAATATGGAGTGGCAGGGCTGCATACCCGGCGTCCGGCCGCCCTCACTGTTAGTTTAAGCCCTAAAATAATTACACAGAAACTGTATTCTTTTAAACACTGCCTGGCCCATTATTGGCTAGCTCTTATATATTAATCTAACCCATTTCTATTAATCTGTGTAGACCACGAGCTGGCTTACCAGAAATGATCTTAACCAGCATCTGTCTGGAGTGGGAGAATCATGGCGACTCTTTCACTCAGCTTCCTTCTCACAGTATCCTGTTTGTTTACCCCACCCACCTAAGGGTTGGCATATCCAATGTTCCTAGGCACTTTCTTTTTTAATAAGCAATCACTCCCACATCATAGACATAAGAGTAATGTTCCTTTTATTTGTAGAAGCTTTTACTGTGAAAGATAATCACGTTCTTTTAAAAGTGAATGAATTTCAAGAAAAATTTGTGAGAAACACAAATGTGTTTCCCTGAAAAGAGAATTTGTTGTTTTGTGTAAGTCAAAGTATTGTTAGAAGTGAGAGCAGTGTTCCTTTTCTCTGTACAAGCTTTACATTGAAAGATAATCACATTTTATTAAAATTCTATTAATTTCATGAAAATCTTTAGTGATGAACTCACATGTGTTCCTCGGAAAAGAGAAGCTGTTCTTTGGGATATGTCAAAGTAATATTAGAAGTGTTAGCAGTGTTCCTTTTCTCTGTAGAAGTTTAATTTGAAATATAATCACGTACTTTTAAAGTGAATGAATTACACAAAAGTTTTGTGAGAAATGCACATGCTTCCCTGAAAAGAGAAGCAGTTCTTTGTGGTATGTCAAAGTAATTTTAGAAGTGAGGGCAGTGTTTCTTTTCTCTGTAGAAGCTTTAATTTGAAAGATAATCACGTTCTTTTGCAAGTGTTTTAATTTCTTGAAGATCTTTAGTCAGAAGAGCCCATGTGTTCCTTTGAAAAGAAAAGCCATAGTTTGTTGTATGTCAAAGAATTTTTAGATGTGAGAGCAGTGTTCCTTTTCTCTGTAGAAGCTCTACTTTGAAAGATAATCATGTTCTTTTAAAAGTGTATAAATTTCAAGAAAGATTTGTGAGAAACTCAAAAGTGTTTCTATGAAAAGAGAATCCATTGTTTGGGGTAAGTCAAAGTATTTTTAAAAGTGAGAGCAGTGTTCCTTTTCACTAGATAAGCTTTATTTTGAAAGATAAACATGTTCTTTTAAAAGTGTATTAATGTCATGAAAGCTTTTGTGAGAAATGCACATGTTTCTCTGAAAAGAGAAGCAGTTGTTTGGTATATGTCGAAGAATTCTTAGAAGACAGAGATGTGTTTCTTTTCTCTGTAGAAGCTTTACTTTAAGAGATAAACACGTTCTTTCAAAAGTGTATGTATATCATGAAAGATTTCTGAGAAACACGAAAGTGTTTCTATGAAAAGAGAATCCATTGTTTGATATAAGTTAAATTATTGTTAAACGTGAGATCAGTGTACCTTTTCTCTGTAGAAGCTTTACGTTGAAACGTAATCATGATCTGTAAAAGTAAATGCATTTCACGGCAGATTTGTGAAAAATGCACATATGTTTCCCTGAAAAGAGAAGCAGTACTTTGAGAATGTCAAAGAAATGTTAGAAGTGAGAGGAGTGTTGCTTTTCTCTGTAGAAGCTTTACTTTGAACGATAATGATGTTCTTTGAAAGTGTTTTAATTTCATGAAAAGCTTTAGTCAGAAAAGCACATGTGTTTCTTTGAAAAGAGAAGCCATTGTTTGTATTATGTCAAAGTATTTTTAGACCTGTAGTAATATGGAGCAGCAGGGCTGTGTACCCGGCGTCCGGCCACCCACATTGTTAGTTTAAGCCCCAAAATAAATTTATGGAAAATGTATTCTTTTAAACAACGCCTGGCCCATTATTGACTAGCTCTTATATATTAATCTAACCCATTTCTATTAATCTGTGTAGACCACAAGCTGGCTTACCAGGAATGATCTTAATCAGCGTCTGTCTGGAGTGGGAGAATCATGGCGATTCCTACACTCAGCTTCCTTCTCCCAGCAGCCTGTTCTGTTTACTCCACCCATCTAAGGGTTGGCCTATCCAATGGTCCTAGGCACTTTCTTTATTAATAAGAAATCACTTCCACATCATAGATGTAAGAGCAATGATCCTTTTTTCTGTAGAAGCTTTACTATGAAAGATAATGACATTCTTTTAAAAGTGTATGAATTTCAAGAAAGATTTGTGAGAAATGCAAATGTGTTTCCTGCAAGGATAATCCTTTGTTTGGTGTAAGTCAACATATTGTTAGAAGTGAGAGCAGTGTTCCTTTCCTCTGTACAAGCTTTACTTTGAAAGATAATCAAGTAGTTTTGAAAGTGTATTAATTTCATGAAAATCTTTAGTGATAAACTCACATGTGTTTCTCGAAAAAGAGAAGCTGTTCTTTGGATATGTCAAAGTAATGTTAGAAGTGAGAGCAGTGTTCCTTTTCTCTGTAGAAGCTTTATTGAAAGATAAGCACATTACTTAAAGATTGAACAAATTTCACGACAGATTTGTGAGAAATGCACATGTTTCCATGAAAAGATAAGCAGTACTTTGAGATATGTCAAAGTAATGTTAGAAGAGAGATCAGTGTTGCTTTTCTCTGTAGAAGCTTTACTTTGAAAGATAATCACGTTCTTTTGAGAGTGTTTTAATTTCATGGAAAGCTTTAGTCAGAAGAGCCCATGTGTTTTTTTTGAAAAGAGAAACCATTGTATGTTGTATGTCAAAGAATTGTTAGATGTGAGAGGAATGTTCCTTTTCTCTGTAGAAGCTTTACTTTGAAAGATAAACCCATTCTTTTAAAAATGTATGACTTTCACAAAAGATTTGCCAGAAACTCAAAATTGTTTCTATGAAAAGAAAATCCGTGGTTTGGTGTAAGTCAGAGTTTTGTTAGAAGTGAGATCAGTGTTCCTTTTCTCTATAGAAGCTTTACTTTGGATGATAATCATGTTCTTTTAAAAGTGTATTTATTTCACGAAAGATTTGTGAGAAACGAAAAAGTGTTTCTATGAAAAGTGGATCCATTGTTTGCAATAAGTCAAAGTATTGTTAGAAGTGATAGCAGGGTTGCTTTTCTGTATAGAAGCTTAATTTGAAAGATAAACACATTCTTTTGAAAGTGCATTAATGTCATGAAATCTTTTGTGAGAATTGCACATGTGATTCTCTGAAAATAGAAGCAGTTGTTTGGTATATGACAAAGTATTCTTAAAATTGAGAGCTGTGCGCCTTTTCTCTGCACAAGCTTTACTTTTAAGAAAATCACATTCTTTTTAAAGTGTAATAATTTCATGAAATGCTTTAGTGATAAACTCACATGTGTTTCTCAGAAAAGAGAAGCAGTTCTTTGGGATATGACAAAGTAATGTTAGAAGTGAGAGCAGTGTTCCTTTTCTCTGCACAAGCTTTACTTTGAAAAATAATCACATTCTTTTGAAAGTATATTAATTTCATGAAAAGTTTTAGTGATAAACTCATATGTGTTTCTCAGAAAAGAGAAGCTGTTCTTTGGGATATGTCAAAGTAATGTTAGAAGTGTTAGCAGTGTTCCTTTTCTCTGTAGAAGCTTTACTTTGAAAGATAATCACGTTCTTTTAAAGTGCATGAATTTCACAAAAGTTTTGTGAGAAACGCAAGTGCTTCCCAGAAAAGAGAAGCAGTTCTTTGTGGTATGTCAAAGTAATTTTAGAAGTGAGGGCAGTGTTCCTTTTTTCTTTAGAAGCTTTACTTTGAAAGATAATCACATTCATTTAAAAGTGTATGAATTTCAGTAAAGCTTTAGTGATATACACATATGTTTTTCCCTGAAATGTGAAGCGGTTCTTTGGGATATGTCAAAGTAATGTTAAAAATGAGAGCAGTGTTGCTTTTCTTTGCAAAAGCTTTACTTTGAAAGACAAACACATTCTTTTAAAAGTGTATGAATTTCACATAAGATTTGTGAGAAACTCAAAAGTGTTTTTATGAAAAGAAAATCCGTTGTTTGGTATAAGTTAAAGTATTTTTGGAAGTGAGAGCAGTGTTCCTTTTCTCTGTAGATGCTTTAATTTGAATGATAATCACGTTCTTTTAAAAGTGAATGAATTTCTCGAATGCTTTAGTGATTTATGCATATGTGTTTCCCTGAAAATAGAAGCAGTTCTTTGGGATGTGTAAAAGTAATGTTAGAAGTGAGAGCAGTGTTGCTTTTCTCTGTAGATGCTTTACTTTGAAAGATAATCGCATTCTTTTGACATTGTTTTAATTTCATGAAAAGATTTAGTCAGAAAAGCCCATGTGTTTTTTCGAAAAGGAAGCCATTTTTGTGGTATGTCATAGTATTGTTAGAAGTGAGAGCAGTGTTTCTTTTATCTGTAGAAGCTTTACTTTGAAAGATAATCACGTTCATTTAAAAGTGTATTAAAATCAAGAAAGATTTGTGAGATGCACAAAAGTGTTTCTATAAAGAGAATCCATTTTTTGGTGTAAGTTACAATATTGTTAGAAATGAGAGCACTGTTTCTTTTCTCTATAGAAGCTTTATTTTGAAAGATAAACAAGTTCTCTTGAAAGTGTTTTAATTTGATGAAAATCTTTAGTCATAAAAACACATGTGTTTCTTTGAAAAGAGAAGCAGTTCTTTGTGGTATGTCAAAGTAATTTTAGAGTGAGGGCAGTGTTCCTTTTCTCATTAGATGCTTTACTTTGAAAGATAATCACATTCATTTAAAAGTGAATGAATTTCATTAAAGATTTGTGAGAATCGTACATGTGTTTCCCTGAAAAGAGAAGCAGTTCATTTTGATATGTCAAAGTAATGATAGAAGTGAGAGCAGTGTTGCTTTTCTCTGTAGAAGCTTTACTTTGAAAGATAAACACCTTCTTTTAAAAATATATGAATTACACGAAAGATTTGTGAGAAACGCAAAAGTCTTTCTATGAAAAGAAATCCGTTGTTTGATATAATTTAAAGTATTGTTATAAGTGAGAGCAGTGTTCCTTTTCTCTGGAGAAGCTTTAATTTGAAAGATAATCACGTTCTTTTAAGAGTGAATGAATTTCATGAAAGCTTTAGTGATATACACATATGTGTTTCCCTTAAAAGAGAAGCAGTTCCTTGGAATATGTCAAAGTCATGTTGGAAGGGAGAGCAATGTTGCTTTTCTCTGCAGACGTATTACTTTGAAAGATAATCAGCGTCTTTTGAAAGTGTTTTAATTTCATGAAAAGCTTTAGTCAGAAAAGCAAATGTGTTTCTTTGAAAAGGAAGCCATTGTTTGTGGTATGTCAAAGTATTGTTAGAAGTGAGAGCAGTGTTCCTTTTCTCCATAGAAGCTTTATTTTGTGAGATAAACACGTTCTTTTGAAAGTGTATTAATGTCATGAAAAGCTTTAGTGATAAATTCACAAGTGTTTCTCAGAAAAAGGAAGCAGTTCTTTGGGATATGTCAAAGTAATGTTAGAAGTGAGAGCAGTGATTTGTTTCTCTGCACCAGCTTTACTTTGAAAGATAATCACGTTATTTTGAAAGTGTTTTAATTTCATGAAAAGCTTTAGTCAGAAAAGCACATGTGTGTCTTTGATAAGGAAGCCATTGATTTTTGTATGTCAAAGTATTGTTAGAAGTGAGAGCAGTGTTGCTTTTCACTGGAGAACATTTATTTTGAAAGATAATCACGTTCTTTTGAAAGTGTTTTAATTTCATGAAAAGCTTTTGTCAGAAAAGCACATGTGTTTAGTACAAAAGGAAGCCATTGTTTGAGGTATGTCAAAGTATTGTTAGAAGTGAGAGCAGTGTTCCTTTTCTCTGTAGAATTTACTTTGAAAGATAATCACGTTCTTTTAAATGTGTATGAATTTCATGAAAGATTTGTGAGAAATGCAAAAGTTTTTCTATGAAAAGAGTATCCATTGTTTGGTGTAGTCAAAGTATTGGAGAAGTAAGAGCAGTGTTTCTTTCTCTATAGAAGATTTATTTTTACAGATAAACATGTTCTTTTGAAAGTATATTAATGTCATGAATGCTTTTGTGAGAAATGCACTTGTGTTTCTCTATAAATAGAAACTGTTGTTTGGTATATATCAAAGTATTCTTAGAAGAGGAGCTGTGTTCCTTTTCTTTGTAGAAGCTTTTTTTTTTTGAAAGATAATCACGTTCTTTTAACCGTGAATGGATTTCACGAAAGATTTGTGAGAACCGCACGTGTGTCCCTGAAAAGAGAAACTGTTCTTTGGGATATGTCAAAACAATGTTAGAAATGAGAGCTGTATTCCTTTTCTCTGGAGAAGCTTTACTTTGAAGTATAATCACATTCTTTTAAAAGTGAATGAATTTCATGAAAGTTTTCTGATAACCACACGTGTTTCCCTGAAAAGAGAAGCAATTCTTTGTGGTATGTCAAAGTAATTTTAGAAATGAGGGCAGTGTTCCTTTTTCTCTCTAGAAGCTTTACTTACAAAGATAAACACGTTCTTTTAAAAGTGTATGAATTTCACAAAAGATTTGTGAGAATTGCAAAAGTGTTTCTATGAAAAGAGAATCCTTTGTTGGATATAAGTTAAAGTCATGTTAGGACTGATAGCAGTATTCCTTTTCTCTGTAGAAACTTTAAAACTTTATAAAAGTGTATGAATTTCCCGAAAAATTTGTGTGAACTTCAAAAGTGTTTCTATGAAAAAAGAATCCATAGTTTCATATAAGTTAAAGTATTGTTAGAAGTGAGAGTAGTGTTCCTTTTCTCTGTAGAAAGTTTACTTAGAAAGATAATCATGTTCTTTTGAAAGTGTGAGAAACGTACATGTGTTTCCCTGAAAAGAGAAGCAGTATTTTGTGATATGACAAAGTAATGATAGAAGTGAGAGCAGTTTTCCTTTTCTCTGTAGAAGCTTTATTTGAAAGACAAACACGTTCTGTTAAAAGTGCATGAATTTCATGAAAGATTTGTGAGAAATGCAAAAGAGTTTTTATAAAATAAGAATCCATTGTTTGGTATAAGTTAAAGTAGTGTTAGAATTGAGAGCAGAGTTCCTTTCCTCTCTAGAAGCTTTAATTTGAAAGATAATCACGTTCTTTTAAGAGTGAATGAATTTCATGAAAGCTTTAGTGATATATGCGTATGTGTTTCCCTGAAAAGAGAAGCGGTTCTTTGGGATATGTCAAAGTAATGTTAAAAGTGAGTGCTGTGTCCTTTTCTCTGTAGAAGCTTTACTTTTAAGATAATCATCTTCTTTTAAAAGTGAATGAATTTCAGGAAAGATTTGTGAGAAATGCAAAAGTGTTTCTATAAAAAGAGAATCCCTTGTTTGCCATAAGTTAACGTATTGATAGAATTGAGAACAGAGTTCCTTTTCTCTCTAGATGCTTTAATTTGAAAGATAATCACGTTCTTTTAAGAGAGAATGCAATTCACGAAAGCTTTAGTGACATACACATATGTGTTTCACTGAAAAGAGAAGGAGTTCTTTCGGACTAGTCAAAGTAATGTGAGAAGTGATAGCAGTGTTCGTTTTCTCTGTAGAAGCTTTAATTTGAAAGATAATCATGTTCATTTGAAAGTGTTTTTATTTCATGAAAAGCTTTAGTCAGAAAAGCACATATGATTCTTTTTAAAGAGAAGCCGTTTTTTGTGGTATGTCAACATATTGTCAGAAGTGAGAAAGTGTTCCCTTTCTCTGTAGAAGCTTTACTTTGAAAGATAATCACATTCTTTGAAAAGTGAATGAATTTCATGAATGAATTGTGAGAAACGCATATGTGCTTCCCAGAAAAGAAAAGAAGTTCTTTGAGATATGGCAAAGTATTGTTAGAAGTGAGAGCAGTGTTCCTTTTCTCTGCATAAGCTTTACTTTGAAAGATAATCATGTTCTTTTAAAAGTGTATGAATTTCACGAAAGATTTGTCAGAAACACAGAAGTGTTTCTATGAGAAGAGAATCCGTTGTTTGGTGTAAATCAAAGTATTGTTTGAAGTGAGAGCAGTGTTTCTTTTCTCTATAGAAACTTTATTTTGAAAGATAAACACATTCTTTTGAAAGTGTATTAATGTCATGAAGGCTTTTGTAAGAAATGCACATGTGTTTCTCAGAAAATAGATTCAGTTGTTTGTGGTATGTCAAAGTATTCTTATAAGTGAGGGCTGAGATCCTTTTCTCTGTAGAAGCTTTACTTTTAAAGATAATAACATCCTTGTAAAAGAGAATGAATTTCACAAAAGAGATGTTATAAATGCACATGTGTTTCTCTGAAAAGAGATGCTGTTCTTGTTGTAGGTCAAAGTAATGTTAGACATGAGAGTAGTGTTCCTTTTCTCTGTAGAAGCTTTCATTGAAAGATAAACACGTTCTTTAAAAAGTGCATGAATTTGACGAATGATTTGTGGGAAATGCAAAAGTGTTTCTAGGAAATGAGAATCCCTTGTTTGGTATAAGTCAAAGTATTCTTGGAAGTGAGAGCTGTGTCCTTTTCTCTGTACAAGCTTTCCTTTGAAAGATAATCATGTTCATTTGAAAGTCTATTAATTTCACGAAAGATTTGTGAGAAATGCATATGTGTTTCCCTGAAAGAAGAAGCAATTCTTTGGGGTATGTCAAACTAATGTTAAAAGTCAGAGGAATGTTCCATTTCTCTTTAGAAACTTTACTTTGAAAGATAATCACGTTCATTTATATTGAATGAATTGCAAGAAAGATTTGTGAGAAAAGCAAATGTGTTTCCCTGAAAAGAGAAGCAGTACTTTGTGATATGACAAAGTAATGATAGATTGTGATATGACAAAGTAATGATAGAAGTGAGAGCAGTGTTCCTTTTCTCTGTGGAAGCTTTATTTGAAAGATAAACATGTTCTTTTAAAAGTGTCTGAATTTCACGAAAGATTTGTGAGAAACACAAAAGTGTTTCTATAAAATAAGAATCCATTGTTTGTTATAAGTTAAAGTATTTTTAGAATTGAGAGCAGAGTTCTTTTCCTCTCTAGAAGCTTTAATTTGAAAGATAATCATGTAGTTTTGAAAGTGTATTAATTTCATGAAAATCTTTAGTGATAAACTCACATGTGTTTCTCAGAAAAGAGAAGCTGTTCTTTGTATATGTCAAAGTAATGTTAGAAGTGAGAGCAGTGTTCCTTTTCTCTGTAGAAGCTTTACATTGAAAGATAATCATGTTACTTAAAGATTGAATAAATTTCACGACAGATTTGTGAGAAACGCACATGTTTCCCTGAAAAGATAAGCAGTACTTTGAGATATGTCAAAGTAATGTTAGAAGAGAGATCAGTGTTGCTTTTCTCTGTAGAAGCTTTACTTTGAAAGATAATCATGTTCTTTTGAGAGTGTTTTAATTTCATGGAAAGCTTTAGTCAGAAGAGCCCATGTGTTTATTTGAAAAGAGAAGCCATTGTATGTTGTATGTCAAAAAATTGTTAGATTTGAGAGGAATGTTCCTTTTCTCTGTAGAAGCTTTACTTTGAAAGATAAACCCATTCTTTTAAAAATGTATGACTTTCACAAAAGATTTGCCAGAAACTCAAAATTGTTTCTATGAAAAGAAAATCCATGGTTTGGTGTAAGTCAGAGTTTTGTTAGAAGTGAGATCAGTGTTCCTTTTCTCTATAGAAGCTTTACTTTGGATGATAATCATGTTCTTTTAAAAGTGTATTAATTTCACGAAAGATTTGTAAGAAATGAAAAAGTTTCTATGAAAAGTGGATCCATTGTTTGGAATAAGTCAAAGTATTGTTAGAAGTGAGAGCAGAGTTGCTTTTCTGTATAGAAGCTTTATTTTGAAAGATAAATACATTCTTTTGAAAGTGCATTAATGTCATGAAACCTTTTGTGAGAATTGCACATGTGATTCTCTGAAAATAGAAGCAGTTGTTTGGTATATGACAAAGTATTCTTAAAATTGAGAGCTGTGTGCCTTTTCTCTGCACAAGCTTTACTTTTAAAGAAAATCACGTTCTTTTTAAAGTGTAATAATTTCATGAAATGCTTTAGTGATAAACTCACATGTGTTTCTCGGAAAAGAGAAGCAGTTCTTTGGGATATGTCAAAGGAATGTGAGAAGTGAGAGCAGTGTTCCTTTTCTCTGCACAAGCTTTACTTTGAAAAATAATTACATTCTTTTGAAAGTATATTAATTTCATGAAAAACGTTAGTTATAAACTCACATGTGTTTCTTGGAATAGAGAAGAAGTTCTTTGGGATATGTCAAAGTAATGTTAGAAGTGTTAGCAGTGTTCCTTTTCTCTGTAGAAGCTTTACTTTGAAAGATAATCACGTTCTTTTAAAGTTCATGAATTTCACAAAAGTTTTGTGAGAAACGCAAGTGATTCCCTGAAAAGAGAAGCGGTTCTTTGGGATATGTCAAAGTATTGTTAGAAGTGAGAGCTGAGTCCTTTTCTCTGTAGAAGCTTTACTTTGGATGATAATCACTTTCTTTTAAAAGTGAATGAATTTCAGGAAAGATTTGTGAGAAACGCAAAAGTCTTCCTATAAAAAGGGAACCCGTTGTTTGCCATAAGTTAAAGTATTGTTAGAATTGAGAACAGAGTTCCTTTTCTCTCTAGCAGCTTTAATTTGAAAGATAATCATGTTCTTTTAAGAGCAAATGCAATTCACCAAAGCTTTAGTGACATACTCATATGTGTTTCCCTGAAAGGAGAAGCGGTTCTTTGGGACTAGTCAAAGTAATGTGAGAAGTGAGAGCAGTGTTTGTTTTCTCTGTAGAAGCTTTAATTTGAAAGATAATCACGTTCATTTGAAAGTATTTTAATTTAATGAAAAGCTTTAGTCAGAAAAGCACATGAATTTCTTTGAAAAGCGAAGCCATTGTTTGTGGTATGTCAACATATTGTCAGAAGTGAGAGAAGTGTTCCCTTTCTATGTAGAGCTTTAATATAAAAGATAATCACATTCTTTGAAAAGCGAATGAATTTCACGAATGAATTGTGAGAAACACACATGTGTTTCCCGGAAAAGAGAAGCAGTTCTTTGAGATATATCAAAGTATTGTTAGAAGTGAGAGCAGTGTTCCTTTTCTCTGTATAAGCTTTATTTGAAAGATAATCATGTTCTTTTAAAAGTGTATGAATTTTCCAAAACATTTGTGAGAAACGCAAATGTGTTTCTATGAAAAGAATATTCGTTGTTTGGTATAAGTTAAATTATTGTTAGAAGAGAGAGCAGTGTTCCTTTTCTCTGTAGAAGCTTTAATTTGAAAGATAATCATGTTCTTTTAAGAGTGATGAATTTCAAAAAACTTTATTGATATATGCATATGTGTTTCCCTGAAATGAGAAGGAATTCTTTGCCATATGTCAAAGTAATTTTAGAAGTGAGAGCAGTGTTTCTTTTCTCTGTAGAAGCTTTACTTTGAAAGATAATCACATTCTTTTAAAAGTGTATGAATTTCACAAAATATTTCTGAGACACACAAAAGTGTTTCTATGACAAGAATATGTATTTTGTGGTGTAAGTCAAAGTATTGTTAGAAGAGAGAGCAGTGTTCCTTTTCTCTGTAGAAGCTTTAATTTGAAAGATAATCACGTTCTTTTAAGAGTGATGAATTTCAAAAAACTTTATTGATATATGCATATGTGTTTCCCAGAAATGAGAAGGAATTCTTTGCCATATGTCAAAGTAATTTTAGAAGTGAGAGCAGTGTTTCTTTTCTCTGTAGAAGCTTTATTTTGAAAGATAATCACATTCTTTTAAAAGTGTATGAATTTCACGAAATATTTCTGAGACACGCAAAAGTGTTTCTATGACAAGAATATGTATTTTGTGGTGTAAGTCAAAGTATTGTTAGAAGTGAGAGCAGTGTTGCTTTTCTCTGGAGAAGATTTACTTTGAATGATAACCACGCTCTGTTAAAAGTGAATTAATTATACGAATGAATTGTGCGAAAAGCACATGTGTTTCTTTGAAAAAAGAAGCCATTGTTTGTGGTATGTCAAAGTATTGTTAGAAGTGAGAGCAGTGCTCCATTTCTCTGTAGAAGCTTTACTTTGAACAATAATGATGTTCTTTGAAAGTGTTTTAATATCATGAAAAGCTTTAGTCAGAAAAGCACATGTGTTTCTTTGAAAAGAGAAGCCGTTGTTTGTTGTATGACAAAGTATTGTTAGACCTGTAGTAATATGGAGCAGCAGGGCTGTGTACCCGGCGTCCAGCCACAAAAATTGTTAGTTTAAGCCCCGAAATAATTTCACGGAAACTGTATTCTTTTAAACAACGCCTGGCCCATTATTGACTAGCTCTTATATATTAATCTAACCCATTTCTATTAATCTGTGTAGATCACGAGCTGGCTTACCAGGAATGATTTTAACCAGCATCTGTCTGGAGTGGGAGAATCATGGTAATTCTTTCACTCAGCTTCATTCTCCCAGCAGCCGGTTCTGTTTACCCCACCCACCTAAGGGTTGTCCTATCCAATGGTCCTAGGCACTTTCTTTATTAATAAGAAATCACTCCCCCATCATAGACATAAGAGCAATGTTCCTTTTTCTGTAGAAGCTTTACTGTGAAAGATAATGACATTCTTTAAAAGTGTATGAATTTCAAGAAAGATTTGTGAGAAACACAAATGTGTTTCCTGAAAGGAGAATCCATTGTTTGGTGTAAGTCAACGTATTGTTAGAGGTGAGAGCAGTGTTCCTTTTCTATGAACAAGCTTTACTTTGAAAGATAATCATGTAGTTTTGAAAGTGTATTAATTTCATGAAAATCTTTAGTGATAAACTCACATGTGTTTCTCAGAAAAGAGAAGCTGTTCTTTGTATATGTCAAAGTAATGTTAGAAGTGAGAGCAGTGTTCCTTTTCTCTGTAGAAGCTTTACATTGAAAGATAATCATGTTACTTAAAGATTGAATAAATTTCACGACAGATTTGTGAGAGACGCACATGTTTCCCTGAAAAGATAAGCAGTACTTTGAGATATGTCAAAGTAATGTTAGAAGAGAGATCAGTGTTGCTTTTCTCTGTAGAAGCTTTACTTTGAAAGATAATCATGTTCTTTTGAGAGTGTTTTAATTTCATGGAAAGCTTTAGTCAGAAGAGCCCATGTGTTTATTTGAAAAGAGAAGCCATTGTATGTTGTATGTCAAAAAATTGTTAGATTTGAGAGGAATGTTCCTTTTCTCTGTAGAAGCTTTACTTTGAAAGATAAACCCATTCTTTTAAAAATGTATGACTTTCACAAAAGATTTGCCAGAAACTCAAAATTGTTTCTATGAAAAGAAAATCCGTGGTTTGGTGTAAGTCAGAGTTTTGTTAGAAGTGAGATCAGTGTTCCTTTTCTCTATAGAAGCTTTACTTTGGATGATAATCATGTTCTTTTAAAAGTGTATTAATTTCACGAAAGATTTGTAAGAAATGAAAAAGTTTCTATGAAAAGTGGATCCATTGTTTGGAATAAGTCAAAGTATTGTTAGAAGTGAGAGCAGAGTTGCTTTTCTGTATAGAAGCTTTATTTTGAAAGATAAATACATTCTTTTGAAAGTGCATTAATGTCATGAAACCTTTTGTGAGAATTGCACATGTGATTCTCTGAAAATAGAAGCAGTTGTTTGGTATATGACAAAGTATTCTTAAAATTGAGAGCTGTGTGCTTTTCTCTGCACAAGCTTTACTTTTAAAGAAAATCACGTTCTTTTTAAAGTGTAATAATTTCATGAAATGCTTTAGTGATAAACTCACATGTGTTTCTCGGAAAAGAGAAGCAGTTCTTTGGGATATGTCAAAGGAATGTTAGAAGTGAGAGCAGTGCTCCTTTTCTCTGCATAAGCTTTACTTTGAAAAATAATTACATTCTTTTGAAAGTATATTAATTTCATGAAAAACGTTAGTTATAAACTCACATGTGTTTCTTGGAATAGAGAAGAAGTTCTTTGGGATATGTCAAAGTAATGTTAGAAGTGTTAGCAGTGTTCCTTTTCTCTGTAGAAGCTTTACTTTGAAAGATAATCACATTCTTTTAAATGTACATGAATTTCACGAAAGATTCATGAGGAACAAAAAGTTTTTCTATGAAAAAGAGAATTTGTTATTTGGTGTAAGTCAAAGTATTGTTAGAAGTGAGACCAGTGTTTCTTTTCTCTATACTAGCTTTATTTTGAAAGACAAACACGTTCTTTTGAAAGTATATTAATGTCACAAAAGCTTTTTTGAGAAATGCACATGTGTTTCTCGGAAAATAGAATCAGTTTCTTGTGGTATGTCAAAGTATTTTAATTAATGAGAGTAGTGTTCCTTTTCTCTGTAGAATTTTTAATTTAAAGATAATGACATTCTTTTAAAAGAGAATGAATTTCACCAAAGATTTGTGAGAAATGCACATGTGTTTCTCTGAAAAGAGAAGCATTTCTTTTATGGTAGGTCGAAGTGAGAGCATTTCACTTTTGAATCTTTACTTTGAAAGATAATCACGTTCTTTTAAAAGTGAATGAATTTCATGAAAGATTTGTGAGAAACGCACATGTGTTTCCCTGAAAAGAGAATTTGTTGTTTGATATAAGTCAAAGTATTCTTAGAAGTCAGAGCTGTGTTCCACTTCACTGTACAAGCTTTACTTTGAAAGATAAGGACATTTTTTTGAAAGTGTATTAATTTCATGAAAAGCTTTAGTGATAAACTCACATGTGTTTATCAGAACAGAGAATCAGTTCTTTGGGAAAGTTAAAGTAATGTTAGACGTGAGAGCAGTGTTCCTTTTCCATGTAGAAATTTTATTTTGAAAGATAATCACTTTCTTTTAAAAGTGAATGAATTTCACGAAAGATTTGTGAGAAACACACATGTTTTTCCCTGAAAAGAGAAGCGGTTCTTTGAGATATATCAAAGTAATTTTAGAAGTGAGAGCAGTGTTCCTTTTCTCTGTAGAAGCTTTAGTTTGACAGATAATCACGTTCATTTAAAAGTGAATTAATTTCAGGAAAGATTTATGAGAAATGCACATGTGTTTCCCAGAAAAGAGAAGCAGTTCTTTGGGATATATCAATGTAATGTTAGAAGTGAGAGCAGTGTTCCTTTCTCTGTAGAAGCTTTACTTTGAAAGATAAACACGTTCTTTTAAAAGTGTATGAATTTCACGAATGATTTGTGAGAAACAACAAAGTTTTTCTATGAAAAGAGAATCCATTGTTTGGTATAAGTTAAAGTGTTCTTAGAAGTAAGAGCTGTGTTCCTTATCTCTGTACAATCTTTAATTTGAAAGATAATGACGTTCTTTGAAAGTATATTAATTTCATGAAAAGCTTTAGTGATAAACTCACATGTGTTTCTCAAAACTGAGAAGCAGTTCTTCGGGATACGTCAAAGTAATGTTAGAAGTGAGAGCAGTGTTTCATTTCTCTTTAGAAGCTTTACTTTGAAAGATAATCATGTTCATTTAAAAGTGCATGAATTTCAGAAAGATTGGTGAGAATGGCAGATGTTTTTCCCTGAAAAGAGAAGCAGCTCTTTGTGGTATGTCAATGTAATGTCAGAAGTGATAACAGTGTTCCATTTCTCTTTATAAGCTTTACTTTGAACAATAATCATGTTTATTTAAAAGTACATGAATTTCAGGAAAGATTGGCGAGAAACGCACATGTGTTTCCCTGAAAAGAGAAGCAGTTCTTTATGATATGTCAAAGTCATGATAGAAGAGAGAGCAGTATTGCTTTTTTCTGTAGAAACTTTTTTTAAAAAAATATCTATTTATTTATTATTCATACAATATTCTGTCTGTGTGTATGTCTGCAGGCCAGAAGAGGGCACCAGACCTCATTACAGATGGTTGTGAGCCACCATGTGGTTGCTGGGAATTGAACTCAGGACCTTTGAAAGAGCAGGCAATGCTCTTAACCACTGAGCCATCTCTCCAGCCCTCTGTAGAAGCTTTAAATTGAAAGATAATCACGTTCTTTTGAAAGTGTCTTAATTCCATGAAATGCTTTAGTCAGAAAAGCACATGTGTTTCTTTGAAAAGAGAAGCCATTGTTTGTGGTATGTCAAAGTATTTTTATAAGTTTGAGCTGTGTTCCTTTTCTTTGTAGAAGCTTTAATTTGAAAGATAAACATGTTCTTTTAAGAGTGTATGAATTTCATGAATGATTTGTTAGAAACACAAAAGTGTTTCTATGAAAAGAGAATGCGTTGTTTGGTGTAAGTCAAAGTATTGTTAGAAGTTAGAGCAGTGTTCCTTTTCTCAGAAGAAGATTTACTTTGAAAGTTAATCACATTCTTTTAAAAGTGAATGAATTTCATGAAATACTTGTGAGAAACGCACATGTGTTTCCCTGAAATGATAAGCAGTTCTTTGAGATTTGTCAAAGTAATGTTAGATGTGAGAGCAGGGTCACATTTCTCTGTTGAAGATTTACTTTCAAAGATAATCACGTTCTTTTTGAAAGAGTTTTACTTTCATGAAATCCTTCAGTCAGAAAAGCATATGTGTTTCTTTGAAAAGAGAAGCCATTGTTTGTGGTATGTCAAAATATTGTTTGAAGTGAGAGCTGTGTTCCTTTTCTCTGTACAAGCTATACTTTGAAAGATAATTACTTTCTTTTAAAGTGTATTAATTTCATGAAAATCTTTAGTGATAAACTCACATGTGTCTCAGAAAAGAGAAGCACTTCTTTGGGATTTTTGAGAGTAATTTTAGAAGTGAGAGCAGTGTTCCTTTTCTCTGTAGAAGCTTTACTTTGAAAGATAATCACGTTCTGGTGAAAGGGTAAGAATTTCCTGAAATGCTTTTGAGAAAAACGCACATGAATTTTCTGAAATGAGAAGCCCTAGTTTGGGATATGTCAAAGTATTGTTCGAAGTTAGGGCAGTGTTCATTTTCTCTATAGAAACTTTACTTTGAAAGATAATCACGTTCTGGTGAAAGGGTAAGAATTTCATGAAATGCTTTTGTGAGAACGCACATTTTTTTACACTGAAATGAGAAGCCGTTGTTTGGGATATTCAAACTAATGTTGGAAGTTAGGGCAGTGTTCATTTTCTCTGTAGAAGCTTTACTTTGAAAGATAATCATGTTCCTTTGAAAGGGTAAGAATTTAAGGAGATGCTTTCTTGAAAAAGTCTATGTGTTACTGTGAAATGAGAAGCCATAGTTTGGGATATGTCAAGTTACTGTTAGAAGTGAGACCAGTGTTCATTGTCTCTGTAAAGGCTTTATTTTGAAATATAATGCTGTTCTTTTGAATGTGTATTAATTTCATGAAAATTTTTAGTGATAAACTCACATGTGTTTCTGAGAACAGAGAGGCAGTTCTTTGTGATATGTCCAAGTAATGTTAAAAGTGAGAGAAGTGTTCCTTTTCTCTCTAGAAGATTTATTTTGAAAGATAATCACATTCTTGTAAAAGTGAATGAATTTCAGAAAAGATTTGTAAGAAACGCACATGTGTTTCCCTTAAAAAGAGAAGCAGTACTTTGGGGTATGTTAAATTAATGTTAGAAGTGAGAGCAATGTTCCATTTCTCTTTAGAAGCTTTACTTTGAAAGATAAACATGTTCATTTAAAATTGCATGAATTTCACGAAAGATTTGTGAGAAACGCACATGTGTTTCCCTGAAAAGAGAAGCAGTTCTTTGTAATATGTCAAAGTAATGATAGAAATGAGAGCAGTGTTGCTTTTCTCTGTAGAAGCTTTACTTTGAAAGATAATCAAGTTCTTTGGAAAGTGTATGAATTTCATGAAATCCTTTTTGAGAAATGCACATGCGTTTCTCTGAAAAGAGAAGCCGTTGTTTGGGATATGTCAAAGTAAAGTAAGAAGTGAGAACAGTGTTCCTTTTCTCTGTAGAAGCTTTAGTTTGAAAGACAATCATGTTCTTTAAAAAGTGAATGAATTTCAGGAAAGATTTGTGAAAAACACACAGGTGTTTCCCTGAAAAGAGAAGCAGTACTTTTGGGTATATTAAAGTAATGTTCGTAGTGAGGGTAGTGTTTCTTTTCTATGTAGAAGCCTTATTTTGAAAGATAATCATGTTCTTTTGAAATGGCAAGAAATTCATGAAATATTTTTGTGAGTAATGTACATATGTTACTTTGAAATTAGAAGCCATTGTTTGAATTATGTCAAAGTATTGCTAGAAGTGAGAAAAGTGTTCCTTTTCTCGGTAGTAGCTTTAATTTGAATGATAATCATGTTCTTTCGAAAGGGTAAGAGTTTCATGAAATGCTTTTTTGAGAAACACACATATGTTACTCTGAAATTAGAAGCCAGTGTTTGGGATATGTTAAAGTATTGCTAGGAGTGAGAACATGGTTCCTTTTCTCTATAGAAGCTTTACTTGGAAAGATAATCACGTTCTTGGAAATGTGTATTAATTTCATGAAATACTTTTGTGAGAAACACACGTGTTTCTCTGAAAAGATAAGCCATTGTTTGATACATCTCACAGTATTGCTAGAAGTGAAAACAGTATTCCTTTTCTCGGTAGAAGCTGTACTTTGAAAGATAATCACGTTCTTTCGAAAGTGTATGAATTTCATTAAATGCATTTGTGAGAAACAAACATATGTTTCTCTGAAAAAATAAGCCATTGTTTGGGATATGTCAAAGTATAGTTAGAAGAGAGAACAGTGTGCCTTTTCTCTGTAGAAGCTTTAGTTTGAAAGATAATCACCTTCTTTGAAAAGTGTATTAATTTCATGAAATGCTTTTGTGAGAAATGCACATGTGTTTCTTTGAAGAGATAAGCCATTGTTTGGGATATGTCAAAGTATAGTTAGAAGTGAGAACAGTGTTCCATTTCTCTTAGATGCTTTACTTTGAAAGATAATCACGTTCATTTTTAAGTGTATGAATTTCATGAAATGCTTTTCTGAGAAATGCACATGTGTTTCTTTGAAGAGATAAGCCATTGTTTGGGATAAGACAAAGTATTATTAGAAGTGAGAACAGTTTTTCTTTGCTCTGTAGAAGCCATATTATGAAAGTCAATCACTTTCACTTGAAATGGTAAGAATTTCATGAAATCGTTTGTGAGTAATGCACATATTTTACTTTGATATTAGAAGCCATTGTTTGCAATATGTCAACCTATTGCTAGAAATGAGAACAATGTTCCGTTTCTCTGTAGAAGCTTTACATTGAAAGATAATCAGGTTTATTGGAAAGTGTTTGAATTTTATGAAATGCTTTTGTGAGAAACCCACATCTGTTTCTCTGAAAAGATAAGCCATTGTTTGGGATATGTGAAAGTATAGTTAGAAGTAAGAACAGTGTTCTTTTCTCTGTAGAAACCTTATTTTGAGAGATAATCACATTTGTTTGATATGGCAAGAAATTCATGAAATGCTTTTGTGAGTAATGCACATATGTTACTTTGAAATTAGAAGCCATTGTTGGCAATATATCAAAGTATAGTTAGAAGTGAGAACAATGTTCCTTTTCTCCATAGTAGCTTTACTTTGAAAGATAATCACGTTCTTGTAAAAGTGTATAAATTTTTAAAAGAGAAGCCATCGTTTGTGGTATGACAAAGTATTGCAAGAAGTGAGAACAGTGTTCCTTTTCTCTGTAGAAACTTTAATTTGAAAGATAAACATGGTTCTTTTAAAGTATATAAATGTCCATAAAGCTTTTGTGAGAAATGCACATGTGTTTCTCTGAAAATAGAAGCAGTTGTTTGTGGTATGTCCAAGTATTCTTAGAAATGAGAGCAGTGTTCCTTTTCTCTGTAAAAGCTTTACTGTGAAAGATAATCACTCTCTTTGAAAGTGTATTAATTTCATGAAAATCTGTAATGATAAACTTCCATGTGTTTTTCGGAAATGAGAAGCATTTCTTTGGGATATGTGAAAGTAATGTTAGAAGTGAGAGCAATGATCCTTTTCTCTCTAGAAGCTTTACTTTGAAAGATAAACATGTTCTTTTAAAAGTGTATGAATTTCAGGAAATATTTGTGAGAAATACACATGTGTTTCCCTGAAAAGAGAAGCAGTTCTTTGGGGTATATCAATGTAATGTTAAAAGTGAGAGCAGTGTTCCTCTTCTCTGTAGAAGCATTACTTTGAAAGATAAACACATTCTTTTAAAAGTGTATGCATTTCCCGAATGATTTGTGAGAAACCCAAAAGTGTTTCTATGAAAAGAGAATCTGATGTTTGGTATAAGTCAAAGCATACTTAGAAGTGAGAGCTGTGTTCCATTTCTCTGTACAAGCTTTACTTTGAAAGATAATAACATTCATTGGTAAGTGTATAAATTTCATGAAATGCTTTTGTGAGAAACGCATATGTGTTTCTCTGAAAAAATAAGCCATTGTATGTGTTATGGCAAAGTATTGGTAGAAGTGAGAACAGTGTTCCTTTTCTTTGTAGAACTTTACTTTGAAAGATAATCATGTTCTTTTGATAGGATAAGAATTTCATGAAATGCTTTTGTGAGGAATGCACATGTGTTTCTCTGAAAAGATAAGCCATTGTTTGGGATATGTCAAAGTATTGCTAGAAGTGATATAATGGTTCCTTTTCTCTGTAGAAGCTATATTTTGAAAGATAATGACCTTCTTTTGTAAGTGTATGAATTTCATGAAATTCTTTTGTGAGGAACGCACATGTGTTTCACTGAAAAAATAAGTCATCATTTGGGATATGTAAAAGTATAGTTAGAAGTGAGAACAGTGTTGATTTCCCTGTAGATGCTTTACTTTGACAGATAATCCACTTCTTTGGTAAGTGTATGATTTTCATGAAATGCTTTTGTGAGAAACGCATATGTGGTCCTCTGAATAGATAAACTATTGTTTGTGTTACGGCAAAGTATTGTTAGAAGTGAGAACAGTGTTCCTTTTCTTTGCAGAAGCTTTCCTTTGAAAGAAAATCACGTTCTTTTGATAGGGTAAGAATTTCATGAAATGCTTTCATGAGGAACGCACATGTGTTTCTCTGAAAAGATAAGCTGTTGTTTGGGCTATGTCAAAGTATAGTTAGAAGTGAGAACAGTGTTCGTTTTCCTTGTAGATGCTTTAATTTTAAAGATAATCACGTTCTTTTCAAAGGGTAAGAATTTCTTGAAATGCTTTTGTGACAAACACACCTGTGTTACTCTGAATTGAGAAGCCACTATTAGCGATACGTTAAACTATTGTTGGAAGTTAGAGCAGTGTTCATTTTCTCTGTAGAAGCTTTATTTTGACAAATAATCACTTTATTTGGTAAGTGTCTGAATTTCATGAAATGCTTTTGTGAGGAACGCACATGCGTTTGTCTGAAAAGATAAGCCATTGTTTGGGATATGTCAAAGTATAGTTAGATGTGAGAACAGTGTTCGTTTTCCTTTTAGATGCTTTAATTTTAAAGGTAATCACGTTCTTTCAAAAATTAAGAATTTCATGAAATACTTTTGTGAGAAGTGCATGTGTTACTCTGAAATGAGAAGCCATTGTTAGGGATATGTCAAATTCTTATTATAAGTTAGAGCCATGTTCATTTTCTATGAAGAAGCTTTACTTTGAAAGATAATCACGTTCTTTTGAAAGGGTAAGAATTTCATGAAATGCTTTTGTGAGAAACACACATGTGTTACTCTGAAATGAAAAGCCATTATTAGGGATATGTTAAACTATGGTTAGAAGTTAGAGCAGTGTTCATTTTCTCTATAAAAGCTTTACTTTGACAGATAATCACCTTCTTTGGTAGTGTTTGAATTTCATGAAATGCTTTTGTGAGGAAAGCAAAAGTGTTTGTCTGAAAAGATTAGCCATTGTTTGGGATATGAAAAAGTATAGTTAGAAGTGAGAATAGTGTTTCTTTTCTCTGTAGAAGCTTTAATTTGAAAGATAATCATGGTCTTTTTAAAGAGGAAAAAAATTTCATGAAATGCTATTGTGAGAAACGCACATGTGTTACTCTGAAATTAGAAGACATGGTTTGAGATATGTCAAAGTATTGCTAGAGCTGAGAACAGTGTTTCTTTTCTCTGTAGAAGCTTTACTTTGAAAGATAATCACGTTCTTTTCAAAGGGTAAAAATTTCATGAGTTTCTTTTGCAAGAAACGCACATGTGTTACTTGGGAATTATAGGTCTTTGATTAGGATATGCCAAAGTATTACTAGGAGTGAGAACATGCTTCCTTTTCTGTGTATAATCTATATTTTGAAAGATAATCACGTTCTTTTGAAAGTGTATAAATTTCATGAAATGCTTTAGTGAGAAACGCGCATGTGTTTCTCTGAAAAGATAAACCATTTGTTTGTGTTATGGAAAAATATTGTTAGAAGTGAGAACAGTGTTCTTTTTCTCTGTAGATGCTTTAGTTTGAAAGATAATCAACTTCTTTGAAAGTGTATGAATTTCATGAAATTCTTTTGTGAGGAACACACACGTGGTCCTCTGAATAGTTAAGCCATTGTTTGTGTTATGGCAAATTATTGCTAGAGGTGAGAACAGTGTTCCCTTTCTCTATAGAAGCTTTAATTTGAAAGATAATCACGTACTTCGGAAGGGTAAGAATTTCCTGAAATGCTTTTGTGAGAATGTATATTTGTAACTCTGAAAGTAGAATCCATTGTTTGGGATATGTTAAGGTATTCCTATCGGTGAGAACAGTGTTCCTTTTCTCTACAGAAACTTTATTTTGAAAGATATTCATGTTCTTTTCAAATGGTAAGAACATCATGTGTTGATTTTGTGAGAAACGCACATGTGTTATTTTGAAAATAGATTTTGTTTGGAATACATTAAAGTATTGCTAGAAGTGAGAAAAGTGTTCCTTTTCTCTATAGAAGCTTTAATTTGAAAGATAATCATGTTCTTTTCAAAGGTAAGAATATCATGAGTTGATTTTGTTAGAAACGCACATGTGTTATTTTGAAATTAGAAGCCTTCGTTTGGGATATGTCAAAGTATCACTAGAAGTGAGAACATGCTTCCTTTTCTCTGTAGAATCTATATTTTGAAAGATAATCACCTTCTTTTGAAAGTGTATAAATTTCATGAAATGCTTTAATAAGAAACGCACATGTGTTTCTCTGAAAAGATAAACCATTTTATGTGTTATGGCACAGTATAGATATAAGGGAGAACAGTGTTCCATTTCTCTGTAGATGCTTTAGTTTGAAAGATAATCATGTTCTTTTGAAAGTATATGAATTTCATAAAATGCTTTTGTGAAGAATGCTCATGTGTTACTCTGAAATTAGAAGCCATTGTTTGGGATACTTCAAAGTATTGCTAGAAGTGAGAGCAGTGTTCCTTTTCTCTAGGAAAGATAGATTTTGAGAGATAATCACGTTCTTTTGAAAGTGTATAAATTTCATAAAATGCTTTTGTGAGAAACACACATGAGTTACTCTGAAATGAGAAGCCCTAGTTTGGGATATGTCAAAGTATTGTTTGAAGTTAGAGCAGTGTTTATTTTCTCTGTAGAGGCTTTATTTTGAAAGATAATAATGTTCTTTTGAAAGGTTAAGAATTTCATGAAATGCTTTTGTGAGAAATGTACATGTGTTACTCTGAAATGAGAAGCCACAGTTTGGGATATGTCAAAGTTGTGTTTGAAGTTAGAGCAGTGTTCATTTACCCTGTAGTAGCTTTATTTTGAAAGATAATCATGATCATTAGAAAGGGTAAGAATATTATGAAATTCTTTTGTGAGAATCGCACCTAAATTTTCTGAAATTAGAAGCCCTAGGTTTGGATATCTCAAAGTACTTTTCGAAGATAGATGAGTGTTCATTTTCTCTCTAGAAGCTTTACTTTGAAAGATAATAACGTTCTTTTGAAAGGGTAAAAATTTCATGATATGCTTTTGTGAGAAACGCACACGTATTACTCTGAAATGTGAAGTTGTTATTCGGGATATGTTACACTATTGTTAGAAGTTAGCACTGTGTTCATTTTCTCTGTAGAAGCTTTACATAGAAAGATAATCATGTTCATTTGAAAAGGTAACAATTTCATGAAATGATTTTGTGAGAAACACACATGTGTTACTGTGAAATGAGAAGCCCTAGTTTGGCATATGTCAACGAACTGTTCGAAGTAAGTTTTTCTCTCTATAAGCTTTACTTTGAATGATAATCCATTCTTTGAAAGGGTAAGAATTTCATGAAATGCATTTTTGAGAAACGCACATATGTTACTCTGAAATTAGAAGCCCTAGTTTGGGATATGTCAAAGTACTCTTCGAAGTCAGAGCAGTGTTCATTTTATTTGTAAAAGCTTTACTTTGAAGGATAATCTTGTTATTTTGAAAGGGATTAGAATTTCATGAAATGCTTTTTTTGAGAAACGCACATATGTTACTCTGAAATGGGTAGCACTAGTTTAAATATTTGAAAGCATAGTTCGAAGTTAGCGAAGTGATCATTTTCTCTGTAGAAGCTTTAATTTGAAATGTAATCACGTTCATTTGAAAGTTTAAGAATTTCATGAAATACTATTTTGAGAAACGCACATGTGTTACTCTGAGGTGGAAAGCCCTAGATAGGGATATGTCAAAGTTCTGTTTGAAGTTAGAGCAGTGTTTCTTTTCTCTGTAGTAGCTTTAATTAGAAAGATAATCACGTTCCCTTGAAAGGGTAAGAATTTCATGAAATGCTTTAGTGAGAAACACACATGTGTTACTTTGAAATTAGAAGCCATAATTTGGGATATAACTAAGTACTGTTCGACATTAGAGCAGTGTTCATTTTCTCTGTAGAAGCTTCACTTTGAAAGATAATCACGTTCTTTGGATAGGATAAGAATTTCATGAAATGCTTTTGTGAGAAATGCACATTTGTTACTCTGAAATGAGAAGCCACAGTTTGGGATATGTCAACATACTCTTCCAAGTTAGAGCAGTGATCATTTTCTCTGTAGAAGCCTTACTTTGAAAGATATTCATGGTCTTTTGATTGGGTAAGAATTTCATGTAATGTTTTTGTGAGAAATGCACATGTATTACTCTGAAATGAATAGCCGTTATTAGGGAAAAGTGAAACTATTGTTAGAAGTTAAAGCAGTGTTCATTTTCTCTGTAGAAGCTTTACTTTGAAAGACAATCATGTTCTTTTGAAAGGGAAGAATTTTATGAAATGCTTTTTTGAGAAACACACATGTGTTACTCTGAAATGAGAAGCCGTAGTAATGGATATGTCAAAGTTTTGTTTGAATTTAGAGCAGTGTTCATTTTCATTGTTGTAGCTATACTTTAAAAGATAATCACATTGTTTTGAAAGGGTAAACATTTAAGGAGTTGCTTTTGTGAGAAACTCCCATGTGTTACTGTGAAATGAGAAGCCATAGTTTGGGATATGTCAAGTTACTATTAGAAGTGATACCAGTGTTCATTGTCTCTGTAGAAGCTTTAATTTGAATGATAATCACGTTCTTTGGAAACTGTATGAATATCATTAAAGGGATTTGTGAGAAACGCATATGTGTTTCTCTGAATAGATAAGCCATTGTTTGTAATATATCAAAGTATTGTTCCAAGCTATAGAAGTATTCATTTTCTCTGTAGAAGCTTTACTTTGAAAAATAATCACATTCTTTTGAAAGATTAAGAATTTCATGAAATGCTTTTGTGAGAAACGTACATGTGTTACACTGAAATGAGAAGCCATTTTTTGATATATGTCAAACTATTGTTAGAATTTAGGGCAATGTTCATTTTCTCTGTAGAAGCTTTATTTGAAAGATAATCACGTTCTTTTCAAAGGGTAAGATTTTCATTGGCTGCCTATCTGAGAAAAGCACATGTGTTACTTTGAAATTAGAATCCTTTCTTTGGGATATGTCAAAGTATTACTAGAAGTGAGAACATGCTTCCTTTTCTCTGTACAGTCTATATTTTGAAATATAATCACCTTCTTTTGAAAGTGCTTAAATTTCATGAAATGCTTTAGTGAGAAACGCACATGTGTTTGTATGTAAAGACAAACCATTGTTTGTGTTATGGCAAAGTATATTTAGAAGGGAGAACAGTGTTCCTTTTCTCTGTAGATGCTTTAGTTTGAAAGATAATCACATTCTTTTGAAAGTGTATGAATTTCATGAAATGCTTTTGTGAAGAACGCACATGTGTTACTCTGAAATGAGAAGCCATAGTTTGTGATATGTCAAAGTATTGGTAGAAGTGAGAACAGTGTTCCTTTTCTCTGTATAACCTTTACTTTGATAAGATAATCACATTCTTTGTAAAGTGTATGAATTTCATGAATTGCTTTTGTGAGAAATGCACATGTGTTACTCTGAAATTAGAAGCCCTAGTTTGGGATATGTCAAAGTATTTGTCGATGTTAGAGCAGTGTTCATTTTCTCTGTAGAAACTTTAATTTGAAATATAGTCACGCACTTTTGAAAGGGTAAGAATTTCTTGAAATGTTTTTGTGAGTATTGCACATGTGTTACTCTGAAATGAGAAGCCCTAATAAGGGAAAGATATGTCAAAGTTGGGTTTGAATTTAGAGCAGTGTTCATTTTCACTGTGGTAGCTTTACTTTGAAAGATAATCACGTTCTTTTGAAAGGGTAAGAATTTCATGAAATGCTTTTGTGAGAAACGCACATGTGTTACTCTTAAAGTATAAGCCCTAGTTTGGGATATGTCCAAGTATGTTCGACGTTAGAGCAGTGTTCATTTTCTCTGTAGAGGCTTTACTTTTAAAGATAATCATGTTCCTTTTAAAGGGTAAGAATTTAAGGAGATGCTTTTGTGAGAAACGCCTATCTGTTACTGTGAAATGAGAAGCCATAGTTTGGGATATGTCAAGTTACTGTTATAATTGAGACCATTGTTCATTGTCTGTAGAAGCTTTATTTGAATGATAATCACGTTCTTTGGAAAGTGAATGAATATGGTGAAATGGATTTGTGAGAAACGCACATGTGTTTCTCTGAAATCAGAAGCCATAATTCTTAATATGTCAAAGTATTGCTATACGTTAGAGAAGTATTCATTTTCTCTGTAGAAGCTTTATATTGAAAGATAATCACGTTCTTTAGAAAGGGTAAGAATTTCATGAAATGCTTTTGTGAGAAACGCACATGAATTTTCTGAAATGAGAAGCCCTAATTTGGGATATGTCAACGTACTGTACGAAGTTAGGGCAGTGTTCATTTTCTCTCTAGAAGCTTTACTTTGAAAGATAATCACATTATGGTGAAAGGGTAAGAATTTCATGAAATGCTTTTGTGAGAAATGCACATGTTTTACACTGAAATGAGAAGCCGTTGTTTGGGATATTCGAACTATTGTTGGAAGTTATGGCAGTGCTCATTTTCTCTGTAGAAGCTTTAGTTTGAAAGATAATCACATTCCTTTGAAAGGGTAAGAATTTAAGGAGATGCTTTCTAGAGAAACGCTCATGTGTTACTATGAAATGAGAAGCCATAGTTGGGGATATGTCAAGTTACTGTTAGAAGTGAGACCAGTGTTCATTGTCTCTGTAGAAGCTTTACTTTGAATGATAATCACGTTCTTTGGAAAGTGTATGAATTTCATGAATTGTTTTTGTGAAAAATGCACATGTGTTACTCAGAAATCAGAAGCTATTGTTTTGGATAAGTCAAAGTATTGGTCGACATTAGAGCAGTGTTCATTTTCTCTATAGAAGCTTTACTTTGAACGATAATCACGTTCTTTTGAAAGGGTAAGAATTTCATGAAATGCTTTTGTGAGAACACACATGTGTTACTCTGAAATGAGAAGCTCTAGTGTGAGATACGTCAAAGTATTGTTCGACGTTAGAGCAGTGTTCCTTTTCTCTGTAGAAGCTTTAATTTCAAATATAATCATGTTCTTTTGAAAGGGTAAGAATTTCATGAAATATTTTTGTGGAAAGGCACATGTGTTACTCGGAAATGAGAAGCCCTAGTTTGGGATATGTCAAAGAATTGTTCAACGTTAGAACAGTGTTCGTTTTCTCTTTAGAAGCTTTAATTTGATATATAATCACGTTCTTTTGAAAGGGTAAGAATTTTAGGAGATGCTTTTGTGAGAAACGCCCATGTGTTACTCTGAAATAAGAAGCCATAATCAAAAATAAGTTAAACTATTGTTAGAAGTTAGAGCCGTGTTCATTTTTTATGTAGAAGCTTTAATTTGAAGGATAATCACGTACTTTTGAAATGGTAAGAATTTCATGAAATGCTTTTGTGAGAAATGTACATGTGCTAATCTGCAATGAGAAGCCCTAGTTAGGGATATTTCAAAGTATTCTTTGAAGGTAGAGCAGTTTTCCTTTTCTCTGTAGAAGCCTTAATTTTAATGTTATTCACGTTCTTTGAAAGGGTAAGAATTTCATGAAAGCTTTTGTGAGAAATGCACATGTATTACTCTGAAATAAAAAGCCGTTATTAGGGATATGTAAAACTATTGTCAGAAGGTAGGGCATTGTTCATTTTCTTTGTAGAAGATTAAATTTGTAAGATAATCATGTACTTTTGAAATGGTAAGAAGTTCATGAAATATTTTTTTGAGAAATGCACATGTGTTACTCTGAAATGAGAAGCCCTATATTGGTATATGTTTCAGTTGTGTTAGAAGTTAGAACAGTGTTCATTTTCTCTGTACTAGCTTTACTTTGAAAGATAATCATGTTCTTTTGAAAGAGTAAAAATTTCATGAAATGCTTTTGTGAGAAATGCACATGTATTACTCTGAAATTAGAAGCCCTAGTTTGGGATATAAGAAAGTACTGTTCGACGTTAGAGCAGTGTTAATTTTCTCTGTAGAAATTTTACTAAAAAGACAGTCACATTCTTTTGAAAGGGTAAGAATTTCATGAAATGCTTTTGTGAGAAATGCACATTTGTTACACTTAACTTAGAAGATGTTGTTTGGGATATGTCAAACTATTGTTAGAAGTTAGGGCAGTGTTCATTTTCTCTGTAGAAGGTTTACTTTGAAAGATAATCACGTACTTTTGAAAGTATAAGAATTTCATGAAATGCTTTTGTGAGAAACGCACATTTGTTACACTGAACTAAGAAGCCGTAGTTTGGGATGTGTCAAACTACTGTTATAAGTTAGGGCAGTGTTCATTTTCTCTGTAGAAGCTTTACTTTGAAAGATAATCACGTACATTTGAAAGGGTAAGAATTTCATGAAATATTTTTGTGGAAAGGCACATGTGTTACTTTGAAATGAGAAGCCCTAGTTTGGGATATGTCAAAGTATTGTTCTACATTAGAGCAGTGTTCCTTTTCTTTGTAGAAGCTTTACTTTGAAATATAATCACGTTCTGTTGAATGGGTACGAATTTCATGAAATGCTTTTGTGAGAAACGCACATGTGTTACACTGAAATGAGAAGCCATTGTTTGGGGTATGACAAACTATTGTTAGAAGTTAGGGCAGTGTTCATTTTCTCTGTAGAAGCTTGACTTTGAAAGATAATCACGTTCCATTGTAAGGGTAAGAATTCAAGGAGATGCTTTTGTGAGAAACGCTCATGTGTTACTGTGAAATGAGAAGCCATAGTTTGGGATATGTCAAATTCCTGTTAGAATTGACACCATTGTTCATTGTCTCTGTAGAAGCTTTACTTTGAATGATAATCATGTTCTTTGGAAAGTAAATGAATATCATAAAATGGATTTGTGAGAAACGCACATGTTTTTCTCTCAAATGAGAAGCCATAGTTTGGGATATGTAAAAGTATTACTAGAAGTGAGAACAAGCTTCCTTTTTCCTGTAGAATCTATATTTTGAAATATAATCACTTTCTTTTGAAAGTGTATAAATTTCATGTAATGCTTAATAAGAAATGCACATGTGTTTCTCTGAAAAGATAAACCATTGTTTGTGTTATGGCAAAGTATAATTAGAAGGGAAAACAGTCTTCCTTTTTTCTGTAGATGCTTTAGTTTGAAAGATAATCATATTCTTTTGGATGTGTTTGAATTTCATGAAATGCTTTTGTGAAGAACGCATTTGTGTTACTCTGAAATGATAAGTCATAGTTTGCAATATATCAAATTATTGCTAGAAGTGAGAACAATGTTCCTTTTTTCTGTAGAAGCTTTACTGTGAAAGATAATCACATTCTTTGAAAAGTGTATGAATTTGAAGAATTGCTTTTGTGATAAATGCACATGTGTAACTCTGAAATTAGAAGCCATTGTTTGGAATACGTCAAAATATTTTTCGATGTTAGAGCAGTGTTCATTTTCTCTGTAGAAGCTTTACTTTGAAAGAAAATCACGTTCTTTTGAAAGGGTAATAATTTCATGAAATGTTTTTTTCGAAAAGCACAGGTGTTACTCTGAAATGAGAAGCCCTAGTTTGGGATATGTCAAAGTATTGTTCAACGTTAGAACAGTGTTCCTTTTCTCTGTAGAAGCTTTAATTTGAAATATAATCATGTTCTTTGAAAGGGTAAGAATTTCATGAAATGCTTTTGTGAAAAACGCACATGTGTTACTCTGAAATGAGAAGCCATTATTAAAGATATGTTAAACTATTGTTAGAAGTTAGAGCAGTTTTCATTTTTTCTGTAGAAGCTTTAATTTGAAAGATAATCACGTTCTTTTGAAATGGTAAGAATTTCATGAAATGCTTTTGTGAGAATTGCACATTTTCTACTCTGAAATGAGAAGCCCTAGTTAGGGATATGTCAAAGTATTCTTTGAAGGTAGAGCAGTGTTCATTTTCTCTGTAGAAGCCTTACCTTTAAAGATATTCACGTTCTTTGAAAGGGTAAGAATTTCATGAAAGCTTTTGTGAAAAATGCACATGTATTACTCTGAAATTAAAAGCCGTTATTAGGGATATGTAAAACTCTTGTTAGAAGGTAGGAGAGTGTTCATTTTCTTTGTAGAAGCTAAATTTGTATGATAATCACGTGCTTTTGAAATGGTAAGAAGTTCATGGAATATTTTTTTGAGAAACGCACATGTGTTACTCTGAAATGAGAAGCCCTATATTGGTAGATATTTCAATTGTCTTACAAGTTAGAGCAGTGTTCATTTACTCTGTACTAGCTTTACTTTGAAAGATAATCATGTTTTTTGAAAGGGTAAGAATTTCATGAAATGCTTTTGTGAGAAATGCACATGTATTACTCTGAAATTAGAAGCCCTAGTTTGGGATATAAGAAAGTACTGTTCGACGTTAGAGCAGTGTTAATTTTCTCTGTGGAAGTTTTACTTAGAAAGACAGTCACATTCTTTTGAAAGGGTAAGAATTTCATGAAATGCTCTTGTGAGAAACGCACATTTGTTACACTTATCTTAGAAGATGTTGTTTGGGATATGTCAAACTATTGTTAGAAGTTAGGGCAATGTTCATATTCTCTGTAGAAGCTTTACTTTGAAAGGTAATCACGTTCTTTTGAAAGGGTAAGAATTTCATGAAATGCATTTGTGTGAAACACCCATGTGTTACTGTGAAATGAGAAGCCATAGTTTGGGATATGTCAAGTTACTGTTAGAATTGAGACCAATGTTCATTGTCTCTGCAAAAGCTTTACTTTGAATGATAATCATGTTCTTTGGAAAGTGAAAGAATATCATTAAATGGATTTGTGAGAAACGCACATGTGTTTCTCTGAAATGAGAATCCAAAGTTTGGGATATGTAAAAGTATTACTAGAAGTGAGAACAAGCTTCCTTTTCCCTGTAGAATCTATATTTTGAAATATAATCACTTTCTTTTGAAAGTGTATAAATTTCATGTAATGCTTAATGAGAAATGCACATGTGTTTCTATGAAAAGATAAACCATTGTGTGTGTTATGGCAAAGTATAATTAGAAGGGAAAACAGTGTTCCTTTTTTCTGTAGATGATTTAGTTTGAAAGACAGTCACATTCTTTTGAAAGTGTATGAATTTCATGAAATGCTTTTGTGAAGAACACGTTTGTGTTACTCTGAAATGAGAAGCCATAGTTTGCGATATATCAAAATACTACTAGAAGTGAGAACAATGTTCCTTTTTTCTGTAGAAGCTTTACTTTGAAAGATAATCACATTCTTTGAAAAGTGTATGAATTTGAAGAATTGCTTTTGTGATAAATGCACATGTGTAACTCTGAAATTAGAAGCCATTGTTTGGAATATGTCAAAATATTTTTTGACGTTAGAGCAGTGTTCATTTTCTCTGTAGAAGCTTTATTTTGAAAGAAAATCATGTTCCTTTGAAAGGGTAACAATATCATAAATGCTTTTTTGTGTACATACATGTGTTACTCTGAAATGACAAGCCCTAGTTTTCGATATGTCAAAGTATTGTTCGACATTAGAGCAGTGATCATTTTCTCTGTAGAAGCTTTAATTTGAAATATAATCACGTTCCTTTGAAAGGGTAAGAATTTCATGAAATGTTTTTGTGGAAAGTCATATGTGTTACTCTGAAATGAGAAGCCCTAGTTTGGGATATGTCAAAGTATTGTACGACGTTACAACAGTGTTCGTTTTCTCTGTTGAAGCTTTAGTTTGAAATATAATCACGTTCTTTTGAAAGGACAAGAATTTCATGAAATGCTTTTTGTGAGAAACGCACATTTGTTACTTTGAAATGAGGAGTTGTTAATAGTGATATGTTACACTATTGTAAGAAATTAGTGCAATGTTCATATTCTCTGAAGTAGCTTAACTTTGAAAGATAATCACGTTCATTTGAAAGGGTAAGAATTTCATGTAATGCTTTTCTGAGAAACACACTTGTGTTACTCTGAAATGAGAAGCCCTTGTTTGGAATATGTAAAAGTATTGTTCAAAGTTAGAGCAGTGTTCATTTTCTCTCTAGAAGCTTTACTTTGAAAGATAATCATGTTCATTTGAAAGGGTAAGAATTTCATGAAATGCTTTTGTGAGAAACACACTTGTGATATTCTGAAATGAGATGCCCTAGTTTGGATTATGTCAGAGTACTGTTCAAAGTTTGAGCAGTGTTCATTTTCTCTGTAGAAGCTTTTCTTGTAAAGATAATCATGTTCTTTTGAAAGGGTAAGAATTTCATGAAATGCTTTTGTGAGAAATGCACATGTGTTACTCTGAAATTAGAAGCCATAGTTCGGAATATGTCAAAGTACTGTTCAAAGTTATAGCAGTGTACATTTTCTCTGTAGAAGCCTTACTTTGAAAGATAATCACATTCTTTTGAAAGGGTAAGATGTTCATGATATCCTTTTGTGAGAATAGCAGCACATGTGTTACTGTGAAATGAGAAGCCCTAATTTATGATATGTCAGAGAATTGTTTAAAATTAGAGCTATGTTAATTTTCTCTCTAGAAGCTTTACTTTGAAAGATAATCACTTTCTTTTGACAGGGTTAGAATTTCATGAAATGCTTTAGTGAGAAAGGCACATGTGTTACTCTGAAATGAGAAGTCCTAGTTTGTAATATTTCAAATTACTGTTCGAAATTAGAGCAGTGTTCACTTTCTCTGTAGAAGCTTTACTTTAAAAGATAATCACGTTCATTTGAAGGGTAAAAATTTCATGATATGCTTTTGTTAGAAACGCACATGTGTTATTCTGAAATGAGAATCCAATGTTTGGGATATGTCAACGTACTCTTCGAAGAAAGAGAAGTGTTCATTTTCTTTCCAGAAGCTTTACTTTGAAAGATAATCACGTTCTTTTCAAAGGGTAACAATTTCATGATATTATTCTGTGAGAAACGCACATGAGTTACACTGAAATGAGAAGCCCTAGTTTGGGATATGTCAAAGTATTGCTTGATGTTAGAGTAGCGTTCTTTTTCTCTGTAGAAGCTTTATTTTGAAAGATAATCACGTTCTTTGGAAAGGCAAGAATTTTATGAAATGCTTTTGTGGGAAACACACCTGTGTTACTCTGAAATGAGGAGCCCTGGTTTGGAATAAGTCAAAGTATTGTTCGATGTTAGAGCAGTGATTATTTTTTCTGTGGAAGCTTTATTTTGAAAGATAATCAATTTCTTTGGAAGGGTAAGAATTTCTTGAAATGCTTTTCTGTGAAATGCACATGTGTTACTCTGAAATGAGAAGCCACATTTTGGGATATGTCAACATACTGTTCGAAGTTAGAGCTGTGTTCATTTTCTCTTTAGAAGCCATAATTTGAATTTTCAAGTTCTTTTCAAAGGGTAACAATTTCATGAAATGCTTTTGTGAGAAACACACATGTGTTACTCTGAAATGAGAAGCCCTAGTTTGTAATATTTTAAAGTACTGTTCAAAGTTTGAGCAGTATTCATTTTCTCTGTAGAAGCTTTACTTTGAAAGATAATCAAATTCTTTAGACAGGGTAAGAATTTCATGATATGCTCATGTGAGAAACGCACATGTGTTACTCTGAAATGAGAAGCCACTGTTTCAGATATGTCAACATACTGTTCGAAGTTAGAGCAGTGTTCATTTTCTCTCAAGAAGCTTTAATTTGAAAGATAATCCCGTTCTTTGGAAATGGTAATAATTTCATGAAATGCTTTTGTTTGAAACACACATATATTACTCTGAAAAGAGAAGTCCTAGTTTGGAATATGTTAAAGTTCTGTTCTAAGTTAGAGCAGTGTTCATTTTCTCTGTAGAAGCTTTATTTTTGAAAGATAATCACGTTCTTTTGAACAGGTAAGAATTTCATGAAGTGCTTTCATGAGAAATGCACATGTGTGTCTCTGAAATGAGAAGCCCTAGTTTGGAATATGTCAAAGTTCTGTTCAAAGTTAGAGCAGTGTTCATTTTCTCTCTAGAAGCTTTACTTTGAAAGATAATCACGTTCTTTGGAAGCGTAAGAATTTCATGATATGCTTTTGTGAGAAACGCACATGTGTTACTCTCAAATGAGAAGCCCTAGATTGGGATATGTCAATGTACTGTTCTAATTGAGAGTAGTGTTCATTTTCTGTGTTGAAGCTTTACTTTGAAAGATAATCATGTTCATTTGAAAGGGTGAGAATTTCATGAAATGTTTTTGTGGGAAACGCTCATGTGTTACTCTGAAATGAGAAGCCACAGTTTGTGATATGTCAAGGGACTGTTAGAATTTAGAGCAGTGTTCATTTTCTCAGTAGAATCTTTACTTTGAAAGATAATCACGTTCTTTTGATCAGGTAAGAATTTCATGATATGCTTTTTTGAGAACCACTTTTGTGTTACTCTAAAGTAAGAAGCCCTAGTTTGCGATATGTCCAAGTAGTGTTCGATGTTAGAGTAGTGTTCATTTTCTCTGTAGAAGCTTTATTTTTGAAAGATAATCACGTTCTTTTGAACAGGTAAGAATTTCATGAAATGCTTTTCTGAGAAACGCACATGTGTTACTCTGAAATCATAAGTTGTTATTAGGGTTATGTTACACTATTGTTAAAAATTAGCACAGTGTTCATTTTCTCTGTAAAAGCTTTACTTTGAAATATAATCACTTTCATTTGAAAGGGTAAGAATTTCATGGTATGCTTTTTGAGAAACCCACATGTGTTACTCTGAAATGCGAAGCCACAGTTTGGGATATGTCAACATACTGTTCCAAGTTAGGGCAGTGTTCATTTTCTCTCTAGAAGCTTTACTTTGAAAGATACTCACGTTCTTTTGAAAGGGTAAGAATTTCATGAAATGTTTTTGTGAGAAACGCACATGTGTTACTGTAGGGAACAGCCCCACCCCCCTAGTGGGTGGGCTCCCCTGGGGTGGACTTTGACTGTTAAATAAGGTGCGCAGATGCTGCGCGCCCCTTGCTTGCTTCCTCGCTCCTGTGCTGCGCCGGAACCTTGGTTTCGTGAGTTTTTAAAACTGTATAACCTTATAATAATTTGTCTGTCTTAATTCAAATCCGCCTTCATTTTTGCGCCGAACCCAGTGGTGCTTTGCGGATACCACCCAATTTGGAGGCTCTGGGGCTCAGTTGCCTCAGCTAGGCCCAGGGAGCTTGATCTTTGAGTGACTCCCTAGCCACCCGCCTGCAACCTGTGCGGATCCCGGGCCGCTCGGAGCTCACATCTCCAGGTGCCCTGCCACCGCTTTGAGCACGGCCGCAGGAGTTACAATCTGCGCCACACATGCCTAAGGCCCTTACCAGGCTGCTCACTTGCACGCTTCGCTGCTGGAGCCAAGTGGGCTCCTAGGTTTACTGCTGCAGCCACAGCCTGGTCCGGTCCTTCCCAACTGCACCTCCCTGTCTGTTCAGCCACAGTGCTGCATGTCCCTGCCGCGTCGCCTCACTCCACCCCCCAGCCGCCCTTTGTTTTGCTTGCCTGCTGTAGCAGCTGCTTCCAGGTGCTGCTTTAATCCAAACCCTCCCTCCCTGCCTGCGGCACAGTGTTGGTCTGATTCAAAGTGTCCCCTCCCGTACCCAATCTAACTCAGCAGGCAGATAAATAAATCTTGGTTTGGAGTTGTTTCAGACTGGCTCTCCCCATGGACTCAAGTGGACTCTTCAGCCACCTCAGGCAGGAACAAGTCAGTGCAGGTAAAAATTTTTTTTCATAAATAAAAAGTCGGACAATAATACATATCAGCATTTTGACAGTCTTTTTGAGTGTGTCATGTGGGATATCTTACAAGAGGTGTCTAGCACCCCATATCTATGCATTCTTCTGGGATTAGTAATTTTCTGTGGCACCAACCAGCAAAGATGCGATAGAATCTTTGAGAGACGAATCCAGGATTCTTAAGGCAGAGGTGGAATGTCTCAAAATTATTAAACATGATAATGATCTTCTCAAAACAGATCTTTGTTTAATAAGAATCTGTTAACTGAGCAAAATTTAAAAAAGGTTCAGGCCGATATTAAGGAGAAATTCATTACTATGGAAGGAGGAACAGCTGAGTTGGACTGTAGATTTCAATCCCTCTCTGTAGGAACTGAAACATTAGTGGCTGATATTAAGGAGAAATTCATTACTATGGAAGAAAGATCAGCTGATTTCAATCGTAAATTTCAGCAGTCACTTTCTGAAGGGATTGAAACATTAACTCGTAAATTTCAGTAGTCACTTTCTGAAGGGATTGAATCATTAACTTAGAGAACCAAAATGGTTGAATGTGACAATCGAATTTTGTCTAAAACTTGTGACAGATTGGCGGAAAGATTGTCAGTACAAGAAGGCACGGTTTATGCCATAAAAATTATGTTCAAAGATGAGAACTTATCTCTAACGGACAAACTTCATACTTTAGAATCCTCAATGAAGGCTTTGGAACATAATTCTGGACAGGGGATTCAAACATTGCAGAAGGCAATGGTGAATAGAATTAAAAAGATTGAGGAATTTCTAAATTCTGATGAAGAAGAACAAATGGTAGAAAGGCAAATTTTAACTACGTCTATGGTTAAATCCCTCTGGGAAAATTTCCACAAAGCTCTACCTACAGCCTTACCTGTCTTTCCAGTAATAACAACAAAGAAGGTGATTGGTTCCAGAAACCCTAGGGTCATCAAGGAGGATAGATTGGAGCCTGTCCGTATGAATGATCTCAAAGAAATTAAACAGGCTGTCATGACTTTTGGGATGCACGCCTCTTTTGTTAAGGAGATGCCAAAATCCTGGGCAACAACAAGCAGAGCAACTTCAGTGGATTGGATACAACTGAATTCTGCGGTACTTGAGAGTGGGCCACATTTAAAATGGAAATGCTTATTCACGCAAGAATCTAGACAATTAGAACAGCAAGAAAAGGCGAAGGGAGGAAACATTTCCATAGATAAAATTCTAGGTGAAGGACTCTTCTCTGACCCTCAAGAACAAGTTAATATGGATGAGGATACACTCTTCCTGTGCACCACAGCAGCCTTAAATGCGTGGGACAGGGTACAAGACCCAGGACATAAAACGGAATCATTTGTCAAAATTAAACAAGGTCAGAGAGAACACTTTAGTGATTTTTTACAAAGACTTACTAAGGCTGTGCAAATAGGGATACCTGACCCAGACACAAGGCATATAATGATTGAAAATTTGTCTTATGTAAATGCAAATTCAGAATGCAAAAGGATTTTATGGCCTTTAAGGTTAAGATCAGCACCCTTGGAAGAATGGGTCTTACATACACTGGATATTGATACATTTGATTATGGCACTGAAGCATGGGTAGAAGAAGCAATTTTCAATGGTAAAAGGAGACACCAGAATACCAAATGTTTTAATTGTGGCAAAATGGGTCATATGAAAAGGAATTGTAAACAAGGACTTTCAGAAATAATAATAATGCATCTCCTAGAAATAACAGAAATAGGAGGACTCAGACTTCAGGTTCATGTAGAAGATGTGGAAAGAGCAGACACTGGACAAATGAATGTAGATCTACAAGGGATAGACAAGGCAACCTGATACAGATGGGAAACGTGAGAGGGGGGGACCTCACAGTCCCCCATGGCACACATGGTTCAATCATTTCCAGTTCCAGCGGAGAACGTACCTCGTCAGGACAATTAGGAAATCCCATGCCTACTGTTACAAACAATAATGATCAGAAAGATGAGTTACATGTGTATTGGCAAACTTCTACAAATGATCAAAGACCTAAGCTGAGAGTATGTGTAAATGGCATTTTTATTACTGGCCTGCTGGACACAGGTGCAGATGTAAGTATCATGACCCCAGAATCTTGGCATCCATATGGGCCTCTTCAGAATGTAAATGTTCAGCTCCTGGGAATTGGAACCCTATCTCGGGTAAGACAGTGCATGTGATGGGTTGAATGTCTAGGGTCTGAAGGACAAATAGGAAAATTAAGGCCATATGTAGCCAATATTGCAATGAATTTGTGGGGTCGTGACTTATTACAACAATGGAATACCCAAATTAACATTCCTGCTACTTCTAGAGTTTATAGTTCTGAAAATAATATTAAAAGATATTATAAACGGAGAAAACCGGTCATTTGGCCCATACAAGAACAAGCAATTGAAGTCCCTTCAGAGATACCAACAGCCTTGCCTTTAAAATGGTTGACTGAGAAACCAATATGGACAAAGCAATGACCTCTAGCTGAGGAAAAGTTACGGGCTTTAGAACAGCTGGTACAAGAGCAATTAGATGCTGGACATATAGAAGAATCTACCAGCCCTTGGAATTCTCCTGTATTTGTGGTTAAGAAAAACTCAGGTAAATGGAGAATGGTGACAGATCTCAGAGCAATCAACAAGGTTATTCAACCTATGGGACCTCTGCAATCTGGAATCCCATTGCCCTCTTTGTTACCAAAAGGATGGCCTCTTATAGTTATTGATTTAAAGGATTGTTTTTTCACAATACCTTTACAAAAAGAAGGTAGAGAAAAATTTGCCTTCACAGTGCCTACTTACAACAATTCTCAACCTTCCAAGAGGTACTACTGGGCCATCTTCCCCCAGGGTATGTTAAATAGCCCCTCCTTGTGCCAATTCTTTGTGAACTAACCATTGCAAATAATATGCAAGAAATTCCCCAAATCCATAATTTATCACTACACGGCCGACATATTGTTATCTGATCCAAACATGGATACCTTGAACAGACTGTTTGATGAAATAAAGATACTTTTACCTAAATGGGGATGGCAAATTGCTCCTGAAAAAATACAGAAGGGAGATTCCGTTAATTATTTAGGTTATAAAATAGGTTTGCAAAAAATTAAGACACAAAAGGCACAAATTAGGAGAGATCGCCTACGGACTCTTAATCACTTTCAAAGACTGTTAGGAGACATTTCCAGTCTATGACCAGCTATTGGGATAACACTTGATCTAATAATTTATTTGAACAAAACCTTGAAAGCTGATAAAGATTTAAACAGTCCCAGAGAATTAACAGCTGAAGCAGAAAAGGAACTGACAATGATTGAGGAAAAATTACAACATGCACATGTGGACAGGGTGAATCCAGAGCTCGATTGTATTCTCATCATATTACCATCAAAAATTTCTCCTACAGGAATTTTAATGCAGAGAGATGATATTATCTTGGAATGGATCTTTTTACCACATAAACCAAGTAAGAAACTGAAAACTTATGTGGAAAAAGTCTCTGAGTTAATTATAAAAGGCAAGCTGAGACTTCGTCAACTAGCAGGCATAGACCCAGCAGAAATTATAGTGCCCTTCACTGCTGATGAACTAAAGAAATTATGGGAAGATAATGAACCATGGCAAAGAGCTTGTGCTAATTTTTTTGGGAGACATTAATAACAACTATCCAAAAAGCAAGAGGCTTAACTTCATAAAGAGAACTTCTTGGATCCTTCCTCGAATCGTTCATGATGCTCCAATAACTGGAGCCCGTACATTCTATACTGATGCCAATAAAACAGGGAAGGCAGGTTACAAATCAGAAGACTTGGGTAAGGTGGAACAAAGTTCTTATGATTCTGTCCAGAAGGCAGAATTATATGCCATTCTTATGGAGCTAAGGGATTTTAAAGAACCTATCAATATAGTTACTGATTCACAATATGCTGAAAGAGTTATTTTACATATTGAAACTGCTGAATTTATACCTGATGATACAGAACTAACCTCATTGTTTATCCAGGTTCAAGATTTGATCAGGAACAGGCTTTGTCCTATGTTCATAACCCACATCCGATCCCATACGGGTCTGCCAGGTCCTCTAGCACAAGGTAATGCAGATATTGATCAATTATTGATTGGTAGTGTGCTACAAGCCTCTGAATTTCATAAAAAACATCATGTTAATAGCAAAGGCTTGAAAAAAGAGTTTTCTATTACATGGCAACAAGCTAAGGAGATTGTAAAGAAGTGCCCTACTTGCTCTTTCTATAACCAAATGCCACTGCCAGCAGGGGCTAATCCTAAGGGCACCCATAGGAATGAAATCTGGCAGATGGATGTGTTCCACTTTACAGAATTTGGCAAATTGAAGTATGTTCATCACACCATTGACACTTATTCAGGCTTTCAGTGGGCAACTGGTTTAAGTTCGGAAAAGGCTGATTCAGTAATTACTCATTTATTAGAAGTCATGGCTATCATGGGTATACCTACACAGATAAAGACAGATAATGGTCCTGCTTATGTCTCTAGGAAAATGAAACTGTTTTTTGACTATTACAATATCGAGCATGTTACAGGTATACCATACAATCCTACAGGTCAGGCAGTCATAGAAAAATCAAACAGAACTATAAAGGATATGTTGAACAAACAGAAAAGGGTGGAAAACACCCCCAGAAATAGGTTACATAATGCTTTGTTAACCTTGAATTTTCTTAACGCTAATGAGAAGGGAACAACGGCTGCAGAAAGACATTGGATAATGGAAAAGTCTACTGAACTAAATCAACCAGTTTATTTCAAGAATGTGCTAACCTCACAATGGAAGCCAGGATATGTGCTGCGTTGGGGAAGGGGTTTTGCTCTTATCTCCGCAGTTGAGGAAAAATTGTGGATACCATCAAAATTGATAAAGGTTCGGTATGAAGAAGAAAAGACATTTGGAAAAGATAAATAACAATTTATTCACAAGGATGTTGAGCATACTGATGGTAAGGAATATAAATAGGTTGGAGGCAAGGTTCTTTTCTTATCTCCACAGGTAAATACTGATCTTCAAAAAATTTAAGGGACCTTGAATATTTAATCAGTGATGGATGGAAAATGGTTACAACCCACTAAGGATCAGTAAGTATTGATTTTGTATATATACACATCTATATGTTTTATTGAACACTTTTTTATAAATATGTAGAGCTGGTTTGAAAGATAATCACGTTCTTTTGAAAAGGTAAGAATTTCATGAAATTCTTTTGTGAGAAACACATATGTGTTACTGTGAAATGAGAAGTTGTTATTCCGGATGTTTCACTATTGTTAGAATTTAGCATTGTGTTCATTTTCTCTGTAGAAGCTTTCCATTGAAAGATGAGCACGTTCTATTGAAAAGGTAAGAATTTAATGAAATGCTTTTGTGAGAAACACTCATGTGTGATTCTGAAATGAGAAGCCACAGTTTGTTATATGTCAACGTACTCTTCCAAGTTAGAGCAGTGTTCATATTCTCTCTAGAAGCTTTATTTTGAAAGATAATCACGTTCTTTTGAAAGGGTAAGAATTTCATGAAATTCTTTTGTGAGAAACACACATGTGTTACTCTGAAATGAGAAGTTGTTATTCTGGATATGTAACACTATTGTTAGAAGTTAGCACTGTGTTCATTTTCTCTGTAGACACTTTACATTTAAGGATAAGCACGTTCATTTGAAAAGGTAAGAATTTCATGAAATGCTTTTGTGAGAAACACACATGTGTTACTCTGAAATGAGAAGCCACAGTTTGGGATATGTCAACACACTCTTCTAAGTTAGAGCAGTGTTCATTATCTCTGTAGAAGCTTTACTTTGAAAGATAATCACGTTCTTTTGAAAGGGTAAGAATTTCATGAAATGCTTTTGTGAGAAACACACATGCGTTACTCTGAAATGAAAAGCCCTGGTTTGGCATATTTCAACGTACTGTTCGAAGAAATAGCAGAGTTCCTTTTCTCTCTAGAAGCTTTACTTTGAAAGAAAATCATGTTTTGAATGGGTAAGAATTCCATGAAATGCTTTTGTGAGAAACACACATGTGTTACTCTCAAAAGATAAGCACTAGTTTGGGATAGTCCAAGTATTGTTCGACATTAGACCAGTGTTCATTTTCTCTCGAGAAGCTTTATTTTGAAAGATAATCATGTTCTTTTTAAAGGGTAAGAAATTCATAAAATTCTTTTGTGAGAAACACACATGTGTTACTCTGAAATGAGAAGTTGTTATTCGGGATATGTTACACTATTGTTAGAAGTTAGCACTATGTTCATTTTCTCTGTAGAAGCTTTACATTGAAAGATAAGCACGTTCTATTGAAAAGGTAAGAATTTAATGAAATGCTTTTGTGAGAAACACTCATGTGTGATTCTGAAATGAGAAGCCACAGTTTGTTATATGTCAACGTACTCTTCCAAGTTAGAGCAGTGTTCATATTCTCTCTAGAAGCTTTATTTTGAAAGATAATCACGTTCTTTTGAAAGGGTAAGAATTTCATGAAATTCTTTTGTGAGAAACACACATGTGTTACTCTGAAATGAGAAGTTGTTATTCTGGATATGTAACACTATTGTTAGAAGTTAGCACTGTGTTCATTTTCTCTGTAGACACTTTACATTTAAGGATAAGCACGTTCATTTGAAAAGGTAAGAATTTCATGAAATGCTTTTGTGAGAAACACACATGTGTTACTATGAAATGAGAAGCCACAGTTTGGGATATGTCAACACACTCTTCTAAGTTAGAGCAGTGTTCATTATCTCTGTAGAAGCTTTACTTTGAAATATAATCACGTTCTTTTGAAAGGGTAAGAATTTCATGAAATGCTTTTGTGAGAAACACACATGCGTTACACTGAAATGAGAAGCCCTAGTTTGGGATTTGTCAAATACTGCTCAAAGTTTGAGCAGTGTTCATTTTCTCTCTAGAAGCTTTACTTTGAAAGATAATCACGTTCTAGGGAATGGTAAGAATTTCATGAAATGCTTTTGTGAGAAACACACATGTTACTGTGAAATGAAAAGCCGTAGTTTGGAATATATCAAAGTAATGTTTGAAGTTAGAGCAGTGTTCACTTTCTCTCTAGAAGCTATACTTTGAAAGATAATCCGTTCTTTGGAAGGTTAAGAATTTAATGAAATGCTTTTGTGAGAAACGCACATGTGTTACTCTCAAATGAGAAGCCCTCGTATGGGATATGTCCAAGTATTGTTCGACATTAGAGCAGTGTTCATTTTCTCTCTAAAAGCTTTATTTTGAAAGATAAACATGTTCTTTTGAAAGGGTAAGAATTTCAAGAAATGATTTTCTGAGAAAAGCACATGTGTTACTCTCAAATGTGAAGTCGTTCTTCGGGATATGTTACACTATTGTTAGAAGTTAGCACTGTGTTCATTTTCATTGTATAAGCTTTACATTGAAACATAAGAACGTTCATTTGAAAAGATAAGAATTTCATGAAATGCTTTTGGGAGAAACACACATGTGTTACTCTGAAATGAGAAGCCACAGTTTGGGATATGTCAACGTACTCTTCCAAGTTAGAGCAGCGTCATTCTCTCTCTAGAATCTTTACTTTGAAATATTATCACGTTCTTTTGAAAAGGTAAGAATTTCATGATATGCTTTAGTGAGAAATACACCTGTGTTACTCTGAAAAGAGAAGCCCTAGTTTGGCATTTGTCAAATACTGTTCAAAGTTTGAGCAGTGTTCATTTTCTCTCTAGAAGCTTTAATTTGAAAGATAATCCGTTCTTTGGAAGGTTAAGAATTTAATAAAATGCTTTTGTGAGAAACGCACATGGGTTACTCTAAAATGAGAAGCTCTGGTTTTGGATATGTCCAAGTATTGTTCGATATTTGAGCAGTGTTCATTTTCTCTCTAGAAGCTTTACTTTGAAACATGATCATGTTCCTTTGAAAGGGTTAGAATTTCATGAAATGCTTTTGTGAGAAACGCAAATGTATTACTCTGAAATGCGAAGTTTTTATTCATGATATGTTACACGTTTGTTAGAAGTTAGCTCTGTGTTCATTTTCTATGTAGAAGCTTTACATTGAAAGATAAGCACATTCATTTGAAAAGGTAAGAATTTCATGAAATGCTTTTGTGAGAAACACACATGTGTTACTCTGAAATGAGAAGCCCTAGTTTGGAATATATCAAAGTACTGTTCAAAGTTTGAGCAGTTTTCATTTTCTCTCTAGAAGCTTTACTTTGAAAGATAATCACGTTCTTTGGAAGGGTAAGAATTTCATGAAACGCTTTTGTTAGAAATGCACATCTGTTAGTGTGAAATGAAAAGTCCTATTTTTGGGATATGTCAAAGTACTGTTCGAAGTTAGAGCAGAGATCTTTTCTCTCTAGAAGCTTTAATTTGAAAGATAATCTGTTCTTTGGATGGTTAAGAATTTAATGAAATGCTTTCGTGAGAAAGGCACATGAGTTACTCTAAAATTAGAAGCCCTAGATTGGGATATGTCCAAGTATTATTCGACATTAGAGCAGTGTTCATTTTCTCTCTAGAAGCTTTACTTTGAAAGATAATCATATTCTTTTGAAAGGGTAAGAATTTCATGAAATGCTTTTGTGAGAAATGCACTTGTGTTACTCTGAAATGAGAAGTTGTTATTTGGGATATGTTACACTATTGTTAGAAGTTAGCGCTGGGTTCATTTACTCTGTTAAGCTTTACATTGAAAGATAAGCATGTTCATTTGAAAAGGTAAGAATTTCATGAAATGCTTTTGTGAGAAACACACATGTCTTACTCTGAAATGAGAAGTCACAGTTTGGGATATGTCAACGTACTCTTCCAAGGTAGAGCAGTGTTCATTTTCTCTCTAGAATCTTTAATTTGAAAGATAATTACGTTCTTTTGAAAGGGTAAGAATTTCATGAAATGGTTTTTGAGAAATGCACATGTGTTATTCCTAAATGAAAAGCCCTGGGTTGGAATATGTCAAAGTTCTGTTCAAAGTTAGAGCAGTGTTCATTATCTCTTTAGAAGCTTTACTTTGATTGATAATCACGTTCTTTTGAAAGGGTAAAAATTTCATGATATGCTTTTGTGAGAAACGCACATGTGTTACTCTCAAATAAAAAGCCCTAGTTTGGAATATGTCCATGTATTGTTCGACATTAGAGCAGTGTTCATTTTCTCTTTAGAAGCTTTACTTTGAAAGATAATCTCGTTCTTTTGAAAGGTTAAGAATTTCATGAAATGCTTTTGTGAGAAACGCATATGTGTTAATGTGAAAGGAAAAACCCTAGTTACGGATTTGTTAAAGTACTGTTTGTAGTTTGAGCAGTGATCATTTCCTCTCTAGAAGCTTTACTTTGAAAGATAATCACGTTCTTTTGAAAGGGTAAAAATTTCATGATGTGCTTTTATGATAAACGCACATGTATTACTATCAAATGAAGAGCCCTAGTTTTGGATATACCAAAGTACTGTTCGAAGTTCGCGCAGTGTTCATTTTCTCTGTAGAAGCTTTCCTTTGAAAGATAATCCATTCTTTGGAAGGTTATGAATTTAATGAAATGCTTTTGTGAAAAACGCACATGTGTTACTCTCAAATGAGAAGCCCTAGTTTGGGATATGTCCAAGTATTGTTGGATATTAGAGCAGTGTTCATTTTCTCTCTAGAAGCTTTTCTTTAAAAGATAATCACCTTCTATGGATGGGTAAGAATTTCATGAAATGCTTTTGTGAGAAACGCACAATTTATTATGAAATGAAAAGCCCTAGTTAGGGATTTGTCAAACTACTGTTCAAAGTTTGACCAGTGTTTATTTTTTCGCTAGAAGCTTTATTAGAAAGATAATCATGTTTTGAACAGCTAAGAATTTCCTGAAATGCTTTATTGAGAAATGCACATGTGTTACTCTGAAATGAGAAGCTACAGTTTGGGATATGTCAATGTACTCTTCCAACTTATAGCAGTGTTCATTTTCTCTCTAGAAGCTATAGTTTGAAAGATCCTCATGTTCTTTTGAAAGGGTAAGAATTTTATAAATGCTTTAGTGACAAATGCACATTTGTTACTCTGAAATGAGAAGCCCTATTTTCGAATATATCAAAATTTTGTTCAAATATAGAGCAGTGTTCATTATCTCTCTAGAAGTTTTACTTTGAATGATAATCACACTCTTTTGAAAGGGTAAAAACTTCATGACATGCTTTTGTGAGAAACGAACATGTGTTACTCTCAAATGAGAAGCCCTAGTTTGGGATATGTCAAAGTATTGTACGACATTAGAGCAGTGTTCATTTTCTCTCTAGAAGCTTTACTTAGAAAGATAATCATGTTCTTTTGAAAGGGTAAGAATTTCATGAAATGCTTTAGTGAGAAATGCACATTTGTTACTCTGAAATGAGAAGCCCTCGTTTGGAATATATCAAAGTTTTGTTTAAAGTAAAGTTTCATTATCTCTCTAGAAGTTTTACTTTGAATGATTGTCATGTTCTTTTGAAAGGGTAAAAACTTCATGATATGCTCTTTTGAGAAACGAACATGAGTTACTCTCAAATGAAGAGCCCCAGTTTCGGATATTTCCAAGTATTGTTCGACATGAGAGCAGTGTTCATTTTCTCTCTTGAAGCTTTACTTTGAAAGATAATCACGTTCTTTTGAAAGGTTAAGAATTTCATGAAATGCTTTTGTGAGAAACACACATGTATTACTCTGAAATGAGAAGCCACAGTTTGTTATATGTCAACGTACTCTTCCAAGTTATAGCAGTGTTCATTTTCTCTCTAGAAGCTTTACTTTGAAAGATAATCATGTTCTTTTGAAAGGGTAAGAATTTCATGAAATTCTTTAGTGAGAAATGCACAAGTGTTACTTTGAAATGAAAAGCCCTAGTTTGGGATATGTCAAAGTACTGTTCGAAGTTAGAGCAGTGTTCATTTTCTTTCTAGAAGCTTTACTGTGAAAGATAATCTGTTCGTTGGAAGGTTAAGAATTTAATGAAATGCTTTTGTGAGAAACGCACATGTGTTACTCGCAAATGAGATGCCCTAGCTTGGGATATTTCAAAGTTTTGTTCAAAGTTAGAGCAGTGTTCATTATCTCTCTAGAAGTTTTACTTTGAATGATAATCACGTTCTTTTGAATGGGTAAATACTTCATGATATGCTTTTGTGAGAAACGCACATGTGTTACTCTCAAATGAAAAGCCCCATATTTGGATATGTCCAAGTATTGTACAACATTAGAGCACTGTTAATTTTCTCTCTAGAAGCTTTATTTTGAAAGATAATCACGTTTTTTTGTAAGGTTATAAATTCAATGCAATTCTTTTGTGAGAAACGCACATGTGTTACTCTCAAACGAGAAGCCCAATTTTTGTATATGTCATAGGAGTGTTCGACATTAGAGCAGTGTTCAATTTCTCTCTAGAAGCTTTACTTTGAAAGATAATCATGTTATTTTGAAAGGGTAAGAATTTCATGAAATGCTTTTGTGAGACACGCACATGTGTTACTGTGAAATGAAAAGCCCTCGTTTGGGATATTTCAAAGTACTGTTCGAAGTTAGAGCAGTGTTCATTTTTCTCTAGAAGCTTTATTTTGAAAGATAATCACGTTCTTTAGAAGGTTATGAATTCAATGCAATGCTTTTGTGAGAAACGCACATGTGTTACTCTCAAACGAGAAGCCCTAGTCTGGGATATGTCATCGTATTGTTCGAAATTAGAGCAGTGTTCATTTTCTCTCTAGAAGGTTTATGTTTAAAGATAATCATGTTCTTTTGAAAGGTTAAGAATTTCATGAAATCCTTTGTGAGAAACACACATGTGTTACTCTGAAATGAGAAGCCACCCTTTGGGATGTGTCAACATACTCTTCCAACTTAGAGCAGTGTTCATATTCTCTCTAGAAGCTATAGTTTGAAAGATAATCATGTTCTTTTGAAAGGGTAAGAATTTCATGAAATGCTTTAGTGAGAAATGCACATGTTTTACTCTGAAATGAGAAGCCACACTTTGGGATATGTCAACGTACTCTTCCAACATATAGCAGTGTTCATTTTCTCTCTAGAAGCTATAGTTTGAAAGATAATCACATTCTTTTGAAAGGGTAAGAATTTCTTGAAATGCTTTTGTGAGATATATACATGTGTTACTCTGAAATGAGAAGCCCTAGTTTAGAATATATCAAAGTTCTGTTCAAAGTTAGAGCAGTGTTCATTATCTCTCTAGAAGCTTCATTTTGAATGATAAGCACGTTCTTTTGAAAGGGTAAAAATTTCATGATATACTTTTGTGAGAAACACACATGTGTTACTCTCAAATAAAAAGCCCTAGTTTGGGATATGTGCAAGTATTTTTCGACATTAGAGCAGTGTTCATTTTCTCTCTAGAAGCTTTTCTATGAAAGATATTCTTGTTTTGAACATGTAAGAATTTCATGAAATGCTTTAGTGAGAAATGCACAAGTGTTACTCTGAAATGAGAAGCCCTATTTTGGGATTTGTCAAAGTACTGTTCAAAGTTTGAGCAGTGTTTATTTTCTCTCTAGAAGCTTTAATTTGAAAGATAATCACGTTCTTTGGAAGGGTAATAATTTCATGAAATGCTTTTGTTAGAAACGCACATGTGTTACTGTGAAACTAAAAGCCCTTGTTTGGGATATGTCAAAGTACTGTTAGAATTTAGAGCAGTGATCATTTTCTCTCTAGAAGCTTTCCTTTGAAAGATAATGCATTCTTTGGAAGGTTAAGTATTTAATGAAAGGCTTTTGTGAGAAACTCACATGTGTTACTCTCAAATGAGAAGCCCTAGTTTGGGATATGTCCTTGTATTGTTCGACATTAGAGCAGTGTTCATTTTCTCTCTAGAAGCTTTACTTGGAAAGATAATCATGTTCTTTTGAAAGATTAAGAATTTCATGAAATGCTTTTGTGAGAAACGCACATGTGTTACTCTGAAATTAGAAGTTTTTATTCGGGATATGTTACACTATTGTTAGAAGTTATCACTGTGTTCATTTTCTCTGTAGAAGCTTTATATTGAAAGATAAGCACGTTCATTTGAAAAGGTAAGAATTTAATGAAATGCTTTTGTGAGAAACACATATGTGTTACTCTCAAATGAGAAGCCCTAGTTTGGAATATGTCAAAGTTCTGGTCAAAGTTAGAGCAGTGTTCGTTATCCTTCTAGAAGCTTTATTTGAATGATAATGACGTTCTTTTGAAAGGGTGAAATTTCATGATATGCTTTTGTTAGAAACGCACATGTGTTACTCTCAAATGAAAAGCCCTAGTTTGGGATATGTCAAAGTACAGTTCGAAGTTTGAGCAGTGTTCATTTTCTCTCTAGAAGCTTTCCTTTGAAAGATAATCTGTTCTTTGAATGGTTGTGAATTTAATGAAATGCTTTTGTGAGAAATGCACATGTGTTACTCTCAAATGAGAAGCCCTAGTTTTGGATACGTCCAAGTATTGTTGGATATTAGAGCAGTGTTCATTTTCTCTCTAGAAGCTTTACTTTGAAAGATAATCACATTCTTTGGAAGGGTAATAATTTCATGAAATGCTTTTGTGAGAAACGCACATTTTATTGTTGATGTGGGAGTGTCATATATCAATCTGTTGATTTCATTGGTTCAATAAAGAAACTGCCTGGGCCCTGATAGGACAGAAAATTAGGTAGGCGGAGTAGACAGAGAGGATTCTGGGAAAGAGAAGCTGAGTTAGGAGTCGCCATGTGGTTCCCACTGCAGAGAGAAGCAGGCTAGAATCTCCCCGGTAAGCACACCATGGGGGTACTATACCGATTATCAGAAATGGGCTAGTCCAGGTGCAAGAGCTAGCCAATAAGAGGCTGGAACTGATGGGCTGGGCAGTGTTTAAGTGAATACAGTCTGTGTGTAATTATTTCGGGGCGTAAGCTAAGCCATGCGGGCAGCCGGGTGCGGGGGAACACAGCCGGCCGCTCCTCATACTACAGATTGGCGCCCGGACGTGATGGGCTGATTCCACTTAAAAACCTGAGAGAGCTTAATTCTAAACAGAGAAAAAACAGAGTTTAACACAGAGTTTTGTTCTTTGTTGGTGGCGTGCCGTAGAGAGATTTCCTGGTTCGGCAATAGCAGCAGAAAAAAAGCTGCGCCATTCTAAAATGCGGCTTTCTGGGCTATGCCGCCATTACGATTTCTGTTTGGCTCCTGTGGGAGACAGAGCTTTTGAATGGAGCATTTGGAATAAACTGCTATGGCTTGCTTGATGGCAATGTGGACTGCTGTATGCCTGAAATTGTGCACAGCTCAGGGGCACCAAACAGCTCTGAGGCAGGAGCCGCTCAGCTCCTCCATGATGAACTGAGCTGGTCTCAAGCAGGAACTACCGTAATTACTGTGATGACAGCGCACTTAAGGTTTAGACTTTACAGGACACAGGCAGTACCTTATTACCCCTACATGGTGCAACTTAAGTTTTTAAGAAGTGCTTAACATTTTAAGAAATGCTCCTGGATAGTAAAAAAATTACAGATTCACAATAAAACAGATTCAGACAGATCACTAAATGAGTCACAATGTTGGATAAATGTACGTGGGCTTGAGAGAAAAAAAATATATATAGAGAGAATAAAGTTAATGCCTTTAAAATTAAAAAGGTAAAGTCTTTAAAGAGACAGAGTACAGATAGTTAAGAGAGTAAAAGAAATAAAGAAAAATAAGCCACGTAAAAATGGAAAATTTACAGAGAGTCTGGATTATGTACATTGTGTTTTGTTTAAAATTTTTGACTGTGAAGGAGCTAAGTACAGAAAGACATTTCATTATATGGGCTGCCAAGTGGAACCAGAATGGATATCATGAGGATATGATTTCAAAATTTGGGTCTAAGGATATGATGCTTTGGAAAGGGTCTTCTTTTCCGATTTGGTATGATAGACCACACCCTCCTGAAAGGTTGCTGTGAACACCCTCAAAAAATTACTTCACTCAACTGCCAACTGAGATGACCCTGACACACAGGTTATACCATGAAAGACCAAATTAACGACACCCCCGTTCAGCAGGAAGCAGTTTGGAGAGAAAAACCTGTGCCCATGTTCCCAAATATTGATTATATATGTTCCTTTACATTTAAAGGGGGATATGATATAGATATAAATAATTTGCATTGGTGTTGATTTTAAGGTCAAGCTTGTTATATGTATTTCTGATACTGATTAAGATATTGTGATGTGTAGTTCATTTTTAAAATGTAATGTATAATTAGGAAATATAGGTTGTTGTTGAATAATCATAAATAATAGTCAAGCTTGTAGTCATGTTAGACTTTTTAGATATACAGAGATAATTTCAGTTAGATAGGCATTCTTCATATCTTTCAAAGACTGCAGAATATGGCATTTAATGTTTTGATAACTTAAGGTTTTTCATGACAATGAGACACGTCTGCTCCTGGCAGCACCAATCTACTTTGAGATGAAGATGGGCATCGAAGAGGATTCTTATGGAATTGGATAGCCATTTGGGCAAGAGACTGTTCTTGCCTGGACTGTTGCATAAATTGGACACAAAGAACCCGCAGAGAGAGGACTGCTGAACTTGCCTAAAGGTGAGATGGACTTTCGGGGTTCCTGATTCATGAAAGAGTCTACAAGACATTCTGCAGGACGCAGGACACAGCAGAAAGTGACTGAACTGTCTTTGGAATTTCCTGCTTCATGGAAATGTCTGCTGGATACTATGGGCCTGGAGGCCGAAGATGGATGCCCCAACTGTACAGAGGAACTTTGGGTGACTGTCCAGGCAGCGAGATGTCTCTGTCATTTCTAGAGTTTGGATTTCTTGTTTGTTTAAATAATTTTATATCCTTTAGGAGTCTTTGATGGAATTGAAGAATGGTTAGATATAGTTATAGTTTTCCTTACTTATGATAAAAGATAAAGTAGATATAAATATTGTAACTGTAATTCTTACTTGATAACTGTTTTGTTATATGTGATTTTACTATGTTAAAGTTAAAGCTTTTCTTTTTTGTTTAAACAGAAAAAGGGGAAGTGATGTGGGAGTGTCATATATCAATCTGTTGATTTCATTGGTTCAATAAAGAAACTGCCTGGGCCCTGATAGGACAGAAAATTAGGTAGGCGGAGTAGACAGAGAGGATTCTGGGAAAGAGAAGCTGAGTTAGGAGTCGCCATGAGGTTCCCACTGCAGAGAGACGCAGGCTAGAATCTCCCCGGTAAGCACACCACGGGGGTACTATACAGATTATCAGAAATGGGCTAGTCCAGGTGCAAGAGCTAGCCAATAAGAGGCTGGAACTGATGGGCTGGGCAGTGTTTAAATGAATACAGTCTGTGTGTAATTATTTCGGGGCATAAGCTAAGCCATGCTGGCAGCCGGGTGTGGGCGAACACAGCCGGTCGCTCCTCATACTACATATTGTGAAATGAAAAGCCCTAATTTGGGATTTGTCAAAGTACTGTTCAAGGTTGGGCAGTGTTTATTTTCTCTCTCGAAGCTTTACTTTGAAAGACAATCACGTTCTTGGGAAGGGTAAGAATTTCATGAAATGCTTTTGTTTGAAAAGCACATGTGTTACTGTGAAATGAAAAGCCCTTGTTTGGGATATGTCAAAGTACTGTTAGAAGTCAGAGCAGTGATCATTTTCTCTCTAAAAGCTTTACTTTAAAAGATAATCCGTTCTGTGGAAGGTTAAGTATTTAATGAAAGGCTTTTGTGAGGAACTCACATGTGTTACTCTCAAATGAGAAGCCCTAGTTTGGGATATGTCCAAGTATTGTTTGACATTAGAGCAGTGTTCATTTTCTCTTTAGAAGCTTTACTTTGAAATATAATCACGTTCATTTGAAAGGGTAAGAATTTCATGAAATGCTTTTCTGAGAAACAAACGTGTTTTAATCTGAAATGAGAAGTTGTTATTCGGGATATGTTACACTATTGTTAGAAGTTAGCACTGTGTTCATTTTCTCCGTAAAAGCTTTACATTGAAAGATAAACACGTTCATTTGAAAAGGTAAGAATTTCATGAAATGCTTTTTGGAGAAACGCACGTGTTACTCTGAAATGAAAAGCCCTAGTTTGGGATATTTCAAAATACTGTTCGAAGTTAGAACAGTGTTCATGTTCTCTCTAGAAGCTTTACTTTGAAAGATAATCATGTTCTTTGGAAGGTTATGAATTCAATGAAATGCTTTTGTGAGAAACGCACATGTGTTACTCTCAAACGAGAAGCCCTAGTTTGAGATATGTCCTAGTATTGTTCGACATTAGAGCAGTGTTCATTTTCTCTCTAGAAGCTTTACTTTGAAAGATAATCATGTTCATTTGAGAGGGTAAGAATTTCATGAAATGCTTTTGTGAAAAATGCACATGTGTTACTCTGAAATGAGAAGCCTTAGTTTGGAATATATCAAAGTTCTGTTCAAAGTTAGAGCAGTGTTCATTATCTCTTTAGAAGCTTTACTTTGAATGATAATGACGTTCTTTTGAAAGGGTGAAAATTTCATGATATGCTTTTGTGAGAAACGCACATGTGTTACTCTCAAATGAAGAGCCCTAGTTTGGGATATGTCAAAGTACTGTTCGAAGTTTAAGCAGTGTTCATTTTCTCTCTAGAAGCTTTCCTTTGAAAGATAATCCGTTCTTTGGAAGGTTATGAATTTAATGAATTGCTTTTGTGAGAAACGCACATGTGTTACTCTCAAATGAGAAGCCCTAGTTTGGGATATGTCCAAGTATTGATGGATATTAGAGCAGTGTCCATTTTCTCTCTAGAAGCTTTACTTTGAAATATAATCACCTTCTATACATGGGTAAGAATTTCATGAAATGCTTTTGTGAGAAACGCACATTTTATTGTGAAATGAAAAGCCCTAGTTTGGGATTTGTCAAACTTCTGTTCAAAGTTTCAGCAGTGTTTATTTTCTCTCTAGAAGCTTTATTAGAAAGATAATCACGTTTTGAACACGTAAGAATTTCATGAAATGCTTTATTGAGTAATGCACATGTGTTACTCTGAAATGAGAAGCCACAGTTTGGGATATGTCAACGTACTCTTCCAACTTAGAGCAGTGTTCATTTTCTCTCTAGAAGCTATAGTTTGAAAGATAATCATGTTCTTTTGAAAGGGTAAGAATTTCATGAAATGCTTTAGTGAGAAATGCACATTTGTTACTCTGAAATGAGAAGCCCTAGTTTGGAATATATCAAAGTGTTGTTCATAATTAGAGCAGTGTTCATTATCTCTCTAGAAGTTTTACTTTGAATGATAATCACGTTCTTTTGAATGGGTAAAAACTTCCTGATATGCTTTTGTGTGAAACGCACATGTGTTACTCTGAAATGAAAAGCCCTAGTTTGGGATATTTCAAAGTACTGTTCGAAGTTAGAACAGTGTTCATTTTCTCTCTAGAAGCTTTATTTGAAAGATAATCACGTTCTTTGGAAGGTTATGAATTCAATGAAATGCTTTTGTGATTAACACACATGTATTACTCTCAAACGAGAAGCCCTAGTTTGGGATATGTCCTAGTATTGTTCGACATTAGAGCAGTGTTCATTTTCTCTCTAGAAGCTTTACTTTGAAAGATAATCATGTTCTTTTGAAAGGGTAAGAATTTCATAAAATGCTTTTGTGGGAAACGTGCATGTGTTACTCTGAAATGAGAAGTTTTTTTTTATTGGAAAAAAAAGAAATTTCTGCCTCCTCCCCACCTCCCATTTTCCTCCCTCTGCTCCCTCTTCTCCTCCCCTCCCCCCCACTCCTCCCCCTCCCTCTCCAGCCTGAAGAGCAGTCAGGGTTCCCTGTGGAAAATCCAAAGTCCTCCCCCCTCGATCCTGGTCTAGGAAGGTGAACATCCAAACTGGATAGGCTCCCACAAAGCTAGAACAGGAAGTAGGATCAAAACCCTGTGCCAAGGTCCTTGGCTTCTCAGCAGCCCTCATTGTCCGCCAAATTTAGAGATTCCGGTTTTATCCCATGCTTTTTCAGTCACAGTCCATCTGGCTTTGGTGATCTCCCAAAGAATCAGCCCCAATGTCTCCACGGGTGGGCACACCCCTTGTGGTCCTGACCTCTTTGCTCATATTCTCCCTCCTTCTGCTCCTCATTGGGACTTTGGGAGCTCAGTCCAGTGCTCCAGTGTGGGTCTCTGTCTCTATCTCCATCCATCGCCAGATGAAGTTTCTATGGCGATATGCAAGATATTCATCAGTATGGCTATAGGATAGAGTCATTTCAGGTTCCCTATCCACAGCTGCCCCAGGAACTAACTGGGGACATCACTCTGGGCACCTGGGAGCCCCTCTAGATCCAAGTTTCTTGCCAACCCTAAGATGGCTCCCTTAATTAAGATGTGTGCTTCTCTGCTCCCCTAACCAAACTTCCTTTATCCCAATCATCCCGTTTCCCCAAGTTCCCCCCACCCTCCCCTTCTCACATTTCTCTCCCCTTCTCCCCTTACCCCCCCTCCCACCACCCCCCCAAGATCCCAAATTTTTGCCCGGAAATCTGGTCTACTTCCCATAACCCAGAGGATAGCTATATGCTTTTCTTTGGTTCACCTTCTTAATTAGTTTCTTTAGGGTATCAAATTATAGACTCACTGACCTTTATTTATCTCTAGAAACCAATTATAAGTGAGTACCTCCCATGCTCATCCTTTTGGGTCTGGGTTACCTCACTCAGGATAGTGTTTTCTATTTCCATCAATTTGCATGCAAAATTCACAAAGTCATTGTTTTTTACCGCTGAGTAGTATTCTAATGAATATATATTCCATACTTTCTTTATCCATTCTTCCATTGAAGGGCATCTAGGTTGTTTCCAGGTTCTGGCTATTACAATTAATGCTGCAATGAACATAGTTGGACAAATGTCCTTGTCATATGATCGGGCATCTCGTGGATATATTCCCAAGAGTGGCATTGCTGAATCCATGGGTATGTTGATCCCAAATTTCCTGAGAAACCGCCACACTGCTTTCCAAAGTGGTTGCACAAGTTTGCATTCCCACCAGCAATGGATGAGGGTGCCCCTTTCTCCACAGCCTCTCCAGCAAAGGCTATCATTGGTGTTTTTGATTTTAGCCATTCTGACAGGTGTAAGGTGATATCTCAATGTTGTTTTGATTTGCATTTTCCTGATCGCTAAGAAGGCTGAGAATGACCTTAAGTGCCTTTTGGCCATTTGAACTTCTTCTATTGAGAATTCTCTCTTCAGAACAGTGCCCCATTTTTTAATTGGGTTAATTAGCATTTTAAAGTCTAGTTTCTTGAGTTCTTTATATATTTTGGAGATCAGACCTTTGTCTGTTGCGGGGTTGGTGAAGATCTTCTCCCAGTCAGTGGGTTCCCTTTTTGTCTTAGTGACAGTGTCGTTTGCTTTACAGAAGCTTCTCAGTTTCAGTAGGTCCCATTTATTCAGTGTTGCCCTTAATGACTGTGCTGCTGCGGTTATACCTAGGAAGCGATCGCCTGTGCCCATCAGTTGTAGGGTACTTCCCACTTTCTCTTCTATCAGGTTCAGTGTGTTCAGATTGATATTGAGGTCTTTGATCCATTTGGACTTGAGTTTTGTGCATGGTGATAGATATGGGTCTATTTTCATTCTTCTACAGGTTGACATCCAGTTGTTCCAGCACCATTTGTTGAAGATGCTTTCTTTCTTCCATTGTATACTTTTAGCACCTTTATCGAAAATGAGGTGTTCATAGGTTTGCGGGTTAAAATCCGGGTCTTCTATATGATTCCATTGGTCGACTTCTCTATTTTTATGCCAATACCACCCTGTTTTCATTACTGTAGCTCTGTAATAGAGTTTAAAGTCAGGGATGGTAATGCCTCCAGAAGTTCCTTTATTGTATAAGATTGTTTTGGCTATCCTGGGTTTTTTGTTTTTCCATATAAAGTTGATTATTGTCCTTTCAAGATCAGTGAAGAATTTTGATGGGATCTTGATGGGGATTACATTGAATCTATAAATTGCCTTTGGTAGGATTGCCATTTTTACTATGTTGATCCTCCCAATCCACGAGCAAGGGAGATCCTTCCATTTTCTGGTATCCTCTTCAATTTCTTTCTTTAATGCTTTAAAGTTCTTGTCAAATAGATCCTTCACTTCTTTGGTTAGAGTTACCCCGAGATATTTTATGCTGTTTGTGGCTATCGTGAAAGGTGATGCTTCTCTGACTTCCCTCTCTGCTTCCATATCCTTTGTGTATAGGAGGGCGACTGATTTTTTTGGAGTTGATCTTGTATCCAGCCACATTACTAAAGGTGTTTATCAGCTGTAGAAGTTCTTCGGTAGACATTTTGGGGTCGCTTATGTACACTATCATATCATCTGCAAATACCGAAAGTTTATCTTCTTCCTTTCCAATTCGAATCCCCTTGATCCCCTTATGTTGTCTTATTGCTATTGCTAAAACTTCAAGCACTATATTGAAGAGGTATGGAGAGAGTGGACAGCCTTGTCATGTTCTTGATTTAAGTGGGATGGCTTTGAGTTTGTCTCCGTTTAGTTTGATGTTAGCTGTCGGTTTGCTGTAAATAGCTTTTATTATATTTAGGTATGATCCTTGTATCCCTAATCTCTCCAAGACTTTTATCATAAAGGGATGTTGAATTTTGTCAAAAGCTTTTTCAGCATCTAAAGAAATGATCATATGATTTTTTTCTTTCAGTTTATTTATATGATGGATTACATTGATAGATTTTCATATGTTGAACCAGCCCTGCATCTCTGGAATGAAGCCTACTTGATCATAATGGATAATTTTTCTAATGTGTTCTTGGATACGGTTTGGCAGTATTTTGTTGAGGAATTTTGCGTAGATGTTCATGAGTGAGATTGGCCTGTAATTCTCTTTCTTGGTTGAGTCTTTGTGTGGTTTTGGTATCAGAGTGACGGTAGCTTCATAAAATTAATTTATCAAAGTTCTGTACAAAGTTAGAGCAGTGTTCATTATCTCTCTAGAAGCTTTATTTGAAGGATAATCACGTTCTTTTGAAACGGTAAAAATTTCACGATATGCTTTTGTGAGAAACGCACATGTGTAACTCTCAAATGAAAAGCCATAGTTTGGGATATGTCCAAGTATTGTTTGACATTAGAGCAGTGTTCATTTTCTCTTTAGAAGCTTTACTTTGAAATATAATCACGTTCATTTGAAAGGGTAAGAATTTCATGAAATGCTTTTCTGAGAAACAAACGTGTGTTAATCTGAAATGAGAAGTTGTTATTCGGGATATGTTACACTATTGTTAGGAGTTAGCACTGTGTTCATTTTCTTTGTAGAAGCTTTACATTGAAAGATAATAACGTTCATTTGAAAAGGTAAGAATTTCATGAAATGCTTTTGTGAGAAACACACATGGGTTACTGTGAAATGAGAAGCCCTAGTTTGGCATATGTCAACGTACTGTACAAAGTAAGAGCAGAGTTTATTTTCTCTCTAGAAGCTTTAATTTGAAAGATAATCACGTTTAGAATGGGTAAGAATTTCATTAAATGCTTTAGTGAGAAATGCACAAGAGTTACTCTGAAATGAGAAGCCCTAGTATGGCATTTGTCAAAGTACTGTTCAGTGTTTGAGCAGTGTTCATTTTCTCTCTAGAATCTTCACTTTGAAAGATAATCCGTTCTTTGGAAGGTTAAGAATTTACTGAAATGCTTTGTGAGAAACACACATGTGTTACTCTCAAATGAGAAGCCCTAGTTTGGAATATCTCCAAGCATTGTTCGACATTAGAACAGTGCTCAATTCTCTCTCTAAAAGCTTTACTTTGAAAGATAATCATGTTCTTTTGAATGGGTAAGAATTTCATGAAACGCTTATGTGAGAAACGCACATGTGTTATTCTGAAATGAGAAGTTCCTATTCGGGATATGTTACACTATTGTTAGAATTTAGAGAAGCTTTACTTTGAAAGATAATCACCTTCTTTTGAAAGGGTAAGAATTGCATGAAATGCTTTTGAGAGAAACGCACATGTGTTCCTCTAAAATGAGAAGTTGTTATTCGGGATATGGTACACTACTGTTAAAAGTTAGCACTGTGTTCATTTTCTCTGTAGAAGCTTTACATTGAAAGATAATTACACTCATTTGAAAAGGTAAGTATTTCATGAAATGCTTTTTGAGAAACACAGACGGGTTACTGTGAAAGGAGAATCCCTGGTATGGCATATGTCAACGTACTGTTCGAAGTAAGAGCAGAGTTCATTTTCTCTCTAGAAGATTTACTTTGACAGATAATCACGTTTTCACTGGGTATGAATTTCATGAAATGCTTTAGTGAGAAATTCACAAGTGTTACTCAAATAAAAAACCCTAGTTTGGGATTTGTCAAAGTACTGTTCAAAGTTTGAACAGTGTTTATTTTCTCTCTAGAAGCTTTACTTTGAAAGATAATCACGTTTTGATCGGGTAAGAATTTCATGAAATATTTTGTGAGAAACCCAAATGTGTTACTCTGAAATGAGAAGCCACAGTTTGGGATATGTCAATGTACTCTTCCAAGTTAGAGCAGTGTTCATTTTCTCTCTAGAAGATTTATTGAAAGATAATCACGTTCTTATGAAAGGATAAAATTTTGATGAAATGGTTTTTGAGAAACACACATGTGTTACTCTGAAATGAGAAGTTGTTATTTGGGATATGTTATACTATTGTTAGAAATTAGCACTGTGTTCATTTTCTCTGTAGAAGCTTTACATTGAAAGATAATCATGCTCATTTGAAAAGGTAAGAATTTCATGAAATGATTTTTTGAGAAGAAATGAGAAACCCTAGGTTGGGATATGTAACCTACTGTTCGAAGTAAGAGCAGAGTTCATTTTCTCTCCAGAAGCTTCATGTTGAAAGAAAATCACGTTTTGAACGGGTAAGCATTTCATGAAATGCTTTTGTGACTAACACAAATGTGTTGCTCTGAAATGAGAAGCCACAGTTTGGAATATGTCAACGGACCCTTCCAAGTTAGAGCAGTGTTCATTTTCTCTATAGATGCTTTACTTTGAGAGATAATCACATTCTTTTGAAAGGGTAAAAATTTAATGAAATACTTTAGTGAGAAATGCACATGTGTTACTCTGAAATGAGAAGCCCTAGTTTGGAATATATCAAAGTTCTGTTCCAAGTTAGAGCAGTGTTCATTTTATCTCTAGAAGCTTTACTTTGAAAGATAATCACGTTCTTTTGAAAGGGTAAAAATTTCAGATATGCTTTTGTGAGAAAAACACATGTGTTACTCTTAAATGAGAAGTTGTTATTCGGGATATGTTACACTATTGTTAGAAGTTAGCACTGTGTACTTTTTCTCTGTAGAAGCTTTACAATGAAAGATAATCATGTTATTTGAAAAGGTAAGAATTTCATGAAATGCTTTTGTGAGAAACACACATGGGTTACTGTGAAATGAGAAGCCCTAGTTTGGGATATGTCAACGTACTGTTCAAAGTAAGAGCAGAGATCATTTTCTCTCCAGAAGCGTTACTTTGAAAGATAATCACGTTTTGAGTGGGTAAGGATTTCATGAAATCCTTTTGTGAGAAACACACATGTGTTACTCTGAAATGAGAAGCCACAGTTTGGGATATGTCAACGTACTGTTCTTAGTTAGATCAGTGTTCTTTTTCTCTCTGGAAGCTCTATTTTGTAAGATAATTATGTTATTTTGAAGGGTAAACATTTCATGAAATGCTTTATGTGAAACGCCTATATTTTACTCTGAAATGAGAAATTATTATTCAGGATATGTTACACTATTGTTAGAAGTTAGCACTCTTTTCATTTTCTCTGTATAATCTTTACATTAAAAGATGAGCACGTTCATTTGAAAAGGTAAGAATTTCATGAAATTCTTTTGTGAGAAACACACATGTTTTACTCTGAAATGAGAAGCCACAGTTTGGGATATGTCAACGTACTCTTCCAAGTTAAAGCAGTGTTCATTTTCTCTCTAGAAACTTTATATTGAATGATAATCACGTTCTTTTGAAAGGGTAAAAATTTCATGATATTCTGTTTTGAGAAACGCACATGTGTTACTCTGATATGAGAAGTTGTTATTCAGGTTATGTTACACTATTGTTAGAAGTTAGCACTGTGTTCATTTTCTCTGTAGAACCTTTACATTGAAAGACGTTCATTTAAAAAGGTAAGAATTTCATGAAATACTTTGTGGGAAACACACATGTGTTACTCTGAAATGAGAAGTTGTTATTCGGGATATGTTACACTATTGTTAGAAGTTAGCACTGTGTTCATTTTCTCTGTAGAAGCTTTACATTGAAAAACAATCACGCTCATTTTAAAATGTAAGAATTTCATGATATGATTTTTTTAGAAACACACATGGGTTATTGTGAAATGAGAAGCCCTAGTTTGGGATATGTCAACGTACTGTTCGAAATAAGAGCAGAGTTCATTTTCTCTCCAGAAGCTATACTTGGAAAGATAATCACGTTTTGAACTGGTAAGATTTTCATGAAATGCTTTTGTGAGAAACGCACATGTGTTACTCTGAAATGAGAAGCCACTCTTTGGGATATGTCAACATACTCTTCCAAGTTAGAGCAGTGTTCATTTTCTCTCTAGAAGCTTTACTTTGAAAGATAATCACGTTCTTTTGAAAGGGTAAAAATGTCATGATATGCTTTTGTGAGAAACACACATGTGTTACTCTCAAATGAGAAGTTGTTATTCGGGTTATGTTACACTATTGTTAGAAGTTAGCCCTGTGTTCTTTTTCTCTTTAGAAGCTTTACAATGAAAGATAATCATGTTATTTTAAAAGGTAAGAATTTCATGAAATGCTTTTGTGAGAAACACACATGGGTTACTGTGAAATGAGAAGCCCTAGTTCGGGATATGTCAACGTAATGTTCGAAGTAAGAGCAGAGATCATTTTCTCTCTAGAAGCGTTACTTTGAAAGATAATCACATTTTGAACGGGTAAGAATTTCATGAAATGCTTTAGTGAGAATTGCATAAGCGTTACTCTGAAATGAGAAGCCCTAGTTTGGGATTTGTCAAAGTACTGTTCCAAGTTTGAGCAGTGTTCATTTTCTCTCTAGAAGCTTTACTTTTAAAGATAATGACGTTCTTTGGAAGGATAAGAATTTCATGAAATGCTTTTGTGCGAAACGCACATGTCTTACTGTGAAATGAAAATCCCTAGTTTGGGATATGTCAAAGTACTGCTCGAAGTTAGAGCAGTGTTTATTTTCTCTCTAGAAGCTTTACGTTGAAAGATAAGCACGTTCATTTCAAAAGGTAAGAATTTCATGAAATGCTTTTGTGAGAAACACACATGTGTTACTCTAAAAAAAGGGAAGCCATAGTTTGGGATATCTCAACTTACTGTTCGAAGTTAGCGCAGTGTTCATTATCTCTCTAGAAGCTTTACTTTGAATGATAATTACGTTCTTTTGAAATGGTAAAAATTTCATGATATGCTTTTGTGAGAAGCACACATGTTTTACTCTCAAATGAATAGCCCTAGCTTGGGATATGTTCACGTATTATTCAAAGTTAGAGCAGTGTTCATTTTCTCTCTAGAAGCTTTACTTTAAAAGATAATCACGTTCTTTTGAAAGGGTAAAAATTTCATGAATTGCTTTTGTGAGAAACGCACATGTGTTACTCTCAAATGAATAGCCCTAGTTTGGGATATGTCCAAGTATTGTTCGACATTAGAGCCGTGTTCATTTTCTCTCTAGAAGCTTTACTTTGAAAGATAATCACGTTCTTTTGAAAGGGTAAGAATTTCATGTAATGCTATTGTGAGAAACGCACATGTGTTACTCTGAAATGAGAAGTTGTTATTCAGGTTATGTTACACTATTGTTAGAAATTAGCACTGTGTTCATTTTCTCTGTAGAATCTTTACATTGAGAGATAATCACGTTCATTTGAAAAGGTCAGAATCCACTGACTGCGAGAACATCTTCACCAACCCCGCAACTGACAAAGGTCTGATCTCCAAAATATATAAATAACTCAATAAACTAGAACATAAAAGGCTAATCAATCCAATTATAAAATGGGGCACTGAGCTGAACAGAGATCTCTCAACAGAAGAAGTTCAAATGGCCAAAAGAACCTAAAGTCATGCTCAACTTCTTTGGCGATCAGGGAAATGCAAATCAAGACAAATTTAAGATACCATCTTATAACTGTCAGAATGGCTAAAATCAAAAATACCAATGTTAGCCTTTGCTGGAGAGGTTGTGGAGAAAGGGGTACACTCATCCATTGCTGGTGGGAATGCAAACTTGTGCAACCACTCAGGAAAGCAGTGTGGAGGTTTCTCAGGAAATTCAGGATCAACCTAACCATGGACCCAGCAATACCACACTTGGGAATATACCCAAGAGAGGCTGTATCATACAACAGAAGTATATGCTCTCCTATGTTCATGGCAGCATTGTTTGTAATAGCCAGGACTTGAAAATAACCTAGATGCCCTTCAATTGAAGAATGGATGAAGAAAGTATGGGATAATATACATATTAGAGTACTACTCAGCAGTAAAAAACAAGGACTTCATGAAGTTTGCAGGCAAATGGTTGGAAATTGAAAACACTATCCTGAGTGAAGTAAGCCAGACACAAAAAGAGGAACATGGGATGTAGTCACTCATATTTCGTTTCTAATCATTAATAGAGGACATTGAGCCTATAATTCGGGTTCTTAGAGAAGCTAAATAAGAAGGAGAACCCAAAGAAAAAACATATAGGCATCTTCCTGAATATTAATCTTCATCAGGCGATGAATGGAGACAGAAACAGAGACCCACATTGGAGCACCGGACTTAAATCTCAAGGTCCGAATCAGGACCAGAAAGAGAGAGAACACGAGCAAGGAACTCAGGACCGCGAGGGGTGCACCCACACACAGAGACAATGGGGATGTTCTATCGGAAACTCACCAAGGCCAGCTGGCCTGGGTCTGAAAAAGGCTGGGTTAAAACCAGTCTCGCTGAACATAGCAGACAATGAGGACTACTGAGACATCAAGAACAATGTCAATGGGTTTTTGATCCTGCTGCACCTATTGGCTTTGTGGGAGCTTAGGCAGTTTGGATGCTCACCTTACTAGACCTGGATAGAGGTGGGTGGTCCTTGGAATTCCCACAGGGCAGGGAACCCTGATTGCACTTTGGGCTGCTGAGTGAGGGGGATTTGATCAGGGGAGGGAGAGGGAAGGGGAGGTGGCGTTGGGGAAGAGACAGAAATCTTTAATAAATAATAATAATAATAATAATAATAATAAATAAAAGAATTTCATGAAATGCTTTTGTGAGAAACACACATGTGTTACTCTGAAATGAGAAGCCACAGTTTGGCATATGTCAATGTACTGTTTGATGTAAGAGCAGAGTTCATTTTCTCTCTAGAAGCTTTACTTTGAAAGATAATCACGTTTTGAATGGGTAGGAATTTCATAAAATGCTTTACTGAGAAAGACACATGTGTTACTCTGAAATGAGAAGCCACAGTTTGGGATATGTCAACATACTCTTCCAAGTTAGAGCAGTGTACATTTTCTCTCTACAAGCTTTATTTTGAAAGATAATCACGTTTTTTTGAAAGGGTAAGAATTACAAGAAATGCTTTAGTGAGAAATGCACATGTGTTACTCTGAAAAGAGAAGCACTAGTTTGGAATATATCAAAGTTCTTTCAAAGTTAGAGCAGTGTTCATTATCTCTCTAGACGCTTTACTTTGAATGATAATCATGTTCTTTTGAAAGAGTAAAATTTCATGATATGCTTTTGTGAGAAACACACATGTGTTACTCTCATTTTCTCTGTAGAAGCTTTATATCGATAGATAATCATGTTCATTTGAAAATGTAAGTATTGCAGGAAATGCTTTTGTGAGAAGCACACATGTGTTACTCTGAAATGACAAGCCCTAGTTTGGGATATGTCAAAGTACTGTTCGAAGTAAGAGCAGAGTGACTTTTTTCTCTAGAAGCGTTACTTTGAAAGATAATCACGTTTTGAACGGGTAAGAATTTCATGAAATGCTTTTATGAGAAAAGCAAAAGTGTTACTCTGAAATGCGAAGCCCTAGTTTGGAATATATCAAAGTTCTGTTCAAAGTTAGAGGAGTGTTAATTATCTCTCTATAAGCTTTACTTTGAATGATAATCACGTTCTTTTGAAAGGGTAAGAATTTCATGAAATGCTTTTGTGAAAAACGCACATGTGTTACTCTGAAATGAGAAGCCCTGGTTTGGGATATGTGGGATATGTCAAAGTACTGTTCGAAGTTAGAGCAGTGTTCATTTTCTCTCTAGTAGCTTTCCTTTGAAAGATAATCAGTTCTTTGGAAGGTTAAGAATTTAATGAAATGCTTTTGTGAGAAACGCACATGTGTTACTGTGAAATGAAAAGCCCTAGTTTGGGATATGTCAAAGGACTGTTTTAATTTAGAGCAGTGTTCATTTTCTCTCTAGAACCTTTACTTGGAAAGATAATCATGTTTTTTGAAATGATAAGAATTTTATGAAATGCTTTTGTGAGAAACGCACAGGTGTTACTCTGAAATGAGAAGTTGTTTTTCGGAATATCTTACACTATTGTTAGAATATAGAGCAGTGGTCATTTTCTGTGTAGAAGCTTTATTTTGAAAGATAAGAACGTTCATTTGAAAAGGTAAGAATTTCATGAAATGCTTTTGTGAGAAACACACATGTGTTACTCTGAAATGAGAAGCCCTAGTTTGGGATATGTCAACATAATGTTCGAAGTAAGTGCAGAGTTGATTTTCTCTCTAGAAGCGTTACTTTGAAAGATAATCACGTTTTGAACAGGTTAGAATTTTATGAAATGCTTTTGTGAGAAACACACATGGGTTACTGTGAAATGAGAAGCCCTAGTATGGGATATGTCAAAGTACTGTTCTAAGTTTGAGTGGTGTTCATTTTCTCTCTAGAAGCTTGACTTTGCATGATAATCACGTTCTTTTGAAAGGGTAAAAATTTCATGATGTACTTTAGTGAGAAACACAGATATGTTACTCTCAAATGAAAAGCCCTTTTTGGGAAATGTCCAAGTGATGTTCGACAGTAGAGCAGTGTTTATTATCTCTCTAGAAGCTTTACTTTTAAAGATAATCACATTCTTTTGAAAGGGTAAGAATTTCATGAAATGCTTTTTTGAGAAACACACATGTGTGACTCTCAAATGAGAAGCCCAGGTTTGGGATGTGTCCAAGTATTGTTCGACATTAGAGCAGTTTTCATTTTCTCTCTAGAAGCTTTACTTTGAAAGATAATCACGTTTTGAACGGGTCAGAATTTCATGAAATGCTTTTGTAAGAAAAGCACAAGTGTTATTCTGAAATGAGAAGCCCTAGTTTGGAATATATCAAAGTTCTGTTCAAAGTTAGAGGAGTGTTAATTATCTCTCTAGAAGCTTTACTTTGAATGATAATCACGTTCTTTTGAAAGGATAAAAATTTCATGATGTGCTTTTTGAGAAACACACATGTGTTTCTCTCAAATGAAAAGCCCTAGTTTGGGAAATGTCCAAGTATTGTTAGACATTTGAGCAGTGTTTATTATCACTCTGGAAGCTTTACTTTGAGTGATAATCACGTTCTTTTGAAAGGGTAAGAATTTCATGAAATGCTTTTTTTTAAAACGCGATTATTTACTCTGAAATAAGAAGCCCCAGTTTGGGATTTGTCAAAGTACTGTTCGAAGTTAGAGAAGTGTTCATTTTCTCTCTAGTAGCTTTAATTTGAAAGATAATCAGTTCTTTGGAAGGTTAAGAATTTAATGAAATGCTTTTGTGAGAAACGCACATGTGTTACTGTGAAATGAAAAGCCCTAGTTTGGGATATGTCAAAGGACAGTTTTAATTTAGAGCAGTGTTCATTTTCTCTCTAGAACCTTTACTTGGAAAGATAATCATGTTATTTGAAAAGATAAGAATTTTATGAAATGCTTTTGTGAGAAACACACAGGTGTTACTCTGAAATAAGAAGTTGTTTTTCGGAATATGTTACACTATTGTTAGAATTTAGAGCAGTGGTCATTTTCTGTGTAGAAGCTTTATTTTGAAAGATAAGAACGTTCATTTGAAAAGGTAAGAATTTCATGAAATGCTTTTGTGAGAATCACACATGTGTTACTCTGAAATGAGAAGCCCTAGTTTGGGATATGTCAACGTAATGTTCGAAGTAAGTGCAGAGTTCTTTTTCTCTCTAGAAGCGTTACTTTGAAAGATAATCACGTTTTGAACAGGTTAGAATTTTATGAAATGCTTTTGTGAGAAACACACATGGGTTACTGTGAAATGAGAAGCCCTAGTATGGGATATGTCAACGTACTGTTCGAGTTAAGAGAAGAGTTCATTTTCTGTCTAGAAGATATACTTTGAAAGATAATCACGTTTTGAATAGGTAAGAATTTCATGAAATACTTTAGTGAGAAATGCACAAGTGTTACTCTGAAAAGAGAAGCCCTATTTGTGATTTGTCAAAGTACTGTTCAAAGTTTGAGCAGTGTACATTTTATCTCTAGAAGCTTTACTTTGAAAAATAATCAGTTCTTTGGAAGGTTGAGAATTTAATGAAATGATTTTGTGAGAAACGCACATGTGTTACTCTCAAATGAGAAGCCCTTGTTTGGAATATGTCCAAGTATTGTTCTACATTAGAACAGTGTTCATTTTCTCTCTAAAAGATTTACTTGGAAAGATAATCATGTTCTTTTGTAAGGGTAAGAATTTCATGATGTGCTTTTGTGAGAAACACACATGTGTTACTCTGAAATGAGAAGTTGTTATTTGGAATATGTTACATTATTGTTAGAATTTAGCACTGTGTTCACTTTCTCTGTAGAAGCTTTAATTTGAAAGATATTCCCATTTTAAACGGGTAAGAATTTGATGAAATGCTTTAGTGAGAAATGCACAAGTGTTACTCTGAAATGAGAAGCCCTAATTTGGGATTTGTCAAAGTACTGTTCAAAGTTTGATCAGTGTTCATTTTCTCTGTAGAAGCTTTACATCGATAGATAATCACGTTCATTTGAAAATGTAAGAATTTCATGAAATGCTTTTGTGAGAAGCACACATGTGTTACTCTGAAATGAGAAGGCCTAGTTTGGGATATGTCAAAGTACTGATCGAAGTAAGAGCAGAGTGAATTTTTTCTCTAGAAGTGTTACTTTGAAAGATAATCACGTTTTGAACAGGTAAGATTTTCATGAAATGCTTTCATGAGAAAAGCACAAGTGTTACTCTGAAATGAGAAGCCCTCGTTTGGAATATATCAAAGTTCTATTCAAAGTTAGAGGAGTGTTAATTATCTCTCTAGAAGCTTTACTTTGAATGATAACAACGTTCTTTTGAAAGGGTAAAAATTTCATGATGTGCTTTAGTGAGAAACACATATGTGTTACTCTGAAATGACAAGCCCTAGTTTGGGATTTGTCAAAGTACTGTTCGAAGTAAGAGCAGAGAGACTTTTTTCTCTAGAAGCGTTACTTTGAAAGATAATCACGTTTTGAACAGGTAAGAATTTCATGAAATTCTTTCGTGAGAAAAGCACAAGTGTTACTCTCAAATGAAAAGCCCTAGTTTGGTAAATGTCGAAGTGATGTTCGACATTAGAGCAGTGTTTATTATCTCTCTAGAAGCTTTACTTTGAAAGATAATCACGTTCTTTTGAAAGGGTAAGAATTTCATGAAATGCTTTTATTTAAAACGCACATGTGTTACTCTGAAATGAGAAGCCCTAGTTTGGGATTTCTCAAAGTACTGTTCAAATTAGAGCAGTGTCCATTTTCTCTCTAGTACCTTTACTTTGAAAGATAATCAGTTCTTTGGAAGGTTAAGAATTTAATGAAATGCTTTTCTGAGAAACGCACATGTGTTACTGTGAAATGAAAAGCCCTAGTTTGGGATATGTCAAAGGACTATTTTAATTTAGTGCAGCGTTCATTTTCGCTCTAGAAGCTTTACTTGGAAAGATAATCACGTTCTTTGAAATGATAAGAATTTCATAAAATGCTTTGGTGATAAACGCACAGGTGTTACTCTGAAAAGAGAAGTTGTTTTTCGGGATATGTTACACTATTGTTAGAAGTTAGCGCAGTGTTCATTTTCTGTGTAGAAGCTTTATTTTGAAATATAAGCATGTTCATTTGAAAAGGTAAGAATTTCATGGAATGCTTTTGTGAGAAACACACAGGTGTTACTCTGAAATGAGAAGCCACAGTTTGTTATTTTTCAACGTACTCTGCGAAGTTACAGCAGTGTTCATTTTCTCTCTAGAAACTTTACTTAGAAAGATAATCACGTTTTTTTGAAAGGGTAAGAATTTCATAAAATACTTTTGTGAAAAATGCACATGTGTTACTCTGAAATGAGCAGCCCTTGTTTGGAATATATCAAAGTTCATTTTAAAGTTAGAGCAGTGCTCATTATTGCTCTAGAAACTTTACTTTGAATGATAATCACGTTCTTTTGAAAGGATAAAAATTTCATGATATGCTTTAGTGTAAAATGCACATGTTTTACTCTGAAATGAGAAGCCCTATTTTGGGATTTGTCAAAGTAGTGTTCGAAGTTAGAGCAGTGTTCATTTTCTCTCTAGAATCTTTACTTTTAAGGATAATCCATTCTTTGGAAGGTTAAGAATTTAATGAAATGCTTTTGTGAGAAACGCACAGGTGTTACTCTGAAATGAGAAGGCACAGTTTGAGATATGTCAACGTACTCTTCCAAGTTAGAGCAGTCTTCATTTTCTCTCTAGAAGATTTACTTTCAAAGATAATCATGTTCTTTTGAAAGGGTAAGAATTTCATAAAATGCTTTTGTGAGAAACGCATATGTGTTACTCTGAAATGATAAGTTGTTATTCGGGGTATGTTACACTACTGTTAGATGTTAGCACTGTCTTCATTTTCTCTGTAAGCTTGACATTGAAAGATAAGCACGTTCATTGGAAAATGTAAGAATTTCATGAAATGCTTTTTTGAGAAACACACATGTGTTACTCTAAAATGAGAAGACCTAGTTTGGAATATGTCAACATACTGTTCGAAGTAAGTGCAGAGGTCATATTTTCTCTAGAAGCGTTACTTTGAAAGATAATCAGGTTTTGAAAAGGTTAGAATTTTATGAAAAGCTTTTGTGAGAAACACACATGGGTTACTGTGAAATGAGAAGCCCTAGTATGGGATATGTCAACGTACTGTTCGAAGTAAGAGAAGAGTTCATTTTCTGTCTAGAAGATATACTTTGAAAGATAATCACGTTTTGAACAGGTAAGAATTTCATGAAATGCTTTAGTGAGAAATGCACAAGTGTTACTGTGAAAAGAGAAGCCCTAGTTTGGAATATGTCCAATATTGTTCTACATTAGAGCAGTGTTCATTTTCTCTCTAGAAGATTTACTTTGAAAGATAATCATGTACTTTTGAAAGGGTAAGAATTTCATGATATGCTTTTGTGAGAAACACACATGTGTTACTCTGAAATGAGAAGTTTTTATTTGGAATATGTTACATAATTGTTAGAAGTTAGCACTGTGTTGACTTTCTCTGTAGAAGCTTTACTTTGAAAGATAATCCCGTTTTGAACTGGTAAGAGTTTCATGAAATGCTTTAGTGAGAAATGCACAAGTGTTACTCTGAAATGAGAAGCCCTACTTTGGGATTTGTCAAAGTACTATTCAAAGTGTGAACAGTGTTCATTTTCTCTGAAGAAACTTTACATCAAAAGAAAATCACGTTCATTTGAAAAGGTAAGAATTTCATGAAATGCTTTTGTGATAAGCACACAAGTGTTACTCTGAAATGAGAAGCCCTAGTTTGGGATATGTCAACGTACTGTTCTAAGTTAGAGCAAAGTTAATTTTCTCTCTAGAAGCGTTACTTTGAAAGATAATCACGTTTTGAACGGGTAAGAATTTCATGAAATGCTTTTGTGAGAAAAACACATGTGTTACTCTGAAATGAGAAGCCCTAGTTTGGGATATGTCAAAGTACTGTTCAAAGTTTGAGCGGTGTTCATTTTCTCTCTAGAAGCTTGACTTAGCATGATAATCACGTTCTTTTGAAAGGGTAAAAATTTCATGATGTACTTTAGTGAGAAACACAGATATGTTACTCTCAAATGAAAAGCCCTTTTTGGGAAATGTCCAAGTGATGTTCGACAGTAGAGCAGTGTTTATTATCTCTCTAGAAGCTTTACTTTTAAAGATAATCACATTCTTTTGAAAGGGTAAGAATTTCATGAAATGCTTTTTTGAGAAACACACATGTGTGACTCTCAAATGAGAAGCCCAGGTTTGGGATGTGTCCAAGTATTGTTCGACATTAGAGCAGTTTTCATTTTCTCTCTAGAAGCTTTACTTTGAAAGATAATCACGTTTTGAACGGGTCAGAATTTCATGAAATGCTTTTGTAAGAAAAGCACAAGTGTTATTCTGAAATGAGAAGCCCTAGTTTGGAATATATCAAAGTTCTGTTCAAAGTTAGAGGAGTGTTAATTATCTCTCTAGAAGCTTTACTTTGAATGATAATCACGTTCTTTTGAAAGGATAAAAATTTCATGATGTGCTTTTTGAGAAACACACATGTGTTTCTCTCAAATGAAAAGCCCTAGTTTGGGAAATGTCCAAGTATTGTTAGACATTTGAGCAGTGTTTATTATCACTCTGGAAGCTTTACTTTGAATGATAATCACGTTCTTTTGAAAGGGTAAGAATTTCATGAAATGCTTTTTTTTAAAACGCGATTATTTACTCTGAAATAAGAAGCCCCAGTTTGGGATTTGTCAAAGTACTGTTCGAAGTTAGAGAAGTGTTCATTTTCTCTCTAGTAGCTTTAATTTGAAAGAAAATCATTTCTTTGGAAGGTTAAGAATTTAATGAAATGCTTTTGTGAGAAACGCACATGTGTTACTGTAAAATGAAAAGCCCTAGTTTGGGATATGTCAAGGGACTCTTTTAATTTAGAGCAGTGTTCATTTTCTCTCTAGAAGCTTTACTTGGAAAAATTATCACGTTCTTTGAAATGATAAGAATTTCATGAAATGCTTTCGTGAGAAACGCACAGGTGTTACTCTGAAAAGAGAAATTGTTTTCGGGATATGTTACACTATTGTTAGAAGTTAGCACAGTGTTCATTTTCAGTGTAGAAGCTTTACATTGAAATATAAGCACGTTCATTTGAAAAGTTAAGAATTTCATGAAATGCTTTTGTGAGAAACACACATGTGTTACTCTGAAATGAGAAGCCACAGTTTGGGATATGTCACCGTACTCTTCCAAGTTAGAGCAGTGTTCATTTTCTCTCTAGAAATTTTACTTTGAAAGATAATCATGTTCTTTGAAAGGGTAAAAATTTCATGATATGCTTTTGTGAGAAACACCCATGGGTTACTCTGAAATGAGCAGCCCTTGTTTGTAATATATCAAAGTTCTGTTCAAAGTTAGAGCAGTGTTCATTATCTCTCTAGAAGCTTTACTTTGAATGATAATCATGTTCTTTTGAAAGGGTAAAAATTTCATGATATACTTTTGTGAGAAACACCGATGTGTTACTCTCAAATGAAAAGCCCTAGTTTTGGATATGTCCAAGTATTGGTCGAGGTTAGAGCAGTTTTCATTTTCTTCCTACAATCTTTACTTTGAAAAAATAGTCCGTTCTTTGGAAGGTTAAAAATTTAATGAAATACTTTTGTGAGAAACGCACATGTGTTTTTCTCAAATGAGAAGCCATAGTTTGGGATATGTCCAAGTATTGTTCTACATCAGAGCAGTGTTCATTTTCTCTCTAGTAGCTTTACTTTGAAAGATAATCAGTTCTTTGGAAGGTTAAGAATTTAATGAAATGCTTTTGTGAGACACACACATGTGTTACTGTGAAATGAAAAGCTCTAATTTGGGAAATGTCAAAGGACTGTTTTAATTAGAGCAGTGTTCATTTTCTCACTAGAAGCTTTACTTGGAAAGATTATTACGTTCTTTGAAATGATAAGAATTTCATGAAATGCTTTTGTGAGAAACGCACAGGTGTTACTCTGAAATGAGAAGTTGTTTATCGGGATATGTTACACTATTGTTAGAAGTTAGCGCAGTGTTCATTTTCTGTGTAGAAGCTTTACATTGAAATATAAGCACGTTCATTTGAAAAAGTAAGAATTTCATGAAATGCTTTTGTGAGAAACACACATGTGTTACTCTGAAATGAGAAGCCACAGTTTGTGATATGTCAATGTACTGTTCGAAGTAAGTGCAGAGTTCATTATCTCTCTAGAAGCGTTACTTTGAAAGATAATCACGTTTTGAACAGGTTAGAATTTTATGAAATGCATTTGTGAGAAAAACACATGTGTTACTGTGAAATAAGAAGCCCTAGTATGGCTTTTATGAATTTTATGAAATGCTTTTGTGAGAAACACACATGGCTTACTGTGATATGAGAAGCCCTAGTATCCCAAACTAGGGCTTCTCATTTGAGAGTAACACATGTGCGTTTCTCCCAAAAGCATTTCATTAAATTCTTACCCTTTCAAAAGAACATGATTATCTTTCATAGTAAACCTTCTAGAGAGAAAATGAACACTGCTCTAACTTTGAACACTACTTTGACGTATCCCAAACTAGGGCTTTTCATTTCACAGTAACACATGTGCGTTTCTCACAAAAGGATTTCAGGAAAATCTTACCCTTCCAAAGAACGTGATCATCTTTCAAAATAAAGCTTCTAGAGAGAAAATGAACCCTGCTCAAACTTTGAACAGTACTTTGACAAATCCCGAATTAGGGCTTCTCACTTCAGAGTAACACTTGTGCATTTCTCACTAAAGCATTTCATGAAATTATTACCCATTCAAAACGGAATTATCTTTCAATGTAAAGCTACTACAGAGAAAATGAAAACAGTACTAACTTCTAACAATAGTGTAACATATCCCGAATAACAACTTCTCATTTCAGAGTAACATATGAGTGTTTCTCACAAAAGCATACCATGAAATTCTTACCCTTTCAAAAGAACATGATTATCTTTCAAAGTAAATCTTCTAGAGAGAAAATGAACACTGCACTAATGTAGAACAATACTTGGACATATCCCAAACTAGGGCTTCTCATTTGAGAGTAACACCTGTGCGTTTCTCACAAAAGCATTTTATTAAATTCTTAACCATACAAAGAATGGATTATCTTTAATATTAAAGATTCTAGAGAGAAAATGAACACTGCTCTAACTTCGAACACTACTTTGACAAATCCCAAAATAGGGCTTCTCATTTCAGAGTAAAACATGTGCATTTCTCACTAAAGCATATCATGAAATTTTTACCCTTTCAAAAGAACATGATTATCATTCAAAGTAAAGTTTCTAGAGAGATACTGCTCTAACCTTGAAATGAACTTTGATATATTCCAAACAAGGGCTGCTCATTTCAGAGTAACACATGTGCATTTTTCACAAAAAGTATTTTATGAAATTCTTACCCTTTCAAAAAAACGTGATTATCTTTCTAAGTAAAGTTTCTAGAGAGAAAATGAACACTGCTGTAACTATGCAGAGTACGTTGAAAAATAACAAACTGTGGCTTCTCATTTCAGAGTAACACATGTGTGTTTCTCACAAAAGCATTTCATGAAATTCTTACCTTTTCAAATGAACGTGCTTATATTTCAATATAAAGCTTCTACACAGAAAATGAACACTGTGCTAACTTCTAACAATAGTGTAACATATCCCGAAAAACAACTTTTCTTTTCAGAGTAACACCTGTGCGTTTATCACCAAAGCATTATATGAAATTCTTATCATTTCAAAGAACGTGATTACCTTTCCAAGTAAAGCTTCTAGAGAAAAAATGAACACTGCTCTAAATTAAAACAGTCCTTTGACATATCCCAAACTAGGGCTTTTCATTTCACAGTAACACATGTGCATTTCTCACAAAAGCATTTCATTAAATTCTTAACCTTCCAAAGAACTGATTATCTTTCAAAGTAAAGCTACTAGAGAGAAAATCAACAGTGCTCTAACTTCGAACAGTACTTTGAAATATCCCAAACCAGGGCTTCTCATTTCAGAGTAACACATGTGCGTTTTTCACAAAAGCATTTCATGAAATTCTTACCCTTTCAAAAGAACGTGATTATCATTCAAAGTAAAGCTTCTAGAGAGATAATTAACACTCCTCTAACTTTGAACAGAACTTTGATATATTCCAAACTAGGGCTTCACATTTCAGAGTAACACTTTTGCTTTTCTCACAAAAGCATTTCATGAAATTCTTACCCGTTCAAAATGTGATTATCTTTCAAAGTAACGCTTCTAGAGAAAAAAGTCACTCTGCTCTTACTTCGATCAGTACTTTGACATATCCCAATCTAGGGCTTGTCATTTCAGAGTAACACATGTGTGCTTCTCACAAAAGCATTTCCTGCAATACTTACATTTTCAAATGAACGTGATTATCTATCGATATAGAGCTTCTACAGAGAAAATGAACACTGATTAAACTTTGAACAGTACTTTGACAAATCCCAAATTAGGGCTTCTCATTTCAGAGTAACACTTGTGCATTTCTCACTAAAGCATTTCATGAAATTATTACCCGTTCAAAACGGAATTATCTTTCAATGTAAAGCTACTACAGAGAAAATGAAAACAGTACTAACTTCTAACAATAGTGTAACATATCCCGAATAACAACTTCTCATTTCAGAGTAACATATGAGTGTTTCTCACAAAAGCATACCATGAAATTCTTACCCTTTCAAAAGAACATGATTATCTTTCAAAGTAAATCTTCTAGAGAGAAACTGAACACTGCACTAATGTAGAACAATACTTGTACATATCCCAAACTAGGGCTTCTCATTTGAGAGTAACACATGTGTGTTTCTCACAAAAATAGTTCATTAAATTCTTACCTTTCCAAATGAAGGTGATTAACTTTCAATGGAAATATTCTACAGAGAAAGTGAACACAGAGCTAACTTCTAACATTAATGTAAAATATTCCAAATGACAGCTTCTAACTTCAAAGTAACACATGTGCGTTTCTCACAAAAGCATTTCATGAAATTCTTACCCTATCAAAAGAACAATATTATCTTTCAAATAAAGGTTCTAGAGAGAAAATGAACACTGCTTTCATGTTGAACAATAGTTGGATATATCCCAAATTAGGGCTTTTCATTTGAGAGTAAAACATGTGCGTTTCTCACAAAAGCGTATCAAGAAATTTTTCCCCTTTAAAAAGAACATGATTATCATTCAAACTAAAGCTTCTAGAGAGATAATGAACACTCTTGTAACTTTGAACAGAAGTTTGATATATTCCAAAGTAGGGCTTCTCATTTCAGAGTAACACATGTCAACTTCTCACTAAACATTTCATGAAATTCTCACCTTTTCAAAACAAAGGTGATTATCTTTCATATTAAAGCTTCTAGAGAGAAAATGAACTCTACTCTTACTTTGTACAGTATTTTGACATATGCCAAACTGTGGCTTCTTATTTCACAGTAACACATGTGTGTTTCTCAGAAAAGCATTTCATGAAATTTTTACCTTTTTGAACGAACGTGCTTATATTTCAATGTAAAGCTTCTACAGAGAAAATGGACACAGTGCTAAATTATACCAATACTGTAACATATTTCAAAAAACAACTTCTCATTTCAGAGTAACACATGTGCGTTTCTCACAAAAGAGTTTCATTAAATTCTTAACCTTCCAAAGAACAGAATATCTTTCAAATTAAAGCTTCCAGGGAGAAAAAGAACAGTGCTCTAATGTAGAACAATACTTGGACATATCCAAAACTAGGGCTTTTCATTTCTCAGTAAACATGGGGGTTTCTCACAAAACCATTTCTTGAAATTCTTACCCTTTCAAAAGAACATGATTATCATTCAAAGTAAAGCTTCTAGAGAGATAATGAACACTGCTCTAACTTTTAACAGAACTTTGATATATTCCAAACTAGGGCTTCTCATTTCAGAGTAACACATGTGCATTTCTCACTAAAGCATTTCATTTAATTCTTACACTTTCAAAAGAACGTGATTATCTTTCAAAGTAAAGCTTCTAGAGAGAATGAACACTGCTAAACTTTGAAGAGGACGTTGACATATCCCAAACTGTGGCTTCTCATTTCAGAGTAACACATGTGTGTTTCTCACAAAAGCATTTCATGAAATTCTTACCTTTTCAAATGACCGTGTTTATCTTTCAATGTAAAGCTTCTACAGCGAAAATGAACACAGTGCTAACTTCTAACAATAGTGTAACATATCCTGAATAACAACTTCTCATTTCAAAGTAACACATGTGCATTACTCACAAAAGCATTTCATGAAATTCTTATGCTTTCAAAAGAACATGATTATCTTTCAAAGTAAAGGTTCTAGAGAGAAAATCAACACTGCTCTAATGTCGAACAATACTTGGACATATCCCAAGCTAGGGATTTTCATTTGAGAGTAACACATGTGCGTTTCTCACAAAAGCATATCATGAAATTTTTACCCTTTCAAATGAACGTGATTATCTTTCAAATTAAAGCATCTAGAGAGATAATGAACACTGCTCTAACTTTGAAAAGAACTTTGATATAGTCCAAACTTGGACTTCACATTTCAGAGTAACGCTTGTGCATTTCTCACTAAAGCATTTCATGAAATTCTTAACCTTCCAAAGAACGGATTATCTTTCAAAGTAAAGCTTCTAGAGAGAAAATGAACACTGCTCTAACCTCGAAGAGTCCTTTGACATATCCCAAACTAGGGCTTTTCATTTCACAGTAACACATATGCGTTTCTCACAAAAGCATTTGATGAAATTCTTACCCTTCCAAAGAACGTGATTATCTTTCAAAGTACAGCTTCTACAGAGAAAATTAACATTGCTCAAACTTCAAACTGTACTTTGACAAATCCAACACTAGGGCTTCTCATTTCAGAGTAAAACTTGTACGTTTCTCACAAAAGAATTTCATGAAATTCTTACGCATTAAAAACGTGATTATCTTTCACAGTAACGCTTCTAGAGAGAAAATGAACGCTGCTCTTACTTCGAACACTAAGTTGACATATCCCAAACTAGGGCTTCTCAATTCAGAGAAACACATGTGTGTTTTTCATAAAAGAATTTCTGGAAATTCTTACCCTTTCAAAAGAACGTGATTATCTTTCAAAGTAAAGCTTCTAGAGAGAAAATGAACACTGCTCTAAGGTCCATCAATACTTGGACTTCCAACTAGGGCTTTTAATTTGAAAGTAAGACATGTGCCTTTCTCACAAGAGCATATGATGAAATTTTTCCCCTTTCAAAAGAACGTGATTATCTTTCAAAGTAAAGCTTCTAGAGAGATAATGAACACTGCTCTAACTTTGAACAGAAGTTTGATATATTCCAAACTAGTGCTTCTCATTTCAGAGTAACACATGTGCATTTCTCACTAAAGCATTTCATGAATTTTTACCCTTTCAAAACAACGTGATTATCTTTCAAATTAAAGCTTCTAGAGAAAAAAAGAACACTGCTCTAATGTCGAAAAATACTTGGACATATCCCAAACTAGGGCTTCTCATTTGAGAGTAACACATGTGCGTTTCTCACAAAAGCATTTCTTTAAATACTTATCATTGCAAAGAATGGATTATCTTTCAAAGTAAATCTTCTAGAGAGAAAATGAACTCTGCTCTTACTTCGAACAGTATGTTGACATATCCAAAATGAGGGCTTCCCAATTCAGAGTAACACATGTGTGTTTCTCACAAAAGCATTTCATGAAATTCTTACCTTTTCAAATGAACGTGATTATCTTTCAATGTAAAGCTTCTACAGAGAAAGTGAACACAGTGCTAACTTCTAACAATAATGTAACATATCCCGAATAACATCTTCTCATTTCAGAGTAACACATATGCGTTTCTCACAAATGCATTTCATGAAATTCTTACCCTTTCAAATGAACGTGATTATCTTTCAAAGTAACGCTTCTAGAGAGAAAATGAACTCTGCTCTTACTTCGAACAGTACGTTGACATATCCCAAACTAGGGTTTCTCAATTCAGAGTAAAACATGTGTGTTTCTCAAAAAAGCAGTTCATGAAATTCTTACCCTTTCAAATGAACGTGATTATCTTTCAAAGTAACGCTTCTAGAGAGAAAATGAACTCTGCTCTTACTTCGAACAGTACGTTGACATATCCCAAACTAGGGTTTCTCAATTCAGAGTAAAACATGTGTGTTTCTCAAAAAAGCAGTTCATGAAATTCTTACCCTTTCAAATGAACGTGATTATCTTTCAATGTAAAGCTTCTACAGAGAATATGAACACAGTGCTAACTTCTAACAATAGTGTAACATATTCCCAATAACAACTTCTCCTTTCAGAGTAACACATGTGTGTTTCTCACAAAAGCACTTCATTAAATACTTAACATTCCAAAGAATGGATCATCTTTCAAAGTAATGCTTCTAGAGAGAAAATGAACACTGCTCTATCTTCGAACTGTCCTTTGACATATCCCAAACTAGGGCTTTTTATTTCACAGTAAAACATGTGCGTTTCTGACAAAAGCATTTCATGAAATTCTTACGCTTGCAAAGAACGTGATTATCTTTCAAAATAAAGCTTCTACAGAGAAAATGAACACTGCTCAAACTTTGGAAAGTACTCTGACAAATCCCAAACTAGAGCTTCTCATTTCAGAGTAACACTTGTGAGTTTTTCACAAAAGAATTTTATGAAATTCTTACCATTCCAAAGAACATGATTATCATTCAAAGTAACGCTTCTAGAGAGAAAATAAACTCTGCTCTTACTTCGAACAGTATGTTGGCATATCTCAAACTAGGGTTTCTCAATTCAGAGTAACACATGTGTGTTTCTCAAAAAAGCAGTTCATGAAATTCTTACCCTTTCAAATGAACGTGATTATCTTTCAAAGTAAAGCTTCTAGAGAGAAAATGAACACTGCTCTAATGTCGAACAATACTTGGACATATCCCAACCTAGGGCTTTTCATTTGAGAGTAACACATGTGTGTTCCTCACAAAAGCATATCATGAAATATTTACCCTTTCAAAAGAACGTGATTATCATTCAAAATAAAGCTTCTAGAGAGAAAATGATCACTACTCTAACTTTGAACAGAACTTTGATATATTCCAAACTAGGGCTTCTCATTTCAGAGAAACACATGTGCATGTCTCACTAAAGCATTTCATGAATTCTAACCATTTCAAAACAACGTGATTATCTTTCAAAGTAAAGCTTCTAGAGAGAAAATGAACACTGCTCTACTTGAAAGGGTACGTTGACATATACCAAACTGGCTTCTCATTTCAGAGTAACCCATGTGTGTTTCTCACAAAAGCATTTTATGAAATTCTTACCTTTTTAAATTAACGTGCTTATCTTTAATGTAAAGCTTCTACAGAGAAAATGAACACAGTGCTAACTTCTAACAAGAGTGTAACATATCCCAAATAATACCTTCTCATTTCAGAGTAACACATGTGCGTTTTTCACAAAAGCATTTCATGAAATTCTTACCCTTTCAAAAGAACATGATTAACTTTCAAATTAAATCTTCTAGAGAGAAAATGAACACTGCTCAAACTTCAAACAGTACTTTGACAATTCTCAAACTAGGGCTTCTCATTAAAGAGTAACACTTGTGCATTTCTCAAAAAAACTTTCATGGCAATCTTACATGTTCAAAACGTGATTATTTTTCAAAGTAACGCTTCTAGAGAGAAAATGAACTCTGCTCTTACTTCGAACAGTACGTTGACATATCCCAAACTAGGGCTGCTCATTGCAGAGTAACACATGTGTGTTGCTCACATACGCATTTTGTGAAATTCTTACCTTTTCAAATGAACGTGCTTATCTTTCAATATAAAGCTTCTACAGAGAAAATGAACACAGTGCTAACTTCTAAAAATTGTGTAATATATCCTGAATAAAAATTCTCATTTCAGAGTAACATATCTTCGTTTCTCACAAAAGCAATGCATGAAATTCTTACCCTTTCAAAAGTACATTACTATCTTTCAAATTAAAGCTTCTAGAGAGAAAATGAACACTGCTCTAATGTCGAACAATACTTGGACATATCCCAAACAAGGGCTTCTCATTTGAGGGTAACACATGTGTGTTTCTCACAAAAGCATTTCATTAAATTCTTAACCTTACAAAGAACGGTTTATCTTTCAAAGTAAAGCTTCTAGAGAGAAAATGAACACTGCTCTAACTTCAAACAGTCCTTTGACATATCCCAACTGAGCTTTTCATTTCAAAGTAACCCATGTGCGTTTCTTAAAAAAGCTTTTCATGAAATTCTGACCCTTCCAAAGAACATGATTATCTTTCAAAGTAAAGCTTCTACAGAGAAAATGAACACTGCTCAAACTTCGAAAAGTACTTTGAATAATGCCAAAGTAGGGCTTCTCATTTCAGAGTAACACTTGTGCGTTTCTCACCAAAGAATGCTATGGAATACTTACCCTTCCAAAGAACGTGATTATCATTCAAATTAACGCTTCTAGAGAGAAAATGAACTCTGCTCTTACTTCAAACAGTATGTTGACATATCCCAAACTAGGGCTTCTCAATTCAGAGAAACACATGTGTGTTTCTCACAAAAGCATTTCATGAAATTCTTACCTTTTCAAATGAACATGCTAATCTTTCAATGTAAAGCTTCTACAGTGAAAATGAACACTGTGCTAACTTCTAACAATAGTGTAACATATCCCGAATAACAACTTCTCATTTCAGAGTAACACATGTGCGTTTCTCACAAAAGCATTTCATGAAATTCTTATCCTTTCAAAAGAAAATGATTAACTTTCAAATAAAGCTTCTAGAGAGAAAATGAACACTGCTCTAATGTCGAACAATCTTGGAAATATGCCAAACTAGGTCTTCTCATTTAAAAGTAACACATGTGTGTTTCTCACAAAAGCATTTCATTAAATTCATACCCTTGCAAAGAACATGATTATCTTTCAAAGTAAAGCTTCTAGAGAGAAAATGAACACTGCTCAAACTTCGAAGAGTACTTTGACAAATCCCAAACTAGGGATTCTCATTTCAGAGTCACACTTGTGCACTTCTCTCTAAAGCATTTCAAGAAATTCTTACCTTTTCAAAAGAACATGATTATCTTTCAAAGTAAATACTAGAGAGAAAATGAACACTGCTATAACTTGGAAGAGTACGATGACATATCTCAAACTGTGGCTTGTCAAATCAGAGTAACACATGTGTGTTTCTCACAAAAGCATTTCATGAAATTCTTAACTTTACAAATGAACGTGATTATCATTCAGTGTAAAGTTTCTACAGGGAAAATGAACAGAGTGCTAACTTCTAACAATATATTAACATATCCCGAAGAACAACTTCTCATTTCAGAGTAACAGATGTGCATTTCTCACAAAAGAATTTCATGAAATTCTTACCCTTCCAAAGAACTTGATTATCTTTCAAATTAAAGCTTCTAGAGAGAAAATGAACACTGCTCTAACTTTGCACAGTCCTTTGACAGATCCAAAAAAGGGGTTTTCATTTTAGAGTAACACATATGTGTTTCTCACAAAAGAATTTCATGACATTCTTACCATCCAAAGAACTTGATTATCTTTCAAAGTAAAGCTTCTAAAGAGAAAATGACACTGTTCAAACTTCAAACAGTACTTTGACAAATCCCAAACTAGGCTTTCTCATTTGAGAGTAACACATGTGCGTTTCTCACAAAAGCACTTCATTAAATTCTTAACATTCCAAAGAATGGATTATCTTTCAAAGTAAAGATTCTAGAGAGAAAATGAACACTACTCTAACTTTGAACAGAACTTTGATATATTCCAAACTAGGGCTTCTCATTTCAGAGTAACACATGTGCACTTCTCACTAAAGCATTTCATGAAATTCTTAACTTTTCAAATGAACATGATTATTTTTCAATGTAAAGCTTCTACAGAGAAAATGAACACAGTGCTAACTTCTAACAATAGTGTAACATATCCCAAACGACAACTTCTCATTTCTGAGCAACACATGTGTGTTTCTCACAAAAGCATTTCATGAAATTCTTACCCTTTCAAAAGAATGTGATTATCTTTCAAAGTAAAGCTTCTAGAGAGAAAATGAACACTGCTCTAATGTTTAACAATACTTGGACATATCACAAACTAGGGCTTTTCATATGAGAGTAACACATGTGCGTTTCTCACAAAAGCATATCATGAAATTTTTACCCTTTCAAAAGAAAGTGATTATCATTCTAAGTAAAGCTTCTAGAGAGATAATTAACACTGCTCTATATTTCAACAGAACTTTGATATATTCCAAACTACGGCTTCTCATTTCAGAGTAACACATGTGCATTTCTCACTAAAGCATTACATGAATTCCTAACAATTTCAAAACAACGTGATTATCTTTCAAAGTAAAGCTTCTAGAGAAAAAATGAACACTGTTCTACTTGGAAGAGTACGTTGACGTATCCCAAACTGACTTCACATTTCAGAGAAACCCTTGTGTGTTTCTCAAAAAATCATTTCATGAAATTCTTACCTTTTCAAATGAGCGTGATTATCATTCAATGTAAAGCTTCTACCGAGAAAATGAACACAGTGCTAACTTCTAAAAATTGTGTAACATATCCTGAATAAGAACTTCTCATTTCAGAGTAACACATGTGCGTTTCTCACAAAAGCATTTCATGAAATTCTTACCCTTTCAAAAGTACATGATTATCTTTCAAATTAAAGCCTCTAGAGAGAAAATGAACACTGCTCTAACTTTGAACTTTACTTTGACATATCCTATACTAGGGCTTCTCATTTCAGAGTATCACATGTGCATTTCTCACTAAAGCATTTCATGAAATTCTTACCCTTTCAAAAGAATGTGATTATCTTTCAAAGTAAATTCTAGAGAGAAAATGAACACTGCTCTAACTTGGAAGAGTACGTTGACATATCCCAATCTGTGGCTTCTCATTTCAGAGTAACACATGTGTGTTTCTCACTAAAGCATTTCATGAAATTCTTACCTTTTCACATGAACGTGCTTATTTTTCAATATAAAGGTTCTACAGAGAAAATCTACACAGTGCTAACTTCTAACAGTAGTGTAACATATCCTGAAAAACAACTTCTAATTTCAGAGTAACACATGTGCATTTCTCACAAAAGCATTTCATTAAATTCTTACACTTTGAAAAGAACATGATTATCTTTCAATGTAAAGCTTCTAGAGAGAAAAAGAACACTGCTCTAATGTTGAACTATCTTGGCCATATCCCAAACTAGGGCTTCTCATTTGAGAGTAACACATGTGCATATCTCACAAAAGCATTTCATTAAATTCTTAACCTTCCAAAGAATGGATTATCTATCAAAATAAAGCTTCTAGAGAGAAAATGAACACTGGTGTAACTTCGAACATTACTTTGACATATCCCAAACTAGGGCTTCTCAATTCACAGTAACACATGTGTGTTTCTCACAGAAGCATTTCATGAAATTCTTACCGTTCCAAAGAACGTGATTATCTTTCAAAGTATAGCTTCTAGCGAGAAAATGAACACTGCTCAAACTTTGAAGAGTACTTTGACAAATCTCAAACTAGGGATTCTCATTTCAGATTAACACTTGTGCATTTCTCACTAAAGAATTTCATGAAATTCTTACCGTTTAAAAACATGATTATCTTTCAAATAAGTCTTCTAGAAAGAAAATTTACTGTGCTCTTACTTCAAACAGTACGTTGACATATCCCAAACTAGGGCTTCTCATTTCACAGTAACCCATGTGCGTTTCTCACAAAAGCATTTCATGAAATTCTTAGCCTTTCAAAAGAACATGAATATCTTTGAAAGTAAAGCTTCTAGAGAGAAAATGAACACTGCTGTAATGTCGAACTGTACTTGGACATATCCCAAACTAGGGCTTCTCGTTTGAGAATAACACATGTGTGTTTCTCACAAAAGAATTTCATTAAATTCTTAACCTTCCAAACAACGTATTAACTTTCAAAGTAAAGCTTCTAGAGAGAAATTGAACACTGCTCTATCTTTGAACAGTACTTTGACATATCCCAAACTAGGGCTTTTCATTTCACAGTAACACATGTGCGTTTCTTACAAAAGCATTTCATGAAATTATTACCCTTCTAAAGAACTTGATTATATTTCCCATAAAGCTTCTAGAAAAACATGAACAATGCTCAAACTTTGAACAGTACTTTGACAAATCCCAAAATAGGGCTTCTCATTTCACAGTAATACTTGTGAATTTCTCACTAAAGCATTTCATGAAAATCTTACCAATTCAAAACCTGATTATCTTTCAAAGTAAAGCATCTACAAAGAAAATGAACACTGCCCAAACTTTGAACAGTACTTTGACAAATCCCAAACTAGAGCTTTTCATTTCAAAGTAGCTCTTGTGCATTTCTAACTAAAGCATTTCATGAACTTCTTACCTTTTCAAATGAACTTGCTTATCTTTCAATGTAAAGCTTCTACAGAGATAATGATCACAGTGTTTAGTTCTATCAATAGTGTAACATGTACCCGAATAACAACTTCTCATTTCAGAGTAACACATGTGCGTTTCTCAAAGAAGCATTTCATGAAATTCTTTCCCTTTCAAAAGAACATGATTATCTTTCAAAGTAAAGCTCCTTGAGAGAAAAGGAACACTGCTCTAACTTAATGAGTACGTTGAAATATCCCAAACTGTGGCTTCTCATTTCAGAGTAACACATGTGTGTTTCTCACAAAAGCATTTCATGAAATTCTTACATTTTCAAATGAACGTGCTTATATTTCAATGTAAAGCTTCTAGAGAGAAAATGAACACAGTGCTAACTTCTAAGAATGATGTAACATATCCCGAATAACATCTTCTCATTTCAGAGTAACACATGTGTGTTTCTCACAAAAGCATTTCATGAAATTCTTACCCTTTCACAGGAACGTGATTATCTTTCAACAGTAAAGCTTCTAGAGAGAAAATGAACACTGCTCAAACTTTGAACAGTACTTTGACAAATCCCAAACTAGGGCTTCTCATTTCAGAGTAACTCTTGTGCATTTCTCACAAAAGCATTTCATGAAATTATTACCTTTTAAAATGAATGTGATTATCTTTCAATGTATAGCTTCTACAGAGAAAATGAACACAGTGCTAACATCTAACAATAGTATAACATAACCAGAATAACAACTTCTCATTTCAGAGTAACTCATGTGCGTTTCTGACATAAGCATTTCATAAAGTTCTTACCCTTTCCAAAGAAAATGATTAACTTTCAAATTAGAGCTTCTAGAGAGAAAATGAACACTGCACTAATGTCGAACAATACTGGATATATCCCAAACTAGGGCTTCTCATTTGAGAGTAACACATGTGCTTTTCTCACAAAAGCATTTCATTAAATTCTTAACCTTCCAAAGAACAGATTATCTTTCAAAGTAAAGCTTATAGAGAGAAAATGAACACTGCTCTATCTTCTAACAGTACTTTTACATATCCCAAACTAGGGCTTTTCAATTCACAGTAACACATGTGTGTTTCTCGCAAAAGCATTTCATGAATTTCTTACCGTTCCAAAGAACGGATTATCTTTCAAAGTAAAGCTTCTAGAGAGAAATTGAACACTGTTTAAACTTTGAACAGTACTTTGACAAATCCCAAACTAGGGCTTCTCATTTCAGAGTAACATTCGTGCATTTCACACTAAAGCATATCATGAAATTCTTACCCAATCAAAACATGATTATCTTTCAAATCAAGCTTCTAGAGAGAAAATGAACACTTCTCTAACTTCGAACAGTCCTTTGACATATCCCAAACTAGGGCTTCTCATTTGAGAATAACACATGTGCGTTTCTCACAAAAGCATTTCATTAAATTCTTAACCTTCCAAAGAATGGATTAGCTTTCAAAATAAAGCTTCTAGAGAGAAAATGAACACTGCTCTAATGTTGAACAATACTTGGACATATTCTAAACTAGGGCTTCTCATTTGAGAGTAACACATGTGCGCTTCTCACAAGAGCATTTCATGAAATTCTTACCGTTCCAAAGAACATGATTATCTTTCAAAGTAAAGTGTCTACAGAGAAAATGAACACTGATCAAACTTCGAACAGTGCTTTGCCATATCACAAACTAGGGCTTCTCATTTCAGAGTAACACGTGTGTGTTTCTCAGAAAAGCATTTCATGAAATTCTATCTTTTCAAATGAACGTGCTTATATTTCAATGTAAAGCTTCTACAGAGAAAATGAACACAGTGCTAACTTCTAAGAATAACGTAATATATCCCGAATAACAACTTCTCATTTCAGAGTAACACACGTGCGTTTCTCACGAATGCATTTCATGAAATTCTTACCCTTTCAAAAGAACATGATTATCTTTAACAGTAAACCTTCAAACGAGAAAATGAACACTGCTCAATCTTTGAACAGTGCTTTGACACATCCCAAACTAGGGCTTCTCATTTCAGAGTAACTCTTGTGCATTTCTCACTAAAGCATTTCATAAAATTCTTGCTATTTAAAAAGAACGTGATTATGTTACAAAGTAAAGCTTCTAGAGTGAAAATGAACACTGCTCTAACTTGGAAGAGTACGTTGACAAATCCCAAATTATAACTTCTCGTTTCAGAGTAACACATGTGAGTTTCTCAAAAAAGCTTATCACAAAATCTTTACCCTTTCAAAAGAACGTAATTATCATTCAAAGTAAAGCTTCTAGAGAGAAAATGAAAACTGCTCAAACTTTGAACAGTACTTTGACATATCCCAAACTAGGGCTTCTCATTTCAGAGTAACACTTCTACATTTTTCACTAAAGGATTTCATGTAATTCTTACCCTTTCAAAGAACGTGATTATCTTTCAAAGTAAAGCTTCTAGAGAGAAAATGAACACTGCTCTAACTTGGAAAAGTACGTTGACCTATCCCAAACAAGGTCTTCTCATTTCACAGTAACCCATGTGTGTTACTCCCAAAAGCATTTCATGAAAATCTTACCTTTTCAAATGAACGTGATTATCTTTCAGTGTAAAGCTTCTACAGAGAAAATGATCACAGTGTTTAGTTCTAACAATAGGGTAACATATCCCGAATAACAACTTCTCATTTCAGGGTAACACATATACGTTATTCAAAAAAGCATTTCAAGAAATTCTTACCCTTTCAAAAGAACATGATTATCTTTCAAATTAAAATTTCTAGAGAGAAAATGAACACTGCTCTACCTAGGATGAGTACGTTGACATATCCCAAACTGTGGCTTCTCATTTCAGAGTAACACATGTGTGTTTCTCTCAAAAGCATTTCATAAAATTCTTACGTTTTCAAATGAACGTGCTTATATTTCAATATAAAGCTTCTACAGAGAAAATGAACACAGTGCTAACTTCTAACAATAATGTAACATATCCCGAATAACAACTTCTCATTTCAGAGTAACACATGTGTCTTTCTCACAAATGCATTTCATGAAATTCTTACCCTTTCAAAAGAACATGATTATCTTTAACAGTAAAGCTTCTAGAGAGAAAATGAACACTGCTGTAATGTCGAAGTGTACTTGGACATAACCCAAACTAGGGGTTCTCATTTCAGAGTAACACATGTGCGTTTCTAACAAAAGCATTTCATTAAATTCTTAACCTTCTAAACAACGTATTATCTTTCAAAGTTAAGCTTCTAGAGAGAAACTGAACACTGCTCTAGCTTCGAACAGTACTTTGACATATCCCAAACTAGGGCTTTTCATTTCAAAGTAACACATGTGCGTTTCTCACAAAAGCATTTCATGAAATTATTACCCTTCCAAAGAACATGATTATCTTTCAAATTAAAGTGTCTACAGAGAAAATGAACACTGCTCAAACTTCGAACACTACATTGACATATCCCAAACTAGGGCTTCTCATTTCACAGTAACCCATGTGTGTTTCTCACAAAAGCATTTCATGAAATTCTTCCCTTTTGAAATGAACGTGATTATCTTTCAATGTAAAGCTTCTACAGAGAAAATGAACACAATGCTAACTTCTAGCAATAGTGTACCATATCCCGAATAACAACTTCTCATTTCAGAGTAACGCATGTGCTTTTCTCGCAAAAGCATATCATGAAATTCTTACCCTTTCAAAAGAACATGATTATCATTGAAATTAAAGCTTCTAGAGAGAAAATGAACACTGCTCTAACTTTGAACAGAACTTTGATATATCCCAAACTAGGGCTTCTCATTTCAGAGTAACACATGTGCATTTCTCACTAAAGCATTTCATGAAATTCTTACCCTTTCAAAAGAATGTGATTATCTTTCAAAGTAAAGCTTCTAGAGAGAAAATGAACACTGCTCTAACTTGGAAGAGTACGTTGACATATCACCAAACTGTGGCTTCTCATTTCAGAGTAACACATGTGTGTTTCTCAAAAAAGCATTTCATGAAATTCTTACCTTTTCAAATGAACGTGCCTATCTTTCAATGTAAAGCTTCTACAGAGAAAAAGAAAACTGCTCTAATGTTGAACAATACTTGGACATATCCCAAACTACGGCTTCTCATTTGAGAGTAACACATGTGCGTTTCTCACAAAATCATTTCATTAAATTTTTAACCTTCTAAAGAAAGGATTATCTTTCAAAGTAAAGCTTCTAGAGAGAAAATGAACAATGCTCTAACTTCGAACACTACTTTGACATATCCCAATAACTAGGGCTTCTCATTTCACAGTAACACATGTGCGTTTCTCACAAAAGCATTTCATGAAATTCTCACCCTTCCAAAGAACGTGATTATCTTTCAAAGTAAAGCTTCTAGAGAGAAAATGAACACTGCTCAAACTTTGAACAGTACTTTGACAAATCCCAAACTAGGGCTTCTCATTTCAGAGCACCTCTTGTGCATTTCTCACTAAAGCATTTCATGAAATTCTTTCTTGTGCAAAACGTGATTATCTTTCAAAGTAAAGCTTCTAGAGAGAAAATGAACTCTGCTCTTACTTCGAACAGTACGTTGACATATCCCAAAATAGGGCTTCTCATTTCACAGTAACCCATGTGTTTTTGTCACAAAAGCATTTCATGAAATTCTTACCTTTTCAAATGAACGTGATTATCTTTCAATGTAAAGCTTCCACAGAAAAAATGAACACAGTGCTTACTTCTAACAGTAGTGTAACATATCCTGAATAACCACTGCTCATTTCAGAGTAACACATTTGCATTTCACACAAAAGCATTTCATGAAATTCTTACCCTTCCAAATAACTTGATAATCTTTCAAATAAAGCTTCTAGAAAAACATGAACAATGCTCAAACTTTGGACAGTACTTTGCCATATCCCAAACTTTGGCTTCTCATTTCAGAGAAACACATGTGTGTTTCTCACAAAAGCATTTCATGAAATTCTTACCTTTTCAAATGAACGTGATTATCTTTCAATGTAAAGCTTCTACAGAGAAAATGAACACAGTGCTAACATCTAGCAATATTATAACGTATCCAAAATAACAACTTCTCATTTCAGAGTAACTCATGTGTGTTTCTCACAAAAGCATTTCCTAATATTCTTACCCTTTCAAAAGAACGTGATTATCTTTCAAAGTAAAGCTTCTAGAGAGAAAATGAACACTGCTCTAATGTCAAACAGTACTTGATATATCCCAAACTAGGGCTTCTCTTTTCAGAGTAACACATGTGTGTTTCTCACAAAAGTATTTCATTAAATTCTTAACCTTCCAAAAAACTGATTATCTTTCAAAGTAAAGCTTCTAGAGAGAAAATGAACACTGCTCTAACTTCGAACAGTACTTTGCTATACCCGAAAATATGGCTTTTCATTTCAGAGTAACACATGTGCATTTCTCACTAAAGCATTTCATGAAATTCTTACCCTTTCAAAAGAACGTGATTATCTTTCAAAGTAAAGCTTCTAGTGAGAAAATGAACACTACTCAAACTTTGAACTGTACTTTGACAAATCCCAAACTAGGGCTTCTCATTTCAGAGTAACATTTGTGTATTTCTCACTAAAGCAGTTCATGAAATTCTTACCCTTTCAAAAGAACGTGATTATCTTTCAATGTAAAGCTTCTAGAGAGAAAATGAACACTGCTCTCATGTCGAACAATACTTGCATATATCCCAAACGAAGACTTTTCACTTGAGCGTATCACATGTGCATTTCTCACAAAAGCATATCATGAAATTTTGACCCTTTCACAAGAACATGATTATCATTTACAGTAAAGCTTCTAGAGAGATAATGAACACTGCTATAACTTTGAACAGAACTTTGATATATTCCAAACTAGGGCTTCTCATTTCAGAGCACCTCTTGTGCATTTCTCACTAAAGCATTTCATGAAATACTTTCTTGTGCAAAACGTGATTATCTTTCAAAGTAAAACTTCTAGAGAAAAATGAACTCTGCTCTTACTTCGAACAGTACGTTGACATATCCCAAAATAGGGCTTCTCATTTCACAGTAACCCATGTGTTTTTGTCACAAAAGCATTTCATGAAATTCTTACCTTTTCAAATGAACGTGATTATCTTTCAATGTAAAGCTTCCACAGAAAAAATGAACACAGTGCTTACTTCTAACAGTAGTGTAACATATCCTGAATAACCACTGCTCATTTAAGAGTAACACATTTGCATTTCACACAAAAGCATTTCATGAAATTATTACCCTTCCAAATAACTTGATTATCTTTCAAATAAAGCTTCTAGAAAAACATGAACAATGCTCAAACTTTGAACAGTACTTTGCCAAATCCCAAACTAGTGCTTCTCATTTCAGATTAACACTTGTGCATTTCTCAATAAAGCATTTCATGTAATTCTTACCAGTGCAAAACGTGATTATCTTTCAAAGTAAAGCTTCTACAAAGAAAATGAACACTGCTAAATCTTTGAGCAGTACTTTGACATATCCCAAAGTAGGGCTTCTCCTTTCATAGTAACAATTGTGCATTTCTCAATAAAGCAGTTCATGAAATTCATACCCTTTCAAAAGAACATGATTATATTTCAAAGTAAAGCTTCTAGAGAGAAAATGAACACTGCTCTAACTTGGAAGAGTACGTTTCCAAATCCCAAACTATGGCTTCTCATTTCAGAGTAACACATGTGTGTTTCTCACAAAAGCACTTCATGAAATTCTTACCTTTTCAAATGAACATGCTTATCTTTCAATGTAAAGCTTCTAAAGAGAAAATGAACACAGTGCTAACTTGGAACAATAGTGTTTTATATCCCGAATAAAAACTTCTCATTTCAGAGTAACACCTTTGCGTTTCTCACAAAAGCATTTCACGAAATCTTAACCATTTCAAAAGAACGTGATTATCTCTCAAAGTAAAGCTTCTAGAGAGAAAATGAACTGTGCTCCTACTTCGAACAGTACGTTTACATATCCCAAACTAGGTCTTCTCATTTCACAGTAACCCAGGTGTGTTTCTCCCAAAAGCATTTCATAGAAATTCTTACCTTTTCAAAGGAACGTGATTATCTTTCAATGTAAAGCTTCTACAGAGAAAATGATCACAGTGTTTAGTTGTAACAATAGGGTAACATATCCCGAATAACAACTTCTCATTTCAGAGTAACACATGTACGTTATTCTAAAAAGCATTTCAAGAAATTCTTACCCTTTCAAAAGAACATGATTATCTTTCAAATTAAAATTTCTAGAGAGAAAATGAACACTGCTCTCTCTAGGATGAGTACGTTGACATATCCCAAACTGTGGCTTCTCATTTCAGAGTAACACATGTGTGTTTCTCACAAAAGCATTTCATGAAATTCTTACCTTTTCAAATGAACGTGCTTATATTTCAATATAAAGCTTCTACAGAGAAAATGAACACAGTGCTAACTTCTAACAATAATGTAACATATCCCGAAAACAATGGCTTCTCATTTCAGAGTAACACATGTGTGTTTCTCACAAATGCATTTCATGAAATTCTTGCCCTTTCAAAAGAACATGATTATCTTTAACAGTAAAGCTTCTAGAGAGAAAATGAACACTGCTCTAATGTCGAATTGTACTTGGACATAACCCAAACTAGGGGTTCTCATTTGAGAGTAACACATGTGCGTTTCTACCAAAAGCATTTCATTAAATTCTTAACCTTCTAAACAACGTATTATCTTTCAAAGTAAAGCTTCTAGAGAGAAAATGAACACTGCTCTAGCTTCGAACAGTACTTTGACATATCCCAAACTAGGGCTTTTCATTTCAAAGTAACACATGTGCGTTTCTCACAAAAGCATTTCATGAAATTATTACCCTTCCAAAGAACATGATTATCTTTCAAATTAAAGTGTCTACAGAGAAAATGAACACTGCTCAAACTTCGAAGAGTACATTGACATATCCCAAACTAGGGCTTCTCATTTCACAGTAACCCATGTGTGTTTCTCACAAAAGCATTTCATGAAATTCTTCCCTTTTGAAATGAATGTGATTATCTTTCAATGTAAAGATTCTACAGAGAAAATGAACACAATGCTAACTTCTAGCAATAGTGTACCATATCCCGAATAACAAGTTCTCATTTGAGAGTAACACATGTGCTTTTCTCGCAAAAGCATATCATGAAATTTTTACCCTTTCAAAAGAACATGATTATCATTGAAATTAAAGCTTCTAGAGAGAAAATGAACACTGCTCTATCTTTGAACAGAACTTTGATATATTCCAAACTAGGGCTTCCCATTTCAGAGTAATACATGTGCATTTCTCACTAAAGCATTTCATGAAATTCTTACCCTTTCAAAAGAATGTGATTATCTTTCAAAGTAAAGATTCTAGAGAGAAAATGAACACTGCTCTAACTTGGAAGAGTACGTTGACATATCCCAAACTGTGGCTTCTCATTTCAGAGAAACACATTTGTGTTTCTCACAAAAGCACTTCATGAAATTCTTACCTTTTCAAATGAACGTGCCTATCTTTCAATGTAAAGCTTCTACAGAGAAAAAGAAAACTGCTCTAATGTTGAACAATACTTGGACATATCCCAAACTACGGCTTCTCATTTGAGAGTAACACATGTGCATTTCTCACAAAATCATTTCATTAAATTTTTAACCTTCTAAAGAAAGGATTATCTTTCAAAGTAGAGCTTCTAGAGAGAAAATGAACAATGCTCTAACTTCGAACACTACTTTGACATATCCCAATCTAGGGCTTTTCATTTCACAGTAACACATGTGCGTTTCTCACAAAAGTATATCATGAAATTCTCATCCTTCCAAAGAACGTGATTATCTTTCAAAGTAAATCTACTAGAGAGAAAATGAACACTGCTCAAACTTTGAACAGTACTTTGACAAATCCCAAACTAGGGCTTCTCATTTCAGAGCACCTCTTGTGCATTTCTCACTAAAGCATTTCATGAAATACTTTCTTGTGCAAAACGTGATTATCTTTCAAAGTAAAACTTCTAGAGAGAAAATGAACTCTGCTCTTACTTCGAACAGTACTTTGACATATCCCAAAATAGGGCTTCTCATTTCACAGTAACCCATGTGTTTTTGTCACAAAAGCATTTCATGAAATTCTTACCTTTTCAAATGAACGTGATTATCTTTCAATGTAAAGCTTCCACAGAAAAAATGAACACAGTGCTTACTTCTAACAGTAGTGTAACATATCCTGAATAACCACTGCTCATTTCAGAGTAACACATTTGCATTTCACACAAAAGCATTTCATGAAATTATTACCCTTACAAATAACTTGATTTTCTTTCAAATAAAGCTTCTAGAAAAACATGAACAATGCTCAAACTTTGGACAGTACTTTGCCAAATCCCAAACTTTGACTTCTCATTTCAGAGAAACACATGTGCGTTTCTCACAAAAGCATTTCATGAAATTCTTACCTTTTCAAATGAACGTGATTATCTTTCAATGTAAAGCTTCTACAGAGAAAATGAACACAGTGCTAACATCTAGAAATATTATAGCATATCCGAATAACAACTTCTCATTTCAGAGTAACTCATGTGTGTTTCTGACAAAAGCATTTCCTAATATTCTTACCCTTTCCAAAGAACGTGATTATCTTTCAAAGTAAAGCTGCTAGAGAGAAAATGAACACTGCTCTAATGTCAAACAATACTGGATATATCCCAAACTAGGGCTTCTCATTTGAGAGTAACACATGTGTGTTTCTCACAAAATTATTTCATTAAATTCTTAACCTTCCAAAAACTGATTATCTTTCAAGGTAAAGCTTCTAGAGAGAAAATGAACACTGCTCTAACTTCGAACAGTACTTTGCTATACCCGAAAATATGGCTTTTCATTTGAGAGAAACACATGTGCATTTCTAACTAAAGCATTTCATGAAATTCTTACCCTTTCAAAAGAATGTGATTATCTTTCAAAGTAAGGCTTCTAGAGAGAAAATGAACACTACTCAAACTTTGAACTGTACTTCGACAAATCCCAAACTAGGGCTTCTCATTTCAGAGTAACATTTGTGTATTTCTCACTAAAGCAGTTCATGAAATTCTTACCCTTTCAAAAGAACGTGATTATCTTTCAATGTAAAGCTTCTAGAGAGAAAATGAACACTGCTCTCATGTCAAACAATACTTGCATATATCCCAAAAGAAGACTTTTCCCTTGAGCGTATCACATGTGCATTTCTCACAAAAGCATATCATGAAATTTTGACCCTTTCACAAGAACATGATTATCATTTACAGTAAAGCTTCTAGAGAGATAATGAACACTGCTATAACTTTGAACAGAACTTTGATATATTCCAAACTAGGGCTTCTCATTTCAGAGCACCTCTTGTGCATTTCTCACTAAAGCATTTCATGAAATTCTTTCCTTGTGCAAAACGTGATTATCTTTCAAAGTAAAACTTCTAGAGAAAAAATGAACTCTGCTCTAACTTCGAACAGTACGTTGACATATCCCAAAATAGGGCTTCTCATTTCAGAGTAACCCATGTGTTTTTGTCACAAAAGCATTTCATGAAATTCTTACCTTTTCAAATGAACGTGATTATCTTTCAATGTAAAGCTTCTACAGAAAAAATGAACACAGTGCTTACTTCTAACAGTAGTGTAACATATCCCGAATAACCGCTGCTCATTTAAGAGTATCACATTTGCATTTCACACAAAAGCATTTCATGAAATTCTTACCCTTCCAAATAACTTGATTATCTTTCAAATAAAGCTTCTAGAAAAACATGAACAATGCTCAAACTTTGAACAGTACTTTGCCAAATCCCAAACTAGTGCTTCTCATTTCAGATTAACACTTGTGCATTTCTCAATAAAGCATTTCATGTAATTCTTACCAGTGCAAAACGTGATTATCTTTCAAAGTAAAGCTTCTACAAAGAAAATGAACACTGCTAAATCTTTGAGCAGTACTTTGACATATCCCAAAGTAGGGCTTCTCCTTTCATAGTAACAATTGTGCATTTCTCAATAAAGCAGTTCATGAAATTCATACCCTTTCAAAAGAACATGATTATATTTCAAAGTAAAGCTTCTAGAGAGAAAATGAACACTGCTCTAACTTGGAAGAGTACGTTTCCAAATCCCAAACTATGGCTTCTCATGTCAGAGTAACACATGTGTGTTTCTCACAAAAGCACTTCATGAAATTATTACCTTTTCAAATGAACATGCTTATCTTTCAATGTAAAGCTTCTAAAGAGAAAATGAACACAGTGCTAACTTGGAACAATAGTGTTTTATATCCCGAATAAAAACTTCTCATTTCAGAGTAACACCTTTGCGTTTCTCACAAAAGCATATAACGAAATCTTAACCATTTCAAAAGAACGTGATTGTCTCTCAAAGTAAAGCTTCTAGAGAGAAAGTGAACTGTGCTCCTACTTTGAACAGTACGTTTACATATCCCAAAATTGGTCTTCTCATTTCACAGTAACCCAGGTGTGTTTCTCCCAAAAGCATTTCAAGAAATTCTTACCTTTTCAAAGGAACGTGATTATCTTTCAATGTAAAGCTTCTACAGAGAAAATGATCACAGTGTTTAGTTGTAACAATAGGGTAACATATCCCGAATAACAACTTCTCATTTCAGAGTAACACATGTGCGTTATTCAAAAAAGCATTTCAAGAAATTCTTACCCTTTCAAAAGAACATGATTATCTTTCAAATTAAAACTTCTAGAGAGAAAATGAACACTGCTCTACCTAGGATGAGTACGTTGACATATCCCAAACTGTGGCTTCTCATTTCAGAGTAACACATGTGTGTTTCTCTCAAAAGCATTTCATGAAATTCTTACCTTTTCAAATGAACGTGCTTATATTTCAATATAAAGCTTCTACAGAGAAAATGAACACAGTGCTAACTTCTAACAATAATGTAACATATCCCGAATAACAACTTCTCATTTCAGAGTAACACATGTGTGTTTCTCACAAATGCATTTCATGAAATTCTTGCCCTTTCAAAAGAACATGATTATCTTTAACAGTAAAGCTTCTAGAGAGAAAATGAACACTGCTGTAATGTCGAATTGTACTTGGACATAACCCAAACTAGGGGTTCTCATTTGAGAGTAACACATGTGCGTTTCTAACAAAAGCATTTCATTAAATTCTTAACCTTCTAAACAACGTATTATCTTTCAAAGTTAAGCTTTTAGAGAGAAACTGAACACTGCTCTAGCTTCGAACAGTACTTTGACATATCCCAAACTAGGGCTTTTCATTTCAAAGTAACACATGTGCGTTTCTCACAAAAGCATTTCATGAAATTATTACCCTTCCAAAGAACATGATTATCTTTCAAATTAAAGTGTCTACAGAGAAAATGAACACTGCTCAAACTTCGAAGAGTACATTGACATATCCCAAACTAGGGCTTCTCATTTCACAGTAACCCATGTGTGTTTCTCACAAAAGCATTTCATGAAATTCTTCCCTTTTGAAATGAATGTGATTATCTTTCAATGTAAAGCTTCTACAGAGAAAATGAACACAATGCTAACTTCTAGCAATAGTGTACCATATCCCGAATAACAACTTCTCATTTGAGAGTAACGCATGTGCTTTTCTCGCAAAAGCATATCATGAAATTTTTACCCTTTCAAAAGAACATGATTATCATTGAAATTAAAGCTTCTAGAGAGAAAATGAACACTGCTCTAACTTTGAACAGATCTTTGATATATTCCAAACTAGGGCTTCCCATTTCAGAGTAATACATGTGCATTTCTCACTAAAGCATTTCATGAAATTCTTACCCTTTCAAAAGAATGTGATTATCTTTCAAAGTAAAGCTTCTAGAGAGAAAATGAACACTGCTCTAACTTGGAAGAGTACGTTGACATATCACCAAACTGTGGCTTCTCATTTAGGAGTAACACATGTGTGTTTCTCAAAAAAGCATTTCATGAAATTCTTACCTTTTCAAATGAACGTGCCTATCTTTCAATGTAAAGCTTCTACAGAGAAAAAGAAAACTGCTCTAATGTTGAACAATACTTGGACATATCCCAAACTGCGGCTTCTCATTTGAGAGTAACACATGTGCGTTTCTCACAAAATCATTTCATTAAATTTTTAACCTTCTAAAGAAAGGATTATCTTTCAAAGTAGAGCTTCTAGAGAGAAAATGAACAATGCTCTAACTTCGAACACTACTTTGACATATCCCAATCTAGGGCTTTTCATTTCACAGTAACACATGTGCGTTTCTCACAAAAGCATTTCATTAAATTCTTAAGCTTCTAAACAACGTATTATCTTTCAAAGTTAAGCTTTTAGAGAGAAACTGAACACTGCTCTAGCTTCGAACAGTACTTTGACATATCCCAAACTAGGGCTTTTCATTTCAAAGTAACACATGTGCGTTTCTCACAAAAGCATTTCATGAAATTATTACCCTTCCAAAGAACATGATTATCTTTCAAATTAAAGTGTCTACAGAGAAAATGAACACTGCTCAAACTTCGAAGACTACATTGACATATCCCATACTAGGGCTTCTCATTTCACAGTAACCCATGTGTGTTTCTCACAAAAGCATTTCATGAAATTCTTCCCTTTTGAAATGAATGTGATTATCTTTCAATGTAAAGCTTCTACAGAGAAAATGAACACAATGCTAACTTCTAGCAATAGTGTACCATATCCCGAATAACAACTTCTCATTTGAGAGTAACGCATGTGCTTTTCTCGCAAAAGCATTTCATGAAATTCTTACCCTTTCAAAAGAACATGATTATCATTCAAATTAAAGCTTCTAGAGAGAAAATGAACACTGCTCTAACTTTGAACAGATCTTTGATATATTCCAAACTAGGGCTTCTCATTTCAGAGTAATACATGTGCATTTCTCACTAAAGCATTTCATGAAATTCTTACCCTTTCAAAAGAATGTGATTATCTTTCAAAGTAAAGCTTCTAGAGAGAAAATGAACACTGCTCTAACTTGGAAGAGTACGTTGACATATCACCAAACTGTGGCTTCTCATTTAGGAGTAACACATGTGTGTTTCTCAAAAAAGCATTTCATGAAATTCTTACCTTTTCAAATGAACGTGCCTATCTTTCAATGTAAAGCTTCTACAGAGAAAAAGAAAACTGCTCTAATGTTGAACAATACTTGGACATATCCCAAACTACGGCTTCTCATTTGAGAGTAACACATGTGCGTTTCTCACAAAATCATTTCATTAAATTTTTAACCTTCTAAAGAAAGGATTATCTTTCAAAGTAGAGCTTCTAGAGAGAAAATGAACAATGCACTAAATTCGAACACTACTTTGACATATCCCAATCTAGGGCTTTTCATTTCACAGTAACACATGTGCGTTTCTCACAAAAGTATTTCATGAAATTCTCATCCTTCCAAAGAACGTGATTATCTTTCAAAGTAAATCTACTAGAGAGAAAATGAACACTGCTCAAACTTTGAACAGTACTTTGACAAATCCCAAACTAGGGCTTCTCATTTCAGAGCACCTCTTGTACATTTCTCACTAAAGCATTTCATGAAATACTTTCTTGTGCAAAAGACGTGATTATCTTTCAAAGTAAAGCTTCTAGAGAGAAAATGAACTCTGCTCTAACTACGAACAGTACGTTGACATATCCCAAAATAGGGCTTCTCATTTCACAGTAACCCATGTGTTTTTGTCACAAAAGCATTTCATGAAATTCTTACCTTTTCAAATGAACGTGATTATCTTTCAATGTAAAGCTTCCACAGAAAAAATGAACACAGTGCTTACTTCTAACAGTAGTGTAACATATCCTGAATAACCTCTGCTCATTTCAGAGTAACACATTTGCATTTCACACAAAAGCATTTCATGAAATTATTACCCTTCCAAATAACTTGATAATCTTTCAAATAAAGCTTCTAGAAAAACATGAACAATGCTCAAACTTTGGACAGTACTTTGCCAAATCCCAAACTTTGATTTCTCATTTCAGAGAAACACATGTGTGTTTCTCACAAAAGCATTTCATGAAATTCTTACCTTTTCAAATGAACGTGATTATCTTTCAATGTAAAGCTTCTACAGAGAAAATGAACACAGTGCTAACATCTAGCAATATTATAGCGTATCCAAAATAACAACTTCTCATTTCAGAGTAACTCATGTGTGTTTCTGACAAAAGCATTTCCTAATATTCTTACCCATTCCAAAGAACGTGATTATCTTTCAAAGTAAAGCTTCTAGAGAGAAAATGAACACTGCTCTAATGTCAAACAATACTGGATATATCCCAAACTAGGGCTTCTCTTTTGAGAGTAACACATGTGTGTTTCTCACAAAATTATTTCATTAAATTCTTAACCTTCCAAAAACTGATTATCTTTCAAGGTAAAGCTTCTAGAGAGAAAATGAACACTGCTCTAACTTCGAACAGTACTTTGCTATACCCGAAAATATGGCTTTTCATTTCAGAGTAACACATGTGCAATTCTCACTAAAGCATTTCATGAAATTCTTACCCTTTCAAAAGAATGTGATTATCTTTCAAAGTAAAGCTTCTAGTGAGAAAATGAACACTACTCAAACTTTGAACTGTACTTTGACAAATCCCAAACTAGGGCTTCTCATTTCAGAGTAACATTTGTGTATTTCTCACTAAAGCAGTTCATGAAATTCTTACCCTTTCAAAAGAACGTGATTATCTTTCAATGTAAAGCTTCTAGAGAGAAAATGAACACTGCTCTCATGTCGAACAATACTTGCATATATCCCAAACGAAGACTTTTCACTTGAGCGTATCACATGTGCATTTCTCACAAAAGCATTTCATGAAATTTTTACCCTTTCAAAAGAACATGATTATCATTCACAGTAAAGCTTCTAGAGAGATAATGAACACTGCTCAAACTTTGAGCAGAACTTTGATATATTCCAAACTAGGGCTTCTCATTTCAGAGCACCTCTTGTGCATTTCTCACTAAAGCATTTCATGAAATACTTTCTTGTGCAAAACGTGATTATCTTTCAAAGTAAAACTTCTAGAGAAAAAATGAACTCTGCTCTTACTTCGAACAGTACGTTGACATATCCCAAAATAGGGCTTCTCATTTCACAGTAACCCATGTGTTTTTGTCACAAAACCATTTCATGAAATTCTTACCTTTTCAAATGAACGTGATTATCTTTCAATGTAAAGCTTCCACAGAAATAAATGAACACAGTGCTTACTTCTAACAGTAGTGTAACATATCCTGAATAACCACTGCTCATTTAAGAGTATCACATTTGCATTTCACACAAAAGCATTTCATGAAATTATTACCCTTCCAAATAACTTGATTATCTTTCAAATAAAGCTTCTAGAAAAACATGAACAATGCTCAAACTTTGAACAGTACTTTGCCAAATCCCAAACTAGTGCTTCTCATTTCAGATTAACACTTGTACATTTCTCAATAAAGCATTTCATGTAATTCTTACCAGTGCAAAACGTGATTATCTTTCAAAGTAAAGCTTCTACAAAGAAAATGAACACTGCTAAATCTTTGAGCAGTACTTTGACATATCCCAAAGTAGGCCTTGTAGGGCTTCTCCTTTCATAGTAACAATTGTGCATTTCTCAATAAAGCAGTTCATGAAATTCATACCCTTTCAAAAGAACATGATTATATTTCAAAGTAAAGCTTCTAGAGAGAAAATGAACACTGCTCTAACTTGGAAGAGTACGTTTCCAAATCCCAAACTATGGCTTCTCATGTCAGAGTAACACATGTGTGTTTCTCACAAAAGCACTTCATGAAATTATTACCTTTTCAAATGAACATGCTTATCTTTCAATGTAAAGCTTCTAAAGAGAAAATGAACACAGTGCTAACTTGGAACAATAGTGTTTTATATCCCGAATAAAAACTTCTCATTTCAGAGTAACACCTTTGCGTTTCTCACAAAAGCATATCACGAAATCTTAACCATTTCAAAAGAACGTGATTATCTCTCAATGTAAAGCTTCTAGAGAGAAAATGAACTGTGCTCCTACTTCGAACAGTACGTTTACATATCCCAAACTAGGTCTTCTCATTTCACAGTAACCCATGTGTGTTTCTCCCAAATGCATTTCATGAAATTCCTACCTTTTCAAAGGAACGTGATTATCTTTCAATGTAAAGCTTCTACAGAGAAAATGATCACAGTGTTTAGTTGTAACAATAGGGTAACATATCCCGAATAACAACTTCTAATTTCAGAGTAACACATGTACGTTATTCAAAAAAGCATTTCAAGAAATTCTTACCCTTTCAAAAGAACATGATTATCTTTCAAATTAAAATTTCTAGAGAGAAAATGAACACTGCTATACCTAGGATGAGTACATTGACATATCCCAAACTGTGGCTTATCATTTCAGAGTAACACATGTGTGTTTCTCCCAAAAGCATTTCATGAAATTCTTACCTTTTCAAAGGAACGTGATTATCTTTCAATGTAAAGCTTCTACAGAGAAAATGATCACAGTGTTTAGTTGTAACAATAGGGTAACATATCCCGAATAACAACTTCTCATTTCAGAGTAACACATGTACGTTATTCAAAAAAGCATTTCAAGAAATTCTTACCCTTTCAAAAGAACATGATTATCTTTCAAATTAAAATTTCTAGAGAGAAAATGAACACTGCTCTACCTAGGATGAGTACGTTGACATATCCCAAACTGTGGCTTCTCATTTCATAGTAACACATGTGTGTTTCTCTCAAAAGCGTTTCATGAAATTATTACGTTTTCAAATGAACGTGCTTATATTTCAATATAAAACTTCTACAGAGAAAATGAACACAGTGCTAACTTCTAACAATAATGTAACATATCCCGAATAACAACTTCTCATTTCAGAGTAACACATGTGTGTTTCTCACAAATGCATTTCATGAAATTCTTACCCTTTCAAAAGAACATGATTATCTTTAACAGTAAAGCTTCTAGAGAGAAAATGAACACTGCTGTAATGTCGAATTGTACTTGGACATAACCCAAACTAGGGGTTCTCATTTCAGAGTAACACATGTGCGTTTCTAACAAAAGCATTTCATTAAATTCTTAACCTTCTAAACAACGTATTATCTTTCAAAGTTAAGCTTTTAGAGAGAAACTGAACACTGCTCTCAACAGTACTTTGACATATCCCAAACTAGGGCTTTTCATTTCAAAGTAACACATGTGCGTTTCTCACAAAAGCATTTCATGAAATTCTTACCCTTCCAAAGAACATGATTATCTTTCAAATTAAAGCGTCTACAGAGAAAATGAACACTGCTCAAACTTCGAAGAGTACATTGACATATCCCAAACTAGGTCTTCTCATTTCACAGTAACCCATGTGTGTTTCTCACAAAAGCATTTCATGAAATTCTTCCCTTTTGAAATGAATGTGATTATCTTTCAATGTAAAGATTCTACAGAGAAAATGAACACAATGCTAACTTCTAGCAATAGTGTACCATATCCCGAATAACAACTTCTCATTTGAGAGTAACACATGTGCTTTTCTCGCAAAAGCATTTCATGAAATTCTTACCCTTTCAAAAGAACATGATTATCATTGAAATTAAAGCTTCTAGAGAGAAAATGAACACTGCTCTAACTTTGAACAGAACTTTGATATATTCCAAACTAGGGCTTCCCATTTCAGAGTAATACATGTGCATTTCTCACTAAAGCATTTCATGAAATTCTTTCCCTTTCAAAAGAATGTGATTATCTTTCAAAGTAAAGCTTCTAGAGAGAAAATGAACACTGCTCTAACTTGGAAGAGTACGTTGACATATCACCAAACTGTGGCTTCTCATTTCAGAGTAACACATGTGCTTTTCTCGCAAAAGCATATCATGAAATTTTTACCCTTTCAAAAGAACATGATTATCTTGAAATTAAAGCTTCTAGAGAGAAAATGAACACTGCTCTAACTTTGAACAGAACTTTGACATATTCCAAACTAGGGCTTCCCATTTCAGAGTAACACATGTGCATTTCTCACTAAAGCATTTCATGAAATTCTTACCTTTTCAAATGAACGTGCCTATCTTTCAATGTAAAGCTTCTACAGAGAAAAAGAAAACTGCTCTAATGTTGAACAATACTTGGACATATCCCAAACTACGGCTTCTCATTTGAGTGTAACACATGTGCATTTCTCACAAAATCATTTCATTAAATTTTTAACCTTCTAAAGAACGGATTATCTTTCAAAGTAAAGCTTCTAGAGAGAAAATGAACAATGCTCTAACTTCGAACACTACTTTGACATATCCCAATCTAGGGCTTCTCATTTCACAGTAACACATGTGCGTTTCTCACAAAAGCATTTCATTAAATTCTTAACCTTCCAAAGAACGTATTATCTTTCAAAGTTAAGCTTCTAGAGAGAAAATGAACACTGCTCTAGCTTCGAACAGTACTTTGACATATCCCAAACTAGGGCTTCTCATTTCAAAGTAACACATGTGCGTTTCTCACAAAAGCATTTCATGAAATTATTACCCTTCCAAAGAACATGATTATCTTTCAAATTAAAGCGTCTACAGAGAAAATGAACTCTGCTCAAACTTCGAAGAGTACGTTGACATATCCCAAACTAGGGCTTCTCATTTCACAGTAACCCATGTGTGTTTCTCACAAAAGCATTTCATGAAATTCTTCCCTTTTGAAATGAACGTGATTATCTTTCAATGTAAAGCTTCTACAGAGAAAATGAACACAGTGCTAACTTCTAGCAATAGTGTACCATATCCCGAATAACAACTTCTCATTTCAGAGTAACGCATGTGCTTTTCTCGCAAAAGCATTTCATGAAATTTTTACCCTTTCAAAAGAACATGATTATCTTTGAAATTAAAGCTTCTAGAGAGAAAATGAACACTGCTCTAACTTTGAACAGTACTTTGACATATCCCAAACTAGGGCTTCTCATTTCAGAGTAACACTTGTGCATTTCTCACTAAAGCATTTCATGAAATTCTTACCCTTTCAAAAGAACGTGATTATCTTTCAAAGTAAAGCTTCTAGAGAGAAAATGAACACTGCTCTAACTTGGAAGAGTACGTTGACATATCCCAAACTGTGGCTTCTCATTTCAGAGTAACACATTTGTGTTTCTCAAAAAAGCACTTCATGAAATTCTTACCTTTTCAAATGAACGTGCCTATCTTTCAATGTAAAGCTTCTACAGAGAAAAAGAAAACTGCTCTAATGTTGAACAATACTTGGACATATCCCAAACTACGGCTTCTCATTTCAGAGTAACACATGTGCGTTTCTCACAAAATCATTTCATTAAATTTTTAACCTTCTAAAGAAAGGATTATCTTTCAAAGTAGAGCTTCTAGAGAGAAAATGAACAATGCTCTAACTTCGAACACTACTTTGACATATCCCAATCTAGGGCTTTTCATTTCACAGTAACACATGTGCGTTTCTCACAAAAGTATTTCATGAAATTCTCACCCTTCCAAAGAACGTGATTATCTTTCAAAGTAAATCTACTAGAGAGAAAATGAACACTGCTCAAACTTTGAACAGTACTTTGACAAATCCCAAACTAGGGCTTCTCATTTCAGAGCACCTCTTGTACATTTCTCACTAAAGCATTTCATGAAATACTTTCTTGTGCAAAACGTGATTATCTTTCAAAGTAAAACTTCTAGAGAGAAAATGAACTCTGCTCTTACTACGAACAGTACGTTGACATATCCCAAAATAGGGCTTCTCATTTCACAGTAACCCATGTGTTTTTGTCACAAAAGCATTTCATGAAATTCTTACCTTTTCAAATGAACGTGATTATCTTTCAATGTAAAGCTTCCACAGAAAAAATGAACACAGTGCTTACTTCTAACAGTAGTGTAACATATCCTGAATAACCACTGCTCATTTCAGAGTAACACATTTGCATTTCACACAAAAGCATTTCATGAAATTATTACCCTTACAAATAACTTGATTTTCTTTCAAATAAAGCTTCTAGAAAAACATGAACAATGCTCAAACTTTGGACAGTACTTTGCCAAATCCCAAACTTTGACTTCTCATTTCAGAGAAACACATGTGCGTTTCTCACAAAAGCATTTCATGAAATTCTTACCTTTTCAAATGAACGTGATTATCTTTCAATGTAAAGCTTCTACAGAGAAAATGAACACAGTGCTAACTTCTAGCAATATTATAGCATATCCCAAATAACAACTTCTCATTTCAGAGTAACTCATGTGTGTTTCTCACAAAAGCATTTCCTAATATTCTTACCCTTTCCAAAGAACGTGATTATCTTTCAAAGTAAAGCTGCTAGAGAGAAAATGAACACTGCTCTAATGTCAAACAGTACTGGATATATCCCAAACTAGGGCTTCTCATTTGAGAGTAACACATGTGTGTTTCTCACAAAATTATTTCATTAAATTCTTAACCTTCCAAAAACTGATTATCTTTCAAGGTAAAGCTTCTAGAGAGAAAATGAACACTGCTCTAACTTCGAACAGTACTTTGCTATACCCGAAAATATGGCTTCTCATTTCAGAGTAACACATGTGCATTTCTCACTAAAGCATTTCATGAAATTCTTACCCTTTCAAAAGAATGTGATTATCTTTCAAAGTAAAGCTTCTAGAGAGAAAATGAACACTGCTCAAACTTTGAACTGTACTTCGACATATCCCAAACTAGGGCTTCTCATTTCAGAGTAACATTTGTGTATTTCTCACAAAAGCATTTCATGAAATTCTTACCCTTTCAAAAGAACGTGATTATCTTTCAATGTAAAGCTTCTAGAGAGAAAATGAACACTGCTCTCATGTCGAACAATACTTGCATATATCCCAAACGAAGACTTTTCACTTGAGCGTATCACATGTGCATTTCTCACAAAAGCATATCATGAAATTTTGACCCTTTCACAAGAACATGATTATCATTTACAGTAAAGCTTCTAGAGAGATAATGAACACTGCTATAACTTTGAGCAGAACTTTGATATATTCCAAACTAGGGCTTCTCATTTCAGAGCACCTCTTGTGCATTTCTCACTAAAGCATTTCATGAAATACTTTCTTGTGCAAAACGTGATTATCTTTCAAAGTAAAACTTCTAGAGAAAAAATGAACTCTGCTCTTACTTCGAACAGTACGTTGACATATCCCAAAATAGGGCTTCTCATTTCACAGTAACCCATGTGTTTTTGTCACAAAACCATTTCATGAAATTCTTACCTTTTCAAATGAACGTGATTATCTTTCAATGTAAAGCTTCCACAGAAAAAAATGAACACAGTGCTTAATTCTAACAGTAGTGTAACATATCCTGAATAACCACTGCTCATTTAAGAGTATCACATTTGCATTTCACACAAAAGCATTTCATGAAATTATTACCCTTCCAAATAACTTGATTATCTTTCAAATAAAGCTTCTAGAAAAACATGAACAATGCTCAAACTTTGAACAGTACTTTGCCAAATCCCAAACTAGTGCTTCTCATTTCAGATTAACACTTGTGCATTTCTCAATAAAGCATTTCATGTAATTCTTACCAGTGCAAAACGTGATTATCTTTCAAAGTAAAGCTTCTACAAAGAAAATGAACACTGCTAAATCTTTGAGCAGTAATTTGACATATCCCAAAGTAGGGCTTGTAGGGCTTCTCCTTTCATAGTAACAATTGTGCATTTCTCAATAAAGCAGTTCATGAAATTCATACCCTTTCAAAAGAACATGATTATATTTCAAAGTAAAGCTTCTAGAGAGAAAATGAACACTGCTCTAACTTGGAAGTGTACGTTTCCAAATCCCAAACTATGGCTTCTCATGTCAGAGTAACACATGTGTGTTTCTCACAAAAGCACTTCATGAAATTATTACCTTTTCAAATGAACATGCTTATCTTTCAATGTAAAGCTTCTAAAGAGAAAATGAACACAGTGCTAACTTGGAACAATAGTGTTTTATATCCCGAATAAAAACTTCTCATTTCAGAGTAACACCTTTGCGTTTCTCACAAAAGCATATCACGAAATCTTAACCATTTCAAAAGAACGTGATTATCTCTCAAAGTAAAGCTTCTAGAGAGAAAATGAACTGTGCTCCTACTTCGAACAGTACGTTTACATACCCCAAACTAGGTCTTCTCATTTCACAGTAACCCAGGTGTGTTTCTCCCAAAAACATTTCATGAAATTCTTACCTTTTCAAAGGAACGTGATTATCTTTCAATGTAAAGCTTCTACAGAGAAAATGATCACAGTGTTTAGTTGTAACAATAGTGTAACATATCCCGAATAACAACTTCTCATTTCAGGGTAACACATATACGTTATTCAAAAAAGCATTTCAAGAAATTCTTACCCTTTCAAAAGAACATGATTATCTTTCAAATTAAAATTTCTAGAGAGAAAATGAACACTGCTCTACCTAGGATGAGTACGTTGACATATCCCAAACTGTGGCTTCTCATTTCAGAGTAACACATGTGTGTTTCTCTCAAAAGCATTTCATGAAATTCTTACGTTTTCAAATGAACGTGCTTATATTTCAATATAAAGCTTCTACAGAGAAAATGAACACAGTGCTAACTTCTAACAATAATGTAACATATCCCGAATAACAACTTCTCATTTCAGAGTAACACATGTGTCTTTCTCACAAATGCATTTCATGAAATTCTTACCCTTTCAAAAGAACATGATTATCTTTAACAGTAAAGCTTCTAGAGAGAAAATGAACACTGCTGTAATGTCGAATTGTACTTGGACATAACCCAAACTAGGGGTTCTCATTTGAGAGTAACACATGTGCGTTTCTAACAAAAGCATTTCATTAAATTCTTAACCTTCTAAACAACGTATTATCTTTCAAAGTTAAGCTTTTAGAGAGAAACTGAACACTGCTCTAGCTTCGAACAGTACTTTGACATATCCCAAACTAGGGCTTTTCATTTCAAAGTAACACATGTGCGTTTCTCACAAAAGCATTTCATGAAATTATTACCCTTCCAAAGAACATGATTATCTTTCAAATTAAAGTGTCTACAGAGAAAATGAACACTGCTCAAACTTTGAACAGTACATTGACATATTCCAAACTAGGGCTTCTCATTTCACAGTAACCCATGTGTGTTTCTCACAAAAGCATTTCATGAAATTCTTCCCTTTTGAAATGAATGTGATTATCTTTCAATGTAAAGATTCTACAGAGAAAATGAACACAATGCTAACTTCTAGCAATAGTGTACCATATCCCCAATAACAACTTCTCATTTGAGAGTAACACATGTGCTTTTCTCGCAAAAGCATATCATGAAATTTTTACCCTTTCAAAAGAACATGATTATCATTGAAATTAAAGCTTCTAGAGAGAAAATGAACACTGCTCTAACTTTGAACAGAACTTTGATATATTCCAAACTAGGGCTTCCCATTTCAGAGTAATACATGTGCATTTCTCACTAAAGCATTTCTTGAAATTCTAACCCTTTCAAAAGAATGTAATTATCTTTCAAAGTAAAGCTTCTAGAGAGAAAATGAACACTGCTCTAACTTGGAAGAGTACGTTGACATATCACCAAACTGTGGCTACTCATTTCAGAGTAACACATGTGTGTTTCTCAAAAAAGCATTTCATGAAATTCTTACCTTTTCAAATGAACGTGCCTATCTTTCAATGTAAAGCTTCTACAGAGAAAAAGAAAACTGCTCTAATGTTGAACAATACTTGGACATATCCCAAACTACGGCTTCTCATTTGAGTGTAACACATGTGCATTTCTCACAAAATCATTTCATTAAATTTTTAACCTTCTAAAGAAAGGATTATCTTTCAAAGTAGAGCTTCTAGAGAGAAAATGAACAATGCTCTAACTTCGAACACTACTTTGACATATCCCAATCTAGGGCTTTTCATTTCACAGTAACACATGTGCGTTTCTCACAAAAGTATTTCATGAAATTCTCATCCTTCCAAAGAACGTGATTATCTTTCAAAGTAAATCTACTAGAGAGAAAATGAACACTGCTCAAACTTTGAACAGTACTTTGACAAATCCCAAACTAGGACTTCTCATTTCAGAGCTCCTCTTGTGCATTTCTCACTAAAGCATTTCATGAAATACTTTCTTGTGCAAAACGTGATTATCTTTCTAAGTAAAACTTCTAGAGATAAAATGAACTCTGCTCTTACTTCGAACAGTACGTTGACATATCCCAAAATAGGGCTTCTCATTTCACAGTAACCCATGTGTTTTTGTCACAAAAGCATTTCATGAAATTCTTACCTTTTCAAATGAACGTGATTATCTTTCAATGTAAAGCTTCCACAGAAAAAATGAACACAGTGCTTACTTCTAACAGTAGTGTAACATATCCTGAATAACCACTGCTCATTTCAGAGTAACACATTTGCATTTCACACAAAAGCATTTCATGAAATTATTACCCTTCCAAATAACTTGATTATCTTTCAAATAAAGCTTCTAGAAAACATGAACAATGCTCAAACTTTGGACAGTACTTTGCCAAATCCCAAACTTTGACTTCTCATTTCAGAGAAACACATGTGCGTTTCTCACAAAAGCATTTCATGAAATTCTTACCTTTTCAAATGAACGTGATTATCTTTCAATGTAAAGCTTCTACAGAGAAAATGAACACAGTGCTAACATCTAGCAATATTATAGCATATCCAAAATAACAACTTCTCATTTCAGAGTAACTCATGTGTGTTTCTGACAAAAGCATTTCCTAATATTCTTACCCTTTCAAAAGAACGTGATTATCTTTCAATGTAAAGCTGCTAGAGAGAAAATGAACACTGCTCTAATGTCAAACAATACTGGATATATCCCAAACTAGGGCTTCTCTTTTGAGAGTAACACATGTGTGTTTTTCACAAAATTATTTCATTAAATTCTTAACCTTCCATAAACTGATTATCTTTCAAGGTAAAGCTTCTAGAGAGAAAATGAACACTGCTCTAACTTAGAACAGTACTTTGCTATACCCAAAAATATGGCTTTTCATTTCAGAGTAACACATGTGCATTTCTCACTAAAGCATTTCATGAAATTCTTACCCTTTCAAAAGAATGTGATTATCTTTCAAAGTAAAGCTTCTAGTGAGAAAATGAACACTACTCAAACTTTGAACTGTACTTTGACAAATCCCAAACTAGGGCTTCTCATTTCAGAGTAACATTTGAGTATTTCTCACTAAAGCAGTTCATGAAATTCTTACCCTTTCAAAAGAACGTGATTATCTTTCAATGTAAAGCTTCTAGAGAGAAAATGAACACTGCTCTCATGTCGAACAATACTTGCATATATCCCAAACGTAGACTTTTCACTTGAGCGTATCACATGTGCATTTCTCACAAAAGCATATCATGAAATTTTGACCCTTTCACAAGAACATGATTATCATTTACAGTAAAGCTTCTAGAGAGATAATGAACACTGCTCAAACTTTGAACAGTACTTTGACAAATCCCAAACTAGGGCTTCTCATTTCAGAGCACCTCTTGTGCATTTCTCACTAAAGCATTTCATGAAATACTTTCTTGTGCAATACGTGATTATCTTTCAAAGTAAAACTTCTAGAGATAAAATGAACTCTGCTCTTACTTCGAACAGTACGTTGACATATCCCAAAATAGGGCTTCTCATTTCACAGTAACCCATGTGTTTTTGTCACAAAAGCATTTCATGAAATTCTTACCTTTTCAAATGAACGTGATTATCTTTCAATGTAAAGCTTCCACAGAAAAAAATGAACACAGTGCTTACTTCTAACAGGAGTGTAACATATCCTGATTAACCACTGCTCATTTAAGAGTATCACATTTGCATTTCACACAAAAGCATTTCATGAAATTATTACCCTTCCAAATAACTTGATTATCTTTCAAATAAAGCTTCTAGAAAAACATGAACAATGCTCAAACTTTGAACAGTACTTTGCCAAATCCCAAACTAGTGCTTCTCATTTCAGATTAACACTTGTGCATTTCTCAATAAAGCATTTCATGTAATTCTTACCAGTGCAAAACGTGATTATCTTTCAAAGTAAAGCTTCTACAAAGAAAATGAACACTGCTAAATCTTTGAGCAGTACTTTGACATATCCCAAAGTAGGGCTTCTCCTTTCATAGTAACAATTGTGCATTTCTCAATAAAGCAGTTCATGAAATTCATACCCTTTCAAAAGAACATGATTATATTTCAAAGTAAAGCTTCTAGAGAGAAAATGAACACTGCTCTAACTTGGAAGAGTACGTTTCCAAATCCCAAACTATGGCTTCTCATGTCAGAGTAACACATGTGTGTTTCTCACAAAAGCACTTCATGAAATTATTACCTTTTCAAATGAACATGCTTATCTTTCAATGTAAAGCTTCTAAAGAGAAAATGAACACAGTGCTAACTTGGAACAATAGTGTTTTATATCCCGAATAAAAACTTCTCATTTCAGAGTAACACCTTTGCGTTTCTCACAAAAGCATATCACCGAATCTTAACCATTTCAAAAGAACGTGATTATCTCTCAAAGTAAAGCTTCTAGAGAGAAAATGAACTGTGCTCCTACTTCGAACAGTACGTTTACATATCCCAAACTATGTCTTCTCATTTCACAGTAACCCATGTGTGTTTCTCCCAAAAGCATTTCATGAAATTCTTACCTTTTCAAAGGAACGTGATTATCTTTCAATGTAAAGCTTCTACAGAGAAAATGATCACAGTGTTTAGTTGTAACAATAGTGTAACACATCCCGAATAACAACTTCTCATTTCAGAGTAACACATGTACGTTATTCAAAAAAGCATTTCAAGAAATTCTTACCCTTTCAAAAGAACATGATTATCTTTCAAATTAAAATTTCTAGAGAGAAAATGAACACTGCTCTAACTTGGAAGAGTACGTTTCCAAATCCCAAACTATGGCTTCTCATGTCAGAGTAACACATGTGTGTTTCTCACAAATGCATTTCATGAAATTCTGACCCTTTCAAAAGAACATGATTATCTTTAACAGTAAAGCTTCTAGAGAGAAAATGAACACTGCTGTAATGTCGAATTGTACTTGGACATAACCCAAACTAGGGGTTCTCATTTGAGAGTAACACATGTGCGTTTCTACCAAAAGCATTTCATTAAATTCTTAACCTTCTAAACAACGTATTATCTTTCAAAGTTAAGCTTTTAGAGAGAAATTGAACACTGCTCTAGCTTCGAACAGTACTTTGACATATCCCAAACTAGGGCTTTTCATTTCAAAGTAACACATGTGCGTTTCTCACAAAAGCATTTCATGAAATTATTACCCTTCCAAAGAACATGATTATCTTTCAAATTAAAGTGTCTACAGAGAAAATGAACACTGCTCAAACTTCGAACAGTACATTGACATGTTCCAAACTAGGGCTTCTCATTTCACAGTAACCCATGTGTGTTTCTCACAAAAGCATTTCATGAAATTCTTCCCTTTTGAAATGAATGTGATTATCTTTCAATGTAAAGATTCTACAGAGAAAATGAACACAATGCTAACTTCTAGCAATAGTGTACCATATCCCGAATAACAACTTCTCATTTGAGAGTAACACATGTGCTTTTCTCGCAAAAGCATATCATGAAATTTTTACCCTTTCAAAAGAACATGATTATCATTGAAATTAAAGCTTCTAGAGAGAAAATCAACACTGCTCTAACTTTGAACAGAACTTTGATATATTCCAAACTAGGGCTTCCCATTTCAGAGTAATACATGTGCATTTCTCACTAAAGCATTTCATGAAATTCTTACCCTTTCAAAAGAATGTGATTATCTTTCAAAGTAAAGCTTCTAGAGAGAAAATGAACACTGCTCTAACTTGGAAGAGTACGTTGACATATCACCAAACTGTGGCTTCTCATTTCAGAGTAACACATGTGTGTTTCTCACTAAAGCATTTCATGAAATTCTTACCCTTTCAAAAGAATGTGATTATCTTTCAAAGTAAAGCTTCTAGAGAGAAAATGAACACTGCTCTAACTTGGAAGAGTACGTTGACATATCACCAAACTGTGGCTTCTCATTTCAGAGTAACACATGTGTGTTTCTCAAAAAAGCATTTCATGAAATTCTTACCTTTTCAAATGAACGTGCCTATCTTTCAATGTAAAGCTTCTACAGAGAAAAAGAAAACTGCTCTAATGTTGAACAATACTTGGACATATCCCAAACTACGGCTTCTCATTTGAGAGTAACACATGTGCATTTCTCACAAAATCATTTCATTAAATTTTTAACCTTCTAAAGAAAGGATTATCTTTCAAAGTAGAGCTTCTAGAGAGAAAATGAACAATGCTCTAACTTCGAACACCACTTTGACATATCCCAATCTAGGGCTTTTCATTTCACAGTAACACATGTGTGTTTCTCACAAAAGTATTTCATGAAATTCTCATCCTTCCAATGAACGTGATTATCTTTCAAAGTAAATCTACTAGAGAGAAAATGAACACTGCTCAAACTTTGAACAGTACTTTGACAAATCCCAAACTAGGGCTTCTCATTTCAGAGCACCTCTTGTGCATTTCTCACTAAAGCATTTCATGAAATACTTTCTTGTGCAAAACGTGATTATCTTTCAAAGTAAAACTTCTAGAGAGAAAATGAACTCTGCTCTTACTTCGAACAGTACTTTGACATATCCCAAAATAGGGCTTCTCATTTCACATAACCCATGTGTTTTTTTTCACAAAAGCATTTCATGAAATTCTTACCTTTTCAAATGAACGTGATTATCTTTCAATGTAAAGCTTCCACAGAAAATGAACACAGTGCTTACTTCTAACAGTAGTGTAACATATCCTGAATAACCACTGCTCATTTCAGAGTAACACATTTGCATTTAACACAAAAGCATTTCATGAAATTATTACCATTCCAAATAACTTGTTTATCTTTCAAATAAAGCTTCTAGAAAAACATGAACAATGCTCAAACTTTTAAGAGTACTTTGCCAAATCCCAAACTTTGACTTCTCATTTCAGTGAAACTCACAAAAGCATTTCATGAAATTCTTACCTTTTCAAATGAACGTGATTATCTTTCAATGTAAAGCTTCTACAGAAAAAATGAACACAGTGCTAACATCTAGCAATATTATAACATATCCCAAAAAACAACTTCTCATTTAAGAGTAACTCATGTGTGTTTCTGACAAAAGCATTTCCTAAAATTCTTACTCTTTCCAAAGAATGTGATTATCTTTCAAAGTAAAGCTTGTAGAGAGAAAATGAACACTGCTCTAATGTCAAACAATACTGGATATATCCCAAACTAGGGCTTCTCATTTGAGAGTAACACATGTGTGTTTCTCACAAAATTATTTCATTAAATTCTTAACCTTCCATAAACTGATTATCTTTCAAGGTAAAGCTTCTAGAGAGAAAATGAACACTGCTCTAACTTCGAACAGTACTTTGCTATACCCGAAAATATGGCTTTTCATTTGAGAGAAACACATGTGCATTTCTCACTAAAGCATTTCATGAAATTCTTACCCTTTCAAAAGAATGTGATTATCTTTCAAAGTAAAGCTTCTAGTGAGAAAATGAACACTACTCAAACTTTGAACTGTACTTTGACAAATCCCAAACTAGGGCTTCTCATTTCAGAGTAACATTTGTGTATTTCTCACTAAAGCAGTTCATGAAATTCTTACCCTTTCAAAAGAACGTGATTATCTTTCAATCTAAAGCTTCTAGAGAGAAAATGAACACTGCTCTCATGTCGAACAATACTTGCATATATCCCAAACGAAGACTTTTCCCTTGAGCGTATCACATTTGCATTTCACACAAAAGCATTTCATGAAATTATTACCCTTCCAAATAACTTGATTATCTTTCAAATAAAGCTTCTAGAAAAACATGAACAATGCTCAAACTTTGAACAGTACTTTGCCAAATCCCAAACTAGTGCTTCTCATTTCAGATTAACACTTGTACATTTCTCAATAAAGCATTTCATGTAATTCTTACCAGTGCAAAATGTGATTATCTTTTAAAATATAGCTTCTACAAAGAAAATGAACACTGCTAAATCTTTGAGCAGTACTTTGACATATCCCAAAATAGGGCTTCTTCTTTCATAGTAACAATTGTGCATTTCTCAATAAAGCAGTTCATGAAATTCATACCCTTTCAAAAGAACATGATTATCTTTCAAAGTAAAGCTTCTAGAGAGAAAAATGAACACATGCTCTAACTTGGAAGAGTACGTTTCCAAATCCCAAACTATGGCTTCTCATTTCAGAGTAACACATGTGTGTTTCTCACAAAAGACCTTCATGAAATTATTACCCTTCTCAAATGAACATGCTTATCTTTCAAAGTAAAGCTTCTAAAGAGAAAATGAACACAGTGCTAACTTTGAACAATAATGTTTTATATCCCGAATAAAAACTTCTCATTTCAGAGTAACACCTGTGCGTTTCTCACAAAAGCATTTCACGAAATTCTTAACCATTTCAAAAGAACGTGATTATCTCTCAAAGTAAAGCTTCTAGAGAGAAAATGAACTCTGCTCCTACTTCGAACAGTACGTTTACATATCCCAAACCAGGTCTTCTCATTTCACAGTAACCCATGTGTGTTTCTCCCAAAAGCATTTCATGAAATTCCTACCTTTTCAAAGGAACGTGATTATCTTTCAATGTAAAGCTTCTACAGAGAAAATGATCACAGTGCTTACTTGTAACAATAGGGTAACATATCCCGAATAACAACTTCTCATTTCAGAGTAACACATGTGCGTTTCTCAAAAAAGCATTTCAAGAAATTCTTACCCTTTCAAAAGAACATGATTATCTTTCAAATTAAAATTTCTAGAGAGAAAATGAACACTGCTCTACCTAGGAAGAGTACATTGACATATCCCAAACTGTGGCTTCTCATTTCAGAGTAACACATGTGTGTTTCTCCCAAAAGCATTTCATGAAATTCTTACCTTTTCAAAGGAACGTGATTATCTTTCAATGTAAAGCTTCTACAGAGAAAATGATCACAGTGTTTAGTTGTAACAATAGGGTAACATATCCCGAATAACAACTTCTCATTTCAGAGTAACACATGTACGTTATTCAAAAAAGCATTTCAAGAAATTCTTACCCTTTCAAAAGAACATGATTATCTTTCAAATTAAAATTTCTAGAGAGAAAATGAACACTGCTCTACCTAGGATGAGTACGTTGACATATCCCAAACTGTGGCTTCTCATTTCATAGTAACACATGTGTGTTTCTCTCAAAAGCGTTTCATGAAATTATTACGTTTTCAAATGAACGTGCTTATATTTCAATATAAAACTTCTACAGAGAAAATGAAAACAGTGCTAACTTCTAACAATAATGTAACATATCCCGAATAACAACTTCTCATTTCAGAGTAACACATGTGTGTTTCTCACAAATGCATTTCATGAAATTCTTACCCTTTCAAAAGAACATGATTATCTTTAACAATAAGCTTCTAGAGAGAAAATGAACACTGCTGTAATGTCGAATTGTACTTGGACATAACCCAAACTAGGGGTTCTCATTTGAGAGTAACACATGTGCGTTTCTAACAAAAGCATTTCATTAAATTCTTAACCTTCTAAACAACGTATTATCTTTCAAAGTTAAGCTTTTAGAGAGAAACTGAACAGTACTTTGACATATCCCAAACTAGGGCTTTTCATTTCAAAGTAACACATGTGCGTTTCTCACAAAAGCATTTCATGAAATTATTACCCTTCCAAAGAACATGATTATCTTTCAAATTAAAGTGTCTACAGAGAAAATGAACACTGCTCAAACTTCGAACAGTACATTGACATATTCCAAACTAGGTCTTCTCATTTCACAGTAACCCATGTGTGTTTCTCACAAAAGCATTTCATGAAATTCTTCTCTTTTGACATGAATGTGATTATCTTTCAATGTAAAGATTCTACAGAAAAAATGAACACAATGCTAACTTCTAGCAATAGTGTACCATATCCCGAATAACAACTTCTCATTTGAGAGTAACACATTAGCTTTTCTCGCAAAAGCATATCATGAAATTTTTACCCTTTCAAAAGAACATGATTATCATTGAAATTAAAGCTTCTAGAGAGAAAATGAACACTGCTCTAACTTTGAACAGAACTTTGATATATTCCAAACTAGGGCTTCCCATTTCAGAGTAATACATGTGCATTTCTCACTAAAGCATTTCATGAAATTCTTACCCTTTCAAAAGAATGTGATTATCTTTCAAAGTAAAGCTTCTAGAGAGAAAATGAACACTGCTCTAACTTGGAAGAGTACGTTGACATATCACCAAACTGTGGCTTCTCATTTCAGAGTAACACATGTGTTTTTCTCACAAAAGCATATCATGAAATTCTTACCCTTTCAAAAGAGCATGATTATCATTCAAATTAAAGCTTCTAGAGAGAAAATGAACACTGCTGTAACTTTGAACAGAACTTTGACATATCCCAAACTAGAGCTTCCCATTTCAGAGTAACACATGTGCATTTCTCACAAAAGCATTTCATGAAATTCTTACCTTTTCAAATGAACGTGCCTATCTTTCAATGTAAAGCTTCTACAGAGAAAAAGAACACTGCTCTAATGTTGAACAATACTTGGACATATCCCAAACTACGGCTTCTCATTTGAGAGTAACACATGTGCGTTTCTCACAAAATCATTTCATTAAATTTTTAACCTTCTAAAGAAAGGATTATCTTTCAAAGTAGAGCTTCTAGAGAGAAAATGAACAATGCTCTAACTTCGAACACCACTTTGACATATCCCAATCTAGGGCTTTTCATTTCACAGTAACACATGTGCGTTTCTCACAAAAGTATTTCATGAAATTCTCATCCTTCCAAAGAACGTGATTATCTTTCAAAGTAAATCTTCTAGAGAGAAAATGAACACTGCTCAAACTTTGAACAGTACTTTGACATATCCCAAACTAGGGCTTCTCATTTCAGAGCACCTCTTGTGCATTTCTCACAAAAGCATTTCATGAAATACTTTCTTGTGCAAAACGTGATTATCTTTCAAAGTAAAGCTTCTAGAGAGAAAATGAACTCTGCTCTTACTTCGAACAGTACGTTGACATATCCCAAAATAGGGCTTCTCATTTCACAGTAACCCATGTGTTTTTGTCACAAAAGCATTTTATGAAATTCTTACATTTTCAAATGAACGTGATTATCTTTCAATGTAAAGCTTCCACAGAAAAAATGAACACAGTGCTTACTTCTAACAGTAGTGTAACATATCCTGAATAACCACTGCTCATTTCAGAGTAACACATTTGCATTTCACACAAAAGCATTTCATGAAATTATTACCCTTCCAAATAACTTGATTATCTTTCAAATAAAGCTTCTAGAAAAACATGAACAATGCTCAAACTTTTAACAGTACTTTGCCAAATCCCAAACTTTGACTTCTCATTTCAGAGAAACTCACAAAAGCATTTCATGAAATTCTTACCTTTTCAAATGAACGTGATTATCTTTCAATGTAAAGCTTCTACAGAGAAAATGAACACAGTGCTAACATCTAGCAATATTATAACATATCCCAAATAACAACTTCTCATTTAAGAGTAACTCATGTGTGTTTCTGACAAAAGCATTTCCTAAAATTCTTACCCTTTCCAAAGAATGTGATTATCTTTCAAAGTAAAGCTTCTAGAGAGAGAATGAACACTGCTCTAATGTCAAACAATACTGGACATATCCCAAACTAGGGCTTCTCATTTCAGAGTAACACATGTGTGTTTCTCACAAAATTATTTCATTAAATTCTTAACCTTCCAAAAACTGATTATCTTTCAAGGTAAAGCTTCTAGAGAGAAAATGAACACATGCTCTAACTTCGAACAGTACTTTGCTATACCCGAAAATATGGCTTTTCATTTGAGAGAAACACATGTGCATTTCTCACTAAAGCATTTCATGAAATTCTTACCCTTTCAAAAGAACGTGATTATCTTTCAAAGTAAGGCTTCTAGAGAGAAAATGAACACTACTCAAACTTTGAACTGTACTTTGACAAATCCCAAACTAGGGCTTCTCATTTCAGAGTAACATTTGTGTATTTCTCACTAAAGCATTTCATGAAATTCTTACCCTTTCAAAAGAACGTGATTATCTTTCAATGTAAAGCTTCTAGAGAGAAAATGAACACTGCTCTAATGTCGAACAATACTTGCATATATCCCAAACGAAGACTTTTCACTTGAGCGTATCACATGTGCATTTCTCACAAAAGCATATCATGAAATTTTGACCCTTTCACAAGAACATGATTATCATTTACAGTTCATCTTCTAGAGACATAATGAACACTGCTCTAACTTTGAACAGAACTTTGACATATCCCAAACTAGGGCTTCTCATTTCAGAGTAACACATGTGCGTTTCTCACAAAAGCATTTCATGAAATTCTTACCCTTTCAAAAGAACATGATTATCTTTCAAAGTAAAGCTTCTACAGAGAAAATGAACTCTGCTCTAACTTCGAACACTGCTTTGACATATCCCAAACTAGTGGCTTCTCATTTCACAGTAACACATGTGTGTTTCTCACAAAAGCATTTCATGAAATTCTTACCTTTTCAAATGAACGTGATTATCTTTCAATGTAAAGCTTCTACAGAGAAAATGAACACAGTGGTAACTTCTCACAATAGTGTAACATATCCCGAATAACAACTTCTCATTTGAGAGTAACACATGTGCTTTTCTCGCAAAAGCATATCATGAAATTTTTACCCTTTCAAAAGAACATGATTATCATTGAAATTAAAGCTTCTAGAGAGAAAATGAACACTGCTCTAACTTTGAACAGAACTTTGATATATTCCAAACTAGGGCTTCCCATTTCAGAGTAATACATGTGCATTTCTCACTAAAGCATTTCATGAAATTCTTTCCCTTTCAAAAGAATGTGATTATCTTTCAAAGTAAAGCTTCTAGAGAGAAAATGAACACTGCTCTAACTTGGAAGAGTACGTTGACATATCACCAAACTGTGGCTTCTCATTTCAGAGTAACACATGTGCTTTTCTCGCAAAAGCATATCATGAAATTTTTACCCTTTCAAAAGAGCATGATTATCATTGAAATTAAAGCTTCTAGAGAGAAAATGAACACTGCTGTAACTTTGAACAGAACTTTGATATATTCCAAACTAGAGCTTCCCATTTCAGAGTAATACATGTGCATTTCTCACTAAAGCATTTCATGAAATTCTTACCTTTTCAAATGAACGTGCCTATCTTTCAATGTAAAGCTTCTACAGAGAAAAAGAAAACTGCTCTAATGTTGAACAATACTTGGACATATCCCAAACTACGGCTTCTCATTTGAGAGTAACACATGTGCGTTTCTCACAAAATCATTTCATTAAATTTTTAACCTTCTAAAGAAAGGATTATCTTTCAAAGTAGAGCTTCTAGAGAGAAAATGAACAATGCTCTAACTTCGAACACCACTTTGACATATCCCAATCTAGGGCTTTTCATTTCACAGTAACACATGTGCGTTTCTCACAAAAGTATTTCATGAAATTCTCATCCTTCCAAAGAACATGATTATCTTTCAAAGTAAATCTACTAGAGAGAAAATGAACACTGCTCAAACTTTGAACAGTTCTTTGACAAATCCCAAACTAGGGCTTCTCATTTCAGAGCACCTCTTGTGCATTTCTCACTAAAGCATTTCATGAAATACTTTCTTGTGCAAAACGTGATTATCTTTCAAAGTAAAACTTCTAGAGAGAAAATGAACTCTGCTCTTACTTCGAACAGTACTTTGACATATCCCAAAATAGGGCTTCTCATTTCACAGTAACCCATGTGTTTTTGTCACAAAAGCATTTTATGAAATTCTTACATTTTCAAATGAACGTGATTATCTTTCAATGTAAAGCTTCCACAGAAAAAATGAACACAGTGCTTACTTCTAACAGTAGTGTAACATATCCTGAATAACCACTGCTCATTTCAGAGTAACACATTTGCATTTCACACAAAAGCATTTCATGAAATTATTACCCTTCCAAATAACTTGATTATCTTTCAAATAAAGCTTCTAGAAAAACATGAACAATGCTCAAACTTTTAACAGTACTTTGCCAAATCCCAAACTTTGACTTCTCATTTCAGAGAAACTCACAAAAGCATTTCATGAAATTCTTACCTTTTCAAATGAACGTGATTATCTTTCAATGTAAAGCTTCTACAGAGAAAATGAACACAGTGCTAACATCTAGCAATATTATAACATATCCCAAATAACAACTTCTCATTTAAGAGTAACTCATGTGTGTTTCTGACAAAAGCATTTCCTAAAATTCTTACCCTTTCCAAAGAATGTGATTATCTTTCAAAGTAAAGCTTCTAGAGAGAGAATGAACACTGCTTTAATGTCAAACAATACTGGATATATCCCAAACTAGGGCTTCTCATTTGAAAGTAACACATGTGTGTTTTTCACAAAATTATTTCATTAAATTCTTAACCTTCCAAAAACTGATTATCTTTCAAGGTAAAGCTTCTAGAGAGAAAATGAACACTGCTCTAACTTCGAACAGTACTTTGCTATACCCGAAAATATGGCTTTTCATTTGAGAGAAACACATGTGCATTTCTCACTAAAGCATTTCATGAAATTCTTACCCTTTCAAAAGAATGTGATTATCTTTCAAAGTAAGGCTTCTAGAGAGAAAATGAACACTACTCAAACTTTGAACTGTACTTTGACAAATCCCAAACTAGGGCTTCTCATTTCAGAGTAACATTTGTGTATTTCTCACTAAAGCAGTTCATGAAATTCTTACCCTTTCAAAAGAACGTGATTATCTTTCAATGTAAAGATTCTAGAGAGAAAATGAACACTGCTCTAATGTCAAACAATACTTGCATATATCCCAAACGAAGACTTTTCACTTGAGCGTATCACATGTGCATTTCTCACAAAAGCATATCATGAAATTTTGACCCTTTCACAAGAACATGATTATCATTTACAGTTCATCTTCTAGAGACATAATGAACACTGCTCTAACTTTGAACAGAACTTTGATATATTCCAAACTAGGGTTTCTCATTTCAGAGTAACACATGTCCATTTCTCACTAAAGAATTTCATAAAATTCTTACTTTTTCAAAAGAATGTGATTATCTTTCAAAGTAAAGCTTCTAGAGTGAAAATGAACTCTGCTCTTACTTTGAACACTGCTTTGACATATCCCAAACTGTGACTTCTCATTTCACAGTAACATATGTGTGTTTCTCATAAAAGCATTTCATGAAATTCTTACCTTTTCAAATGAACGTGCTTATCTTTCAATGTAAAGCTTCTACAGAGAAAATGAACACAGTGGTAACTTCTCACAATTGTGTAACATATCCCGAATAACAACTTCTCATTTCAGAGTAACACATGTGCGTTTCTCACAAAAGCATTTCACTAAATTCTTACCCTTTTAAAAGAACATGATTATCTCTCAAATAAAGCTTCTAGAGAGAAAATGAACACTGCTCTAACTTCGAACTCTACTTTGATATATCCAAAACTAGGGATTTTCGTTTGAGAATAACACATGTGCGTTTCTCACAAAAGCATTTCATGAAATTTTTACCATTCCAAAGAACGTGATTATCTTTCAAAGTAAAGCTTCTACAAAGAAAATGAACACTGCCAAAACTTTGAACAGTACTTTGACATATCCCAAACTATGGCTTCTCATTTCAGAATAACTCTTTGCATTCCTCACTAAAGCATTTCATTAAATTTTTGCCGGTTCAAAACACGATTATCTTTCAAAGTAAAGCTTCTAGAGAGAAAATGAACTCTGCTCTTACTTCAAACACTACATTGACATATCCCAAACTAGGGCTTCTCATTTCACAGTAACCCATGTGTGTTTCTCCCAAAAGCATTTCATGAAATTCTTAACTTTTCTAATGAACATGATTATCTTTCAATGTAAAGATTCTACAGAGAAAATGAACACAGTGCTAACTACTAACAATAGTGTAACATATCCCGAATAAAAACTTCTCGTTTAAGAGTAACACATGTGCGTTTCTCACAAAAGCATTTCATTAAATTCTTAACCTTTCAAAAGAACGTGATTATCTTTCAAATTAAAGCTTCTAGAGAGAACATGAACACTGCTCTAATGTCAAACAATACTTGGACATATCCCAAAAAAGGGCTTTGCATTTGAGAGTAACACATGTGCTTTTCTCACAAAAGCATGTCATGAAATTTGTACCCTTTCAAAAGAACGTGAGTATCATCAAAGTAAAGCTTCTAGAGAGATAATGAACACTGCTCTAACTTTGAACTGAACTTTGATATATGCCAATCTAGGGTTTCCCATTTTAGAGTAACACATGTGCATTTCTCAATAAAGCATTTCATGAAATTCTTACCCTTTCAAAAGAATGTGATTATCTTTCAAAGTAAAGCTTCTAGAGAGAAAATGAACACTGCTCTATCTTGGAAGAGTACGTTGACATATCCCAAACTGTGGCTTCTCATTTAAGAGTAACACATGTGTGTTTCTCACAAACGCATTTCATGAAATTCTTACCTTTTCAAATGAACGTGCCTATCTTTCAATGTAAAGCTTCTACAGAGAAAATGAAAACTGCTCTAATGTTGAACAATACTTGGACATATCCCAAACTAAGGATTCTCATTTGAGAGTAACACATGTGCGTTTCTCACAAAATCATTTCATTAAATTTTTAACCTTCTAAAGAAAGTATTATCTTTTAAATGCCCTGCGGCAGCAAGGTCAGCCCTTTGTTCGTGAGACACCCAAGCAGCAGGGAGATCAGAACCGGCTACCAGGACAGACATCACTGGGGAGTTCAAGCTCAGCAGGACGGTCCCTGCTTCCACACTGAAGAGATACACCCAGAGACTCAGTCACATCAAAGACTGGACCAAGAAACCAGGCCTCTCTGGATCATTTGAAAGAGGAGATGGGAAGGCGCCAATGTAAGAATTCCTCCAACAACCTGAAAGGCAACATGACATCACCAGAACGCAGGGATCCCAAAATAAGAAGAATTGTACACCCTACTCCAGAAGAAGTAGAAGAAATCGACTCAAAAGTGAATTTTTTGAAAATAATAGAAGACCTTAAACAGGAGGTGAAAATCTGCCATAAACAATTAGAGATTACAAACAAAAAGGTAGAGGAAATGAATAAATCGCTCAAAGATACCCAAGAAAACCAAGAGAAACCAGAAAATGCAATCAAACAGGTAAGGGAAATGGTTCAAGACCTGAAGAATGAAATGGAAGTAATGAAGAAAACACAAACCGAGGGAAAGTTGGAGATGGAAAATCTGGGTAAACGAACAGGAACTACAGAGACAAGTACTACCAACAGATTAGAAGAGTTAGAAGAAAGAATGTCAGACACTGAAGATACCATAGAGAAAATTAACACACTGATCAAAGAAAACAGTAAAACCAACAAATTCTCATCACAAAACATTCAGGAAATATGGGACACAATAAAAAGACCAAACCTAAGAATAATTGGGATAGAAGAAGGAGAAGAAGTACAGCTCAATGGTTCAGAAAATATATTTAATAAAATTATAGAAGAAAACTTTCCCAGCCTAAAGAAAGATATTCCTTTGAAGGTTCAAGAAAAATACAGAACACCGAATAGACTGGACCCCCCAAAAAAACATCTCCTCGCCATATAATAATCAGAACACAAAACATCCAGAATAAAGAAAGAATATTAAGAGCTGCAAAGGAAAAAGGTCAAGTTACTTATAAAGGTAAACCTATCAGACTTACACCTGACTACTCTATGGAAACCATGAAAGCCAGAAGGTCCTGGATAGATGTACTGCAGAAGCTAAGAGAACATGGATGCAAGCCCAGACTACTATACCCAGCCAAGCTTTCGTTCACTATAAATGGAGAAAACAAAATTTTCCAGGATAAAAACAAATTTAAACAATACATAGCCACAAATCCAGCCTTACAGAAAGTAATAGAAGGAAAATCACAAACCAAGGAGACCAACAATGTCCACAATAACTCAAACTTCTAGACACCCTTTACCAGCGCAACTAAAAGAAAGCAATCACACAAACTCTATGGCTAAACAAGTCAACCACTGGTCATTAATATCCCTTAATGTCAATGGACTCAACTCACCTATAAAAAGGCACAGGCTAAGAGATTGGATACGCAAACAGGATCCAACATTCTGCTGTTTACAGGAAACACACCTCAACCACAAAGACAGGCACCTACTCAGAGTAAAGGGATGGGAAAAGGTTTATCAAGCAAATGTACCTAAGAAACAAGCAGGAGTGGCCATACTAATTTCTAACAAAGTTAACTTCAAACTTAAATCAATCAGAAGAGATGGAGAGGGATATTTTATACTCATAACAGGAACAATTGATCAGGATGAGGTCTCAATCCTGAATATCTATGCCCCTAACATAAAAGCACCCACATATGTAAAAGAAACCTTACTAAAACTCAAAGCCGCCATAAAACAGCACACACTAATAGTGGGTGATCTCAACACGCCTCTTTCACCAATGGACAGGACAATCAGACAGAAACCTAACAGAGAAATAAGAGAATTAATGGAGGTATTGAATCTAATGGACTTAACAGACATCTATAGAACATTCCACCCAAATAGGAAAGAATATACCTTCTTCTCTGCAGCTCATGGAACCTTCTCAAAAATTGACCACATCCTTGGTAACAAAGCAAACTTCCACAGTTACAAAATAATATCCATAACCAACTGTGTCTTATCAGATCACCACGGGCTAAAGTTAGAATTCAACAACAAAGCTACCCCCAGAAAGCCTGCAAACTCATGGAAACTGAATAGTCAACTATTGACCCACACCTGGATTAAAGAAGAAATAAAGAAAGAAATTAAAGTCTTCCTTGAATTCAATGAAAATAAAGAATCAACATACTCAAACTTATGGGACACTTTGAAAGCAGTCCTAAGGGGAAAGTTCATAGCCCTTAGTGCCCACTTAAAGAAAACAGAGAAAGCATACATTGGAGACTTAACAGCCCACCTGAAAGCTCTAGAAAAAAAAGAAGCAGACTCACCTAGGAGGAGTAGAAGACTGGAAATAGTCAAACTGAGGGCTGAAATCAACAAAATAGAAACACAGAAAACAATCCAAAGAATCAATGAAACAAAAAGCTGGTTCCTGGAGAAAATCAACAAAATTAATAAACCGCTATCCAAACTAATCAAACAGCAGAGAGAGAATTTGCAAATTAATAAGATCAGAAATGAAATGGGGGACATAACCACAGACATAGAGGAAATTCAGAGAATCATTAGATCTTACTACAAAAGCCTGTATGCCACAAAACTGGAAAATGTAAAAGAAATGGACACTTTTTTAGATAAATACCATATACCAAAGTTAAATCAGGACCAGGTGAACAATCTAAATAGACCTATCAGTCACGAAGAATTAGAAGCTGTTATCAAAAACCTCGTACCAAAAAAAGCCCAGGACCAGACGGTTTCAATGCGGAATTCTACCAGAATTTCCAAGAAGACCTAATACCTATACTCCTTAAGGTATTTCACAATATAGAAACAGAAGAGTCATTGCCAAATTCCTTTTATGAAGCTACCGTCACTCTGATACCAAAACCACACAAAGACTCAACCAAGAAAGAGAATTACAGGCCAATCTCACTCATGAACATCGACGCAAACATTCTCAACAAAATACTGGCTAACCGTATCCAAGAACACATTAGAAAAATTATCCATTATGATCAAGTAGGCTTCATCCCAGAGATGCAAGGCTGGTTCAACATACGAAAATCTATCAATGTAATCCATCATATAAATAAACTGAAAGAAAATAAAAAACATATGATCATTTCAGTAGATGCTGAAAAAGCTTTTGACAAAATTCAACATCCCTTCATGATAAAAGTCTTGGAGAGATTAGGGATACAAGGGTCATACTTAAATATAATAAAAGCTATTTACAGCAAACCGACAGCTAACATCAAACTAAACGGAGAGAAACTCAAAGCCATCCCACTTAAATCAGGAACACGACAAGGCTTTCCACTCTCTCCACACCTCTTCAATATAGTGCTTGAAGTTTTAGCAATAGCAATAAGACAACATAAGGGGATTAAGGGGATTCGAATTGGAAAGGAAGAAGTTAACTTTCGTTATTTGCAGATGATATGATACTGTACATAAGCGACCCCAAAAACTCCACCAAAGAACTCCTACAGCTGATAAACACCTTTAGTAATGTGGCAGGATACAAGATCAACTCCAAAAAATCAGTCGCCCTCCTATACACAAAGGATATGGAAGCAGAGAGGGAAATCAGAGAAGCATCACCTTTCACGATAGCCACAAACAGCATAAAATATCTCGGGGTAACTCGAACCAAAGAAGTGAAGGATCTATTTGACAAGAACTTTAAGGCATTGAAGAAAGAAATTGAAGAGGATACTAGAAAATGGAAGGATCTCCCTTGCTCGTGGATTGGGAGGATCAACATAGTAAAAATGGCAATCCTACCAAAGGCAATTTATAGATTCAATGCAATCCCCATCAAGATCCCATTAAAATTCTTCACTGATCTTGAAAGGACAATAATCAACTTTATATGGAATAACAAAAAACCCAGGATAGCCAAAACAATCTTGTACAATAAAGGTACTTCTGGAGGCATTACCATCCCTGACTTTAAACTCTATTACAGAGCTACAGTAATGAAAACAGTGTGGTATTGGCATAAAAATAGAGAAGTTGACCAACTGAATCATGTAGAAGACCCGGACCTTAACCCACAAACCTATGAACAGCTCATTTTCGATAAAGGTGCTAAAAGTATACAATGGAAGAAAGAAAGCATCTTCAACAAATGGTGCTGGCACAACTGGATGTCAACCTGTAGAAGAATGAAAATAGACCCATTCCTATCACCATGCACAAAACTCAAGTCCAAATGGATCAAAGACCTCAATATCAATCTGAACACACTGAACCTGATAGAAGAGAAAGTGGGATGTAGCCTACAACAGATTGGCACAGGTGATCGCTTCCTAGGTATAACCCCAGCAGCACAGTCATTAAGGGCATCATTGAATAAATGGGACCTACTGAAACTGAGAAGCTTCTGTAAAGCAAAAGACACTGTCACTAAGACAAAAAGGGAACCCACTGACTGGGAGAAGATCTTCACCAACCCCGCAACAGACAAAGGTCTGATCTCTAAAATATATAAAGAACTCAAGAAACTAGACTTTAAAATGCTAATTAACCCAATTAAAAAATTGGGGCACTGATCTGAAGAGAGAATTCTCAACAGAAGAAGTTCAAATGGCCAAAAGGCACTTAAGGTCACGCTCAGCCTCCTTAGCGATCAGGGAAATGCAAATCAAAACAACATTGAGATATTATCTTACACCTGTCAGAATGGCTAAAATCAATAACACCAATGATAGCCTTTGCTGGAGAGGCTGTGGAGAAAGGGGTACCCTCATCCATTGCTGGTGGGAATGCAAACTTGTGCAACCACTCTGGAAAGCAGTGTGGCGGTTTCTCAGGAAATTTGGGATCAACCTACCCATGGACCCAGCAATGCCACTCTTGGGAATATACCCACGAGATGCCCAATCATATGACAAGGACATTTGTTCAACTATGTTCATAGCAGCACTATTTGTAATAGCCAGAACCTGGAAACAACCTAGATGCCCTTCCATGGAAGAATGGATGAAGAAAGTGTGGAATATATACATATTAGAATACTACTCAGCGGTAAAATACAATGACTTCGTGAATTTTGCATGCAAATGGATGGAAATAGAAAACACTATCCTGAGTGAGGTAACCCAGACCCAAAAGGATGAACATGGGATGTACTCACTCATAATTGGTTTCTAGAGATAAATAAAGGTCAGTGAGTCTATAATATGATATCCTAAAGAAACTAAATAAGAAGGTGAACCCAAAGAAAAACATATAGCTATCCTCCTGGATATGGGAAGTAGACTAGACTGCCGAACAAATAAATGGGATCTTGGGGGTGTGGTAGGAGGGGGGGTAAGGGGAGAAGGGGAGAGAAATGTGAGAAGGGGAGGGTGGGGGGAACTTGGGGAAACGGGATGATTGGGATAAAGGAATGTTGGTTAGGTGAGCAGAGAAGCACACATCTTAATTAAGGGAGCCATCTTAGGGTTGGCAAGAGACTTGGATCTAGAGGGGCTCCCAGGTGCCCAGGGTGATGTCCCCAGTTAGTTCCTGGGGCAGCTAAGGATAGGGAACCTGAAGTGACCCTACCCTATAGCCATACTGATGAATATCTTGCATATCACCATAGAAACTTCATCTGGCGATGGATGGAGATAGAGACAGAGACCCACACTGGAGCACTGGACTGAGCTCCCAATGTCCCAATGAGGAGCAGAAGGAGAGAGAATATGAGCAAAGAAGTCAGGACCACAAGGGGTGCGCCCACCCATGGAGACAGTGAAGCTGATTCTTGGGGAGCTCACCAAGGCCAGCTGGACTGTGACTGAAAAAGCATGGGATAAAACCGGAATCTCTAAATTTGGCGGACAATGAGGCCTGCTGAGAAGCCAAGGACCATGGCACCGGGTTTTGATCCTGCTTCATGTTCTGGCTTTGTGGGAGCCTACCCAGTTTGGATGTTCACCTTCCTAGACCAGGATTGAGGGGGGAGGACTTTGGACTTTCCACAGGGCACGGAACCCTGACTGTTCTTCAGGCTGGAGAAGGAGGGGGAGGAGTGGGGGGAGGGGAGGAGGAGAGGGGAATGGGAGGCGGGATGGAGGCAGAAATTTTTTTCCAATAAAAAATAAATAAATAAATAAATAAATAAAAAAATTAGAGCTTCTAGAGAGAAAATGAACACTACTCAAACTTTGAACTGTACTTTGACAAATCCCAAACTAGGGCTTCTCATTTGAGAGTAACATTTGTGTATTTCTCACTAAAGCAGTTCATGAAATTCTTACCCTGAAGGCGGATTTGAATTAAGTCAGACAATTATTATAAGGTTATGCAGCTTTATTAACTCACGCAACCAAAGATTCTCGCGCAGCACGGGAGAGCGGAAGCAAAACAAGGGGCAAGCAGCATCTGCGCACCTCATTTTAACCATCCAAACTCCTCCCCAGTTGAGCCCATCCACTAGATCGGCAGGGCTCCTCCCTACATCTCTCCCGTTTTGTCTAAATAAGACAGAACTAACCCAAATACAACTATAAACAATAATAACAAAAAATAAATATAATAAACAATATTGAGATCAAAAGTTTTACCAGACAGTCTATCTCAAAGAGTCTAACTAATATAGAGCGTAATTACAGTTATATAATCTTCAACTCCAGCAAAGATCTGAGAAGGGAATAAATATTACTTAACAAATGAGAGATATCCAAAATGTGCCAAAAATGACAGAGACAACTGACTACCTGGGCAATCACCCAAATTCTCGTTTGCAATGTTGAGTCAACCAACTTTGGCTAAGGCCAAACATAACTGACATGCCATTATCAGATGCAAGAAACTTTCTTAGAATCATCCTACCCTGTCTTGGCAAGATAAGACAATCCTGTTTCAGTAGTTGAGGTATGGGCTTTTCTTAACCCAAAGGCCAGTTCTGCCAAGACGACAAGCTCCCAGTGGAGTGTCTTTGGTGCTCAACGTTCTCTCGGGAGTAGAGTGGCGTTGCCAGGAGTAATTGTGTCTCGTTGGCACAGAATTCTAGGTTAGATTAAAGGCCATTTTCTACAGCTCTTTAAAGAGGCTGAAGATTATACTATCTATACTAAATACAATCTCTATGTATCTAGAAGACCTGATTAACCTAAGAATAAACATGACAAACATATAATTCTCAATACCTATCTAACTTGAAGATTAAAAGAATAAACTGTGCAATATATGAAGACAATGATCTTCATCTGTAAACAATGTCATTACATATCAAATGTAAACAATGGAAGGAGCTCACATTCAATATTGATATTACATAAATAGTATCAGAGGTAGAAATGTACATTGTATTATGGTAGATCTATCAATATAATATAAGCATATTCTTATACAAAACTAGAGGTAGGAACACTCACATTCAATATACAATATATCAATATACAGGAAACAGTACCAATACAGTTTTCTAAAATCAGTAACTCACAAATACCAAACATCAAACCAGTTAATCCCCCTCTTTTTTTTAACATACCCCTAATTCCATAAAACATCCCCCCATCCCCTCAACCCCAAACCAACCATTAAAAGATGTCCCTAACCCTGAGGGCAAACTATGTTGGGAGAGGGGACTTCGTCCTCTAAGATTGCTTCAAGCTGACATGGGAGCGACATTCTCCTTAGGGGCTCCCGTGAAAGCAAATGATGATAAAATTCCCAAATTAACCTTTGACCTAAGAAAATTGTAACTAGTCTCTGTGTATCTTTAGAAAGTCTGGCCAGAGTGTTGTCAAAAATGTGCACCATTTGAAATTGTCTCGAGCAGTTGGTAACAAAAAACACGTCTAATATTAGCGCTTAAAAAGAAAGAAAAAAAATGTATATAATCATGACATCATAAAAACCAGATTGAGTTGATGTTGTGGGGCCCCATCTTCATCCTGAAAACTTCAAAAATTCCTGTAGGAAAATTTATTGTTTGTTATGGGAAATTTAAACATTAACAACAAAGACACATACTGACATATAAAGAAAGACACAGATATGAGAAAAAGCAAAGAAAGTTTACCAAGTATATAATTATTCTTATCCGATGAGATATCTCTTATCAACAGGTTTGGAATTGAAGAGGGACTGGGCCAGAGTCCAACTCCAAAACCAGCTCTACATATTCATAAAAAAAAACTGTTCAATAAAACATATAGATATGTATATATATATAAAGTCAATACTTACTGATCCTTAGTGGGTTGTAACCATTTTCCATCCATCATTGAGTAAATATTCAGGGTCCCTTAAATTTTTTGAAGACCAGTATTTATCTGTGGAGATAAGAAAAGAACCCTGCCCCCAACCTATTTATGTTCCTTACCATTAGTATGCTCGACATCCTTGTGAATGAATTGTTATTTATCTTTTTCAAGTGTCTTGTCTTCTTCATACCGAACCTTTATTAATTCTGACGGTATCCACAATTTTTCCTCACCTGTGGAGATAAGAGCAAAACCCCTTCCCCAACGCAGCACATCTCCTGGCTTCCATTGTGAGGTTAGCACGTCCTTGAAATAAACTGGTTGATTTAGTTCAGTAGACTTTTCCATTATCCAATGTCTTTCTGCAGCCGTTGTTCCTTTCTCATTAGCATTAAGAAAATTCAAGGTTAACAAAGCATTATGTAACCTATTCCTGGGGGTGTTTTCCACCCTTTTCTGTTTGTTCAACATATCCTTTATAGTTCTATTTGATCTTTCTATGACTGCCTGACCTGTAGGATTGTATGGTATACCTGTAACATGCTTGATATTGTAATAGTCAAAAAACCGTTTCATTTTCCTAGAGACATAAGCAGGACCATTATCTGTCTTTATCTGTGTAGGTATACCCATGATAGCCATGACTTCTAATAAATGAGTAATTACTGAATCAGCCTTTTCCGAACTTAAAGCAGTTGCCCACTGAAAGCCTGAATAAGTGTCAATGGTGTGATGAACATACTTCAATTTGCCAAATTCTGCAAAGTGGAACACATCCATCTGCCAGATTTCATTCCTATGGGTGCCCTTAGGATTAGCCGCTGCTGGCAGTGGCATTTGGTTATAGAAAGAGCAAGTAGGGCACTTTTTCACAATCTCCTTAGCTTGTTGCCATGTAATAGAAAACTCTTTCTTCAAGCCTTTGCTATTAACATGATGTTTTTCATGAAATTCAGAGGCTTGTAGCACACTACCAATCAATAATTGATCAATATCTGCATTACCTTGTGCTAGAGGACCTGGCAGACCCGTATGGGATCGGATGTGGGTTATGTACATAGGGCAAAGCCTGTTCCTGATCAAATCTTGAACCTGGATAAACAATGAGGTTAGTTCTGTATCATCAGGTATAAATTCAGCGGTTTCAATATGTAAAACAACTCTTTCTGCATATTGTGAATCAGTAACTATATTGATAGGTTCTTTAAAATCCCTTAGCACCATAAGAATGGCATATAATTCTGCCTTCTGGACAGAATCATAAGGACTTTGTTCCACCTTACCCAAGTCTTTTGATTTGTAACCTGCCTTCCCTGTTTTATTGGCATCAGTATAGAATGTACAGGTTCCAGTTATTGGAGCATCACGAACGATTCGAGGAAGGATCCAAGAAGTTCTCTTTATGAAGTTAAGCCTCTTGCTTTTTGGATAGTTGTTATTAATGTCTCCCAAAAAATTAGCACAAGCTCTTTGCCATGGTTCATTATCTTCCCATAATTTCTTTAGTTCATCAGCAGTGAAGGGCACTATAATTTCTGCTGGGTCTATGCCTGCTAGTTGACGAAGTCTCAGCTTGCTTTTTATAATTAACTCAGAGACCTTTTCCACATAAGTTTTTAGTTTCTTATTTGGTTTATGTGGTAAAAAGATCCATTCCAAGATAATATCATCCCTCTGCATTAAAATTCCTGTAGGAGAAATTTTTGATGGTAATATGACGAGAATACAGTCGAGCTCTGGATTCACCCTGTCCACATGTGCATGTTGTAATTTTTCCTCAATCATTGTCAGTTCCTTTTCTGCTTCGGCTGTTAATGCTCTGGGACTGTTTAAAACTTTATCACCTTCCAAGGTTTTGTTCAAATGAATTATTAGTTCAGGTGTTATCCCAATAGCTGGTCGTAGACTGGAAATGTCTCCTAACAGTTTTTGAAAGTCATTAAGAGTTCATAGGCGATCTCTCCTAATTTGTGCCTTTTGTGTCTTGATTTTTTGTAAACCTATTTTATAACCTAAATAATTAATGGAATCTCCCTTCTGTATTTTTTCAGGAGCAATTTGCAATCCCCATTTAGGTAAAAGTATCTTTATTTCGTCAAACAGTCTGTTCAAGGTATCCATGTTTGGATCAGATAACAATATGTCGTCCATGTAGTGATAAATGATGGATTTGGGGAATTTCCTGCGTATTATTTGCAATGGTTGGTTCACAAATTATTGGCACAAGGAGGGGCTATTTAACATACCCTGGGGGAGGACGGCCCAGTGGTACCTCTTGGAAGGTTGGGAATTGTTGTAAGTAGGCACTGTGAAGGCAAATTTTTTTTCTATCTTCTTTTTGTAAAGGTATTGTGAAAAAACAATCCTTTAAATCAATAACTATAAGAGGCCATCCTTTTGGTAACAAAGAGGGCAATGGGATTCCAGATTGCAGAGGGCCCATAGGTTGAATAACCTTGTTGATTGCTCTGAGATCTGTCACCATTCTCCATTTACCCGATTTTTTTCTTAACCACAAATACAGGAGAATTCCAAGGGCTGGTAGATTCTTCTATATGTCCAGCATCTAATTGCTCTTGTACCAGCTGTTCTAAAGCCTGTAACTTTTCCTTAGCTAGAGGCCATTGCTTTGTCCATATTGGTTTCTCAGTCAACCATTTTAAAGGCAAGGCTGTTGGTATCTCTGAATGGACTTCAATTGCTTGTTCTTGTATGGCCCGAATGGCTGGTTTTCTCCATTTATAATATCTTTTAATATTATTTTCAGAACTATAAACTCTAGAAGTAGCAGGAATGTTAATTTAGGTATTCCATTGTTGTAATAGGTCACGACCCCATAAATTCATTGCAATATTGGCTACATAAGGCCTTAATTTTCCTATTTGTCCTTCAGGCCCTATGCATTCAACCCATCTCGTGCTCTGTCTTACTCGAGATAGGGTTCCAATTCCCAGGAGCTGGACATTCACATTCTGAAGAGGCCAATATGGATGCCAAGATTCTGGGGTAATGATACTTACATCAGCACCTGTGTCCAGCAGGCCAGTAATAAAAATGCCATTTACACATACTCTCAGCTTAGGTCTTTGATCATTTATAGAAGTTTGCCAAAACACACGTAACTCATCTTTCTGATCACTATTGCTTGTAACAGTAGGCATGGGGTTTCCTAATTGTCCTGACGAGGCACGTTCTCCGCTGGAACTGGAAATGATTGAACCATGTGTGCCATGGGGGCCTGTGAGGCCCCCCTCTCATGTTTCCCATCTGTATCAGGTTGCCTTGTCTATCCCTTGTAGATCTACATTTATTCGTCCAGTGTCTGCCCTTCCCACATCTTCTACATAAACCTGAAGGCTGAGTCCTCCTAATTCCGTTATTTCTAGAAGATGCATTATTATTATTTCTGAAAGTCCGTTGTTTACAATTTCTTTTCATTTGACCGATTTTGCCACAATTAAAACATTTGGTATTCTGATGTCTCCTTTTACCACTGGAAATTGCTTCTTCCACCCATGCTTCAGTGCCATAATCAAATGTATCAACATCCAGTGTATGTAAGACCCATTCTTCCAAGGGTGCTGATCTTACCCTTAAAGGCCACAAAATCCTTTTGCATTCCGAATTTGCATTTTCATAAGCCAAATTTTCAATCATTATACGCCTTGTGTCTGAGTCAGGTATCCCTATTTGCACAGCCTTAGTAAGTCTTTGTAAAAAAATCACTAAAGTGTTCTCTCTGACCTTGTTTAATTTTGACAAATGATTCTGTTTTCTGTCCTGGGTCTTGTACTCTGTCCCATGCATTTAAGGCTGCTGTTGTGCATAGGAAGAGTGTGTCCTCATCCAGATTAACTTGGTCCTGAGGGTCAGAAAAGAGTCCTTCACATAGAATTTTATCTATGCAAATGTTACCTCCCTTCGCCCTTTCTTGCTGTTCCAAACGTCTAGCCTCTTGCCTGAATAAGCATTTCCATTTTAAATGTGGCCTGCTCTCAAGTACCGCAGAGCTCAGTTGAATCCAATCCGACGGATTTGCTCTGCTTGTTGTTGCCCAGGATTTTAGCATCTCCTTAACAAAAGAAGCGTGCATCCCAAAAGTCATGACAGCCTGTTTAATTTCTTTGAGATCATTCATACGGACAGGCTCCCATGTATCCTCCTTGATGACCATAGGGTTTCTGGAACCAATCACCTTCTCTGTTGTTATTACTGGAAAGGCAGGTAGAGCTTTGTGGAAATTTTCCCGGAGGGATTTACCCACAGACATAGTTGAAATTTGCCTTTCTACCGTTTGTTGTTCTTCATCAGAATTTAGAAATTCCTCAGTCTTTTCAATTCTATTCACCATTGCCTTCTGCAATGTTTGCATCTCCTGTCCAGAATTATGTTCCAAAGCCTTCATTGAGGATTCTAAAGTATGAAGTTTGTCCATTAGAGATAAGTTCTCATCTTTGAACATAATTTTTATGGCGTAAACCGTGCCTTCTTGTACTGACAATCTTTCTGCCAATTTGTCACAAGTTTTAGACAAAATTCGATTGTCACATTCAACCATTTTGGTTCTCTCAGATAATGTTTCCATTCCTTCAGAAAGTGACTGTTGAAATTTACGAGTTAGTGTTTCAATTCCTTCAGAAAGTGACCGCTGGAATTGACTGTTTAAATCAGCTGATCCTTCTTCCATAGTAATAAATCTCTCCTTAATATCAGCTAGTAATGTTTCAGTCCCTACAGAAAGGGATTGAAGTCTACGGTCCAACTCAGCTCTTCCCCTTTCCATAGTAATGAATTTCTCCTCAATATCGGCCTGAACATTTTCTAAATTTTGCTCAGTTACCAGAGTCTTATTAAACAAAGATCTGTTCTCTTCCTGTAGCAGTTCAAGCTGATTCTTGAGAAGATCATTATCATACCTGATGATTTTGAGACATTCCCCCTCTGCAATGAATTTCTCCTCAATATCAGCCTGAACCTTTTCTAAATTTTGCTCAGTTAACAGTGTCTCATTAAACAAAGATCTGTTCTCTTCCTGTAGCACTTTAAGCTGATTCTTGAGAAGATCATTGTCATGCTTAATAATTTTCAAACATTCCCCCTCTGCAATGAATTTCTCCTCAATATCGGCCTGAACCTTTTCTAAATTTTGTTCAGTTAACAGAGTCTTATTAAACAAAGATCTGTTCTCTTCCTGTAGCAGTTCAAGCTGATTCTTGAGAAGATCGTTATTGTACCTGATGATTTTGAGACATTCCACCTCTGCCTTAAGAGTCTTGGATTCGTCCTCAATAATTTTAAGACATGCAGCTTCTGTCTTAAGGATCCTGGATTCGTCTCTTAAAGATTCTATCATACTTCTGTTGTCAAGCCATTTGGTGCCAAGGAAAATTACTAATCCCAGAAGAATCCATAGATGTGGGGTGCTAGACACCTCTTGTAAGATGTCCCACATGGCACACTCAAAAAAACCTGCAAAAGTCCTGAAATAGTAATATTCTCCGACATTTTATTTATGGAAAAAAAAATTTTTACCTGCAATGACTGGTTCCTGCCAGTCGTGGCAGAAGAGTCCACTTGATTCCACGTGGAGAGCCGGTCTGAAACAGGAACTCACCAGATTTCGGCCGAGGGCGCTTTGAATCAGACCAATGCAGCACCTGGAAACCTGGAAGGGCTGCTAATTCAAAGCAGCTGCTACGGGGGTGGGGCAAAGAGACGCGGCTGGGTACCAGCGCGGTGGCTGAACAGGGAGGTGCAGTTGGGGAGGACCGGGCCAGGTTGCAGCTGCGGTGGAGGGCCGGCCGGGCAGGACTGACCGTGAGCTCCTAGCGGCTCGGGACCAGACCGCAGCAGGGGGGGCGGGAGGAGCAAGCAGTGCGGGCTGAGGGTGGGGGCTGGGAGCCGGGGCGTGTCCCCGCAGGCTCCCCCGGCTGCCAAGCCCAAAGCGCCGCGACCGAGCCGAACGGGCAGGGGCGGCGCCGGGCCGCGCGTGGATGTTCAGAACCATGTGGGCGCCAACTGAAGGCAGACTTGAATTAAGTCAGATAATTATTATAAGGTTATGCAGCTTTATTAACTCACGCAACCAAAGTTTCCCGCGCAGCACAGGAGAGCGGAAGCAAAAGAAGGGGCGAGCAGCATCTGCACACCTCATTTTAACCATCCAAACTCCGCCCCAGTTGAGCCCACCCACTAGATCGGCAGGGCTCCTCCCTACATTACCCTTTCAAAAGAACGTGATTATCTTTCAAAGTAAAGCTTCTAGAGAGAAAATGAACACTGCTCAATCTTTGAACAGTATTTTGACAAATCCCAAACTAAGGCTCCTCATTTCAGAGTAACACTTGTGTGTTTCTCACAAAAGCAGTTCATGAAATTCTTACCCTTTCAAAAGAACGTGCTTATCTTTCAAAGTAAAGCTTCTACAGAGAAAATGAACACATGCTCTGTCGAACAATAGTTGGACATATCCCAAACGAGGACTTCTCACTTCAGAGTAACACATGTGCGTTTCTCACAAAAGGATTTCACGAAATTCTTACAATTTCAAAAGAACATGATTATCTTTCAAAGTAAAGCTTCTAGAGAAAATAATGAACACTGCTCTAACTTGCAACAGTACTTTGACATATCCCAAACTGGGGCTTCTCATTTCAGAGTAACACATGTGTATTTCTCACAAAAGCATTTCACGAAATTCCTACCCTTTCAAAAGAACGTGATTATCTTTCAAATTAAAGCTTCTAGAGAGAAACTGAACTCTGCTCTTACTTTTAACAGTACTGTGATATATCCCAAACTGTGGCTTCTCATTTCACACTAACATATGTGTGTTCCTTACAAAAGCATTTCATGAAATTCTTACCTTTTCAAATGAACGTGCTTATCTTTCAATGTAAAGCTTCTACAGAGAAAAAGGAACACAGTCGTAACTTCTAACAATAGTGTAACATATCTTGAATAAAAACTTCTCATTTAAGAGTAACACATGTGCGTTTCTCACAAAAGCATTTCATTAAATTCTTACCCTTTCAAAAGAACATGATTATCTTTCAACAGTAAAGCTTCTAGAGAGAACATGAACACTGCTCTAACTGTCAAACAATACTTTGACATAACCCAAAATGGGCTTCTGCATTTGAGAGTAACACGTGTGCGTTTCTCACAAAAGCATTATCATGAAATTTTTACCCTTTCAAAAGAACGTGATTATCTATCAAAGTAAAGCTTCTAGAGAGAAAATGAACACTGCTCTAACTTTGAACTGAACTTTGATATATTCCATACTAGGGTTTCTCATTTTAGAGAAACACATGTGCATTTCTCAATAAAGCATTTCATGAAATTCCTACCCTTTCAAAAGAATGTGATTATCTTTCAAAGTAAAGCTTCTAGAGAGAAAATGAACACTGCTCTAACTTGGAGGAGTACGTTGACATATGCCAAACTGTGGCTTCTCATTTCAGCGTAACCCATGTGTGATTCTCACAAAAGCATTTCATGAAATTATTACCTTTTCAAATGAACGTGCTTATCTTTCAATGTAAAGCTTCTACAGAGAAAATGAACACAGTGCTAACTCCTAAAAATAGTGTAACATGTCCCGAATAACAGTTTCTCATTTCAGAGTAACACAGGTGCGTTTCTCAAAAAAGCATTTCATGAAATTCTTGCCCTTTCAAAAGAACGTGATTATCTTTCAAAGTAAAGCTTCTAAAGAGAAAATGAACACTGCACTAATGTTGAACAACCTTGGACATATCCCAAACTGGGGCTTCTCATTTGAGAGTAACACATGTGTGTTTCTCACAAAAGCATTTCATGAAATTCTTACCTTTTTAAATTAACGTGCTTATCTTTCAAAATAAAGCTTCTAGAGAGAAAATGAACCTTGCTCTAACTGCTAGGAGTACGTTGACATATCTTAAACTGTGGCTTCTAATTTCTGTGTAACACATGTGCATTTCTCACAAAAACATTTTTTAAATTCTTAACCTTCCAAAGAAAGGATTATCTTTCAAAGTAAATCTTCTAGAGAGAAAATGAACACTGCTCCATCTTTGAACAGAACTTTGATATATTCCAAACTAGGGTTTCTCAATTCAGAGTAACACATGTGCATATCTCACTAAAGAATTTCATGAATTCTAACCATTTCAAAACAACATGATTATCTTTCAAAGTAAAGCTTCTAGAGAAAAAATGAACAGTGCTTTACTTGGAAGAGTACATTGACATATCCCAAACTGACTTCACATTTCAGAGTAACACATGTGTGTTTCTCACAAAAGCATTTCATGCAATTCTTACCTTTTTAAATTAACGTGCTTATCTTTCAATGTAAAGCTTCTACAGAGAAAATGAACACAGTGCTATCTTCTAACAATAGTGTAAAATATCCCCAATAACAACTTCTCATTTCAGAATAACACGTGTGCGTTTCTCACAAAAGCATTTAATGGAATTCTTACCCTTTCAAAAGAATATGATTAAGTTTCAGAGTAAAGTTTCTAGAGAGAAAATTAACACTGCTCAAACTTCAAACAGTACTTTGACAATTCTCAAACTAGGGCTTCTCATTTAAGAGTAACACTTGTGTGTTTCTCACAAAAGCATTTCATGAAATTCTTACGTGTTCAAAACGTGATTATCTTTCAAAGTAACGCTTCTAGAGTGAAATTGAACTCTGCTCTTACTTCGAACAGTACGTTGACATATCCCAAACTAGGTCTTCTCATTTCACAGTAACCCATGTGTGTTTCTCAAAAAATCATTTCATGAAATTCTTACCTTTTCAAATGAGCGTGATTATCTTTCAATGTAAAGCTTCTCCCGAGAAAATGAACACAGTGCTAACTTCTAAAAATTGTGTAACATATCCTGAATAACAACTTCTCATTTCAGAGTAACACATGTGCGTTTCTCACAAAAGCATTTCATGAAATTCTTACCCTTTCAAAAGTACATGATTATCTTTCAAAGTAAAGCTTCTAGAGAGAAAATGAACACTGCTCTAATGTTGAACAGTACTTGGACATATCCCAAAGAAGGGCTTCTCATTTGAGAGTAACACATGTGTGTTTCTCACAAAAGCATTTAATTAAATTCTTAACCTTACAAAGAACGGACTATCTTTCAAAGTAAAGCTTCTAGAGAGAAAATGAACACTGCTCAAACTTCAAACAGTACTTTGACAATTCCCAAACTAGGGCTTCTCATTAAAGAGTAACACTTGTGCCTTTCTCACAAAAGCATTTCATGAAATTCTTACGTGTTCAAAACGTGATTATCTTTCAAAGTAAGGCTTCTAGAGAGAAAATGAACTCTGCTCTTACTTCGAACAGTACGTTGAAATATCCCAAACTAGGGCTTCTCATTGCAGAGTAACACATGTGTGTTGCTCACAAAAGCATTTCGTGAAATTCTTACCTTTTCAAATGAACGTGCCTATCTTTCAATATAAAGCTTCTACAGAGAAAAAGAAGACAGTGCTAACTTCTAAAAATAGTGTAAGTTATCCTGAATAACAAGTTCTCATTTCAGAGTAACACATGTGCGTTTCTCACAAAAGCATTTCATGAAATTTTTACCCTTTCAAAAGTATGTGATTATGTTTCAAAGTAAAGCTTCTAGAGAGAAAATGAACGCTGCTCTAATGTTGAACAATACTTGGACATATCCCAAACTAAGGCTACTCATTTGAGGGTAACACATGTTCGTTTCTCACCAAAGCATTTCATTAAATTCTTAACCTTCCAAAGATCGGATTATCTTTCAAAGTAAAGCTTCTAGAGAGAAAATGAACACTGCTCTAACTTCAAACAGTCCTTTGACACATCCCAACTAGAGCTTTCCATTTCACAGTAACACATGTGCGTTTCTTAAAAAAGCATTTCATGAAATTCTTACTCTTCCAAAGAACGTGATTATCTTTCAAAGTAAAGCTTCTATAGAGAAAATGATCTCTGCTCAAACTTCGAAAACTACTTTGACAACTCCAAAACCAGGGCTTCTCATTTCAGAGTAACACTTGTGCATTTCTCACCAAAGAATTTTATGAAATACTTACCCTTCCAAAGAACGTGATTATCATTAAAAGTAACGCTTCCAGAGAGAAAATGAACTCTGCTCTTACTTCAAGCAGTATGTTGACATATCCCAATCTAGGGCTTCTCAATTCAGAGTAACACATGTGTGTTTCTCACAAAAGCATTTCATGAAATTTTTCCGCGTTCAAAACGTGATTATCTTTCAAATTAAAGCTTCTAGAGAGAAAATGAACACTGCTCTAACTTGGAAGAGTACATTGACATATCCCAAACTGTGGCTTCTCATTTCAGAGTAACACATGTGTGTTTCTCACAAAAGCATTTCATGAAATTCTTACCTTTTCAAATGAACGTGCTTATCTTTCAATGTAAAGCTTCTACAGAGAAAGTGAACACAGTGCTAACTTCTAACAATAGTGTAACATATCCCGAATAACAACTTCTCATTTCAGAGTAACACATGTGTCTTTCTCACAAAAACATTTCATTAAATTCTTACACTTTGAAAAGAACATGATTATCTTTCAAACTAAAGCTTCTAGAGAGAAAAAGAACACTGCTCTAATGTTGAACAATCTTGGCCATATCCCAAACTAGGGCTTCTCATTTGAGAGTAACACATGTGCGTTTCTCACAAAAGCATTTCATTAAATTCTTAACCTTCCAAAGAATGGATTATCTCTCAAAATAAAGCTTGTAGAGAGAAAATGAACACTGGTCTAACTTTGAACATTACTTGGACATATCCCAAAATAGGGCTTCTCATTTCACAGTAACACATGTGCGTTTCTCACAAAAGCATTTCATGAAATTCTTACCTTTCCAAAGAACGTGATTATCTTTCAAAGTAAAGCTTCTAGAGAGAAAATGAACACTGCTCTAACTTTGAAGAGTACTTTGACATATCCCAAACTGGGGCTTCTCATTTCAGAGTAACACATGTGTATTTCTCACAAAAGCATTTCATGAAATTCTTACCCTTTCAAAAACGTGATTATCTTTCAAATAAGTCTTCTAGAAAGAAAATTTACTGTGCTCTTACTTCAAACAGTACGTTGACATATCCCAAACTAGGGCTTCTCATTTCAAAGTAACCCATTTGTGTTTCTCACAAAAGCATTTCATAAAATTCTTACCTTTTCAAATGAACGTGATTATCTTTCAATGTAAAGCTTCTACAGAGAAAATGAACACAGAGCTAACTTCTAACAATAGTGTAACATATCCCGACTAACAACTTCTCATTTCAGAGTAACACATGTGCTTTTCTCACAAAAGAATTACATGAAATTGTTACCCTTTCAAAAGAACATGATTATCTTTCAAAGTCAAGATTCTAGAGAGAAAATGAACAGTGCTCTAACATGGAACGATACGTGGACATATCCCAAACTAAGGATTTACATTTGAGAGTAACACATGTGCGTTTCTCATAAAAGCATATCACGAAATTTTTACCCTTTCAAAAGAACGTGATTATCATTCAAAGTAAAACTTCTAGAGAGAAAATGAACACTGCACTAATGTTGAACAATACTTGGACAAATCCAAAACTAGGTCTTTTCATTTGAGAGTAACACATGTGTGTTTCTCACAAAAGCATATTATGAAATTTTTAACCTTTCAAATGAACGTGATTATCATTCAAAGTAAAGCTTCTAGAGAGATAAACAACACTGTTCTAACTTTGACCAGAATTTTGATATATTCCAAACTAGGTCTTCCCATTTCAGAGTAACACATGTGCATTTCTCAGTAAAGCATTTCATGAAATTCTTAACCTTTCAAACGAATGTGATTATCTTTCAAAGTAAAGCTTCTAGAGAGAAAATGAACACGGCTCTAATGTCGAACAACCTTGGACATATCCCACACTGGGCTTCTCATTTGAGAGTAACACATATGCGTTTCTCACAAAAGCATTTGATTACATTCTTAACCTTACAAAGAACGGATTATCTTTCAAATTAAAGCCTTTAGAGAGAAAATGAACACTGCTCTAACATCAAACAGTACTTTAACATATCCCAAACTAGGGCTCTTCATTGCACAGTAACACATGTGCGGTACTCACAAAAGCATTTCATGAAATTCTTACCCATCCATAGAACATGATTATCTTTCTAAGTAAAGCTTCTAGAGAGAAAATGAATACTGATCTAACTTTGAACAGTACTTTGACAAATCCCAAAATAGAGCTTCTCATTTCAGAGTAACTCTTGTGCATTTCTCCGTAAAGCATTTCATGAAATACTTACCCTTTCAAAACGTGATTATCTTTCAAAGTAAAGCTTCTAGAGAGAAAATGAACACTGCTCTAATGTCGAACAATACTTGGACATATCCCAAACTAGGGCTTCTCATTTGAGAGTAACACATGTGCGTTTCTCACAAAAGCATTTCATTAAATTCTTACCCTTTCAAAAGAACGTGATTATCTTTCAAAGTAAAGCTTCTAGAGAGAAAATGAACACTGCTCAAACTTTGAACAGTACTTTGACATATCCCAAACTAGGGCTTCTCATTTCAGAGTAACACATGTGTGTTTCTCACAAAAGCATTTCATGAAATTCTTACCATTTCAAAAGAACATGATTATCTTTCAAAGTAAAGCTTCTAGAGAGAAAATGAACACTGTTCTAACTTCGAACAGTACTTTAACATATCCCAAACTAGGGCTTCTCATTTCAGAGTAACACATGTGTATTTCTCACAAAAGCATTTCATGAAATTCTTACCCTTTCAAAAGAACGTGATTATCTTTCAAAGTAAAGCTTCTAGAGAGAAAATGAACACTGCTCTAACTTGGAAGAGTACGTTGACATATCCCAAACTGTGGCTTCTCATTTCAGAGTAACACATGTGTGTTTCTCACAAAAGCATTTCATGAAATTCTTACCTTTTCAAATGAACGTGATTATCTTTCAATGTAAAGCTTCTACAGAGAAAATGAACACAGTGCTAACTTCTAACAATAGTGTAACATATCCCGAATAACAACTTCTCATTTCAGAGTAACACATGTGCGTTTCTCACAAAAGCATTTCATGAAATTCTTACCCTTTCAAAAGAACATGATTATCTTTCAAAGTAAACCTTCTAGAGAGAAAATGAACACTGCTCTAATTCGAACAGTACGTTGACATATCCCAAACTGTGGCTTCTCATTTGAGAGTAACACATGTGTGTTTCTCACAAAAGCATTTCATTAAATTCTTACCCTTTCAAATGAACGTGCTTATCTTTCAAATTAAAGCTTCTAGAGAGAAAATGAACACATGCTCTAACTTCGAACAGTACGTTGACATATCCCAAACTGGGGCTCCTCATTTCAGAGTAACACATGTGCGTTTCTCACAAAAGCATTTCATGAAATTCTTACCCTTTCAAAAGAACATGATTATCTTTCAAAGTAAAGCTTCTAGAGAGAAAATGAACACTGCTCAAACTTTGAAGAGTACTTTGACATATCCCAAACTGGAGCTTCTCATTTCAGAGTAACACTTGTGCATTTCTCACAAAAGCATTTCATGAAATTCTTACCCTTTCAAAAGAACGTGATTATCTTTCAAAGTAAAGCTTCTAGAGAGAAAATGAACACTGCTCTAACGTCGAACAATACTTGACATATCCCAAACTAGGGCTTCTCATTTCAGAGTAACACATGTGTGTTTCTCACAAAAGCATTTCATTAAATTCTTACCCTTTCAAATGAACGTGATTATCTTTCAAAGTAAAGCTTCTAGAGAGAAAATGAACACTGCTCAAACTTTGAACAGTACTTTGACCAATCCCAAACTAGTGCTTTTCATTTGAGAGTAACACATGTGCGTTTCTCACAAAAGCATATCATGAAATTTTTGCCATTTCAAAAGAACATGATTATCATTCAAAATAAAGCTTCTAGAGAGATAATGAACACTGTTCTCACTTCGAACAGAACTTTGATATATTGCAAACTAGGGCTACTCATTTCAGAGTAACACATGTGCATTTCTCACTAAAGCATTTCATGAAATTCTTACCCTTTCAAAACATGATTATCTTTCAAAGTAAAGCTTCTAGAGAGAAAATGAACACTGCTCTAATGTCGAACAACCTTGGACATATCCCACACTGGGCTTCTCATTTGAGAGTAACACATGTGCGTTTCTCACAAAAGCATTTGATTACATTCTTAACCTTCCAAAGAACGGATTATCTTTCAAATTAAAGCCTTTAGAGAGAAAATGAACACTGCTCTAACTTCAAACAGTACTTTGACATATCCCAAACTAGGGCTCTTCAATTCACAGTAACACATGTGCGGTACTCACAAAAGCATTTCATAAAATTCTTACCTATCCAAAGAACATTATTATCTTTCTAAGTAAAGCTTCTAGAGAGAAAATGAATACTGCTCAAACTTTGAACAGTACTTTGACAAATCCCAAAATAGAGCTTCTCATTTCAGAGTAACGCTTGTGCATTTCTCCGTAAAGAATTTCATGATATACTTACCTGTTCAAAACGTGATTATCTTTCAAAATAAAGCTTCTCGAGAGAAAATGAACACTGCTCTATTTGGAAGAGTACATTGACATATACCAAACTGTGGCTTCTCATTTCAGAGTAATACATGTGTGTTTCTCACAAAAACATTTCATGAAATTATTACCTTTTCAAATGAACGCACTTATCTTTCAATATAAAACTTCTACAGAGAAAATGAACACAGTGCTAACTTTTAACAATTGTGTAACATATGCCGAAATACAACTTCTCATTTCAGAATAACACTTGTGCATTTCTCACTAAAGTATTTCATGAGATTCTTACCCATTCAAAACATGATTATCTTTCAAAGTAAAGCTTTTAGAGAGAAAAGAATCTCGGCTCTTACTTCAAACACTATGTTGACATATCCCAAACTAGGGCTTCTCATTTCACAGTAACCCATGTGTTTTTCTCACAAAAGCATTTCATGATATTCTTACCCATTCAAAAGAACATGATTATCTTTCAAAGTAAAACTTCTAGAGAGAAAATGAACACTGCTCTAATGTTGAACAATACTTGGACATATCCAAAACTAGGGCTTTTCATTTCAGAGTAACACATGTGCGTTTCTCACAAAAGCATATCGTGAAATTACTAACCTTTCAAAAGAACGTGATTATCATTCAAAGTAAAGCTTCTAGAGAGATAAACAACACTGTTCTAACTTTGAACAGAACTTTGATATATTCCAAACTAGGGCTTCCCATTTCAGAGTAACACATGTGCATTTTTCACTAAAGCATTTCATGAAATTCTTACCCTTTCAAATGAACCTCATTATTTTTCAATGTAAAGCTTCTACAGAGAAAATGAATAGAGTGCTATCTTCTAAGAATAGTGTAACAAATCCCGAATAACAACATCTCATTTCAGATTAACACATGTGAGTTTCTCACAAAAGCATTTCATGAAATTCTTACCCTTTCAAAAGAACATGATTACCTTTCAAATTAAAGCTACTAGAGAGAAAATGAACACTGCTCTAATGTCGAACAATACTTGGACATATCCCAAACAAGGGCTTCTCATTTCAGAGTAACACATGTGTGTTTCTCACAAAAGCATTTCATGAAATTCTTACCCTTTCAAAAGAACGTGATTATCTTTCAAAGTAAAGCTTCTAGAGAGAAAATGAACACTGCTCTAACTTGGAAGAGTACGTTGACATATCCCAAACTGTGGCTTCTCATTTCAGAGTAACACATGTGTGTTTCTCACAAAGGCATTTCATGAAATTCTTACCCTTTCAAAAGAACATGATTATCTTTCAAAATAAAGCTTCTAGAGAGAAAATGAACACTGCTCTAATATCGAACAATACTTGGACATATCTCAAACTAGGGCTTCTCATTTAAGAGTAACACATGTGCATTTCTCAATAAAGCATTTCATGAAACTCTTACCCTTTCACAAGAACGTGATTATCTTTCAAGGTAAAGCTTCTAGAGTGAAAATGAACACTGCTCTAATGTCGAACAATACTTGGACATATCCCAAACAAGGGCTTCTCATTTGAGAATAACACATGTGCATTTCTCACTAAAGCATTTCATGAAATTCTTACCCTTCCAAAGAACATGATTATCTTTCAAAGTAAAGCTTCTAGAGAGAAAATGAACACTGCTCTAACTTGGAGGAGTACGTCGACATATCCCAAACTGTCGCTTCTCATTTCAGAGTAATACATGTGTGTTTTTCACAAAAGCATTTCATGACATTCTTACCCTTTCAAATGAACCTCATTATTTTTCAATGTAAAGCTTCTACAGGGAAAATGAACACAGTGCTATCTTATAAGAATATTGTAACATATCCTGAATAACAACGTCTCATTTCAGAGTAACACATGTGTGTTTCTCACAAAAGCACTTCATGAAATTCTTACCCTTTCAAAAGAACATGATTATCTTTCAAAATAAAGCTTCTAGAGAGAAAATGAACACTGCTCTAATATCGAACAATACTTGGACATATCTCAAACTAGGGCTTCTCATTTGAGAGTAACACATGTGCATTTCTCAATAAAGCATTTCATGAAACTCTTACCCTTTCAAAAGAACGTGATTATCTTTCAAGGTAAATCTTCTAGAGTGAAAATGAACACTGCTCTAATGTCGAAAAATACTTTGACAAATCCCAAACTAGGGCTTCTCATTTCAGAGTAACACATGTGCATTTCTCTCTAAAGAATTTCATGAAATTCTTGCCCGTTAAAAATATGTTTATCATTCAAAGTAAAGTTTCTAGAGAGAAAATGAACTCTGCTCTTACTTTGAACAGTAGGTTGACATATCCCAAACTAGGGCTTCTCATTTCAGAGTAACACATGTGTGATTCACACAAAAGCATTTCATGAAATTCTTGCCTTTACAAATGAATGTGCTTATCACAATGTACAGCTTCTACAGAGAAAATGAACACAGTGCTAACTTCTTACAATAATGTAACATATCCCGAATAACAACTTCTCATTTCAGAATAACACATGTGCGTTTCTCACCAAAGCATTTCATTAAATTCTTAGCTGTTCAAAAGAACGTGATTATCTTTCTAATTACAGCTTCTAGAGAGAAAATGAACACTGCTCTAACTTGGAGGAGTATGTTGACATATCCCAAACTGTGGCTTCTCCTTTCAGAGTAACACATGTTTGTTTCTCACAAAAGCATATCATGAAATTGTTACCTTTTCAAATGAACGTGCTTATCTTTCAATGTAAATTTTCTACATAGAAAATGAACACAGTGCTATCTTCTAACAATAGTGTAACATATCCCGAAAAACAACGTATCATTTCAGAGTAAGACATGTGCGTTTCTCACATAAGCATTTCATGAAATTCTTACCCTTTCAAAAGAACGTGATTATCTTTCAAAGTAAAGCTTCTAGAGAGAAAATGAACACTGCTCTAACTTGGAAGAGTACTTTGACATATCCCAAACTGTGGCTTCTCATTTCAGAGTAACACATGTGTGTTTCTCACAAAAGCATTTCATGAAATTCTTACCCTTTCAAAAGAACATGATTATCTTTCAAAGTAAAGCTTCTAGAGAGAAAATGAACACTGCTCTAATTTCGAACAATACTTGGACATATCCCAAACTAGGGCTTCTCATTTAAGAGTAACACATGTGCATTTCTCAATAAAGCATTTCATGAAACTCTTACCCTTTCACAAGAACGTGATTATCTTTCAAGGTAAAGCTTCTAGAGTGAAAATGAACACTGCTCTAATGTCGAACAATACTTGGACATATCCCAAACTAGGGCTTCTCACTTGAGAGTAACACATGTGCATTTCTCACTAAAGCATTTCATGAAATTCTTACCCTTCCAAAGAACATGATTATCTTTCAAAGTAAAGCTTCTAGAGAGAAAATGAACACTGCTCTAACTTGGAGGAGTACGTTGACATATCCCAAACTTTGGCTTCTCCATTCAGAGTAACACATGTTTGTTTCTCACAAAAGCATATCATGAAATTGTTACCTTTTCAAATGAACGTGCTTATCTTTCAATGTAAATCTTCTACATAGAAAATGAACACAGTGCTATCTTCTAACAATAGTGTAACATATCCCGAAAAACAACGTCTCATTTAAGAGTAAGACATGTGCGTTTCTCACATAAGCATTTCATGAAATTCTTACCCTTTCAAAAGGACTTGATTATCTTTCAAAGTAAAGTTTCTAGAGAGAAAATGAAAACTGCTCTAATTCGAACAGTACTTTGACATATCCCAAATTAGGGCTTCTCATTTCAGAGTAACACATGTGCGTTTCTCACAAAAGCATTTCATGAAATTCTTATCTTTCCAAAGAACGTGAGTATCTTTCAAAGTAAAGCTTCTAGAGAGAAAATGAACACTGCTCAAACTTTGACAGTACTTTGACAAATCCCAAACTAAGGCTTCTCAATTCAGAGTATCACTTGTGCATATCTCACTCAAGCATTTCATGAGATTCCTACCCGTTCCAAACGTGATTATCTTTCAAAGTAAAGCTTCTAGAGAGAAAATGAACTCTGCTCTTACTTCAAACGGTACGTTGACATATCCCAAATTGGGGCTTCTCATTTCACACTATCCCATGTGTTTTTCTCACAAAAGCATTTCATGAAATTCTTATCTTTCCAAATAACGTGAGTATCTTTCAAAGTAAAGCTTCTAGAGAAAAAATGAACACTGCTCTAACGTTGCAAAATAGTTGGACATATCCAAAACTAGGGCTTTTCATTTGAGAGTAACACATGTGCGTTTCTCACAAAAGCATACCATGATTTTTTTAACCTTTCAAAAGAATGTGATTATCATTCAAAGTAAAGCTTCTAGAGATATAATGAACACTGTTCTAACTTTGGACAGAACTTTGATATATCCCAAAGTAGGGCTTTTCATTTCACAGTTACACATGTACATTTCTCACAAAAGCATTTCATGAAATTCTTACACTTCCAAAGAACCTGATTATCCTTCAAAGTAAAGTTTCAAGAGAGAAAATAAACTCTGCTCTTTCTTCGACCACTATGTTGACATATCCCAAAATAGGTCTTCTCATTTCACACTAACACATGTGTTTTTCTCACAAAAGCATTTCATGAAATTCTTACCCTTTCAAAAGAAGATGATTTTCTTTCAAAGTAAAGCTACTAGAGAAAATGAACAGTTCTCTAAAGTTGAACAAACTTGGACATATCCCAAACTAGGGCTTCTCTTTGAGAGTAACACATGTGCGGTTCTCAAAAAAGCATTTCATTAAATTCTTAACCTTCCAAAGAACAGATTATCTTTCAAAGTAAAGCTCCCAGAGAGAAAATGAACACTGCTCTAACTTTGAACAGAACTTTGATATATTCCAAGCTAGGGTTTCTCATTTCAAAATAACACATGTGCATTTCTCACTAAAGAATTTCATGAACTTCTTACTTTTTCAAAAGAACATGATTATCTTTCAAAGTAAAGCTTCTAGAGCGAAAATAAAAACTGCTCTAATTTCAAACAGTACTTTGACATATCCCAAACTGTGGCTTTTCATTTCACAGTAACACATGTGTGTTTCTCACTAAAGCATTTCATGAAATTCTTACCGTTCCAAACGACGTGGTTATCTTTCAAAGTAAAGCTTCTACAGAGAAAGTGAACACTGCTCAAACTTTGAACAGTACTTTGACAAATCCCAAACTAGGGCTTCTCATTTCAGAGTATTACTAGTGTATTTCTCACTAAAGCATTTCATGAAATTCTTACCTTTTCAAAAGAACGTGATTATCTTTCAAAGAAAAGCTTCTAGAGAGAAAATGATCACTGCTCTAACTTGGACCAGTACGTTGACATATCCCGAATAACAACTTCTCATTTCAGAGTAACACATGTGTGTTTCTCACAAAAGCATTTCATGAAATTATTACCTTTTCAAATGAACATGCTTATCTTTCAATGTAAAGCTTCTACAGAGAAAATGGACACAGTGCTAACTTCTAACAATAGTGTAACATATCCCGAATAACAACTTCTCATTTCAGAGTAACACATGTGCGTTTCTCACAAAAGCATTTCATGAAATTCTTACCCTTCCAAAGAACGTGATTATCTTTCAAATAAAGCTTCTAGAGAGAAAATGAACACTGCTCAAACTTTGAACAGAACTTTGACAAATCCCAAACTAGGGCTTCACAATTCCTAATAACTCTAGTGCATGTCTCACTAAAGAATTTCATGAAATTCTTGCCCGATCAAACTATGATTATCTTTGAAAATAAAGCTTCTAGAGAAAAATGAACTCTGCTCTTACTTTGAACATACGTTGATATATCCCAAACTAGGGCTTCTGATTTCACTGTAACCCATGTGTGTTTCTCACAAAAGCATTTCATGAAATTCTGACCTTTTCAAATGAACGTGATTATCTTTCAAATTAAAGCTTCTAGGGAGAAGATGAACACTGCTCTAATGTTGAACAATACTTGGACATATCCCAAACGAGGGCTTTTCATTTCACAGTAACACATGTGTGTTTCTCACAAAAGGATTTTATGAAATTCTTACCCTTCGAAAAACGTGATTTTCTTTAAAAGCAAATTTAACATCAGTGGATTATCTTTCAAAGTAAAGGTTCTAGAGAGAAAATGAACACTGATCTAACTTCGAACAGTACTTTGAAATATCCCAATCTAGGGCTTTTCACATCACAGTAACACATGTGTGTTTCTCACAAAAGCAGTTCATGAAATACTTACCTTTTCAAATGAACGTGCTTATCTTTCAATATAAAGCTTCTACAGAGAAAATGAACACAGTGCTAAAATCTAGCAATAGTAAAACATATCCCGAATAACAACTTCTCATTTCAGAGTAACTCTTGTGCATTTCTCACTAAAGCATTTCATGAAATTCTTGCCTGTTCAAAACATGATTATCTTTCAAAGTAAAGCTTCTAGAGAGAAAATGAACTCTGTTCTTACTTCAAACAGTAAGTTGACAAATCCCAAACTAGGGCTTCTCAATTCAGAGTAACTCTAGTGCATTTCTCACTAAAGGATTTCATGAAATTCTTGCCCAATCAAACTATGATTATCTTTCAAAGTAAAGCTTGTAAAGAAAAAATGAACTCTCCTCTTACTTTGAACATACGTTGACATATCCCAAACTAGTGCTTCTGATTTCACAGTAAGCCATGTGTGTTTCTCACAAAAGCATTTCAGGAAATTCTGACCTTTTCAAATGAACGTAATTATCTTTCAAATTAAAGCTTCTAGGGAGAAGATGAACACTGCTCTAATGTTGAACAATACTTGGACATATCCCATACGAGGGCTTTTCATTTCCCAGTAACACATGTGCGTTTCTCACAAAGCATTTCATGAAATTCTTACCCTTAGAAGAACGTGATTATCTTTCAAAGTAAAGCTTCTACAGAGCAAATGTACACTGCTCAAACTTTGAACAGTACTTTGACAAATCTCAAACTAGGGCTTCTCATTTCAGAGTAACTCATGTGCATTTCTCACTAAAGCATTTCATGAAATTCTTGCCCGTTCAAAACGTGATTATCTTTCAAAGCAAAGCTTCTAGAAAAAAAATGAACTCTGCTCTTACTTCGAAGAGTACATTGACATATCCCAAACTAGGGCTTTTCATTTGAGAGTAACACATATGCATTTTTCACCAAAGCATATCAGGAAATTTTTACCGTTTAAAAAGAACGTGATTATCATTCAAAGTAAAGCTTCTAGAGAGATAATGAACACTGCTCTGACATTGAACAGAACTTTGATATATACAAACTAGGGCTTCCCATTTCAGAGTAACACATGTACATTTCTCACAAAAGCATTTCATGAAATTCTTACCTTTTCAAATGAACGTGCTTATCTTTCAATGTAAAGCTTCTACAGAGAAAATGAACACAGTGCTAACTTCTAACAATAGTGTAACATATCCCGAATAACAACTTCTCATTTCAGAGTAACACATGTGTGTTTCTCACAAAAGCATTTCATGAAATTCTTACCCTTTCTAAAGAATATGATTATCTTTCAAAGTAAAGCTTCTAGAGAGAAAATGGACACTGCAATAACTTCGAACAGTACTTTGGCATATCCCAAACTATTGCTTTTCATTTCACACTAACACATGTGCGTTTCTAAGCAAAGCATTTCATGCAATTCTTACCCTTCCAAAGAACGTGATTATCTTTCAAAGTAGAGATTCTAGAAAGAAAGTGAACACTGCTCAAACTTTGAACAGTTCTTTGACAAATTCCAAACTAGGGCTTCTCATTTCAGAGTAATACATGTGGGTTTCTCACAAAGGCATTTCATGAAATACTTACTGTTCAAAATGTGATTATCTTTTAAAGTAAAGCTTCTAGAGAGAAGATGAACACTGCTCTATTATCGAACAATGCTTGGACATATTCCAAACTAGGGCATCTCATTTGAGAGTAACACATGTGCGTCTCTCACAAAAGCATTTCATTAAATTCTTAACCTTCCAAAAATTGGATTATCAATCAAAGTAAAACTTCTAGAGAGAAAATTTACACTGCTCAAATTTTGAACAGTACTTTGTCAAATCCCAAACTATTGCTTCTCATTTTAGAGTAACACTTTTGCATTTCTCACTAAAGCATTTCACGAAATTCTTACCCGTTAAAACATGATTATCTTATAAAATAAAGCTTCAAGAGAGAAAATGAACTCTGCCCTTAATTCGAACAGTACGTTTTTATATCCCAAAGTAGGGCTTCTCATTTCACAGTAACCCATGTGTGTTTCTCACAAAAGCATTTCATGAAATTCTTACCTTTTCAAATGAACGTGATTATCTTTCAATGTAAAGCTTCTACAGAGAAAATGAACACAGTGCTATCATCTAGCAATAGTATAACATATCCTGAATAACAACTTCTCATTTCAGAGAAACACATGTATGTTTCTCACCAAACAATTTCATGAAATTATTACCCTTTCAAAAATGTGATTATCTTTCAAAGTAAAGCTTCTAGAGGGAAAATGAGCACTCCTCAAATTTGGAGCAGTACTTTGACATATCCCAAACTAGGGCTTCTCATTTCACAGTAACCCATGTGTGTTTCTCACAAAAGCATTTCATGAAATTCTAAACTTTTAAAATGAATGTGATTATCTTTCAATGTAAAGCTTCTACAGAGAAAATGAACACAGTGCAAACTTGTAACAATAGTGTATCATGTCACGAATAACAACTTCTCATCTCAGAGTAACACATGTGCTTTTCTCACAAAAGCATTTCATGAAATTCTTACCCTTTCAAAAGAACGTCATTATTTTTCAATGTAAAGCTTCTACAGGGAAAATGAATAGTGTAACATATCCCGAATAACAATGTCTCATTTCAGAGTAACACATGTGTGTTTCTCACAAAAGCATTTCATGAAATTATTACCTTTGAAAATGAACGTACTTATCTTTCAATGTAAAACTTCTACAGAGAAAATAAACACAGTGCTAACTTTTAACAATAGTGTAACATATCCTGAATAACTACTTCTCATTTCAGAGTAACACATGTGCGTTTCTAAAAAAAGCATTTCAAGAAATTCTTACCCTTTCAAACGAAAGTGATTATCTTTCAAAATAAAGCTTCTAGAGAGAAAATGAACACTACTCTGAATTATAAGAGTACGGTGACATATCCCAAACTGTGGCTTCTCATTTCAGAGTAACACATGTGTGTTTCTCACAAAAGCATTTCATTAAATTCTTACCCTTTCAAAAGAACGTGATTATCATCAAAAATGTCTAGAGAGAAAATAAACACTGCTCTAACTTCGAACAGTACTTTAACTTATCCCAAACTAGGGCTTTACATTTGAGAGTAACACATGTGCGTTTCTCACAAAAGCATATCATAAAATTTTTAACCTTTTAAAAGAACGTGATTATCATTCGAAGTAAAGCTTCGAAAGAGATAAACAACACTGTTCTAACTTTGAACAGAACTTTGATATATTCCAAACTAGGGCTTCCCATTTCAGCATAACACATGTGCATTTCTCACTAAAGCATTTCATGAAATTCTCACCCTTTCAAAAGAATGTGATTATCTTTCAAAGTAAAGTTTCTAGAGAGAAAATGAACACTGCTCTAACTTGGAAGAATACGTTGACATATCCCAAACTGTGGCTTTTCATTTCAGAGTAACACATGTGTGTTTCTCACAAAAGCATTTCATGAAATTCTTACCTTTTCAAATGAACGTGATTATCTTTCAATGTAAAGCTTCTACAGAGAAAATGAACACAGTGCTAACTTCTAACAATAGTGTAACATATCCCGAATAACAACTTCTCATTTCAGAGTAACACATGTGCGTTTCTCACAAAAGCATTTCATGAAATTCTTACCCTTTCAAAAGAACGTGATTATCTTTCAAAGTAAAGCTTCTAGAGAGAAAATTGACACTGCTCTAACTTCGAACAGTACTTTGACATATCCCAAACTAGGGCTTTTCATTTCACAGTAACACATGTGCGTTTCTCACAAAAGCATTTCATGAAATTCTTACCCTTTCAAATGAACGTGATTATCTTTCAAAGTAAAGCTTCTACAGAGAAAATGAACACTGCTCTAACTTTGAACAGTACTTTGACATATCCCAAACTAGGGCTTCTCATTTCAGAGTAACACATGTGCATTTCTCACAAAAGCATTTCATGAAATTCTTACCCTTTCAAATGAACGTGATTATCTTTCAAATTAAAGCTTCTAGAGAGAAAATGAACACTGCTCTAATTTCGAACAATGCTTGGACATATCTCAAACTAGGGCTTCTCATTTGAGAGAAATTCATGTGCGTTTCTCACAAAAGCATTTTATTAAATTCTTAACCTTTCAAAGAACGGATTATCTTTCAAAGTAGAGCTTCTAGGGAGAAAATGAACACTGCTCAAACTTTGAACAGTACTTTGACATATCCCAAACTAGGGCTTCTCATTTCAGCGTAACACATGTGCGTTTCTCACAAAAGCATATCATGAAATTCTTACCATTTCAAAAGAACGTGATTATCTTTCAAAGTAAAGCTTCTAGAGAGAAAATGAACACTGCTCTAACTTCGAACAGTACGTTGACATATCCCAAACTAGGGCTACTCATTTCAGAGTAACACATGTGCGTTTCTCACAAAAGCATTTCATGAAATTCTTACCTTTTCAAAAGAACGTGATTATCTTTCAAAGTAAAGCTTCTACAGAGAAAATGAACACAGTGCTAACTTCTAACAATAGTGTAACATATCCCGAATAACAACTTCTCATTTCAGAGTAACACATGTGTGTTTCTCACAAAAGCATTTCATGAAATTCTTACCCGTTCAAAACCTGATTATCTTTCAAAGTAAAGCTTCTAGAGAGAAAATGAACTCTGCTCTTACTTCGAACAGTACGTTGACATATCCCAAACTATGGCTTCTCATTTCAGAGTAACACATGTGTTTTTCTCACAAAAGCATTTCATGAAATTCTTACCTTTTCAAAAGAACGTGATTATCTTTCAAAGTAAAGCTTCTAGAGAGAAAATGAACACTGCTCTAACTTGTTGAACAGTACTTTGTACATATCCAAAACTATGGCTTCTCATTTCAGAGTAACACATGTGTGTTTCTCACAAAAGCATTTCATGAAATTCTTACCCTTTCAAAAGAACGTGATTATCTTTCAAAGTAAAGCTTCTAGAGAGAAAATGAACACTGCTCTAACTTTGAACAGTACTTTGACATATCCCAAACTAGGGCTTCCCATTTCAGAGTAACACATGTGTATTTCTCACAAAAGCATTTCATGAAATTCTTACCCTTTCAAAAGAACGTGATTATCTTTCAAAGTAAAGCTTCTAGAGAGAAAATGAACACTGCTCTAACTTGGAAGAGTACGTTGACATATCCCAAACTGTGGCTTCTCATTTCAGAGTAACACATGTGTGTTTCTCACAAAAGCATTTCATGAAATTCTTACCCTTTCAAAAGAACGTGCTTATCTTTCAAAGTAAAGCTTCTACAGAGAAAATGAACACAGTGCTAACTTCTAACAATAGTGTAACATATCCCGAATAACAACTTCTCATTTCAGAGTAACACATGTGCGTTTCTCACAAAAGCATTTCATGAAATTCTTACCCTTTCAAAAGAACGTGATTATCTTTCAAAGTAAAGCTTCTAGAGAGAAAATGAACACTGCTCTAACTTCTAACAGTACGTTGACATATCCCAAACTGGGCTTCTCATTTCAGAGTAACACATGTGTATTTCTCACAAAAGCATTTCATGAAATTCTTACCCTTTCAAAAGAACGTGATTATCTTTCAAAGTAAAGCTTCTAGAGAGAAAATGAACACTGTTCTAACTTCTGAAGAATACGTTGACATATCCCAAACTGTGGCTTCTCATTTCAGAGTAACACATGTGTGTTTCTCACAAAAGCATTTCATGAAATTCTTACCCTTTCAAATGAACGTGCTTATCTTTCAAAGTAAAGCTTCTAGAGAGAAAATGAACACTGCTCAAACTTTGAACAGTACTTTGACAAATCACAAACTAGGGCTTCTCATTTCAGAGTAACACTTGTGCATTTCTCACAAAAGCATTTCATGAAATTCTTACCCTTTCAAAAGAACGTGATTATCTTTCAAAGTAAAGCTTCTAGAGAGAAAATGAACACTGCGCTAATGTCGACCAATACTTGGACATACCACAAACTGAGGCTTCTCATTTGAGAGTAACACATTTGTGTTTCTCACAAAAGCATTTCATGAAATTCTTACCCTTTCAAAAGAACGTGATTATCTTTCAAAGTAAAGCTTCTAGAGAGAAAATGAACACATGCTCAAACTTCTAACAGTATTGTAACATATCCGAAAACTAGGGCTTCTCATTTCAGAGTAACACTTGTGCATTTTTCACTAAAGAATTTCATGAAATCTTACCCTTTCAAAGAACGTGATTATCTTTCAAGGTAAAGCTTCTAGAGCAAAAAGGAAAACTGCTCTAACTTGGAAGAGTACATTGACATATCCCAAACTAGTGTATCTCATTTCAGAGTAACACTTGTGCATTCTCACTAAAGCATTTCATGTAATTCTTACCCTTTCAAAAGAACGTGATTATCTTTCAAATTAAAGCTTCTACAGAGAAAATGAACACAATGCTAACTTCTAACAATAGTGTAACATATCCCGAATAACAACTTCTCATTTCAGAGTAACACATGTGCGTTTCTCACAAAAGCATTTCATGAAATTCTTACCCTTTCAAAAGAACGTGATTATCTTTCAAAGTAAAGCTTCTAGAGAGAAAATGAACACTGCTCAAACTTTGAACAGTACTTTGACATATCCCAAACTAGGGCTTCTCATTTCAGAGTAACACTTGTGTATTTCTCACAAAAGCATTTCATGAAATTCTTACCCTTTCAAAAGAACGTGATTATCTTTCAAAGTAAAGCTTCTAGAGAGAAAATGAACACTGCTCTAACTTGGAAGAGTACGTTGACATATCCCAAACTGTGGCTTCTCATTTCAGAGTAACACATGTGTGTTTCTCACAAAAGCATTTCATGAAATTCTTACCTTTTCAAATGAACGTGCTTATCTTTCAAAGTAAAGCTTCTACAGAGAAAATGAACACAGTGCTAACTTCTAACAATAGTGTAACATATCCCGAATAACAACTTCTCATTTCAGAGTAACACATGTGTGTTTCTCACAAAAGAATTTCATGAAATTCTTACCCTTTCAAAAGAATGTGATTATCTTTCAAAGTAAAGCTTCTAGAGAGAAAATGAACACTGCTCTAACTTGGAAGAGTACGTTGACATATCCAAAACTGTGGCTTCTCATTTCAGAGTAACACATGTGTGTTTCTCACAAAAGCATTTCATGAAATTCTTACCTTTTCAAATGAACGTGCTTATCTTTCAATGTAAAGCTTCTACAGAGAAAATGAACACAGTGCTAACTTCTCACAATAGTGTAACATATCCCGAATAACAACTTCTCATTTCAGAGTAACACATGTGTGTTTCTCACAAAAGCATTTCATGAATTTCTTACCCTTTCAAAAGAACGTGATTATCTTTCAAAGTAAAGCTTCTAGAGAGAAAATGAACACTGCTCTAACTTGGAAGAGTACGTTGACATATCCCAAACTGTGGCTTCTCATTTCAGAGTAACACATGTGTGTTTCTCACAAAAGCATTTCATGAATTTCTTACCCTTTCAAAAGAACGAAATTATCTTTCAAAGTCAAGCTTCTAGAGAGAAAATGAACACTGCTCTAACTTGGAAGAGTACGTTGACATATCCCAAACTGTGGCTTCTCATTTCAGAGTAACACATGTGTGTTTCTCACAAAAGCATTTCATGAATTTCTTACCCTTTAAAAAGAACGTGCTTATCTTTCAAAGTAAAGCTTCTAGAGAGAAAATGAACACTGCTCTAATGTCGAACAATACTTGGACTATCCCAAACTAGGGCTTCTCATTTGAGAGTAACACATGTGCGTTTCTCACAAAAGCATTTCATTAAATTCTTAACCCTTTTCAAAAGAACGTGATTATCTTTCAAAGTAAAGCTTCTAGAGAGAAAATGAACACTGCTCAAACTTTGAACAGTACTTTGACATATCCCAAACTAGGGCTTCTCATTTGAGAGTAACACTCGTGCATTTTTCACTAAAGCATTTCATGAAATTATTACCCTTTCAAAAGAACGTGATTATCTTTCAAAGTAAAGCTTCTAGAGAGAAAATGCTCACTGCTCAAACATTGAAAGGTACTTGGACAAATCCCAAACTGGGGCTTCTCATTTCAGAGTAACACTTGTGCATTTTTCACTAAAGCATTTCATGAAATACTTACCCTTTCAAAAGAAAGTGATTAACTTTCAAAGTAAAGCTTCTAGAGCCAAAATGAACACTTCTCAAACTTTGAACACTACTTTGACAAATCCCAAAACTAGGGCTTCTCATTTCAGAGTAACACTTGTGTGTTTCTCACAAAAGCATTTCATGAAATTCTTACCCTTTCAAAAGAACATGATTATCTTTCAAAGTAAAGCTTCTAGAGAGAAAATGAACACTGCTCTAACTTGGAAGAGTACGTTGACATATCCCAAACTGTGGCTTCTCATTTCAGAGTAACACATGTGTGTTTCTCACAAAAGCATTTCATGAAATTCTTACCTTTTCAAATGAACGTGCTTATCTTTCAATGTAAAGCTTCTACAGAGAAAATGAACACAGTGCTAACTTCTAACAATAGTGTAACATATCCCGAATAACAACTTCTCATTTCACAGTAACACATGTGTGTTTCTCACAAAAGCATTTCATGAAATTCTTACCCTTTCAAAAGAACGTGATTATCTTTCAAAGTAAAGCTTCTAGAGAGAAAATGAACACTGCTCTAACTTCGAAGAGTACGTTGACATATCCCAAACTGTGGCTTCTCATTTCAGAGTAACACATGTGTGTTTCTCACAAAAGCATTTCATGAAATTCTTACCCATTCAAAACGTGATTATCTATCAAAGTAAAGCTTCTAGAGAGAAAATGAACTCTGCTCTTACTTCGAACAGTACTTTGACATATCCCAAACTAGGGCTTTTCAATTCAGAGTAACACATGTGTGTTTCTCACAAAAGAATTTCATGAAATTCTTACCATTTCAAAAGAACTTGATTATCTTTCAAAGTCAAGCTTCTAGAGAGAAAATGAACACTGCTCTACTTGGAAGAGTGCGTTGACATATCCCAAACTCTGTCTTCTCATTTCAGAGTAACACATGTGTGTTTCTCACAAAAGCATTTCATGAAATTCTTACCTTTTCAAATGAACGTGCTTATCTTTCAAAGTAAAGCTTCTAGAGAGAAAATGAACACTGCTCTAACTTCGAACAATACTTGGACATATCCCAAACTGTGGCTTCTCATTTCAGAGTAACACATGTGTGTTTCTCACAAAAGCATTTCATGAATTTCTTACCCTTTCAAAAGAACGTGATTATCTTTCAAAGTAAAGCTTCTAGAGAAAAAATGAACACTGCTCTAACTTCGAACAGTACTTCGACATATCCCAAATTGTGGCTTCTCATTTCAGAGTAACACATGTGTGTTTCTCACAAAAGCATTTCATGAAATTCTTACCTTTTCAAATGAACGTGCTTATCTTTCAATGTAAAGCTTCTACAGAGAAAATGAACACAGTGCTAACTTCTAACAATAGTGTAACACATCCCGAATAACAACTTCTCATTTCAGAGTAACACATGTGTGTTTCTCACAAAAGCATTTCATGAATTTCTTACCCTTTCAAAAGAACGTGATTATCTTTCAAAGTAAAGCTTCTAGAGAGAAAATGAACACTGCTCTAACTTGGAAGAGTACGTTGACTTATCCCAAACTGTGGCTTCTCATTTCAGAGTAACACATTTGACTTTCTCACAAAAGCATTTCATGTAATTCTTACCCGTTCAAAACGTGATTATCTATCAAAGTAAAGCTTCTAGAGAGAAAATGAACTCTGCTCTTACTTCGAACAGTACGTTGACATATGCCAAACTAGGGCTTTTCATTTCACAGTAACACATGTGTGTTTCTCACAAAAGCATTTCATGAAATTCTTACCATTTCAAAAGAACGTGATTATCTTTCAAAGTAAAGCTTCTAGAGAGAAAATGAACACTGCTCTAACTTGGAAGTGTACGTTGACATATCCCAAACTGTGGCTTCTCATTTCAGAGTAAAACATGTGTGTTTCTCACAAAAGCATTTCATGAAATTCTTACCTTTTCAAATGAACGTGCTTATCTTTCAATGTAAAGCTTCTACAGAGAAAATGAACACAGTGCTAACTTCTAACAATAGTGTAACATTTCCCGAATAACAACTTCTCATTTCAGAGTAACACATGTGTGTTTCTCACAAAAGCATTTCATGAATTTCTTACCCTTTCAAAAGAACATGATTATCTTTCAAAGTAAAGCTTCTAAATTTACAAAAACTATTATCTTCAAAGTAAAGCTTCTAGAGAGAAAATGAACACTGCTCTAACTTGGAAGAGTACGTTGACATATCCCAAACTGTGGCTTCTCATTTCAGAGTAACACATGTGTGTTTCTCACAAAAGCATTTCATGAAATTCTAACCTTTTCAAATGAACGTGCTTATCTTTCAATGTAAAGCTTCTACAGAGAAAATGAACACAGTGCTAACTTCTAACAATAGTGTAACATATCCCGAATAACAACTTCTCATTTCAGAGTAACACATGTGTGTTTCTCACAAAAGCATTTCATGAAATTCTTACCCTTTCAAAAGAACATGATTATCTTTCAAATTAAAGCTTCTAGAGAGAAAATGAACACTGCTCTAACTTCGAAGAGTACATTGACATATCCCAAACTTTACGTTGACAAATGCCAAACTAGGGCTTTTCATTTCACAGTAACACATGTGTGTTCCTCACAAAACAATTTCATGAAATTCTTACCCTTTGAAAGAATGTGATTATTTTTCAAAGTAAAGCTTTTAGAGAGAAATTGATCACTGCTCTAACTTCTAGGAGTACGGTGACTTATCCAAACTGTGGCTTCTCATTTCAGAGTAACACATGTGTGTTTCTCACAAAAGCATTTCATGAAATTTCTTACCCTTTCAAAAAACGTGATTATCTTTCAAAGTAAAGCTTCTAGAGAGAAAATGAACACTGCTCTAACTTGGAAGAGTACGTTGACATATCCCAAACTGTGGCTTCTCATTTCAGAGTAACACATGTGTGTTTCTCACAAAAGCATTTCATGAAATTCTTACCTTTTCAAATGAACGTGCTTATCTTTCAAAGTAAAGCTTCTACAGAGAAAATGAACACAGTGCTAACTTCTAACAATAGTGTAACATATCCCGAATAACAACTTCTCATTTCAGAGTAACACATGTGTGTTTCTCACAAAAGCATTTCATGAAATTCTTACCCTTTCAAAAGAACGTGATTATCTTTCAAATTAAAGCTTCTAGAGAGAAAATGAACACTGCTCTAACTTGGAAGAGTACGTTGACATATCCCAAACTGTGGCTTCTCATTTCAGAGTAACACATGTGTGTTTCTCACAAAAGCATTTCATGAATTTCTTACCTTTTCAAAAGAACGTGCTTATCTTTCAATGTAAAGCTTCTACAGAGAAAATGAACACAGTGCTAACTTCTAACAATAGTGTAACATATCCCGAATACCAACTTCTCATTTCAGAGTAACACATGTGTGTTTCTCACAAAAGCATTTCATGAAATTCTTACCCTTTCAAAAGAACGTGATTATCTTTCAAAGTAAAGCTTCTAGAGAGAAAATGAACACTGCTCTAATGTCAAACAATACTTGGACTATCCCAAACTGTGGGCTTCTCTTTTGAGAGTAACACATGTGCGTTTCTCACAAAAGCATTTCATGAATATCTTACCCTTTCCAAAGAACGTGATTACCTTTCAAAATAAAGCTTCTAGAGAGAAAATGAACACTGCTCTAACTTAGAAGGATACGTTGACTTATCCCAAACTGTGGCTTCTCATTTCAGAGTAACACATGTGTGTTTCTCACAAAAGCATTTCATGATATTCTTACCTTTTCAAATGAATGTGCTTATCTTTCAATGTAAAGCTTCTAGAGAGAAAATGAACACTGCTCTAATGTCGAACAATACTTGGTAACATATCCGAAAACTATGGCTTCTCATTTCAGAGTAACACATGTGTGTTTCTCACAAAAGCATTTCATTAAATTCTTAACATTCCAAAGAACGTGATTATCTTTCAAAGTAAATCTTCCAAGGAGAAAATTAACTCTGCTGTTACTTCGAACTTTACGTTGACATATGCCAAACTAGGGCTTTTCATTTCACAGTAACACATGTGTGTTGCTCACAAAACAATTTCATGAAATTCTTACCCTTTCAAAAGAACGTGATTATCTTTCAAAGTAAAGCTTTTAGAGCGAAATTGATCACTGCTCTAACTTCAAGGAGTACGTTGACTTATCCAAACTGTGGCTTCTCATTTCAGAGTAACTCATGTGTGTTTCTCACAAAAGCATTTCATGTAATTTTTACCCATTCAAAACGTGATTATCTATCAAAGTAAAGCTTCTAGAGAGAAAATGAACTCTGCTCTAACTTGGAAGAGTACGTTGACATATCCCAAACTGTGGCTTCTCATTTCAGAGTAACACATGTGTGTTTCTCACAAAAGCATTTCATGAAATTCTTACCTTTTCAAATGAACGTGCTTATCTTTCAATGTAAAGCTTCTACAGAGAAAATGAACACAGTGCTAACTTCTAACAATAGTGTAACATATCCCTAATACCAACTTCTCATTTCAGAGTAACACATGTGTGTTTCTCACAAAAGCATTTCATGAATTTCTTACCCTTTCAAAAGAACGTGATTATCTTTCAAAGTAAAGCTTCTAGAGAGAAAATGAACACTGCTCTAATGTCAAACAATACTTGGACTATCCAAAACTAGGGCTTCTCATTTCAGAGTAACACATGTGCGTTTCTCACAAAAGCATTTCATTAAATTCTTAACCTTCCAAAGAATGTGATTATCTTTCAAAGTAAAGCTTCTAGAGAGAAAATGAACACTGCTCAAACTTTGAACAGTACGTTGACATATCCCAAACTGTGGCTTCTCATTTCAGAGTAACACATGTGTGTTTCTCACAAAAGCATTTCATGAAATTCTTACCTTTTCAAATGAACGTGCTTATCTTTCAATGTAAAGCTTCTACAGAGAAAATGAACACAGTGCTAACTTCTAACAATAGTGTAACACATCCCGAATAACAACTTCTCATTTCAGAGTAACACATGTGTGTTTCTCACAATAGCATTTCATGAATTTCTTACCCTTTCAAAAGAACGTGATTATCTTTCAAAGTAAAGCTTCTAGAGAGAAAATGAACACTGCTCTAACTTGGAAGAGTACGTTGACATATCCCAAACTGTGGCTTCTCATTTCAGAGTAACACATGTGTGTTTCTCACAAAAGCATTTCATGAAATTCTTACCTTTTCAAATGAACGTGCTTATCTTTCAATGTAAAGCTTCGACAGAGAAAATGAACACAGTGCTAACTTCTAACACTAGTGTAACATATCCCGAATAACAACTTCTCATTTCAGAGTAACACATGTGTTTTTCTCACAAAAGCATTTCATGAAATTCTTACCCTTTCAAAAGAACATGATTATCTTTCAAAGTAAAGCTTCTAGAGAGAAAATGAACACTGCTCTAATGTCAAACAGTACTTGGACTATCCCAAACTGTGGCTTCTCATTTGAGAGTAACACATGTGCGTTTCTCACAAAAGCATTTCATTAAATTCTTAACCTTTCAAAGAACGTGATTATCTTTCAAAGTAAAGCTTCTAGAGAGAAAATGAACACTGCTCAAACTTTGAACAGTACTTTGACATATCACAAACTGTGGCTTCTCATTTCAGAGTAACACATGTGTTTTTCTCACAAAAGCATTTCATGAAATTCTTACCTTTTCAAATGAACGTGCTTATCTATCAATGTAAAGCTTCTCTAGAGAAAATGAACACAGTGCTAACTTCTAACAATAGTGTAACATATCCCGAATAACAACTTCTCATTTCAGTGTAACACATGTGTGTTTCTCACAAAAGCGTTTCATGAATTTCTTACCCTTTCAAAAGAACGTGATTATCTTTCAAAGTAAAGCTTCTAGAGAGAAAATGAACACTGCTCTAACTTGGAAGAGTACGTTGACATATCCCAAACTAGGGCTTCTCATTTGAGAGTAAGACATGTGCGTTTCTCACAAAAGAATTTCATTAAATTCTTAACCTTTCAAAAGAACGTGATTATCTTTCTAAGTAACGCTTCTAGAGAGAAAATGAACACATGCTTATACTTCGAAAGTGTACTTGACATATCCCAAACTGGGGCTTCTCATTTCAGAGTAACACTTGTGTATTTCTCACTAAAGACTTTCATGAAATTCTTAACCTTTCAAAAGAACGTGATTATCTTTCAAAGTAGAGCCTCTAGAGAGAAAATGAACACTGCTCATACTTTGAACTTTGCTTTGACATATCCCAAACTAGGGCTTCTCATTTCAGAGTAACACTTATGCATTTTTCACTAAAGCATTTCATGAAATTCTTACCCTTTCAAAAGAACGTGATTATCTTTCAAAGTAAAGCTTCTAGAGAGAAAAAGAACACTGCTCTAACTTTGAAGAGTACTTTGACATATCCCAAACTGTGGCTTCTCATTTCAGAGTAACACATGTGTGTTTCTCACAAAAGCATTTCATGAAATTCTTACCTTTTCAAATGAACGTGCTTATCTTTCAATGTAAAGCTTCTACAGAGAAAATGAACACAGTGCTAACTTCTAACAATAGTGTAACATATCCCGAATAACAACTTCTCATTTCAGAGTAACACATGTGTGTTTCTCACAAAAGCATTTCATGAATTTCTTACCCTTTCCAAAGAACGTGATTATCTTTCAAAGTAAAGCTTCTAGAGAGAAAATGAACACTGCTCTAACTTGGAAGAGTACGTTGACATATCCCAAACTGTGGCTTCTCATTTCAGAGTAACACATGTGTGTTTCTCACAAAAGCATTTCATGAAATTCTTACCCTTTCAAAAGAACGGAATTATCTTTCAAAGTAAAGCTTCTACAGAGAAAATGAACACTGCTCTAACTTCGAACAGTACTTTGACATATCCCGAACTACGACTTCTCATTTCAGAGTAACACTTGTGTTTTCTCACAAAAGCATTTCATGAAATTCTTACCCTTTCAAAAGAACGTGATTATCTTTCAAATTAAAGCTTCTAGAGAGAAAATGAACACTGCTCTAACTTGGAAGAGTACGTTGACATATCCCAAACTGTGGCTTCTCATTTCAGAGTAACACATGTGTGTTTCTCACAAAAGCATTTCATGAAATTCTTACCTTTTCAAATGAACGTGCTTATCTTTCAATGTAAAGCTTCTACAGAGAAAATGAACACAGTGCTAACTTCTAACAATAGTGTAAAATATCCCGAATAACAACTTCTCATTTCAGAGTAACACATGTGCGTTTCTCACAAAAGCATTTCATTAAATTCTTACCCTTTAAAAAGAACGTGATTATCTTTCAAAGTAAAGCTTCTAGAGAGAAAATGAACACTGCTCAAACTTGGAACAGTACTTGTCATATCCCAAACTATGGCTTCTCATTTCAGAGTAACACTTGTGTGTTTCTCACAAAAGCATTTCATGAAATTCTTACCCTTTCAAAAGAACGTGCTTATCTTTCTGAAATAAAGCTTCTACAGAGAAAATGAACACAGTGCTCAATCTTCGAACAGTACTTTAACATATCCCAAATTACGACTTCTCATTTCAGAGTAACACTTGTGTTTTCTCACAAAAGCATTTCATGAAATACTTACCCTTTCAAAAGAACTTGATTATCTTTCAAAGAAAAGCTTCTAGAGCCAAAATGAACACTGCTCAATCTTTGAACAGTCCACTGACAAATCCCAAACTAGGGCTTCTCATTTCAGAGTAACACTTGTGCATTTCTCACAAAAGCATTTCATGAATTTCCTACCCTTTCAAAAGAACGTGATTATCTTTCAAAGTAAAGCTTCTAGAGAGAAAATGAACACTGCTCTAACTTGGAAGAGTACGTTGACATATCCCAAACTGTGGCTTCTCATTTCAGAGTAACACATGTGTGTTTCTCACAAAAGCATTTCATGAAATTCTTACCTTTTCAAATGAACGTGCTTATCTATCAATGTAAAGCTTCTACAGAGAAAATGAACACAGTGCTAACTTCTAACAATAGTGTAACATATCCCGAATAACAACTTCTCATTTCAGAGTAACACATGTGTGTTTCTCACAAAAGCATTTCATGAATTTCTTACCTTTTCAAATGAACGAGATTATCTTTCAATGTAAAGCTTCTACAGAGAAAATGAACACAGTGCTAACTTCTAACAATAGTGTAACATATCCCAAAAAACAACTTCTCATTTCAGAGTAACACATGTGTGTTTCTCACAAAAGCATTTCATGAATTCTTACCCTTTCAAAACGTGATTATCTTTCAAAGTAAAGCTTCTAGAGAGAAAATGAACTCTGCTCTAACTTCGAAGAGTATGTTGACATATGACAAACTATGGCTTCTCATTTCAGAGTAACACATGTGTTTTTCTCACAAAAGCATTTCATGAAATTCTTACCCTTTCAAATGAACGTGCTTATCTTTCAATGTAAAGCTTCTAGAGAGAAAATGAACACATGCTCTAACTTCTAACAATACGTGTAACATATCCCGAATAACAACTTCTCATTTCAGAGTAACACTTGTGTGTTTCTCACAAAAGCATTTCATGAATTTCTTACCTTTTCAAAAGAACGTGCTTATCTTTCAATGTAAAGCTTCTACAGAGAAAATGAACACAGTGCTAACTTCTAACAATAGTGTAACATATCCCGAATAACAACTTATCATTTCAGAGTAACACATGTGTGTTTCTCACAAAAGCATTTCATGAATTTCTTACCCTTTCAAAAGAACGTGATTACCTTTCAAAGTAAAGCTTCTAGAGAGAAAATGAACACTGCTCTAACTTGGAAGAGTACGTTGACATATCCCAAACTGTGGCTTCTCATTTCAGAGTAACACATGTGTGTTTCTCACAAAAGCATTTCATGAAATTCTTACCTTTTCAAATGAACGTGCTTATCTTTCAAAGTAAAGCTTCTACAGAGAAAATGAACACAGTGCTAACTTCTAACAATAGTGTAACATATCCCGAATAACAACTTCTCATTTCAGAGTAACACATGTGTGTTTCTCACAAAAGCATTTCATGAATTTCTTACCCTTTCAAAAGAACGTGATTATCTTTCAAAGTAAAGCTTCTAGAGAGAAAATGAACACTGCTCTAACTTGGAACAGTACGTTGACATATCCCAAACTGTGGCTTCTCATTTCAGAGTAACACATGTGTGTTTCTCACAAAAGCATTTCATGAAATTCTTACCCTTTCAAAAGAACGTGATTATCTTTCAAAGTAAAGCTTCTAGAGAGAAAATGAACTCTGCTCTAACTTGGAAGAGTACGTTGACATATCCCAAACTGTGGCTTCTCATTTCAGAGTAACACATGTGTGTTTCTCACAAAAGCATTTCATGAAATTCTTACCTTTTCAAATGAACGTGCTTATCTTTCAATGTAAAGCTTCTACAGAGAAAATGAACACAGTGCTAACTTCTAACAATAGTGTAACATATCCCGAATAACAACTTCTCATTTCAGAGTAACACATGTGTGTTTCTCACAAAAGCATTTCATGAATTTCTTACCCTTTCAAAAGAACGTGATTATCTTTCAAAGTAAAGCTTCTAGAGAGAAAATGAACACTGCTCTAACTTGGAAGAGTACGTTGACATATCCCAAACTGTGGCTTCTCATTTCAGAGTAACACATGTGTGTTTCTCACAAAAGCATTTCATGAAATTCTTACCTTTTCAAATGAACGTGCTTATCTTTCAATGTAAAGCTTCTACAGAGAAAATGAACACTGCTCTAACTTGGAAGAGTACGTTGACATATCCCAAACTGTGGCTTCTCATTTCAGAGTAACACATGTGTGTTTCTCACAAAAGCATTTCATGAAATTCTTACCTTTTCAAATGAACGTCCTTATCTTTCAATGTAAAGCTTCTACAGAGAAAATGAACACAGTGCTAACTTCTAACAATAGTGTAACATATCCCGAATAACAACTTCTCATTTCAGAGTAACACATGTGTGTTTCTCACAAAAGCATTTCATGAATTTCTTACCCTTTCAAAAGAACGTGATTATCTTTCAAAGTAAAGCTTCTAGAGAGAAAATGAACACTGCTCTAACTTGGAAGAGTACGTTGACATATCCCAAACTGTGGCTTCTCATTTCAGAGTAACACATGTGTGTTTCTCACAAAAGCATTTCATGAAATTCTAACCTTTTCAAATGAACGTCCTTATCTTTCAAATGTAAAGCTTCTACAGAGAAAATGAACACAGTGCTAACTTCTAACAATAGTGTAACATATCCCGAATAACAACTTCTCATTTCAGAGTAACACATGTGTGTTTCTCACAAAAGCATTTCATGAATTTCTTACCCTTTCAAAAGAACGTGATTATCTTTCAAAGTAAAGCTTCTAGAGAGAAAATGAACACTGCTCTAACTTGGAAGAGTACGTTGACATATCCCAAACTGTGGCTTCTCATTTCAGAGTAACACATGTGTGTTTCTCACAAAAGCATTTCATGAAATTCTAACCTTTTCAAATGAACGTGCTTATCTTTCAATGTAAAGCTTCTAGAGAGAAAATGAACACAGTGCTAACTTCTAACAATAGTGTAACATATCCCGAATAACAACTTCTCATTTCAGAGTAACACATGTGTGTTTCTCACAAAAGCATTTCATGAAATTCTTACCTTTTCAAATGAACGTCCTTATCTTTCAATGTAAAGCTTCTACAGAGAAAATGAACACAGTGCTAACTTCTAACAATAGTGTAACATATCCCGAATAACAACTTCTCATTTCAGAGTAACACATGTGTGTTTCTCACAAAAGCATTTCATGAATTTCTTACCCTTTCAAAAGAACGTGATTATCTTTCAAAGTAAAGCTTCTAGAGAGAAAATGAACACTGCTCTAACTTGGAAGAGTACGTTGACATATCCCAAACTGTGGCTTCTCATTTCAGAGTAACACATGTGTGTTTCTCACAAAAGCATTTCATGAATTTCTAACCTTTTCAAAAGAACGTCCTTATCTTTCAATGTAAAGCTTCTACAGAGAAAATGAACACAGTGCTAACTTCTAACAATAGTGTAACATATCCCGAATAACAACTTCTCATTTCAGAGTAACACATGTGTGTTTCTCACAAAAGCATTTCATGAATTTCTTACCTTTTCAAATGAACGTGCTTATCTTTCAAAGTAAAGCTTCTACAGAGAAAATGAACACAGTGCTAACTTCTAACAATAGTGTAACATATCCCGAATAACAACTTCTCATTTCAGAGTAACACATGTGTGTTTCTCACAAAAGCATTTCATGAATTTCTTACCCTTTCAAAAGAACGTGCTTATCTTTCAAAGTAAAGCTTCTAGAGAGAAAATGAACACTGCTCTAACTTGGAAGAGTACGTTGACATATCCCAAACTGTGGCTTCTCATTTCAGAGTAACACATGTGTGTTTCTCACAAAAGCATTTCATGAATTTCTTACCCTTTCAAAAGAACGTGATTATCTTTCAAAGTAAAGCTTCTAGAGAGAAAATGAACACTGCTCTAACTTCGAAGAGTACGTTGACATATCCCAAACTGTGGCTTCTCATTTCAGAGTAACACATGTGTGTTTCTCACAAAAGCATTTCATGAAATTCTTACCTTTTCAAATGAACGTCCTTATCTTTCAATGTAAAGCTTCTACAGAGAAAATGAACACAGTGCTAACTTCTAACAGTAGTGTAACATATCCCGAATAACAACTTCTCATTTCAGAGTAACACATGTGTGTTTCTCACAAAAGCATTTCATGAAATTCTTACCCTTTCAAAAGAACATGATTATCTTTCAAAGTAAAGCTTCTAGAGAGAAAATGAACACTGCTCTAACTTGGAAGAGTACGTTGACATATCCCAAACTGTGGCTTCTCATTTCAGAGTAACACATGTGTGTTTCTCACAAAAGCATTTCATGAAATTCTTACCTTTTCAAATGAACGTCCTTATCTTTCAATGTAAAGCTTCTACAGAGAAAATGAACACAGTGCTAACTTCTAACAATAGTGTAACATATCCCGAATAACAACTTCTCATTTCAGAGTAACACATGTGTGTTTCTCACAAAAGCATTTCATGAATTTCTTACCCTTTCAAAAGAACGTGATTATCTTTCAAAGTAAAGCTTCTAGAGAGAAAATGAACACTGCTCTAACTTGGAAGAGTACGTTGACATATCCCAAACTGTGGCTTCTCATTTCAGAGTAACACATGTGTGTTTCTCACAAAAGCATTTCATGAAATTCTTACCTTTTCAAATGAACGTCCTTATCTTTCAATGTAAAGCTTCTACAGAGAAAATGAACACAGTGCTAACTTCTAACAATAGTGTAACATATCCCGAATAACAACTTCTCATTTCAGAGTAACACATGTGTGTTTCTCACAAAAGCATTTCATGAATTTCTTACCCTTTCAAAAGAACATGATTATCTTTCAAAGTAAAGCTTCTAGAGAGAAAATGAACACTGCTCTAACTTGGAAGAGTACGTTGACATATCCCAAACTGTGGCTTCTCATTTCAGAGTAACACATGTGTGTTTCTCACAAAAGCATTTCATGAAATTCTTACCTTTTCAAATGAACGTCCTTATCTTTCAATGTAAAGCTTCTACAGAGAAAATGAACACAGTGCTAACTTCTAACAATAGTGTAACATATCCCGAATAACAACTTCTCATTTCAGAGTAACACATGTGTGTTTCTCACAAAAGCATTTCATGAATTTCTTACCCTTTCAAAAGAACGTGATTATCTTTCAAAGTAAAGCTTCTAGAGAGAAAATGAACACTGCTCTAACTTGGAAGAGTACGTTGACATATCCCAAACTGTGGCTTCTCATTTCAGAGTAACACATGTGTGTTTCTCACAAAAGCATTTCATGAATTTCTTACCTTTTCAAAAGAACGTGCTTATCTTTCAATGTAAAGCTTCTACAGAGAAAATGAACACAGTGCTAACTTCTAACAATAGTGTAACATATCCCGAATAACAACTTCTCATTTCAGAGTAACACATGTGTGTTTCTCACAAAAGCATTTCATGAAATTCTAACCTTTTCAAATGAACGTGCTTATCTTTCAATGTAAAGCTTCTACAGAGAAAATGAACACAGTGCTAACTTCTAACAATAGTGTAACATATCCCGAATAACAACTTCTCATTTCAGAGTAACACATGTGTGTTTCTCACAAAAGCATTTCATGAATTTCTTACCCTTTCAAAAGAACGTGATTATCTTTCAAAGTAAAGCTTCTAGAGAGAAAATGAACACTGCTCTAACTTGGAAGAGTACGTTGACATATCCCAAACTGTGGCTTCTCATTTCAGAGTAACACATGTGTGTTTCTCACAAAAGCATTTCATGAAATTCTTACCTTTTCAAAAGAACGTGCTTATCTTTCAATGTAAAGCTTCTACAGAGAAAATGAACACAGTGCTTAACTTCTAACAATAGTGTAACATATCCCGAATAACAACTTCTCATTTCAGAGTAACACATGTGTGTTTCTCACAAAAGCATTTCATGAATTTCTTACCCTTTTCAAAAGAACGTGCTTATCTTTCAATGTAAAGCTTCTACAGAGAAAATGAACACAGTGCTAACTTCTAACAATAGTGTAACATATCCCGAATAACAACTTCTCATTTCAGAGTAACACATGTGTGTTTCTCACAAAAGCATTTCATGAATTTCTTACCCTTTCAAAAGAACGTGATTATCTTTCAAAGTAAAGCTTCTAGAGAGAAAATGAACACTGCTCTAACTTGGAAGAGTACGTTGACATATCCCCAACTGTGGCTTCTCATTTCAGAGTAACACATGTGTGTTTCTCACAAAAGCATTTCATGAAATTCTTACCTTTTCAAATGAACGTCCTTATCTTTCAATGTAAAGCTTCTACAGAGAAAATGAACACAGTGCTAACTTCTAACAATAGTGTAACATATCCCGAATAACAACTTCTCATTTCAGAGTAACACATGTGTGTTTCTCACAAAAGCATTTCATGAAATTCTTACCTTTTCAAATGAACGTCCTTATCTTTCAATGTAAAGCTTCTACAGAGAAAATGAACACAGTGCTAACTTCTAACAATAGTGTAACATATCCCGAATAACAACTTCTCATTTCAGAGTAACACATGTGTGTTTCTCACAAAAGCATTTCATGAATTTCTTACCCTTTCAAAAGAACGTGCTTATCTTTCAATGTAAAGCTTCTAGAGAGAAAATGAACACTGCTCTAACTTGGAAGAGTACGTTGACATATCCCAAACTGTGGCTTCTCATTTCAGAGTAACACATGTGTGTTTCTCACAAAAGCATTTCATGAATTTCTTACCCTTTCAAAAGAACGTGATTATCTTTCAAAGTAAAGCTTCTAGAGAGAAAATGAACACTGCTCTAACTTGGAAGAGTACGTTGACATATCCCAAACTGTGGCTTCTCATTTCAGAGTAACACATGTGTGTTTCTCACAAAAGCATTTCATGAATTTCTTACCTTTTCAAATGAACGTCCTTATCTTTCAATGTAAAGCTTCTACAGAGAAAATGAACACAGTGCTAACTTCTAACAATAGTGTAACATATCCCGAATAACAACTTCTCATTTCAGAGTAACACATGTGTGTTACTCACAAAAGCATTTCATGAATTTCTTACCCTTTCAAAAGAACGTGATTATCTTTCAAAGTAAAGCTTCTAGAGAGAAAATGAACACTGCTCTAACTTGGAAGAGTACGTTGACATATCCCAAACTGTGGCTTCTCATTTCAGAGTAACACATGTGTGTTTCTCACAAAAGCATTTCATGAAATTCTTACCTTTTCAAATGAACGTCCTTATCTTTCAATGTAAAGCTTCTACAGAGAAAATGAACACAGTGCTAACTTCTAACAATAGTGTAACATATCCCGAATAACAACTTCTCATTTCAGAGTAACACATGTGTGTTTCTCACAAAAGCATTTCATGAATTTCTTACCCTTTCAAAAGAACGTGATTATCTTTCAAAGTAAAGCTTCTAGAGAGAAAATGAACACTGCTCTAACTTGGAAGAGTACGTTGACATATCCCAAACTGTGGCTTCTCATTTCAGAGTAACACATGTGTGTTTCTCACAAAAGCATTTCATGAAATTCTTACCTTTTCAAATGAAAGTGCTTATCTTTCAATGTAAAGCTTCTACAGAGAAAATGAACACAGTGCTAACTTCTAACAATAGTGTAACATATCCCGAATAACAACTTCTCATTTCAGAGTAACACATGTGTGTTTCTCACAAAAGCATTTCATGAATTTCTTACCCTTTCAAAAGAACATGATTATCTTTCAAAGTAAAGCTTCTAGAGAGAAAATGAACACTGCTCTAACTTGGAAGAGTACGTTGACATATCCCAAACTGTGGCTTCTCATTTCAGAGTAACACATGTGTGTTTCTCACAAAAGCATTTCATGAAATTCTTACCTTTTCAAATGAACGTCCTTATCTTTCAATGTAAAGCTTCTACAGAGAAAATGAACACAGTGCTAACTTCTAACAATAGTGTAACATATCCCGAATAACAACTTCTCATTTCAGAGTAACACATGTGTGTTTCTCACAAAAGCATTTCATGAATTTCTTACCCTTTCAAAAGAACGTGATTATCTTTCAAAGTAAAGCTTCTAGAGAGAAAATGAACACTGCTCTAACTTGGAAGAGTACGTTGACATATCCCAAACTGTGGCTTCTCATTTCAGAGTAACACATGTGTGTTTCTCACAAAAGCATTTCATGAATTTCTTACCTTTTCAAAAGAACGTGCTTATCTTTCAATGTAAAGCTTCTAGAGAGAAAATGAACACAGTGCTAACTTCTAACAATACGTGTAACATATCCCGAATAACAACTTCTCATTTCAGAGTAACACATGTGTGTTTCTCACAAAAGCATTTCATGAAATTCTTACCTTTTCAAAAGAACGTCCTTATCTTTCAATGTAAAGCTTCTACAGAGAAAATGAACACAGTGCTCAACTTCTAACAATAGTGTAACATATCCCGAATAACAACTTCTCATTTCAGAGTAACACATGTGTGTTTCTCACAAAAGCATTTCATGAATTTCTTACCCTTTCAAAAGAACGTGATTATCTTTCAAAGTAAAGCTTCTAGAGAGAAAATGAACACTGCTCTAACTTGGAAGAGTACGTTGACATATCCCAAACTGTGGCTTCTCATTTCAGAGTAACACATGTGTGTTTCTCACAAAAGCATTTCATGAAATTCTTACCTTTTCAAATGAACGTCCTTATCTTTCAATGTAAAGCTTCTACAGAGAAAATGAACACAGTGCTAACTTCTAACAATAGTGTAACATATCCCGAATAACAACTTCTCATTTCAGAGTAACACATGTGTGTTTCTCACAAAAGCATTTCATGAATTTCTTACCCTTTCAAAAGAACGTGATTATCTTTCAAAGTAAAGCTTCTAGAGAGAAAATGAACACTGCTCTAACTTGGAAGAGTACGTTGACATATCCCAAACTGTGGCTTCTCATTTCAGAGTAACACATGTGTGTTTCTCACAAAAGCATTTCATGAAATTCTTACCCTTTCAAAAGAACGTGATTATCTTTCAAAGTAAAGCTTCTACAGAGAAAATGAACACTGCTCTAACTTGGAAGAGTACGTTGACATATCCCAAACTGTGGCTTCTCATTTCAGAGTAACACATGTGTGTTTCTCACAAAAGCATTTCATGAAATTCTTACCTCTTCAAATGAACGTCCTTATCTTTCAATGTAAAGCTTCTACAGAGAAAATGAACACAGTGCTAACTTCTAACAATAGTGTAACATATCCCGAATAACAACTTCTCATTTCAGTGTAACACATGTGTGTTTCTCACATAAGCATTTCATGAATTTCTTACCCTTTCAAAAGAACGTGATTATCTTTCAAAGTAAAGCTTCTAGAGAGAAAATGAACACTGCTCTAACTTGGAAGAGTACGTTGACATATCCCAAACTGTGGCTTCTCATTTCAGAGTAACACATGTGTGTTTCTCACAAAAGCATTTCATGAAATTCTAACCTTTTCAAATGAATGTCCTTATCTTTCAATGTAAAGCTTCTACAGAGAAAATGAACACAGTGCTAACTTCTAACAATAGTGTAACATATCCCGAATAACAACTTCTCATTTCAGAGTAACACATGTGTGTTTCTCACAAAAGCATTTCATGAATTTCTTACCCTTTCAAAAGAACGTGATTATCTTTCAAAGTAAAGCTTCTAGAGAGAAAATGAACACTGCTCTAACTTGGAAGAGTACGTTGACATATCCCAAACTGTGGCTTCTCATTTCAGAGTAACACATGTGTGTTTCTCACAAAAGCATTTCATGAAATTCTTACCTCTTCAAATGAACGTCCTTATCTTTCAATGTAAAGCTTCTACAGAGAAAATGAACACAGTGCTAACTTCTAACAATAGTATAACATATCCCGAATAACAACTTCTCATTTCAGTGTAACACATGTGTGTTTCTCACAATAGCATTTCATGAATTTCTTACCCTTTCAAAAGAACATGATTATCTTTCAAAGTAAAGCTTCTAGAGAGAAAATGAACACTGCTCTAACTTGGAAGAGTACGTTGACATATCCCAAACTGTGGCTTCTCATTTCAGAGTAACACATGTGTGTTTCTCACAAAAGCATTTCATGAAATTCTAACCTTTTCAAATGAACGTGCTTATCTTTCAATGTAAAGCTTCTACAGAGAAAATGAACACAGTGCTAACTTCTAACAATAGTGTAACATATCCCAAATAACAACTTCTCATTTCAGAGTAACACATGTGTGTTTCTCACAAAAGCATTTCATGAAATTCTTACCTTTTCAAATGAACGTCCTTATCTTTCAATGTAAAGCTTCTACAGAGAAAATGAACACAATGCTAACTTCTAACAATAGTGTAACATATCCCGAATAACAACTTCTCATTTCAGAGTAACACATGTGTTTTTCTCACAAAAGCATTTCATGAAATTCTTACCTTTTCAAATGAACGTGCTTATCTTTCAAAGTAAAGCTTCTAGAGAGAAAATGAACACTGCTCTAACTTGGAAGTGTACGTTGACATATCCCAAACTGTGGCTTCTCATTTCAGAGTAACACATGTGTGTTTCTCACAAAAGCATTTCATGAATTTCTTACCCTTTCAAAAGAACGTGATTATCTTTCAAAGTAAAGCTTCTAGAGAGAAAATGAACACTGCTCTAACTTGGAAGAGTACGTTGACATATCCCAAATCTGTGGCTTCTCATTTCAGAGTAACACATGTGTGTTTCTCACAAAAGCATTTCATGAAATTCTAACCTTATCAAATGAACGTCCTTATCTTTCAATGTAAAGCTTCTACAGAGAAAATGAACACAGTGCTAACTTCTAACAATAGTGTAACATATCCCGAATAACAACTTCTCATTTCAGAGTAACACATGTGTGTTTCTCACAAAAGCATTTCATGAATTTCTTACCCTTTCAAAAGAACGTGATTATCTTTCAAAGTAAAGCTTCTAGAGAGAAAATGGACACTGCTCTATCTTGGAAGTGTACGTTGACATATCCCAAACTGTGGCTTCTCATTTCAGAGTAACACATGTGTTTTTCTCACAAAAGCATTTCATGAATTTCTTACCTTTTCAAAAGAACGTGATTATCTTTCAAAGTAAAGCTTCTAGAGAGAAAATGAACACTGCTCTAACTTGGAATAGTACGTTGACATATCCCAAACTGTGGCTTCTCATTTCAGAGTAACACATGTGTGTTTCTCACAAAAGCATTTCATGAAATTCTTACCTCTTCAAATGAACGTCCTTATCTTTCAATGTAAAGCTTCTACAGAGAAAATGAACACAGTGCTAACTTCTAACAATAGTGTAACATATCCCGAATAACAACTTCTCATTTCAGTGTAACACATGTGCGTTTCTCACAATAGCATTTCATGAATTTCTTACCCTTTCAAAAGAACATGATTATCTTTCAAAGTAAAGCTTCTAGAGAGAAAATGAACACTGCTCTAACTTGGAAGAGTACGTTGACATATCCCAAACTGTGGCTTCTCATTTCAGAGAAACACATGTGTGTTTCTCACAAAAGCATTTCATGAAATTCTTACCTTTTCAAATGAAAGTCCTTATCTTTCAATGTAAAGCTTCTACAGAGAAAATGAACACAGTGCTAACTTCTTACAATAGTGTAACATATCCCGAATAACAACTTCTCATTTCAGAGTAACACATGTGTTTTACTCACAAAAGCATTTCATGAAATTCTTACCTTTTCAAATCAAAGTGCTTATCTTTCAATGTAAAGCTTCTACAGAGAAAATGAACACAGTGCTAACTTCTAACAATAGTGTAACATATCCCGAATAACAACTTCTCATTTCAGAGTAACACATATTGTTACTCACAAAAGCATTTCATGAAATTCTTACCCTTTCAAAAGAACGTGCTTATCTTTCAAAGTAAAGCTTCTACAGAGAAAATGAACACTGCTCTAACTTGGAAGACTACATTGACATATCCCCAACTGTGGCTTCTCATTTCAGAGTAACACATGTGTGTTTCTCACAAAAGCATTTCATGAAATTCTTACCCTTTCAAAAGAACGTGATTATCTTTCAAAGTAAAGCTTCTAGAGAGAAAATGAACACTGCTCTAACTTGGAAGAATACGTTGACATATCCCAAACTGTGGCTTCTCATTTCAGAGTAACACATGTGTGTTTCTCACAAAAGCATTTCATGAAATTCTTACCTTTTCAAATGAACGTCCTTATCTTTCAATGTAAAGCTTCTACAGAGAAAATGAACACAGTGCTAACTTCTAACATTAGTGTAACATATCCCGAATAACAACTTCTCATTTCAGAGTAACACATGTGTGTTTCTCACAAAAGCATTTCATGAATTTCTTACCCTTTCAAAAGAACGTGATTATCTTTCAAAGTAAAGCTTCTAGAGAGAAAATGAACACTGCTCTAACTTGGAAGAGTACGTTGACATATCCCAAACTGTGGCTTCTCATTTCAGAGTAACACATGTGTGTTTCTCACAAAAGCATTTCATGAAATTCTAACCTTTTCAAATGAACGTGCTTATCTTTCAATGTAAAGCTTCTACAGAGAAAATGAACACAGTGCTAACTTCTAACAATAGTGTAACATATCCCGAATAACAACTTCTCATTTCAGAGTAACACATGTGTGTTTCTCACAAAAGCATTTCATGAAATTCTTACCTTTTCAAATCAAAATCCTTATCTTTCAATGTAAAGCTTCTACAGAGAAAATGAACACAGTGCTAACTTCTAACAATAGTGTAACATATCCCGAATAACAACTTCTCATTTCAGAGTAACACTTGTGTGTTTCTCACAAAAGCATTTCATGAATTTCTTACCCTTTCAAAAGAACGTGATTATCTTTCAAAGTAAAGCTTCTAGAGAGAAAATGAACACTGCTCTAACTTGGAAGAGTACGTTGACATATCCCAAACTGTGGCTTCTCATTTCAGAGTAACACATGTGTGTTTCTCACAAAAGCATTTCATGAAATTCTTACCTTTTCAAATTAACGTCCTTATCTTTCAATGTAAAGCTTCTACAGTGAAAATGAACACAGTGCTAACTTCTAACAATAGTGTAACATATCCCGAATAACAACTTCTCATTTCAGAGTAACACATGTGTGTTTCTCACAAAAGCATTTCATGAATTTCTTACCCTTTCAAAAGAACGTGATTATCTTTCAAAGTCAAGCTTCTAGAGAGAAAATGAACTCTGCTCTTACTTTGAACAGTACGTTTACATATGCCAAACTGTGGCTTCTCATTTCAGAGTAACACATGTGTTTTTCTCACAAAAGCATTTCATGAAATTCTTACCTTTTCAAATGAACGTCCTTATCTTTCAATGTAAAGCTTCTACAGAGAAAATGAACACAGTGCTAACTTCTAACAATAGTGTAACATATCCCGAATAACAACTTCTCATTTCAGAGTAACACATTTGTGTTTCTCACAAAAGCATTTCATGAATTTCTTACCCTTTCAAAAGAACGTGATTATCTTTCAAAGTAAAGCTTCTAGAGGGAAAATGTAACATTTCCCGAATAACAAATTCTCATTTCAGAGTAACACATGTGTGTTTCTCACAAAAGCATTTCATGAATTTCTTACCCTTTCAAAAGAACGTGATTATCTTTCAAAGTAAAGCTTCTAGAGAGAAAATGAACACTGCTCTAACTTGGTAGAGTAAGTTGACATATCCCAAACTGTGGCTTCTGTGTGTTTCTCACAAAAGCATTTCATAAAATTCTTACCTTTTCAAATGAACGTGCTTATCTTTCAATGTAAAGCTTCTACAGAGAAAATGAACACAGTGCTAACTTCTAACAATAGTGTAACATATCCCGAATAACAACTTCTCATTTCAGAGTAACACATGTGTGTTTCTCACAAAAGCATTTCATGAATTTCTTACCCTTTCAAAAGAACGTGATTATCTTTCAAAGTAAAGCTTCTAGAGAGAAAATGAACACTGCTCTAACTTGGATAAGTACGTTGACATATCCCAAACTGTGGCTTCTCATTTCAGAATAACACATGTGTGTTTCTCACAAAAGCATATCATGAAATTCTAACCTTTTTAAATGAACGTGCTTATCTTTCAAAGTAAAGCTTCTAGAGAGAAAATGAACACTGCTCTAATTTGGAAGAGTACGTTGACATATCCCAAACTGTGTCTTCTAACTTCAGAGTAACACATGTGTGTTTCTCACAAAAGCATTTCATGAATTTCTTACCCTTTCAAAAGAACGTGATTATCTTTCAAAGTAAAGCTTCTAGAGAGAAAATGAACACTGCTCTAACTTGGAAGAGTACGTTGACATATCACCAACTGTGGCTTCTCATTTCAGAGTAACACATGTGTGTTTCTCACAAAAGCATTTCATGAAATTCTTACCTTTTCAAATGAACGTCCTTATCTTTCAATGTAAAGCTTCTACAGAGAAAATGAACACAGTGCTAACTTCTAACAATAGTGTAACATATCCCGAATAACAACTTTTCATTTCAGAGTAACACATATGTGTTTCTCACAATAGCATTTCATGAATTTCTTACCCCATCAAAAGAACGTGATTATCTTTCAAAGTAAAGCTTCTAGAGAGAAAATGAACACTGCTCTAACTTGGAAGAGTACGTTGACATATCCAAAACTGTGGCTTCTCATTTCAGAGTAACACATGTGTGTTTCTCACAAAAGCATTTCATGAAATTCTTACCTTTTCAAATGAATGTGCTTATCTTTCAATATAAAGCTTCTACAGAGAAAATGAACATAGTGCTAACTTCTAACAATAGTGTAACATATCCCGAATAACAACTTCTCTTTTCAGAGTAACACATGTGTGTTTCTCACAAAAGCATTTCATGAATTTCTTACCCTTTCAAAATAACGTGATTATCTTTCAAAATAAAGCTTCTAGAGAGAAAATGAACACTGCTCTAACTTGGAAGAGTACGTTGACATATCCCAAACTGTGGCTTCTCATTTCAGAGTAACACATGTGTTTTTCTCACAAAAGCATTTCATGAAATTCTTACCTTTTCAAATGAACTTCCTTATCTTTCAAAGTAAAGCTTCTACAGAGAAAATGAACACAGTGCTAACTTCTAACAATAGTGTAACATATCCCGAATAACAACTTCTCATTTCAGAGTAACACATTTGTGTTTCTCACAATAGCATTTCATGAATTTCTTACCCTTTCAAAAGAACGTGATTATCTTTCAAAGTAAAGCTTCTAGAGAGAAAATGAACACTGCTCTAACTTGGAAGAGTACGTTGACATATCCCCAACTGTGGCTTCTCATTTCAGAGTAACTCATGTGTGTTTCTCACAAAAGCATTTCATGAAATTCTTACCTTTTCAAATGAACGTGCTTATCTTTCAAAATAAAGATTCTAGAGAGAAAATGAACACTGCTCTAATTTGGAAGAGTACGTTGACATATCCCAATGTGTCTTCTCATTTCAGAGTAACACATGTGTGTTTCTCACAAAAGCATTTCATGAATTTCTTACCCTTTCAAAAGAACGTGATTATCTTTCAAAGTAAAGCTTCTAGAGAGAAAATGAACACTGCTCTAACTTGGAAGAGTACGTTGACATATCCCAAACTGTGGCTTCTGTGTGTTTCTCACAAAAGCATTTCATGAAATTCTAACCTTTTCAAATGAACATGCTTATCTTTCAATGTAAAGCTTCTACAGAGAAAATGAACACAGTGCTAACTTCTAACAATAGTGTAACATATCCCGAATAACAACTTCTCATTTCAGAGTAACACATGTGTGTTTCTCACAAAAGCATTTCATGAATTTCTTACCCTTTCAAAAGAACGTGATTATCTTTCAAAGTAAAGCTTCTAGAGAGAAAATGAACACTGCTCTAACTTGGAAGAGTACGTTGACATATCCCAAACTGTGGCTTCTCACTTCAGAGTAACACATGTGTGTTTCTCACAAAAGCATTTCATGAAATTCTTACCCTTTCAAAAGAACGTGATTATCTTTCAAAGTAAAGCTTCTAGAGAGAAAATGAACACTGCTCTAACTTGGAAGAGTACGTTGACATATCACCAACTGTGGCTTCTCATTTCAGAGTAACACATGTGTGTTTCTCACAAAAGCATTTCATGAAATTCTTACCTTTTCAAATGAACGTCCTTATCTTTCAATGTAAAGCTTCTACAGAGAAAATGAACACAGTGCTAACTTCTAACAATAGTGTAACATATCCCGAATAACAACTTCTCATTTCAGAGTAACACATATGTGTTTCTCACAAAAGCATTTCATGAATTTCTTACCCAATCAAAAGAACGTGATTATCTTTCAAAGTAAAGCTTCTAGAGGGAAAATGAACACTGCTCTAACTTGGAAGAGTACGTTGACATATCCCAAACTGTGGCTTCTCATTTCAGAGTAACACATGTGTGTTTCTCACAAAAGCATTTCATGAATTTCTTACCTTTTCAAATGAATGTGCTTATCTTTCAATATAAAGCTTCTACAGAGAAAATGAACATAGTGCTAACTTCTAACAAAGTGTAACATATCCCGAATAACAACTTCTCTTTTCAGAGTAACACATGTGTGTTTCTCACAAAAGCATTTCATGAATTTCTAACCCTTTCAAAAGAACGTGATTATCTTTCAAAATAAAGCTTCTAGAGAGAAAATGAACACTGCTCTAACTTGGAAGAGTACGTTGACATATCCCAAACTGTGGCTTCTCATTTCAGAGTAACACATGTGTGTTTCTCACAAAAGCATTTCATGAAATTCTTACCTTTTCAAATGAACGTGCTTATCTTTCAATGTAAAGCTTCTACAGAGAAAATGAACACAGTGCTAACTTCTAACAATAGTGTAACATATCCCGAATAACTACTTCTCATTTCAGAGTAACACATGTGTGTTTCTCACAAAAGCATTTCATGAATTTCTTACACTTTCAAAAGAACGTGATTATCTTTCAAAGTAAAGCTTCTAGAGAGAAAATGAACACTGCTCTAACTTGGAAGAGTACGTTGACATATCCAAAACTGTGGCTTCTCATTTCAGAGTAACACATGTGTGTTTCTCACAAAAGCATTTCATGAAATTCTTACCTATTCAAATGAACGTGCTTATCTTTCAATGTAAAGCTTCTACAGAGAAAATGAACACAGTGCTAACTTCTACCAAAAGTGTAACATATCCCGAATAACAACTTCTCTTTTCAGAGTAACACATGTGTGTTTCTCACAAAAGCATTTCATGAATTTCTTACCCTTTCAAAAGAACGTGCTTATCTTTCAAAGTAAAGCTTCTAGAGAGAAAATGAACACTGCTCTAACTTGGAAGAATACGTTGACATATTCCAAACTTTGGCTTCTCATTTCAGAGTAACACATGTGTGTTTCTCACAAAAGCATTTCATGAAATTCTTACCTTTTCAAATGAATTTCCTTATCTTTCAAAGTAAAGCTTCTACAGAGAAAATGAACACAGCGCTAACTTCTAACAATAGTGTAACATATCCCGAATAACAACTTCTCATTTCAGAGTAACACATGTGTGTTTCTCACAAAAGCATTTCATGAATTTCTTACCCTTTCAAAAGAACGTGATTATCTTTCAAAGTAAAGCTTCTAGAGAGAAAATGTACACTGCTCTAACTTGGAAGAGTACATTGACATATCCCCAACTGTGGCTTCTCATTTCAGAGTAACACGTGTGTGTTTCTCACAAAAGCATTTCATGAAATTCTTACCTTTTCAAATGAACGTGCTTATCTTTCAATGTAAAGCTTCTACAGAGAAAATGAACACTGCTCTAACTTGGAAGAGTACGTTGACATATCCCAAACTGTGGCTTCTCATTTCAGAGTAACACATGTGTGTTTCTCACAAAAGCATTTCATGAATTTCTTACCCTTTCAAAAGAACGTGATTATCTTTCAAATTAAAGCTTCTAGAGAGAAAATGAACACTGCTCTAACTTGGAAAAGTACGTTGACATATCCCAAACTGTGGCTTCTCATTTCAGAGTAACACATGTGTGTTTCTCACAAAAGCATTTCATGAAATTCTTACCTTTTCAAATGAACGTGCTTATCTTTCAATGTAAAGCTTCTACAGAGAAAATGAACACAGTGCTAACTTCTAACAATAGTGTATCATATCCCAAATAACAACTTCTCATTTCAGAGTAACACATGTGTGTTTCTCACAAAAGCATTTCATGAATTTCTTACCCTTTCAAAAGAACGTGATTATCTTTCAAAGTAAAGCTTCTAGAGAGAAAATGAACACTGCTCTAACTTTGAAGAGTACGTTGACATATCCCAAACTGTGGCTTCTCATTTCAGAGTAACACATGTGTGTTTCTCACAAAAGCATTTCATGAAATTCTTACCTTTTCAAATGAACGTGCTTATCTTTCAATGTAAAGCTTCTACAGAGAAAATGAACACAGCGCTAACTTCTAACAATAGTGTAACATATCCCGAAAAACAACTTCTCATTTCAGAGTAACACATGTTTGTTTCTCACAAAAGCATTTCATGAATTTCATACCCTTTCAAAAGAATGTGATTATCTTTCAAAGACAAGCTTCTAGAGAGAAAATGAACTCTGCTCTTACTTCTAACAGTACGTTTACATATGCCAAACTGTGACTTCTCATTTCAGAGTAACACATGTGTGTTTCTCACAAAAGCATTTCATGAAATTCTTACCTTTTCAAATGAACGTCCTTATCTTTCAATGTAAAGCTTCTACAGAGAAAATGAACACAGTGCTAACTTCTAACAATAGTGTAACATATCCCGAATAACAACTTCTCATTTCAGAGTAACACATGTGTGTTTCTCACAAAAGCATTTCATGAATTTCTTACCCTTTCAAAAGAACGTGATTATCTTTCAAAGTCAAGCTTCTAGAGAGAAAATGAACACTGCTCTAACTTTGAAGAGTACGTTGACATATCCCAAACTGTGGCTTCTCATTTCAGAGTAACACATGTGTGCTTCTCACAAAAGCATTTCATGAAATTCTTACCTTTTCAAATGAACGTCCTTATCTTTCAATGTAAAGCTTCTACAGAGAAAATGAACACAGTGCTAACTTCTAACAATAGTGTAACATATCCCGAATAACAACTTCTCATTTCAGAGTAACACATGTGTGTTTCTCACAAAAGCATTTCATGAAATTCTTACCTTTTCAAATGAACGTGCTTATCTTTCAATGTAAAGCTTCTACAGAGAAAATGAACACAGTGCTAACTTCTAACAATAGTGTAACATATCCCGAATAACAACTTCTCATTTAAGAGTAACACATGTGTGTTTCTCACAAAAGCATTTCATGAATTTCTTACCCTTTCAAAAGAACGTGATTATCTTTCAAAGTAAAGCTTCTAGACAGAAAATGAACACTGCTCTAACTTGGAAGAGTACGTTGACATATCCCGAACTGTGGCTTCTCATTTCATAGTAACACATGTGTGTTTCTCACAAAAGCATTTTATGAAATTCTTACCTTTTCAAATGAACGTGATTATCTTTCAAAGTAAAGCTTCTAGAGAGAAAATGAACACTGCTCTAACTTGGAAGAGTATGTTGACATATCCCAAACTGTGGCTTCTCATTTCAGAGTAACACATGTGTGTTTCTCACAAAAGCATTTCATGAATTTCTTACCCTTTCAAAAGAACGTGATTATCTTTCAAAGTAAAGCTTCTAGAGAGAAAATGAACACTGCTCTAACTTGGAAGAGTACGTTGACATATCCCAAACTGTGGCTTCTCATTTCAGAGTAACACATGTGTGTTTCTCACAAAAGCATTTCATGAAATTCTTACCCTTTCAAAAGAACGTGATTATCTTTCAAAGTAAAGCTTCTAGAGAGAAAATGAACACTGCTCTTACTTCGAACAGTACGTTGACATATCCCAAACTGTGGCTTCTCATTTCAGAGTAACACATGTGTGTTTCTCACAAAAGCATTTCATGAAATTCTTACCTTTTCTTTTTTTTTATGTTTTTTTTTATTTTTATTTTTTTTTATTAGAAAAAAAAAGCAATTTCTGCCTCCTCCCCGCCTACCATTTCCCTCCCACTCCTCCCTCTCCTTCTCCCCTCCCCCCACTCCTCCCCCTCCCTCTCCAGCCTGAAGAGCAGTCAGGGTTCCCTGCCCTGAGGAAAGTCCAAAGTCCTCCCCCCTCAATCCTGGTCTAGTAAGGTGAACATCCAAACTGGGTAGGCTCCCACAAAGCCAGAGCATGAAGTAGGATCAAAACCCTGTGCCATGGTCCTCGGCTTCTCAGCAGCCCTCATTGTCCGCCAAATTCAGAGAGTCCGGTTTTATCCCATGCTATTTCAGTCAGAGTCCAGCTGGCCTTGGTGAGCTCCAAAAGAATCAGCCCCACTCTCTCCACGGGTGGGCGCACCTCTTGTGGTCCTGACTTCTTTGCTCATATTCTCCCTCCTTCTGCTCCTCATTGGGACTCTGGGAGCTCAGTCCAGTGCTCCAGTGTGGGTCTTTGTCTCTATCTCCATCCATCGCCAGATGAAGATTCTATGGTGATATGCAAGATATTCATCAGTATGGTTATGAGATAGAGTCATTTCAGGTTCCCTATCCACAGCTGCCCCAGGAGCTAACTGGGGACATCGCCCTGGGCACCTGGGAGCCCCTCTAGATCCAAGTCTCTTGCCACCCCTAAGATGGCTCCCTTAATTAAGATGTGTGCTTCTCTGCTCCCCTAACCCACATTCCTTTATCCCAATCATCCCGTTTCCCCAAGTTACCCCCACCCTCCCCTTCTCACATTTCTCTCCCCTTCTCCCCTTACCCCCCCTCCCACCACACCCCCAAGATCCCAAATTTTTGCCCGGCAATCTGGTCTACTTCCTATAACCAGGAGGATGGCTATATGCTTTTCTTTGGGTTCACCTTCTTATTTAGTTTCTTAAGGATATCAAATTATAGACTCACTGACCTTTATTTATCTCTAGAAACCAATTATGAGTGAGTACATCCCATGTTCATCTTTTTGGGTCTGGGTTACCTCGCTCAGGATAGTGTTTTCTATTTCCATCCATTTGCATCCACTGATCTCAAGAGAGAATTCTCAACAGAAGAAGTTCAAATGGCCAAAAGGCACTTAAGGTCATGCTCAGCCTCCTTAGCGATCAGGGAAATGCAAATCAAAACAACATTGAGATATCACCTTACACCTGTCAGAATGGCTAAAAACAAAAACACCAATGATAACCTTTGCTGGAGAGGCTGTGGAGAAAGGGGTACCCTCATACATTGCCGGTGGGAGTGCAGACTTGTGCAGCCACTTTGGAGAGCAGTGTGGTGGTTTCTCAGGAAAATTGGGATCAACATACCCATGAACCCAGCAATGCCACTCTTGGGAATATACCCACGAGATACCCGATCATATGACAAGGACATTTGTTCAACTACGTTCATAGCAGCATTATTTGTAATAGCCAGAACCTGGAAACAACCTAGATGCGCTTCAATGGAAGAATGGATGAAGAAAGCATGGAATATATATACATTAGAATACTACTCAGCGGTAAAAAACAATGACTTCGCGAAGTTTGCTTACCTTTTCAAATGAACGTGCTTATCTTTCAATGTAAAGCTTCTACAGAGAAAATGAACACAGTGCTAACTTCTAACAATAGTGTAACATATCCTGAATAACAACTTTTCATTTCAGAGTAACACATGTGTGTTTCTCACAAAAGCATTTCATGAATTTCTTACCCTTTCAAAATAACGTGATTATCTTTCAAATTAAAGCTTCTAGAGGGAAAATGAACACTGCTCTAACTTGGAAGAGTACCTTGACATATCCCAAACTGTGGCTTCTCATTTCAGAGTAACACATGTGTGTTTCTCACAAAAGCATTTCATGAATTTCTTAACCTTTCAAAAGAACATGATTATCTTTCAAAGTAAAGCTTCAAGAGAGAAAATGAACACTGCTCTAACTTGGAAGAGTACGTTGACATATCCCAAACTGTGGCTTCTCATTTCAGAGTAACACATGTGTGTTTCTCACAAAAGCATTTCATGAAATTCTTACCTTTTAAAATGAACGTGCTTATATTTCAATGTAAAGCTTCTACAGAGAAAATGAACACAGTGCTAACTTCTAACAATAGTGTAAGATCCCGAATAACAACTACTCATTTCAGAGTAACACATGTGTGTTTCTCACAAAAGAATTTCATGAATACTTACCCTTTCCAAAGAACGTGATTATCTTTCAAAGTAAAGCTTCTACAGAGAAAATGAACACTGCTCTAAATTGGAAGAGTACGTTGACATATCCCAAACTGTGGCTTCTCATTTTAGAGTAACACATGTGTGTTTCTCACAAAAACATTTCATGAAATTCTTACCTTTTCAAATGAACGTCCTTATCTTTCAATGTAAAGCTTCTACAGAGAAAATGAACACAGTGCTAACTTCTAACAATAGTGTAACATATCCCGAATAACAACTTCTCATTTCAGAGTAACACATGTGCGTTTCGCACAATAGCATTTCATGAATTTCTTTCACTTTCAAAAGAACGTGATTATCTTTCAAAGTAAAGCTTCTAGAGAGAAAATGAACACTGCTCTAACTTGGAAGAGTACGTTGACATATCCCAAACTGTGGCTTCTCATTTCAGAGAAACACATGTGTGTTTCTCACAAAAGCATTTCATGAAATTCTAACCTTTTCAAATGAACGTTCTTATCTTTAAATGTAAAGCTTCAACAGAGGAAATGAACACAGTGCTAACTTCTAACAATAGTGTAACATATCCCGATTAACAACCTTTCATTTCAGAGTAACACATGTGTGTTACTCACAAAAGCATTTCATGAATTTCTTACCCTTTCAAAAAAACGTGATTAGCTTTCAAAGTAAAGCTTCTAGAGAGAAAATGAACTCTGCTCTTACTTCGAACAGTACGTTTGCATATGACAAACTAGGGATTGTCATTTGACAGTAACCAATGAGTGTTTCCCACAAAGGCATTTCATGAAATTCAAACCTTTTCAAATGAACGTGCTTATCTTTCAATGTAAAGCTTCTACAGAGAAAATGAACACAGTGCTAACTTCTAACAATAGTGTAACATATCCCAAATAAAAACTTTTCATTTCAGAGTAACACATATGTGTTTCTCACAATAGCATTTCGTGAATTTCTTACCCCTTCAAAAGAACGTGATTATCTTTCAAAGTAAAGCTTCTTGAGGGAAAATGAACACTGCTCTAACTTTGAAGAGTACGTTGACATATGCCAAACTGTGCCTTCTCATTTCAGAGTACCACATGTGTGTTCTCACAAAAGCATTTCATGAAATTCTGACCTTTTCAAATAAACGTCCTTATCTTTCAATGTAAAGCTTCTACAGAGAAAATGAACACAGTGCTAACTTCTGACAATAGTGTAACATATCCCGAATAACAACTTTTCATTTCAGAGTAACACATGAGTGTTTCTCACAATAGCATTTCATGAATTTCTTACCCTTTCAAAAGAACGTGATTATCTTTCAAAGTTAAGCTTCTAGAGAGAAAATGAACACTGCTCTAACTTGGAAGAGTACGTTGACATATCCCAAACTGTGGCTTCTCATTTCAGAGAAACACATGTGTGTTTCTCACAAAAGCATTTCATGAAATTCTAACCTTTTCAAATGAACGTCCTTATCTTTCAATGTAAAGCTTCTTCAGAGAAAATGAACACAGAGCTAACTTCTAACAATAGTATAACATATCCCGAATTACAACTTCTCATTTCAGAGTAACACATGTGTGTTTCTCACAAAAGCATTTCATGAATTTCTTACCCTTTCAAAAGAACGTGATTATCTTTCAAAGTAAAGCTTCTAGAGAGAAAATAAACACTGCTCTAACTTGGAAGAGTACGTTGACATATCCCAAACTGTGGCTTCTCATTTCAGAGTAACACATGTGTGTTTCTCACAAAAGCATTTCATGAATTTCTTACCCTTTCAAAAGAACGTGATTATCTTTCAAAGTAAAGCTTCTAGAGAGAAAATGAACTCTGCTCTTACTTCGAACAGTACGTTTACATTTGACAAACTAGGGATTGTCATTTCAGAGTAACACATGTGTGTTTCTCACAAAAGCATTTCATGAAATTCTTACCTTTTCAAATGAACGTGCTTACCTTTCAATCTAAAACTTCTACAGAGAAAATGAACACAGTGCTAACTTCTAAAAATAGTGTAACATATCCCGAATAACAACTTCTCATTTCAGAGTAACACATGTGTGTTTCTCACAAAAGCATTTCATGAATTTCTTACCCTTTGAAAAGAACATGATTATCTTTGAAAGTAAAGCTTCAAGAGAGAAAATGAACACTGCTCTAACTTGGAAGAGTACGTTGACATATCCCAAACTGTGGCTTCTCATTTCAGAGTAACACATGTGTGTTTCTCACAAAAGCATTTCATGAAATTCTTACCTTTTCAAATGAACGTCCTTATCTTTCAATGTAAAGCTTCTACAGAGAAAATGAACACAGTGCTAACTTCTAACAATAGTGTAACATATCCCGAATAACAACTTCTCATTTCAGAGTAACACATGTGTGTTTCTCACAAAAGCATTTCATGAAATTCTTACCATTTCAAAAGAACGTGATTATCTTTCAAAGTAAAGCTTCTACAGAGAAAATGAACACTGCTCTAACTTCGAAGAGTACGTTGACATATCCCAAACTGTGGCTTCTCATTTCAGAGTAACACATGTGTGTTTCTCACAAAAGCATTTCATGAATTTCTTACCCTTTCAAAAGAACGTGATTATCTTTCAAAGTAAAGCTTCTAGAGAGAAAATGAACACTGCTCCAACTTGGAAGAGTACGTTGACATATCCCAAACTGTGACTTCTCATTTCAGAGTAACACATGTGTGTTTCTCACAAAAGCATTTCATGAAATTCTTACCCTTTTAAAAGAACGTGATTATCTTTCAAAGTAAAGCTTCTAGAGAGAAAATTAACTCTGCTCTAACTTCGAACAGTACGTTTACATATCCCAAACTGTGGCTTCTCATTTCAGAGTAACACATGTGTGTTTCTCACAAAAGCATTTCATGAAATTCTTACCTTTTCAAATGAACGTCCTTATCTTTCAATGTAAAGCTTCTACAGAGAAAATGAACACAGTGCTAACTTCTAACAATAGTGTAACATATCCCGAATAACAACTTCTCATTTCAGAGTAACACATGTGTGTTTCTCACAAAAGCATTTCATGAATTTCTTACCCTTTCAAAAGAACGTGATTATCTTTCAAAGTAAAGCTTCTAGAGAGAAAATGAACTCTGCTCTTACTTCGAACAGTACGTTTACATATCCCAAACTGGGGCTTCTCATTTCAGAGTAACCCATGAGTGTTTCTCACAAAAGCATTTCATGAAATTCTTACCTTTTCAAATGAACGTGCTTATCTTTCAATGTAAAGCTTCTACAGAGAAAATGAACACAGTGCTAACTTCTAACAATAGTGTAACATATCGCGAATAACAACTTCTCATTTCAGAGTAACACATGTGTGTTTCTCACAAAAGCATTTCATGAATTTCTTACCCTTTCAAAAGAACGTGATTATCTTTCAAAGTAAAGCTTCTAGAGAGAAAATGAACACTGCTCTAACTTGGAAGAGTACGTTGACATATCCCAAACTGTGGCTTCTCATTTCAGAGTAACACATGTGTGTTTCTCACAAAAGCATTTCATGAAATTCTTACCTTTTCAAATGAACGTGCTTATCTTTCAATGTAAAGCTTCTACAGAGAAAATGAACACAGTGCTAACTTCTAACAATAGTGTAACATATCCCGAATAACAACTTCTCATTTCAGAGTAACACATGTGTGTTTCTCACAAAAGCATTTCATGAATTTCTTACCCTTTCAAAAGAACGTGATTATCTTTCAAAGTAAAGCTTCTAGAGAGAAAATGAACACTGCTCTAACTTGGAAGAGTACGTTGACATATCCCAAACTGTGGCTTCTCATTTCAGAGTAACACATGCGTGTTTCTCACAAAAGCATTTCATGAAATTCTTACCTTTTCAAATGAACGTGCTTATCTTTCAATGTAAAGCTTCTACAGAGAAAATGAACACAGTGCTAACTTCTAACAATAGTGTAACATATCCCGAATAACAACTTCTCATTTCAGAGTAACACATGTGTGTTTCTCACAAAAGCATTTCATGAATTTCTTACCCTTTCAAAAGAACGTGATTATCTTTCAAAGTAAAGCTTCTAGAGAGAAAATGAACACTGCTCTAACTTGGAAGAGTACGTTGACATATCCCAAACTGTGGCTTCTCATTTCAGAGTAACACATGTGTGTTTCTCACAAAAGCATTTCATGAAATTCTTACCTTTCAAATGAACGTGCTTATCTTTCAAAGTAAAGCTTCTACAGAGAAAATGAACACAGTGCTAACTTCTAACAATAGTGTAACATATCCCGAATAACAACTTCTCATTTCAGAGTAACACATGTGTGTTTCTCACAAAAGCATTTCATGAATTTCTTACCCTTTCAAAAGAACGTGATTATCTTTCAAAGTAAAGCTTCTAGAGAGAAAATGAACACTGCTCTAACTTGGAAGAGTACGTTGACATATCCCCAACTGTGGCTTCTCATTTCAGAGTAACACATGTGTGTTTCTCACAAAAGCATTTCATGAATTTCTTACCCTTTCAAAAGAACGTGATTATCTTTCAAAGTAAAGCTTCTAGAGAGAAAATGAACACTGCTCTAACTTCGAAGAGTACGTTTACATATCCCAAACTGGGCTTCTCATTTCACAGTAACACATGTGTGTTTCTCACAAAAGCATTTCATGAAATTCTTACCTTTTCAAATGAACGTGCTTATCTTTCAATGTAAAGCTTCTACAGAGAAAATGAACACAGTGCTAACTTCTAACAATAGTGTAACATATCGCGAATAACAACTTCTCATTTCAGAGTAACACATGTGTGTTTCTCACAAAAGCATTTCATGAATTTCTTACCCTTTCAAAAGAACGTGATTATCTTTCAAAGTAAAGCTTCTAGAGAGAAAATGAACACTGCTCTAACTTTGAAGAGTACGTTGACATATCCCAAACTGTGGCTTCTCATTTCAGAGTAACACATGTGTGTTTCTCACAAAAGCATTTCATGAAATTCTTACCTTTTCAAATGAACGTCCTTATCTTTCAATGTAAAGCTTCTACAGAGAAAATGAACACAGTGCTAACTTCTAACAATAGTGTAACATATCCCGAATAACAACTTCTCATTTCAGAGTAACACATGTGTGTTTCTCACAAAAGCATTTCATGAATTTCTTACCCTTTCAAAAGAACGTGATTATCTTTCAAAGTAAAGCTTCTAGAGAGAAAATGAACACTGCTCTAACTTGAACAGTACGTTTACATATCCCAAACTATGGCTTCTCATTTCAGAGTAACACATGAGTGTTTCTCACAAAAGCATTTCATGAAATTCTTACCTTTTCAAATGAACGTGCTTATCTTTCAATGTAAAGCTTCTACAGAGAAAATGAACACAGTGCTAACTTCTAACAATAGTGTAACATATCCCGAATAACAACTTCTCATTTCAGAGTAACACATGTGTGTTTCTCACAAAAGCATTTCATGAATTTCTTACCCTTTCAAAAGAACGTGATTATCTTTCAAAGTAAAGCTTCTAGAGAGAAAATGAACACTGCTCTAACTTGGAAGAGTACGTTGACATATCCCAAACTGTGGCTTCTCATTTCAGAGTAACACATGTGTGTTTCTCACAAAAGCATTTCATGAAATTCTTACCTTTTCAAATGAATGTGCTTATCTTTCAATGTAAAGCTTCTACAGAGAAAATGAACACAGTGCTAACTTCTAACAATAGTGTAACATATCCCGAATAACAACTTCTCATTTCAGAGTAACACATGTGTGTTTCTCACAAAAGCATTTCATGAATTTCTTACCCTTTCAAAAGAACGTGATTATCTTTCAAAGTAAAGCTTCTAGAGAGAAAATGAACACTGCTCTAACTTGGAAGAGTACGTTGACATATCCCAAACTGTGGCTTCTCATTTCAGAGTAACACATGCGTGTTTCTCACAAAAGCATTTCATGAAATTCTTACCTTTTCAAATGAACGTCCTTATCTTTCAATGTAAAGCTTCTACAGAGAAAATGAACACAGTGCTAACTTCTAACAATAGTGTAACATATCCCGAATAACAACTTCTCATTTAAGAGTAACACATGTGTGTTTCTCACAAAAGCATTTCATGAATTTCTTACCCTTTCAAAAGAACGTGACTATCTTTCAAAGTAAAGCTTCTAGAGAGAAAATGAACACTGCTCTAACTTGGAAGAGTACGTTGACATATCCCAAACTGTGGCTTCTCATTTCAGAGTAACACATGTGTGTTTCTCACAAAAGCATTTCATGAAATTCTTACCTTTTCAAAAGAACGTGCTTATCTTTCAATGTAAAGCTTCTACAGAGAAAATGAACACAGTGCTAACTTCTAACAATAGTGTAACATATCGCGAATAACAACTTCTCATTTCAGAGTAACACATGTGTGTTTCTCACAAAAGCATTTCATGAATTTCTTACCCTTTCAAAAGAACGTGATTATCTTTCAAAGTAAAGCTTCTAGAGAGAAAATGAACACTGCTCTAACTTGGAAGAGTACGTTGACATATCCCCAACTGTGGCTTCTCATTTCAGAGTAACACATGTGTGTTTCTCACAAAAGCATTTCATGAAATTCTTACCGTTTCAAAAGAACGTGCTTATCTTTCAAAGTAAAGCTTCTACAGAGAAAATGAACTCTGCACTTACTTTGAAGAGTACGTTTACATATGCCAAACTAGGGCTTCTCATTTCAGAGTAACCAATGAGTGTTTCTCACAAAAGCATTTCATGAAATTCTTACCTTTTCAAATGAACGTGCTTATCTTTCAATGTAAAGCTTCTACAGAGAAAATGAACACAGTGCTAACTTCTAACAATAGTGTAACATATCGCGAATAACAACTTCTCATTTCAGAGTAACACATGTGTGTTTCTCACAAAAGCATTTCATGAATTTCTTACCCTTTCAAAAGAACGTGATTATCTTTCAAAGTAAAGCTTCTAGAGAGAAAATGAACACTGCTCTAACTTGGAAGAGTACGTTGACATATCCCAAACTGTGGCTTCTCATTTCAGAGTAACACATGTGTGTTTCTCACAAAAGCATTTCATGAAATTCTTAACTTTTCAAATGAACGTGCTTATCTTTCAATGTAAAGCTTCTACAGAGAAAATGAACACAGTGGTAACTTCTAACAATAGTGTAACATATCGCGAATAACAACTTCTCATTTCAGAGTAACACATGTGTGTTTCTCACAAAAGCATTTCATGAAATTCTTACCCTTTCAAAAGAACGTGATTATCTTTCAAAGTAAAGCTTCTAGAGAGATAATGAACACTGCTCTAACTTGGAAGAGTACGTTGACATATCCCAAACTGTGGCTTCTCATTTCAGAGTAACACATGCGTGTTTCTCACAAAAGCATTTCATGAAATTCTTACCTTTTCAAATGAAAGTCCTTATCTTTCAATGTAAAGCTTCTACAGAGAAAATGAACACAGTGCTAACTTCTAACAATAGTGTAACATATCCCGAATAACAACTTCTCATTTCAGAGTAACACATGTGTTTTACTCACAAAAGCATTTCATGAATTTCTTACCCTTTCAAAAGAACGTGATTATCTTTCAAATTAAAGCTTCTAGAGAGAAAATGAACACTGCTCTAACTTGGAAGAGTACGTTGACATATCCCCAACTGTGGCTTCTCATTTCAGAGTAACACATGTGTGTTTCTCACAAAAGCATTTCATGAATTTCTTACCCTTTCAAAAGAACGTGATTATCTTTCAAAGTAAAGCTTCTATAGAGAAAATGAACACTACTCTAACTTGGAAGAGTACGTTGACATATCCCAAACTGTGGCTTCTCATTTCAGAGTAACACATGCGTGTTTCTCACAAAAGCATTTCATGAAATTCTTACCTCTTCAAATGAACGTCCTTATCTTTCAATGTAAAGCTTCTACAGAGAAAATGAACACAGTGCTAACTTCTAACAATAGTGTAACATATCCCGAATAACAACTTCTCATTTCAGAGTAACACATGTGTGTTTCTCACAAAAGCATTTCATGAATTTCTTACCCTTTCAAAAGAACGTGATTATCTTTCAAAGTAAAGCTTCTAGAGAGAAAATGAACACTGCTCTAACTTGGAAGAGTACCTTGACATATCCCCAACTGTGGCTTCTCATTTCAGAGTAACACATGTGTGTTTCTCACAAAAGCATTTCATGAAATTCTTACCTTTTCAAATGAACGTGCTTATCTTTCAATATAAAGCTTCTACAGAGAAAATGAACACAGTGCTAACTTCTAACAATAGTGTAACATATCGCGAACAACACTTCTCATTTCAGAGAAACACATGTGTTTTTCTCACAAAAGCATTTCATGAATTTCTTACCCTTTCAAAAGAACGAGATTATCTTTCAAAGTGAAGCTTCTAGAGAGGAAATGAACACTGCTCTCACTTGGAAGAGTATGTTGACATATACCCAACTGTGGCTTCTCATTTCAGAGTAACACATGTGTGCTTCTCACAAAAGCATTTCATGAAATTCTAACCTTTTCTAATGAACGTCCTTATCTTTCAATGTAAAGCTTCTACAGAGAAAATGAACACAGTGCTAACTTCTAACAATAGTGTAACATATCCCGAATAACAACTTCTCATTTCAGAGTAACACATGTGTGTTTCTCACAAAAGCATTTCATGAAATTCTTACCTTTTCAAATGAACGTGCTTATCTTTCAATGTAAAGCTTCTTAAGAGAAAATGAACACAGTGCTAACTTCTAACAATAGAGTAACATATCGGGAATAACAAATTCTCATTTCAGAGTAACACATGTGTGTTTCACACAAAAGCATTTCATGAATTTCTTACCCTTTCAAAAGTACGTAATTATCTTTCAAAAAAGCTTCTAGAGAGAAAAGGAACACTGCTATAACTTGGAAGAGTACATTGATATATCCCCAACTGTGGCTTCTCATTTCAGAGTAACACATGTGTGTTTCTCACAAAAGCATTTCATGAAATTCTAACCTTTTCAAATGAACGTCCTTATCTTTCAATGTAAAGCTTCTACAGAGAAAATGAACACAGTGCTAACTTCTAACAATAGTGAAACATATCCCGAATAAAAACTTCTCATTTCAGAGTAACACATGTGTGTTACTCACAAAAGCATTTCATGAATTTCTTACCCTTTCAAAAGAACGTGATTATCTTTCAAAGTAAAGCTTCTAGAGAGAAAATGAACACTGCTCTAACTTGGAAGAGTACGTTGACATATCCCCAACTTTGGCTTTTCATTTCAGAGTAACACATGTTTGTTTCTCACAAAAGCATTTCATGAATTTCTTACCCTTTCAAAAGAACGTGATTATCTTTCAAAGTAAAGCTTCTAGAGAGAAAATGAACACTGCTCTAACTTGGAAGAGTACGTTGACATATTCCAAACTCTGGCTTCAAATTTCAGAGTAACACATGGGTGTTTCTCACAAAACTATTTCATGAAATTCTTACATTTTCAAATGAACGTGCTTATCTTTCAATGTAAAGCTTCTACAGAGAAAATGAACACAGTGGTAACTTCTAACAATAGTGTAACTTATCGCGAATAACACTTCTCATTTCAGAGTAAAACATGTGTGTTTCTCAAAAAAGCATTTCATTAATTTCTTACCCTTTCAAAAGAACGTGATTATCTTTCAAATTAAAGCTTCTAGAGAGAAAATGAACACTGCTCTAACTTGGAAGAGTACGTTGACATATCCCAAACTGTGGCTTCTCATTTCAGAGTAACACATGTGTGTTTCTCACAAAAGCATTTCATGAAATTCTTACATTTTCAAATGAACGTTCTTATCTTTCAATGTAAAGCTTCTACAGAGAAAATGAACACAGTGGTAACTTCTAACAATAGTGTAACATATCGCGAATAACACTTCTCATTTCAGAGTAACACATGTGTGTTTCTCACAAAAGCATTTCATGAATTTCTTACCCTTTCAAAAGAACGAGATAATCTTTCAAAGTAAAGCTTCTAGAGAGAAAATGAACACTGCTCTAACTTGGAAGAGTACGTTGACATATTCCAATCTCTGGCTTCTCATTTCAGAGTAACACATGCGTGTTTCTCACAAAAGCATTTCATGAAATTCTTACCTATTCAAAAGAAAGTCCTTATCTTTCAATGTAAAGCTTCTACAGAGAAAATTAACACAGTGCTAACTTCTAACAATAGTGTAACATATCCCGAATAACAACTTCTCATTTCAGAGTAACACATATGTGTTACTCACAAAAGCATTTCATGAAATTCTTACCTTTTCAAATGAACGTGCTTATCTTTCAATGTAAAGCTTCTTAAGAGAAAATGAACACAGTGCTAACTTCTAACAATAGAGTAATATATCGGGAATAACAACTTCTCATTTCAGAGTAACACATGTGTGTTTCACACAAAAGCATTTCATGAATTTCTTACCCTTTCAAAAGTACGTAGTTATCTTTCAAAAAAGCTTCTAGAGAGAAAAGGAACACTGCTATAACTTGGAAGAGTACCTTGATATATCCCCAACTGTGGCTTCTCATTTCAGAGTTACACATGTGTGTTTCTCACAAAAGCATTTCATGAAATTCTAAACTTTTCAAATGAACTTCCTTATCTTTCAATGTAAACCTTCTACAGAGAAAATGAAAACAGTGCTAACTTCTAACAATAGTGAAACATATCCCGAATAATAACTTCTCATTTCAGAGTAACACATGGGTGTTACTCACAAAAGCATTTCATGAATTTCATACCCTTTCAAAAAACGTGATTATCTTTCAAAGTAAAGCTTCTAGAGAGAAAATGAACACTGCTCTAACTTGGAAGAGTACGTTGACATATCCCAAACTGTGGCTTCTCATTTGAGAGTAACACATGTGTGTTTCTCACAAAAGCATTTCATGAATTTCTTACCCTTTCAAAAGAACGTGATTATCTTTCAAAGTAAAGCTTCTAGAGAGAAAATGAACACTGCCCTAACTTGGAAGAGTACGTTGACATATCCCAAACTGTGGCTTCTCATTTCAGAGTAACACATGCGTGTTTCTCACAAAAGCATTTCATGAAATTCTTACCTCTTCAAATGAAAGTGCTTATCTTTCAATGTAAAGCTTCTACAGAGAAAATGAACACAGTGGTAACTTCTAACAATAGTGTAACTTATCTCGAATAACAACTTCTCATTTCAGAGTAACACATGTGTTTTTCTCACGAAAGCATTTCATGAATTTCTTACCCTTTCAAAAGAACGAGATTATCTTTCAAAGTGAAGCTTCTAGAGAGAAAATGAACACTGCTCTCACTTGGAAGAGTATGTTGACATATACCCAACTGTGGCTTCTCATTTCAGAGTAACACATGTGTGCTTCTCACAAAAGCATTTCATGAAATTCTAACCTTTTCTAATGAAAGTCCTTATCTTTCAATGTAAAGCTTCTACCGAGAAAATGAACACAGTGCTAACTTCTAACAATAGTGTAACATATCCCGAATAACAACTTCTCATTTCAGAGTAACACATATGTGTTACTCACAAAAGCATTTCATGAAATTCTTACCTTTTCAAATGAACGTGCTTATCTTTCAATGTAAAGCTTCTACAGAGAAAATGAACACAGTGCTAACTTCTAACAATAGTGTAACATATCCGAATAACAACTACTCATTTCAGAGTAACACATGTGTGTTTCTCACAAAAGCATTTCATGAATTTCTTACCCTTTCAAAAGAACGTGATTATCTTTCAAAGTAAAGCTTCTAGACAGAAAATGAACACTGCTCTAACTTGGAAGAGTACGTTGACATATCCCGAACTGTGGCTTCTCATTTCATAGTAACACATGTGTGTTTCTCACAAAAGCATTTCATGAAATTCTTACCTTTTCAAATGAACGTGATTATCTTTCAATGTAAAGCTTCTACAGAGGAAAATGAACACTGCTCTAACTTGGAAGAGTACGTTGACATATCCCAAACTGTGGCTTCTCATTTCAGAGTAACACATGTGTGTTTCTCACAAAAGCATTTCATGAATTTCTTACCCTTTCAAAAGAACGTGATTACCTTTCAAAGTAAAGCTTCTACAGAGAAAATGAACACTGCTCTAACTTGGAAGAGTACGTTGACATATCCCAAACTGTGGCTTCTCATTTCAGAGTAACACATGTGTGTTTCTCACAAAAGCATTTCATGAATTTCTTACCCTTTCAAAAGAACGTGATTATCTTTCAAAATAAAGCTTCTAGAGAGAAAATGAACACTGCTCTTACTTCGAACAGTACGTTGACATATCCCAAACTGTGGCTTCTCGTATCAGAGTAACACATGTGTGTTTCTCACAAAAGCATTTCATGAAATTCTTACCTTTTCTTTTTTTTATGTTTTTTTTTATTTTTATTTTTTTTTATTAGAAAAAAAAAGCAATTTCTGCCTCCTCCCCGCCTACCATTTCCCTCCCACTCCTCCCTCTCCTTCTCCCCTCCCCCCACTCCTCCCCCTCCCTCTCCAGCCTGAAGAGCAGTCAGGGTTCCCTGCCCTGAGGAAAGTCCAAAGTCCTCCCCCCTCAATCCTGGTCTAGTAAGGTGAACATCCAAACTGGGTAGGCTCCCACAAAGCCAGAGCATGAAGTAGGATCAAAACCCTGTGCCATGGTCCTCGGCTTCTCAGCAGCCCTCATTGTCCGCCAAATTCAGAGAGTCCGGTTTTATCCCATGCTATTTCAGTCAGAGTCCAGCTGGCCTTGGTGAGCTCCAAAAGAATCAGCCCCACTCTCTCCACGGGTGGGCGCACCTCTTGTGGTCCTGACTTCTTTGCTCATATTCTCCCTCCTTCTGCTCCTCATTGGGACTTTGGGAGCTCAGTCCAGTGCTCCAGTGTGGGTCTTTGTCTCTATCTCCATCCATCGCCAGATGAAGATTCTATGGTGATATGCAAGATATTCATCAGTATGGTTATGAGATAGAGTCATTTCAGGTTCCCTATCCACAGCTGCCCCAGGAGCTAACTGGGGACATCGCCCTGGGCACCTGGGAGCCCCTCTAGATCCAAGTCTCTTGCCACCCCTAAGATGGCTCCCTTAATTAAGATTTGTGCTTCTCTGCTCCCCCTAACCCACATTCCTTTATCCCAATCATCCCGTTTCCCCAAGTTACCCCCACCCTCCCCTTCTCACATTTCTCTCCCCTTCTACCCCTTACCCCCCCTCCCACCACACCCCCAAGATCCCAAATTTTTGCCCGGCAATCTGGTCTACTTCCTATAACCAGGAGGATGGCTATATGCTTTTCTTTGGGTTCACCTTCTTATTTAGTTTCTTAAGGATATCAAATTATAGACTCACTGACCTTTATTTATCTCTAGAAACCAATTATGAGTGAGTACATCCCATGTTCATCTTTTTGGGTCTGGGTTACCTCGCTCAGGATAGTGTTTTCTATTTCCATCCATTTGCATGCACTGATCTCAAGAGAGAATTCTCAACAGAAGAAGTTCAAATGGCAAAAAGGCACTTAAGGTCATGCTCAGCCTCCTTAGCGATCAGGGAAATGCAAATCAAAACAACATTGAGATATCACCTTACACCTGTCAGAATGGCTAAAATCAAAAACACCAATGATAACCTTTGCTGGAGAGGCTGTGGAGAAAGGGGTACCCTCATACATTGCCGGTGGGAGTGCAGACTTGTGCAGCCACTTTGGAGAGCAGTGTGGTGGTTTCTCAGGAAAATTGGGATCAACATACCCATGAACCCAGCAATGCCACTCTTGGGAATATACCCACGAGACACCCGATCATATGACAAGGACATTTGTTCAACTACGTTCATAGCAGCATTATTTGTAATAGCCAGAACCTGGAAACAACCTAGATGCGCTTCAATGGAAGAATGGATGAAGAAAGCATGGAATATATATACATTAGAATACTACTCAGCGGTAAAAAACAATATTCATGAAATTCTTACCTTTTCAAATGAACGTGCTTATCTTTCAATGTAAAGCTTCTACAGAGAAAATGAACACAGTGCTAACTTCTAACAATAGTGTAACATATCCCGAATAACAACTTCTCATTTCAGAGTAACACATGTGTGTTTCTCACAAAAGCATTTCATGAATTTCTTACCCTTTCAAAATAACGTGATTATCTTTCAAAGTAAAGCTTCTAGAGAGAAAATGAACACTGCTCTAACTTGGAAGAGTACCTTGACATATCCCAAACTGTGGCTTCTCATTTCAGAGTAACACATGTGTGTTTCTCACAAAAGCATTTCATGAATTTCTTACCCTTTCAAAAGAACATGATTATCTTTCAAAGTAAAGCTTCTAGAGAGAAAATGAACACTGCTCTAACTTGGAAGAGTACGTTGACATATCCCAAACTGTGGCTTCTCATTTCAGAGTAACACATGTGTGTTTCTCACAAAAGCATTTCATGAAATTCTTACCTTTTAAAATGAACGTCCTTATCTTTCAATGTAAAGCTTCTACAGAGAAAATGAACACAGTGCTAACTTCTAACAATAGTGTAACATATCCCGAATAACAACTTCTCATTTCAGAGTAACACATGTGTGTTTCTCACAAAAGCATTTCATGAATTTCTTACCCTTTCAAAAGAACGTGATTATCTTTCAAAGTAAAGCTTCTAGAGAGAAAATGAACACTGCTCTAACTTTGAAGAGTACGTTGACATATCCCAAACTGTGGCTTCTCATTTCAGAGTAACACATGTGTGTTTCTCACAAAAGCATTTCATGAAATTCTTACCTTTTCAAATGAACGTCCTTATCTTTCAATGTAAAGCTTCTACAGAGAAAATGAACACAGTGCTAACTTCTAACAATAGTGTAACATATCCCGAATAACAACTTCTCATTTCAGAGTAACACATGTGTGTTTCTCACAAAAGCATTTCATGAATTTCTTACCCTTTCAAAAGAACGTGATTATCTTTCAAAGTAAAGCTTCTAGAGAGAAAATGAACACTGCTCTAACTTGGAAGAGTACGTTGACATATCCCAAACTGTGGCTTCTCATTTCAGAGTAACACATGTGTGTTTCTCACAAAAGCATTTCATGAAATTCTTACCTTTTCAAATGAACGTGCTTATCTTTCAAAGTAAAGCTTCTACAGAGAAAATGAACACAGTGCTAACTTCTAACAATAGTGTAACATATCCCGAATAACAACTTCTCATTTCAGAGTAACACATGTGTGTTTCTCACAAAAGCATTTCATGAATTTCTTACCCTTTCAAATGAACGTGCTTATCTTTCAAAGTAAAGCTTCTAGAGAGAAAATGAACACAGTGCTCTAACTTCGAAGAATACGTGTAACATATCCCCAACTGATGGCTTCTCATTTCAGAGTAACACATGTGTGTTTCTCACAAAAGCATTTCATGAATTTCTTACCCTTTCAAAAGAACGTGATTATCTTTCAAAGTAAAGCTTCTAGAGAGAAAATGAACACTGCTCTAACTTGGAAGAGTACGTTGACATATCCCAAACTGTGGCTTCTCATTTCAGAGTAACACATGTGTGTTTCTCACAAAAGCATTTCATGAAATTCTTACCTTTTCAAATGAACGTCCTTATCTTTCAATGTAAAGCTTCTACAGAGAAAATGAACACAGTGCTAACTTCTAACAATAGTGTAACATATCCCGAATAACAACTTCTCATTTCAGAGTAACACATGTGTGTTTCTCACAAAAGCATTTCATGAATTTCTTACCCTTTCAAAAGAACGTGATTATCTTTCAAAGTAAAGCTTCTAGAGAGAAAATGAACACTGCTCTAACTTGGAAGAGTACGTTGACATATCCCCAACTGTGGCTTCTCATTTCAGAGTAACACATGTGTGTTTCTCACAAAAGCATTTCATGAATTTCTTACCCTTTCAAAAGAACGTGATTATCTTTCAAAGTAAAGCTTCTACAGAGAAAATGAACTCTGCTCTTACTTTGAAGAGTACGTTTACATATGCCAAACTGGGGCTTCTCATTTCAGAGTAACACATGTGTGTTTCTCACAAAAGCATTTCATGAAATTCTTACCTTTTCAAATGAACGTGCTTATCTTTCAATGTAAAGCTTCTACAGAGAAAATGAACACAGTGCTAACTTCTAACAATAGTGTAACATATCGCGAATAACAACTTCTCATTTCAGAGTAACACATGTGTGTTTCTCACAAAAGCATTTCATGAATTTCTTACCCTTTCAAAAGAACGTGATTATCTTTCAAAGTAAAGCTTCTAGAGAGAAAATGAACACTGCTCTAACTTGGAAGAGTACGTTGACATATCCCAAACTGTGGCTTCTCATTTCAGAGTAACACATTGTATTTCTCACAAAAGCATTTCATGAAATTCTTACCTTTTCAAATGAACGTGCTTATCTTTCAATGTAAAGCTTCTACAGAGAAAATGAACACAGTGCTAACTTCTAACAATAGTGTAACATATCCCGAATAACAACTTCTCATTTCAGAGTAACACATGTGTGTTTCTCACAAAAGCATTTCATGAAATTCTTACCTTTTCAAATGAACGTGCTTATCTTTCAATGTAAAGCTTCTACAGAGAAAATGAACACATGCTAACTTCTAACAATAGTGTAACATATCCCGAATAACAACTTCTCATTTCAGAGTAACACATGTGTGTTTCTCACAAAAGCATTTCATGAAATTCTTACCTTTTCAAATGAACGTGCTTATCTTTCAATGTAAAGCTTCTACAGAGAAAATGAACACTGCTCTAACTTGGAAGAGTACGTTGACATATCCCCAACTGTGGCTTCTCATTTCAGAGTAACACATGTGTGTTTCTCACAAAAGCATTTCATGAATTTCTTACCCTTTCAAAAGAACGTGATTATCTTTCAAAGTAAAGCTTCTAGAGAGAAAATGAACACTGCTCTAACTTGGAAGAGTACGTTGACATATCCCAAACTGTGGCTTCTCATTTCAGAGTAACACATGTGTGTTTCTCACAAAAGCATTTCATGAAATTCTTACCTTTTCAAATGAAAGTCCTTATCTTTCAATGTAAAGCTTCTACAGAGAAAATGAACACAGTGCTAACTTCTAACAATAGTGTAACATATCCCGAATAACAACTTCTCATTTCAGAGTAACACATGTGTGTTACTCACAAAAGCATTTCATGAATTTCTTACCCTTTCAAAAGAACGTGATTTTCTTTCAAAGTAAAGCTTCTAGAGAGAAAATGAACACTGCTCTAACTTGGAAGAGTACCTTGACATATCCCAAACTATGGCTTCTCATTTCAGAGTAACACATGTGTGTTTCTCACAAAAGCATTTCATGAAATTCTTACCTTTTCAAATGAACGTGCTTATCTTTCAATGTAAAGCTTCTACAGAGAAAATGAACACAGTGCTAACTTCTAACAATAGTGTAACATATCCCGAACAACAACTTCTCATTTCAGAGTAACACATGTGTTTTTCTCACAAAAGCATTTCATGAATTTCTTACCCTTTCAAAAGAACGTGATTATCTTTCAAAGTAAAGCTTCTAGAGAGAAAATGAACACTGCTCTAACTTGGAAGAGTATGTTGACATATCCCAAACTGTGGCTTCTCATTTCAGAGTAACACATGTGTGTTTCTCACAAAAGCATTTCATGAAATTCTAACCTTTTCAAATGAAAGTCCTTATCTTTCAATGTAAAGCTTCTACAGAGAAAATGAACACAGTGCTCAACTTCTAACAGTACGTGTAACATATCCCGAATAACAACTTCTCATTTCAGAGTAACACATGTGTGTTACTCACAAAAGCATTTCATGAATTTCTTACCTTTTCAAAAGAACGTGATTATCTTTCAAAGTAAAGCTTCTACAGAGAAAATGAACACAGTGCTAACTTCTAACAATAGTGTAACATATCCCGAATAACAAATTCTCATTTCAGAGTAACACATGTGTGTTTCTCACAAAAGCATTTCATGAATTTCTTACCCTTTCAAAAGAACGTGATTATCTTTCAAAGTAAAGCTTCTAGAGAGAAAATGAACACTGCTCTAACTTGGAAGAGTACATTGACATATCCCCAACTGTGGCTTCTCATTTCAGAGTTACACATGTGTGTTTCTCACAAAAGCATTTCATGAAATTCTAACCTTTTCAAATGAACGTCCTTATCTTTCAATGTAAAGCTTCTACAGAGAAAATGAACACAGTGCTAACTTCTAACAATAGTGTAACATATCCCGAATAACAACTTCTCATTTCAGAGTAACACATGTGTGTTTCTCACAAAAGCATTTCATGAATTTCTTACCCTTTCAAAAGAACGTGATTATCTTTCAAAGTAAAGCTTCTAGAGAGAAAATGAACACTGCTCTAACTTGGAAGAGTACGTTGACATATCCCCAACTTTGGCTTCTCATTTCAGAGTAACACATGTTTGTTTCTCACAAAAGCATTTCATGAATTTCTTACCCTTTCAAAAGAACGTGATTATCTTTCAAAGTAAAGCTTCTAGAGAGAAAATGAACACTGCTCTAACTTGGAAGAGTACGTTGACATATCCCAAACTGTGGCTTCTCATTTCAGAGTAACACATGTGTGTTTCTCACAAAAGCATTTCATGAAATTCTTACATTTTCAAATGAACGTGCTTATCTTTCAATGTAAAGCTTCTACAGAGAAAATGAACACAGTGGTAACTTCTAACAATAGTGTAACATATCGCGAATAACAACTTCTCATTTCAGAGTAACACATGTGTGTTTCTCACAAAAGCATTTCATGAATTTCTTACCCTTTCAAAAGAACGTGATTATCTTTCAAAGTAAAGCTTCTAGAGAGAAAATGAACACTGCTCTAACTTGGAAGAGTACGTTGACATATCCCAAACTGTGGCTTCTCATTTCAGAGAAACACATGTGTGTTTCTCACAAAAGCATTTCATGAAATTCTTACATTTTCAAATGAACGTGCTTATCTTTCAATGTAAAGCTTCTACAGAGAAAATGAACACAGTGCTAACTTCTAACAATAGTGTAACATATCCCGAATAACAACTTCTCATTTCAGAGTAACACATGTGTGTTTCTCACAAAAGCATTTCATGAATTTCTTACCCTTTCAAAAGAACGTGATTATCTTTCAAAGTAAAGCTTCTAGAGAGAAAATGAACACTGCTCTAACTTGGAAGAGTACGTTGACATATCCCAAACTGTGGCTTCTCATTTCAGAGTAACACATGTGTGTTTCTCACAAAAGCATTTCATGAATTTCTTACCTTTTCAAATGAAAGTCCTTATCTTTCAATGTAAAGCTTCTACAGAGAAAATGAACACAGTGCTAACTTCTAACAATAGTGTAACATATCCCGAATAACAACTTCTCATTTCAGAGTAACACATATGTGTTTCTCACAAAAGCATTTCATGAATTTCTTACCTTTTCAAATGAACGTGCTTATCTTTCAATGTAAAGCTTCTAAAGAGAAAATGAACACAGTGCTAACTTCTAACAATAGTGTAACATATCCCGAATAACAACTTCTCATTTCAGAGTAACACATGTGTGTTTCTCACAAAAGCATTTCATGAATTTCTTACCCTTTCAAAAGAACGTGATTATCTTTCAAAGTAAAGCTTCTAGAGAGAAAATGAACACTGCTCTAACTTGGAAGAGTACCTTGACATATCCCCAACTGTGGCTTCTCATTTCAGAGTAACACATGTGTGTTTCTCACAAAAGCATTTCATGAAATTCTTACCTTTTCAAATGAACGTCCTTATCTTTCAATGTAAAGCTTCTACAGAGAAAATGAACACAGTGCTAACTTCTAACAATAGTGTAACATATCCCGAATAACAACTTCTCATTTCAGAGTAACACATGTGTGTTTCTCACAAAAGCATTTCATGAATTTCTTACCCTTTCAAAAGAACGTGATTATCTTTCAAAGTAAAGCTTCTAGAGAGAAAATGAACACTGCTCTAACTTGGAAGAGTACGTTGACATATCCCCAACTGTGGCTTCTCATTTCAGAGTAACACATGTGTGTTTCTCACAAAAGCATTTCATGAATTTCTTACCCTTTCAAAAGAACGTGATTATCTTTCAAAGTAAAGCTTCTACAGAGAAAATGAACACTGCTCTAACTTCGAAGAGTACGTTGACATATCCCAAACTGTGGCTTCTCATTTCAGAGTAACACATGTGTGTTTCTCACAAAAGCATTTCATGAAATTCTTACCTTTTCAAATGAACGTGCTTATCTTTCAATGTAAAGCTTCTACAGAGAAAATGAACACAGTGGTAACTTCTAACAATAGTGTAACATATCCCGAATAACAACTTCTCATTTCAGAGTAACACATGTGTGTTTCTCACAAAAGCATTTCATGAATTTCTTACCCTTTCAAAAGAACGTGATTATCTTTCAAAGTAAAGCTTCTAGAGAGAAAATGAACACTGCTCTAACTTGGAAGAGTACGTTGACATATCCCAAACTGTGGCTTCTCATTTCAGAGTAACACATGTGTGTTTCTCACAAAAGCATTTCATGAAATTCTTACCTTTTCAAATGAAAGTCCTTATCTTTCAATGTAAAGCTTCTACAGAGAAAATGAACACAGTGCTAACTTCTAACAATAGTGTAACATATCCCGAATAACAACTTCTCATTTCAGAGTAACACATGTGTGTTACTCACAAAAGCATTTCATGAAATTCTTACCTTTTCAAATGAACGTGCTTATCTTTCAAAGTAAAGCTTCTACAGAGAAAATGAACACAGTGCTAACTTCTAACAATAGTGTAACATATCCCGAATAACAACTTCTCATTTCAGAGTAACACATGTGTGTTTCTCACAAAAGCATTTCATGAATTTCTTACCCTTTCAAAAGAACGTGATTATCTTTCAAAGTAAAGCTTCTAGAGAGAAAATGAACACTGCTCTAACTTGGAAGAGTACATTGACATATCCCCAACTGTGGCTTCTCATTTCAGAGTAACACATGTGTGTTTCTCACAAAAGCATTTCATGAAATTCTAACCTTTTCAAATGAACGTCCTTATCTTTCAATGTAAAGCTTCTACAGAGAAAATGAACACAGTGCTAACTTCTAACAATAGTGTAACATATCCCGAATAACAACTTCTCATTTCAGAGTAACACATGTGTGTTTCTCACAAAAGCATTTCATGAATTTCTTACCCTTTCAAAAGAACGTGATTATCTTTCAAAGTAAAGCTTCTAGAGAGAAAATGAACACTGCTCTAACTTGGAAGAGTACGTTGACATATCCCAAACTGTGGCTTCTCATTTCAGAGTAACACATGTGTGTTTCTCACAAAAGCATTTCATGAAATTCTTACCCTTTCAAAAGAACGTGCTTATCTTTCAATGTAAAGCTTCTAGAGAGAAAATGAACACAGTGCTCTAACTTCTAACAGTACGTTGACATATCCCAAACTGTGGCTTCTCATTTCAGAGTAACACATGTGTGTTTCTCACAAAAGCATTTCATGAATTTCTTACCCTTTCAAAAGAACGTGATTATCTTTCAAAGTAAAGCTTCTACAGAGAAAATGAACACTGCTCTAACTTCGAAGAATACGTTGACATATCCCAAACTGTGGCTTCTCATTTCAGAGTAACACATGTGTGTTTCTCACAAAAGCATTTCATGAATTTCTTACCTTTTCAAATGAACGTCCTTATCTTTCAATGTAAAGCTTCTACAGAGAAAATGAACACAGTGGTAACTTCTAACAATAGTGTAACATATCCCGAATAACAACTTCTCATTTCAGAGTAACACATGTGTGTTTCTCACAAAAGCATTTCATGAATTTCTTACCCTTTCAAAAGAACGTGATTATCTTTCAAAGTAAAGCTTCTAGAGAGAAAATGAACACTGCTCTAACTTGGAAGAGTACGTTGACATATCCCAAACTGTGGCTTCTCATTTCAGAGTAACACATGTGTGTTTCTCACAAAAGCATTTCATGAAATTCTTACCTTTTCAAATGAACGTGCTTATCTTTCAATGTAAAGCTTCTACAGAGAAAATGAACACAGTGCTAACTTCTAACAATAGTGTAACATATCCCGAATAACAACTTCTCATTTCAGAGTAACACATGTGTGTTTCTCACAAAAGCATTTCATGAATTTCTTACCCTTTCAAAAGAACGTGATTATCTTTCAAAGTAAAGCTTCTAGAGAGAAAATGAACACTGCTCTAACTTGGAAGAGTACGTTGACATATCCCAAACTGTGGCTTCTCATTTCAGAGTAACACATGTGTGTTTCTCACAAAAGCATTTCATGAAATTCTTACCTTTTCAAATGAACGTGCTTATCTTTCAATGTAAAGCTTCTACAGAGAAAATGAACACAGTGGTAACTTCTAACAATAGTGTAACATATCCCGAATAACAACTTCTCATTTCAGAGTAACACATGTGTGTTTCTCACAAAAGCATTTCATGAATTTCTTACCCTTTCAAAAGAACGTGATTATCTTTCAAAGTAAAGCTTCTAGAGAGAAAATGAACACTGCTCTAACTTGGAAGAGTACGTTGACATATCCCAAACTGTGGCTTCTCATTTCAGAGTAACACATGTGTGTTTCTCACAAAAGCATTTCATGAAATTCTTACCTTTTCAAATGAACGTGCTTATCTTTCAATGTAAAGCTTCTACAGAGAAAATGAACACAGTGGTAACTTCTAACAATAGTGTAACATATCCCGAATAACAACTTCTCATTTCAGAGTAACACATGTGTGTTTCTCACAAAAGCATTTCATGAATTTCTTACCCTTTCAAAAGAACGTGATTATCTTTCAAAGTAAAGCTTCTAGAGAGAAAATGAACACTGCTCTAACTTGGAACAGTACGTTGACATATCCCAAACTGTGGCTTCTCATTTCAGAGTAACACATGTGTGTTTCTCACAAAAGCATTTCATGAAATTCTTACCTTTTCAAATGAACGTGCTTATCTTTCAATGTAAAGCTTCTACAGAGAAAATGAACACAGTGCTAACTTCTAACAATAGTGTAACATATCCCGAATAACAACTTCTCATTTCAGAGTAACACATGTGTGTTTCTCACAAAAGCATTTCATGAATTTCTTACCTTTTCAAAAGAACGTGCTTATCTTTCAATGTAAAGCTTCTACAGAGAAAATGAACACAGTGCTAACTTCTAACAATAGTGTAACATATCCCGATAACAACTTCTCATTTCAGAGTAACACATGTGTGTTTCTCACAAAAGCATTTCATGAATTTCTTACCCTTTCAAAAGAACGTGATTATCTTTCAAAGTAAAGCTTCTAGAGAGAAAATGAACACTGCTCTAACTTGGAAGAGTACGTTGACATATCCCAAACTGTGGCTTCTCATTTCAGAGTAACACATGTGTGTTTCTCACAAAAGCATTTCATGAAATTCTTACCTTTTCAAATGAACGTCCTTATCTTTCAATGTAAAGCTTCTACAGAGAAAATGAACACAGTGCTAACTTCTAACAATAGTGTAACATATCCCGAATAACAACTTCTCATTTCAGAGTAACACATGTGTGTTTCTCACAAAAGCATTTCATGAATTTCTTACCCTTTCAAAAGAACGTGATTATCTTTCAAAGTAAAGCTTCTAGAGAGAAAATGAACACTGCTCTAACTTCGAAGAGTACGTTGACATATCCCAAACTGTGGCTTCTCATTTCAGAGTAACACATGTGTGTTTCTCACAAAAGCATTTCATGAAATTCTTACCTTTTCAAATGAACGTCCTTATCTTTCAAAGTAAAGCTTCTACAGAGAAAATGAACACAGTGCTAACTTCTAACAATAGTGTAACATATCCCGAATAACAACTTCTCATTTCAGAGTAACACATGTGTGTTTCTCACAAAAGCATTTCATGAATTTCTTACCCTTTCAAAAGAACGTGATTATCTTTCAAAGTAAAGCTTCTAGAGAGAAAATGAACACTGCTCTAACTTGGAAGAGTACGTTGACATATCCCAAACTGTGGCTTCTCATTTCAGAGTAACACATGTGTGTTTCTCACAAAAGCATTTCATGAAATTCTTACCTTTTCAAATGAACGTCCTTATCTTTCAATGTAAAGCTTCTACAGAGAAAATGAACACAGTGCTAACTTCTAACAATAGTGTAACATATCCCGAATAACAACTTCTCATTTCAGAGTAACACATGTGTGTTTCTCACAAAAGCATTTCATGAATTTCTTACCCTTTCAAAAGAACGTGATTATCTTTCAAAGTAAAGCTTCTAGAGAGAAAATGAACACTGCTCTAACTTGGAAGAGTACGTTGACATATCCCAAACTGTGGCTTCTCATTTCAGAGTAACACATGTGTGTTTCTCACAAAAGCATTTCATGAAATTCTTACCTTTTCAAATGAACGTGCTTATCTTTCAATGTAAAGCTTCTACAGAGAAAATGAACACAGTGGTAACTTCTAACAATAGTGTAACATATCCCGAATAACAACTTCTCATTTCAGAGTAACACATGTGTGTTTCTCACAAAAGCATTTCATGAATTTCTTACCCTTTCAAAAGAACGTGATTATCTTTCAAAGTAAAGCTTCTAGAGAGAAAATGAACACTGCTCTAACTTGGAAGAGTACGTTGACATATCCCAAACTGTGGCTTCTCATTTCAGAGTAACACATGTGTGTTTCTCACAAAAGCATTTCATGAAATTCTTACCTTTTCAAATGAACGTCCTTATCTTTCAATGTAAAGCTTCTACAGAGAAAATGAACACAGTGGTAACTTCTAACAATAGTGTAACATATCCCGAATAACAACTTCTCATTTCAGAGTAACACATGTGTGTTTCTCACAAAAGCATTTCATGAATTTCTTACCCTTTCAAAAGAACGTGATTATCTTTCAAAGTAAAGCTTCTAGAGAGAAAATGAACACTGCTCTAACTTGGAAGAGTACGTTGACATATCCCAAACTGTGGCTTCTCATTTCAGAGTAACACATGTGTGTTTCTCACAAAAGCATTTCATGAAATTCTTACCTTTTCAAATGAACGTGCTTATCTTTCAATGTAAAGCTTCTACAGAGAAAATGAACACAGTGCTAACTTCTAACAATAGTGTAACATATCCCGAATAACAACTTCTCATTTCAGAGTAACACATGTGTGTTTCTCACAAAAGCATTTCATGAATTTCTTACCCTTTCAAAAGAACGTGCTTATCTTTCAAAGTAAAGCTTCTAGAGAGAAAATGAACACTGCTCTAACTTCGAACAGTACGTTGACATATCCCAAACTGTGGCTTCTCATTTCAGAGTAACACATGTGTGTTTCTCACAAAAGCATTTCATGAAATTCTTACCTTTTCAAATGAACGTGCTTATCTTTCAATGTAAAGCTTCTAGAGAGAAAATGAACACAGTGCTCTAACTTGGAAGAGTACGTTGACATATCCCAAACTGTGGCTTCTCATTTCAGAGTAACACATGTGTGTTTCTCACAAAAGCATTTCATGAATTTCTTACCCTTTCAAAAGAACGTGATTATCTTTCAAAGTAAAGCTTCTACAGAGAAAATGAACACTGCTCTAACTTCGAAGAGTACGTTGACATATCCCAAACTGTGGCTTCTCATTTCAGAGTAACACATGTGTGTTTCTCACAAAAGCATTTCATGAAATTCTTACCTTTTCAAATGAACGTGCTTATCTTTCAATGTAAAGCTTCTACAGAGAAAATGAACACAGTGCTAACTTCTAACAATAGTGTAACATATCCCGAATAACAACTTCTCATTTCAGAGTAACACATGTGTGTTTCTCACAAAAGCATTTCATGAATTTCTTACCCTTTCAAAAGAACGTGATTATCTTTCAAAGTAAAGCTTCTAGAGAGAAAATGAACACTGCTCTAACTTGGAAGAGTACGTTGACATATCCCAAACTGTGGCTTCTCATTTCAGAGTAACACATGTGTGTTTCTCACAAAAGCATTTCATGAAATTCTTACCTTTTCAAATGAACGTGCTTATCTTTCAATGTAAAGCTTCTACAGAGAAAATGAACACAGTGCTAACTTCTAACAATAGTGTAACATATCCCGAATAACAACTTCTCATTTCAGAGTAACACATGTGTGTTTCTCACAAAAGCATTTCATGAATTTCTTACCCTTTCAAAAGAACGTGATTATCTTTCAAAGTAAAGCTTCTAGAGAGAAAATGAACACTGCTCTAACTTGGAAGAGTACGTTGACATATCCCAAACTGTGGCTTCTCATTTCAGAGTAACACATGTGTGTTTCTCACAAAAGCATTTCATGAAATTCTTACCTTTTCAAATGAACGTCCTTATCTTTCAATGTAAAGCTTCTACAGAGAAAATGAACACAGTGCTAACTTCTAACAATAGTGTAACATATCCCGAATAACAACTTCTCATTTCAGAGTAACACATGTGTGTTTCTCACAAAAGCATTTCATGAATTTCTTACCCTTTCAAAAGAACGTGATTATCTTTCAAAGTAAAGCTTCTAGAGAGAAAATGAACACTGCTCTAACTTGGAAGAGTACGTTGACATATCCCAAACTGTGGCTTCTCATTTCAGAGTAACACATGTGTGTTTCTCACAAAAGCATTTCATGAAATTCTTACCTTTTCAAATGAACGTGCTTATCTTTCAAAGTAAAGCTTCTACAGAGAAAATGAACACAGTGCTAACTTCTAACAATAGTGTAACATATCCCGAATAACAACTTCTCATTTCAGAGTAACACATGTGTGTTTCTCACAAAAGCATTTCATGAATTTCTTACCCTTTCAAAAGAACGTGATTATCTTTCAAAGTAAAGCTTCTAGAGAGAAAATGAACACTGCTCTAACTTCGAACAGTACGTTGACATATCCCAAACTGTGGCTTCTCATTTCAGAGTAACACATGTGTGTTTCTCACAAAAGCATTTCATGAATTTCTTACCTTTTCAAAAGAACGTGCTTATCTTTCAATGTAAAGCTTCTACAGAGAAAATGAACACAGTGCTAACTTCTAACAATAGTGTAACATATCCCGAATAACAACTTCTCATTTCAGAGTAACACATGTGTGTTTCTCACAAAAGCATTTCATGAATTTCTTACCCTTTCAAAAGAACGTGATTATCTTTCAAAGTAAAGCTTCTAGAGAGAAAATGAACACTGCTCTAACTTGGAAGAGTACGTTGACATATCCCAAACTGTGGCTTCTCATTTCAGAGTAACACATGTGTGTTTCTCACAAAAGCATTTCATGAATTTCTTACCTTTTCAAATGAACGTGCTTATCTTTCAATGTAAAGCTTCTACAGAGAAAATGAACACAGTGGTAACTTCTAACAATAGTGTAACATATCCCGAATAACAACTTCTCATTTCAGAGTAACACATGTGTGTTTCTCACAAAAGCATTTCATGAATTTCTTACCCTTTCAAAAGAACGTGATTATCTTTCAAAGTAAAGCTTCTAGAGAGAAAATGAACACTGCTCTAACTTGGAAGAGTACGTTGACATATCCCAAACTGTGGCTTCTCATTTCAGAGTAACACATGTGTGTTTCTCACAAAAGCATTTCATGAAATTCTTACCTTTTCAAATGAACGTCCTTATCTTTCAATGTAAAGCTTCTACAGAGAAAATGAACACAGTGCTAACTTCTAACAATAGTGTAACATATCCCGAATAACAACTTCTCATTTCAGAGTAACACATGTGTGTTTCTCACAAAAGCATTTCATGAATTTCTTACCCTTTCAAAAGAACGTGATTATCTTTCAAAGTAAAGCTTCTAGAGAGAAAATGAACACTGCTCTAACTTGGAAGAGTACGTTGACATATCCCAAACTGTGGCTTCTCATTTCAGAGTAACACATGTGTGTTTCTCACAAAAGCATTTCATGAAATTCTTACCTTTTCAAATGAACGTCCTTATCTTTCAAAGTAAAGCTTCTACAGAGAAAATGAACACAGTGCTAACTTCTAACAATAGTGTAACATATCCCGAATAACAACTTCTCATTTCAGAGTAACACATGTGTGTTTCTCACAAAAGCATTTCATGAAATTCTTACCCTTTCAAAAGAACGTGCTTATCTTTCAAAGTAAAGCTTCTAGAGAGAAAATGAACACTGCTCTAACTTGGAAGAGTACGTTGACATATCCCAAACTGTGGCTTCTCATTTCAGAGTAACACATGTGTGTTTCTCACAAAAGCATTTCATGAATTTCTTACCCTTTCAAATGAACGTGCTTATCTTTCAAAGTAAAGCTTCTACAGAGAAAATGAACACAGTGCTCTAACTTCGAAGAATACGTTAACATATCCCAAACTGTGACTTCTCATTTCAGAGTAACACATGTGTGTTTCTCACAAAAGCATTTCATGAATTTCTTACCCTTTCAAAAGAACGTGATTATCTTTCAAAGTAAAGCTTCTAGAGAGAAAATGAACACTGCTCTAACTTGGAAGAGTACGTTGACATATCCCAAACTGTGGCTTCTCATTTCAGAGTAACACATGTGTGTTTCTCACAAAAGCATTTCATGAAATTCTTACCTTTTCAAAAGAACGTGCTTATCTTTCAATGTAAAGCTTCTACAGAGAAAATGAACACAGTGCTAACTTCTAACAATAGTGTAACATATCCCGAATAACAACTTCTCATTTCAGAGTAACACATGTGTGTTTCTCACAAAAGCATTTCATGAATTTCTTACCCTTTCAAAAGAACGTGATTATCTTTCAAAGTAAAGCTTCTAGAGAGAAAATGAACACTGCTCTAACTTGGAAGAGTACGTTGACATATCCCAAACTGTGGCTTCTCATTTCAGAGTAACACATGTGTGTTTCTCACAAAAGCATTTCATGAAATTCTTACCTTTTCAAATGAACGTCCTTATCTTTCAATGTAAAGCTTCTACAGAGAAAATGAACACAGTGCTAACTTCTAACAATAGTGTAACATATCCCGAATAACAACTTCTCATTTCAGAGTAACACATGTGTGTTTCTCACAAAAGCATTTCATGAATTTCTTACCCTTTCAAAAGAACGTGATTATCTTTCAAAGTAAAGCTTCTAGAGAGAAAATGAACACTGCTCTAACTTGGAAGAGTACGTTGACATATCCCAAACTGTGGCTTCTCATTTCAGAGTAACACATGTGTGTTTCTCACAAAAGCATTTCATGAAATTCTTACCTTTTCAAATGAACGTCCTTATCTTTCAATGTAAAGCTTCTACAGAGAAAATGAACACAGTGCTAACTTCTAACAATAGTGTAACATATCCCGAATAACAACTTCTCATTTCAGAGTAACACATGTGTGTTTCTCACAAAAGCATTTCATGAATTTCTTACCCTTTCAAAAGAACGTGATTATCTTTCAAAGTAAAGCTTCTAGAGAGAAAATGAACACTGCTCTAACTTGGAAGAGTACGTTGACATATCCCAAACTGTGGCTTCTCATTTCAGAGTAACACATGTGTGTTTCTCACAAAAGCATTTCATGAAATTCTAACCTTTTCAAATGAACGTCCTTATCTTTCAATGTAAAGCTTCTACAGAGAAAATGAACACAGTGCTAACTTCTAACAATAGTGTAACATATCCCGAATAACAACTTCTCATTTCAGAGTAACACATGTGTGTTTCTCACAAAAGCATTTCATGAATTTCTTACCCTTTCAAAAGAACGTGATTATCTTTCAAAGTAAAGCTTCTAGAGAGAAAATGAACACTGCTCTAACTTGGAAGAGTACGTTGACATATCCCAAACTGTGGCTTCTCATTTCAGAGTAACACATGTGTGTTTCTCACAAAAGCATTTCATGAATTTCTTACCCTTTCAAAAGAACGTGATTATCTTTCAAAGTAAAGCTTCTACAGAGAAAATGAACACATGCTCTAACTTCTAACAGTACGTTGACATATCCCCAACTGGGCTTCTCATTTCAGAGTAACACATGTGTGTTTCTCACAAAAGCATTTCATGAAATTCTTACCTTTTCAAATGAACGTGCTTATCTTTCAATGTAAAGCTTCTACAGAGAAAATGAACACAGTGCTAACTTCTAACAATAGTGTAACATATCCCGAATAACAACTTCTCATTTCAGAGTAACACATGTGTGTTTCTCACAAAAGCATTTCATGAATTTCTTACCTTTTCAAATGAACGTCCTTATCTTTCAATGTAAAGCTTCTACAGAGAAAATGAACACAGTGCTCTAACTTCTAACAATAGTGTAACATATCCCGAATAACAACTTCTCATTTCAGAGTAACACATGTGTGTTTCTCACAAAAGCATTTCATGAATTTCTTACCCTTTCAAAAGAACGTGCTTATCTTTCAATGTAAAGCTTCTAGAGAGAAAATGAACACAGTGCTCTAACTTGGAAGAATACGTTGACATATCCCAAACTGTGGCTTCTCATTTCAGAGTAACACATGTGTGTTTCTCACAAAAGCATTTCATGAAATTCTTACCCTTTCAAAAGAACGTGATTATCTTTCAAAGTAAAGCTTCTAGAGAGAAAATGAACACTGCTCTAACTTGGAAGAGTACGTTGACATATCCCAAACTGTGGCTTCTCATTTCAGAGTAACACATGTGTGTTTCTCACAAAAGCATTTCATGAAATTCTTACCTTTTCAAATGAACGTCCTTATCTTTCAATGTAAAGCTTCTACAGAGAAAATGAACACAGTGCTAACTTCTAACAATAGTGTAACATATCCCGAATAACAACTTCTCATTTCAGAGTAACACATGTGTGTTTCTCACAAAAGCATTTCATGAATTTCTTACCCTTTCAAAAGAACGTGATTATCTTTCAAAGTAAAGCTTCTAGAGAGAAAATGAACACTGCTCTAACTTGGAAGAGTACGTTGACATATCCCAAACTGTGGCTTCTCATTTCAGAGTAACACATGTGTGTTTCTCACAAAAGCATTTCATGAAATTCTAACCTTTTCAAATGAACGTCCTTATCTTTCAATGTAAAGCTTCTACAGAGAAAATGAACACAGTGCTAACTTCTAACAATAGTGTAACATATCCCGAATAACAACTTCTCATTTCAGAGTAACACATGTGTGTTTCTCACAAAAGCATTTCATGAAATTCTTACCTTTTCAAATGAACGTCCTTATCTTTCAATGTAAAGCTTCTACAGAGAAAATGAACACAGTGCTAACTTCTAACAATAGTGTAACATATCCCGAATAACAACTTCTCATTTCAGAGTAACACATGTGTGTTTCTCACAAAAGCATTTCATGAATTTCTTACCCTTTCAAAAGAACGTGATTATCTTTCAAAGTAAAGCTTCTACAGAGAAAATGAACACTGCTCTAACTTCGAAGAGTACGTTGACATATCCCAAACTGTGGCTTCTCATTTCAGAGTAACACATGTGTGTTTCTCACAAAAGCATTTCATGAATTTCTTACCCTTTCAAAAGAACGTCCTTATCTTTCAAAGTAAAGCTTCTACAGAGAAAATGAACACAGTGCTAACTTCTAACAATACGTGTAACATATCCCGAATAACAACTTCTCATTTCAGAGTAACACATGTGTGTTTCTCACAAAAGCATTTCATGAATTTCTTACCTTTTCAAATGAACGTGCTTATCTTTCAATGTAAAGCTTCTACAGAGAAAATGAACACAGTGCTAACTTCTAACAATAGTGTAACATATCCCGAATAACAACTTCTCATTTCAGAGTAACACATGTGTGTTTCTCACAAAAGCATTTCATGAAATTCTTACCCTTTCAAAAGAACGTGCTTATCTTTCAAAGTAAAGCTTCTAGAGAGAAAATGAACACTGCTCTAACTTCGAAGAGTACGTTGACATATCCCAAACTGTGGCTTCTCATTTCAGAGTAACACATGTGTGTTTCTCACAAAAGCATTTCATGAATTTCTTACCCTTTCAAAAGAACGTGATTATCTTTCAAAGTAAAGCTTCTAGAGAGAAAATGAACACTGCTCTAACTTGGAAGAGTACGTTGACATATCCCAAACTGTGGCTTCTCATTTCAGAGTAACACATGTGTGTTTCTCACAAAAGCATTTCATGAAATTCTAACCTTTTCAAAAGAACGTGCTTATCTTTCAATGTAAAGCTTCTACAGAGAAAATGAACACAGTGCTAACTTCTAACAATAGTGTAACATATCCCGAATAACAACTTCTCATTTCAGAGTAACACATGTGTGTTTCTCACAAAAGCATTTCATGAAATTCTTACCTTTTCAAATGAACGTCCTTATCTTTCAATGTAAAGCTTCTACAGAGAAAATGAACACAGTGCTAACTTCTAACAATAGTGTAACATATCCCGAATAACAACTTCTCATTTCAGAGTAACACATGTGTGTTTCTCACAAAAGCATTTCATGAATTTCTTACCCTTTCAAATGAACGTGCTTATCTTTCAAAGTAAAGCTTCTAGAGAGAAAATGAACACATGCTCTAACTTGTAAGAGTACGTTGACATATCCCAAACTGTGGCTTCTCATTTCAGAGTAACACATGTGTGTTTCTCACAAAAGCATTTCATGAAATTCTTACCCTTTCAAATGAACGTGATTATCTTTCAAAGTAAAGCTTCTAGAGAGAAAATGAACACTGCTCTAACTTGGAAGAGTACGTTGACATATCCCGAACTGTGGCTTCTCATTTCAGAGTAACACATGTGTGTTTCTCACAAAAGCATTTCATGAAATTCTTACCTTTTCAAATGAACGTCCTTATCTTTCAAAGTAAAGCTTCTACAGAGAAAATGAACACAGTGCTAACTTCTAACAATAGTGTAACATATCCCGAATAACAACTTCTCATTTCAGAGTAACACATGTGTGTTTCTCACAAAAGCATTTCATGAATTTCTTACCCTTTCAAAAGAACGTGATTATCTTTCAAAGTAAAGCTTCTAGAGAGAAAATGAACACTGCTCTAACTTGGAAGAGTACGTTGACATATCCCAAACTGTGGCTTCTCATTTCAGAGTAACACATGTGTGTTTCTCACAAAAGCATTTCATGAATTTCTTACCTTTTCAAAAGAACGTGCTTATCTTTCAATGTAAAGCTTCTAGAGAGAAAATGAACACAGTGCTAACTTCTAACAATAGTGTAACATATCCCGAATAACAACTTCTCATTTCAGAGTAACACATGTGTGTTTCTCACAAAAGCATTTCATGAATTTCTTACCTTTTCAAATGAACGTGCTTATCTTTCAAAGTAAAGCTTCTACAGAGAAAATGAACACAGTGCTAACTTCTAACAATAGTGTAACATATCCCGAATAACAACTTCTCATTTCAGAGTAACACATGTGTGTTTCTCACAAAAGCATTTCATGAATTTCTTACCCTTTCAAAAGAACGTGATTATCTTTCAAAGTAAAGCTTCTAGAGAGAAAATGAACACTGCTCTAACTTGGAAGAGTACGTTGACATATCCCAAACTGTGGCTTCTCATTTCAGAGTAACACATGTGTGTTTCTCACAAAAGCATTTCATGAATTTCTTACCTTTTCAAATGAACGTCCTTATCTTTCAATGTAAAGCTTCTACAGAGAAAATGAACACAGTGCTAACTTCTAACAATAGTGTAACATATCCCGAATAACAACTTCTCATTTCAGAGTAACACATGTGTGTTTCTCACAAAAGCATTTCATGAATTTCTTACCCTTTCAAAAGAACGTGATTATCTTTCAAAGTAAAGCTTCTAGAGAGAAAATGAACACTGCTCTAACTTTGAAGAGTACGTTGACATATCCCAAACTGTGGCTTCTCATTTCAGAGTAACACATGTGTGTTTCTCACAAAAGCATTTCATGAAATTCTTACCTTTTCAAATGAACGTGCTTATCTTTCAAAGTAAAGCTTCTAGAGAGAAAATGAACACTGCTTCTAACTTCTAACAATAGTGTAACATATCCCGAATAACAACTTCTCATTTCAGAGTAACACATGTGTGTTTCTCACAAAAGCATTTCATGAATTTCTTACCCTTTCAAAAGAACGTGATTATCTTTCAAAGTAAAGCTTCTAGAGAGAAAATGAACACTGCTCTAACTTGGAACAGTACGTTGACATATCCCAAACTGTGGCTTCTCATTTCAGAGTAACACATGTGTGTTTCTCACAAAAGCATTTCATGAAATTCTTACCTTTTCAAATGAACGTGCTTATCTTTCAATGTAAAGCTTCTACAGAGAAAATGAACACAGTGCTAACTTCTAACAATAGTGTAACATATCCCGAATAACAACTTCTCATTTCAGAGTAACACATGTGTGTTTCTCACAAAAGCATTTCATGAAATTCTTACCCTTTCAAAAGAACGTGATTATCTTTCAAAGTAAAGCTTCTAGAGAGAAAATGAACACTGCTCTAACTTGGAAGAGTACGTTGACATATCCCAAACTGTGGCTTCTCATTTCAGAGTAACACATGTGTGTTTCTCACAAAAGCATTTCATGAATTTCTTACCTTTTCAAATGAACGTGCTTATCTTTCAATGTAAAGCTTCTACAGAGAAAATGAACACAGTGCTCTAACTTCTAACAGTACGTTAACATATCCCAAACTGTGTACTTCTCATTTCAGAGTAACACATGTGTGTTTCTCACAAAAGCATTTCATGAATTTCTTACCCTTTCAAAAGAACGTGATTATCTTTCAAAGTAAAGCTTCTAGAGAGAAAATGAACACTGCTCTAACTTCGAACAGTACGTTGACATATCCCAAACTGTGGCTTCTCATTTCAGAGTAACACATGTGTGTTTCTCACAAAAGCATTTCATGAAATTCTTACCTTTTCAAATGAACGTGCTTATCTTTCAATGTAAAGCTTCTACAGAGAAAATGAACACAGTGCTAACTTCTAACAATAGTGTAACATATCCCGAATAACAACTTCTCATTTCAGAGTAACACATGTGTGTTTCTCACAAAAGCATTTCATGAATTTCTTACCCTTTCAAAAGAACGTGATTATCTTTCAAAGTAAAGCTTCTAGAGAGAAAATGAACACTGCTCTAACTTGGAAGAGTACGTTGACATATCCCAAACTGTGGCTTCTCATTTCAGAGTAACACATGTGTGTTTCTCACAAAAGCATTTCATGAATTTCTTACCTTTTCAAATGAACGTGCTTATCTTTCAATGTAAAGCTTCTACAGAGAAAATGAACACAGTGCTAACTTCTAACAATAGTGTAACATATCCCGAATAACAACTTTCTCATTTCAGAGTAACACATGTGTGTTTCTCACAAAAGCATTTCATGAATTTCTTACCCTTTCAAAAGAACGTGATTATCTTTCAAAGTAAAGCTTCTAGAGAGAAAATGAACACTGCTCTAACTTGGAAGAGTACGTTGACATATCCCAAACTGTGGCTTCTCATTTCAGAGTAACACATGTGTGTTTCTCACAAAAGCATTTCATGAAATTCTTACCTTTTCAAATGAACGTCCTTATCTTTCAATGTAAAGCTTCTACAGAGAAAATGAACACAGTGCTAACTTCTAACAATAGTGTAACATATCCCGAATAACAACTTCTCATTTCAGAGTAACACATGTGTGTTTCTCACAAAAGCATTTCATGAATTTCTTACCCTTTCAAAAGAACGTGATTATCTTTCAAAATAAAGCTTCTAGAGAGAAAATGAACACTGCTCTAACTTGGAAGAGTACGTTGACATATCCCAAACTGTGGCTTCTCATTTCAGAGTAACACATGTGTGTTTCTCACAAAAGCATTTCATGAAATTCTTACCTTTTCAAATGAACGTCCTTATCTTTCAATGTAAAGCTTCTACAGAGAAAATGAACACAGTGCTAACTTCTAACAATAGTGTAACATATCCCGAATAACAACTTCTCATTTCAGAGTAACACATGTGTGTTTCTCACAAAAGCATTTCATGAATTTCTTACCCTTTCAAAAGAACGTGATTATCTTTCAAAGTAAAGCTTCTAGAGAGAAAATGAACACTGCTCTAACTTGGAAGAGTACGTTGACATATCCACAACTGTGGCTTCTCATTTCAGAGTAACACATGTGTGTTTCTCACAAAAGCATTTCATGAAATTCTTACCTTTTCAAATGAACGTGCTTATCTTTCAATGTAAAGCTTCTAGAGAGAAAATGAACACTGCTCTAACTTCTAACAGTACGTTAACATATCCCAAACTGTGGCTTCTCATTTCAGAGTAACACATGTGTGTTTCTCACAAAAGCATTTCATGAAATTCTTACCCTTTCAAAAGAACGTGCTTATCTTTCAAAGTAAAGCTTCTAGAGAGAAAATGAACACTGCTCTAACTTGGAAGAGTACGTTGACATATCCCAAACTGTGGCTTCTCATTTCAGAGTAACACATGTGTGTTTCTCACAAAAGCATTTCATGAAATTCTTACCTTTTCAAATGAACGTGCTTATCTTTCAATGTAAAGCTTCTACAGAGAAAATGAACACAGTGCTAACTTCTAACAATAGTGTAACATATCCCGAATAACAACTTCTCATTTCAGAGTAACACATGTGTGTTTCTCACAAAAGCATTTCATGAATTTCTTACCCTTTCAAAAGAACGTGATTATCTTTCAAAGTAAAGCTTCTAGAGAGAAAATGAACACTGCTCTAACTTGGAAGAGTACGTTGACATATCCCAAACTGTGGCTTCTCATTTCAGAGTAACACATGTGTGTTTCTCACAAAAGCATTTCATGAATTTCTTACCTTTTCAAATGAACGTCCTTATCTTTCAAAGTAAAGCTTCTACAGAGAAAATGAACACAGTGCTCTAACTTCTAACAATAGTGTAACATATCCCGAATAACAACTTCTCATTTCAGAGTAACACATGTGTGTTTCTCACAAAAGCATTTCATGAATTTCTTACCCTTTCAAAAGAACGTGATTATCTTTCAAAGTAAAGCTTCTACAGAGAAAATGAACACTGCTCTAACTTGGAAGAGTACGTTGACATATCCCAAACTGTGGCTTCTCATTTCAGAGTAACACATGTGTGTTTCTCACAAAAGCATTTCATGAAATTCTTACCTTTTCAAATGAACGTCCTTATCTTTCAATGTAAAGCTTCTACAGAGAAAATGAACACAGTGCTAACTTCTAACAATAGTGTAACATATCCCGAATAACAACTTCTCATTTCAGAGTAACACATGTGTGTTTCTCACAATAGCATTTCATGAATTTCTTACCCTTTCAAAAGAACGTGATTATCTTTCAAAGTAAAGCTTCTAGAGAGAAAATGAACACTGCTCTAACTTGGAAGAGTACGTTGACATATCCCAAACTGTGGCTTCTCATTTCAGAGAAACACATGTGTGTTTCTCACAAAAGCATTTCATGAAATTCTTACCTTTTCAAATGAACGTCCTTATCTTTCAATGTAAAGCTTCTACAGAGAAAATGAACACAGTGCTAACTTCTAACAATAGTGTAACATATCCCGAATAACAACTTCTCATTTCAGAGTAACACATGTGTGTTTCTCACAAAAGCATTTCATGAAATTCTTACCCTTTCAAAAGAACGTGCTTATCTTTCAAAGTAAAGCTTCTACAGAGAAAATGAACACTGCTCTAACTTGGAAGAGTACGTTAACATATCCCAAACTGTGGCTTCTCATTTCAGAGTAACACATGTGTGTTTCTCACAAAAGCATTTCATGAATTTCTTACCCTTTCAAAAGAACGTGATTATCTTTCAAAGTAAAGCTTCTACAGAGAAAATGAACACTGCTCTAACTTGGAAGAGTACGTTGACATATCCCAAACTGTGGCTTCTCATTTCAGAGTAACACATGTGTGTTTCTCACAAAAGCATTTCATGAAATTCTAACCTTTTCAAATGAACGTGCTTATCTTTCAATGTAAAGCTTCTACAGAGAAAATGAACACAGTGCTAACTTCTAACAATAGTGTAACATATCCCGAATAACAACTTCTCATTTCAGAGTAACACATGTGTGTTACTCACAAAAGCATTTCATGAAATCCTTACCTTTTCAAATCAAAGTCCTTATCTTTCAATGTAAAGCTTCTACAGAGAAAATGAACACATGCTCTAACTTCTAACAATAGTGTAACATATCCCGAATAACAACTTCTCATTTCAGAGTAACACATGTGTGTTTCTCACAAAAGCATTTCATGAATTTCTTACCCTTTCAAAAGAACGTGCTTATCTTTCAAAGTAAAGCTTCTAGAGAGAAAATGAACACAGTGCTCTAACTTGGAAGAGTACGTTGACATATCCCAAACTGTGGCTTCTCATTTCAGAGTAACACATGTGTGTTTCTCACAAAAGCATTTCATGAATTTCTTACCCTTTCAAAAGAACGTGATTATCTTTCAAAGTAAAGCTTCTAGAGAGAAAATGAACACTGCTCTAACTTGGAAGAGTACGTTGACATATCCCAAACTGTGGCTTCTCATTTCAGAGTAACACATGTGTGTTTCTCACAAAAGCATTTCATGAAATTCTAACCTTTTCAAATGAACGTCCTTATCTTTCAATGTAAAGCTTCTACAGAGAAAATGAACACAGTGCTAACTTCTAACAATAGTGTAACATATCCCGAATAACAACTTCTCATTTCAGAGTAACACATGTGTGTTTCTCACAAAAGCATTTCATGAATTTCTTACCCTTTCAAAAGAACGTGATTATCTTTCAAAGTAAAGCTTCTAGAGAGAAAATGAACACTGCTCTAACTTGGAAGAGTACGTTGACATATCCCAAACTGTGGCTTCTCATTTCAGAGTAACACATGTGTGTTTCTCACAAAAGCATTTCATGAAATTCTAACCTTTTCAAATGAACGTCCTTATCTTTCAATGTAAAGCTTCTAGAGAGAAAATGAACACGTGCTAACTTCTAACAATAGTGTAACATATCCCGAATAACAACTTCTCATTTCAGAGTAACACATGTGTGTTTCTCACAAAAGCATTTCATGAATTTCTTACCTTTTCAAATGAAAATCCTTATCTTTCAATGTAAAGCTTCTACAGAGAAAATGAACACAGTGCTAACTTCTAACAATAGTGTAACATATCCCGAATAACAACTTCTCATTTCAGAGTAACACATGTGTGTTTCTCACAAAAGCATTTCATGAATTTCTTACCCTTTCAAAAGAACGTGATTATCTTTCAAAGTAAAGCTTCTAGAGAGAAAATGAACACTGCTCTAACTTGGAAGAGTACGTTGACATATCCCAAACTGTGGCTTCTCATTTCAGAGTAACACATGTGTGTTTCTCACAAAAGCATTTCATGAAATTCTTACCTTTTCAAATGAACGTCCTTATCTTTCAATGTAAAGCTTCTACAGAGAAAATGAACACAGTGCTAACTTCTAACAATAGTGTAACATATCCCGAATAACAACTTCTCATTTCAGAGTAACACATGTGTGTTTCTCACAAAAGCATTTCATGAATTTCTTACCCTTTCAAAAGAACGTGATTATCTTTCAAAGTAAAGCTTCTAGAGAGAAAATGAACTCTGCTCTTACTTCGAACAGTACGTTTACATATCCCAAACTGTGGCTTCTCATTTCAGAGTAACACATGTGTGTTTCTCACAAAAGCATTTCATGAAATTCTTACCTTTTCAAATGAATGTGCTTATCTTTCAATGTAAAGCTTCTAGAGAGAAAATGAACACTGCTTCTACCTGGAACTATATCCGATAAAACTGTGCTTCTCATTTCAGAGTAACACATGTGTGTTTCTCACAAAAGCATTTCATGAATTTCTTACCCTTTCAAAAGAACGTGATTATCTTTCAAAGTAAAGCTTCTAGAGAGAAAATGAACACTGCTCTAACTTCGAAGAGTACGTTGACATATCCCAAACTGTGGCTTCTCATTTCAGAGTAACACATGTGTGTTTCTCACAAAAGCATTTCATGAAATTCTTACCTTTTCAAATGAACGTGCTTATCTTTCAATGTAAAGCTTCTACAGAGAAAATGAACACAGTGCTAACTTCTAACAATAGTGTAACATATCCCGAATAACAACTTCTCATTTCAGAGTAACACATGTGTGTTTCTCACAAAAGCATTTCATGAATTTCTTACCCTTTCAAAAGAACGTGATTATCTTTCAAAGTAAAGCTTCTAGAGAGAAAATGAACACTGCTCTAACTTGGAAAAGTACGTTGACATATCCCAAACTGTGGCTTCTCATTTCAGAGTAACACATGTGTGTTTCTCACAAAAGCATTTCATGAAATTCTAACCTTTTCAAATGAACGTGCTTATCTTTCAAAGTAAAGCTTCTAGAGAGAAAATGAACACAGTGCTTAACTTCTAAGAATACGTTGACATATCCCAAACTGTGTCTTCTCATTTCAGAGTAACACATGTGTGTTTCTCACAAAAGCATTTCATGAATTTCTTACCCTTTCAAAAGAACGTGATTATCTTTCAAAGTAAAGCTTCTAGAGAGAAAATGAACACTGCTCTAACTTCGAAGAGTACGTTGACATATCACCAACTGTGGCTTCTCATTTCAGAGTAACACATGTGTGTTTCTCACAAAAGCATTTCATGAATTTCTTACCTTTTCAAATGAACGTCCTTATCTTTCAATGTAAAGCTTCTACAGAGAAAATGAACACAGTGCTAACTTCTAACAATAGTGTAACATATCCCGAATAACAACTTCTCACTTCAGAGTAACACATGTGTGTTTCTCACAAAAGCATTTCATGAATTTCTTACCCTATCAAAAGAACGTGATTATCTTTCAAAGTAAAGCTTCTAGAGGGAAAATGAACACTGCTCTAACTTGGAAGAGTACGTTGACATATCCCAAACTGTGGCTTCTCATTTCAGAGTAACACATGTGTGTTTCTCACAAAAGCATTTCATGAATTTCTTACCTTTTCAAATGAATGTGCTTATCTTTCAATGTAAAGCTTCTACAGAGAAAATGAACATAGTGCTAACTTCTACCAAAGTGTAACATATCCCGAATAACAACTTCTCATTTCAGAGTAACACATGTGTGTTTCTCACAAAAGCATTTCATGAATTTCTTACCCTTTCAAAAGAACGTGATTATCTTTCAAAGTAAAGCTTCTAGAGAGAAAATGAACACTGCTCTAACTTGGAAGAGTACGTTGACATATCCCAAACTGTGGCTTCTCATTTCAGAGTAACACATGTGTGTTTCTCACAAAAGCATTTCATGAAATTCTTACCTTTTCAAATGAACGTGCTTATCTTTCAATGTAAAGCTTCTACAGAGAAAATGAACACAGTGCTAACTTCTAACAATAGTGTAACATATCCCGAATAACAACTTCTCATTTCAGAGTAACACATGTGTGTTTCTCACAAAAGCATTTCATGAATTTCTTACCCTTTCAAAAGAACGTGATTATCTTTCAAAGTAAAGCTTCTAGAGAGAAAATGAACACTGCTCTAACTTGGAAGAGTACGTTGACATATCCCCAACTGTGGCTTCTCATTTCAGAGTAACACATGTGTGTTTCTCACAAAAGCATTTCATGAATTTCTTACCTTTTCAAAAGAACGTGCTTATCTTTCAAAGTAAAGCTTCTAGAGAGAAAATGAACACAGTGCTCTAACTTGTAAGAGTACGTTGACATATCCCAAACTGTGTCTTCTCATTTCAGAGTAACACATGTGTGTTTCTCACAAAAGCATTTCATGAAATTCTTACCCTTTCAAAAGAACGTGATTATCTTTCAAAGTAAAGCTTCTAGAGAGAAAATGAACACTGCTCTAACTTCGAAGAGTACGTTGACATATCCCAAACTGTGGCTTCTCATTTCAGAGTAACACATGTGTGTTTCTCACAAAAGCATTTCATGAAATTCTTACCTTTTCAAATGAACGTGCTTATCTTTCAAAGTAAAGCTTCTACAGAGAAAATGAACACAGTGCTAACTTCTAACAATAGTGTAACATATCCCGAATAACAACTTCTCATTTCAGAGTAACACATGTGTGTTTCTCACAAAAGCATTTCATGAATTTCTTACCCTTTCAAAAGAACGTGATTATCTTTCAATGTAAAGCTTCTAGAGAGAAAATGAACACTGCTCTAACTTGGAAAAGTACGTTGACATATCCCAAACTGTGGCTTCTCATTTCAGAGTAACACATGTGTGTTTCTCACAAAAGCATTTCATGAATTTCTTACCTTTTCAAATGAACGTGCTTATCTTTCAAAGTAAAGCTTCTAGAGAGAAAATGAACACAGTGCTCTAACTTGGAAGAATACGTGTAACATATCCCAAACTGTGGCTTCTCATTTCAGAGTAACACATGTGTGTTTCTCACAAAAGCATTTCATGAATTTCTTACCCTTTCAAAAGAACGTGATTATCTTTCAAAGTAAAGCTTCTAGAGAGAAAATGAACACTGCTCTAACTTGGAAGAGTACGTTGACATATCCCAAACTGTGGCTTCTCATTTCAGAGTAACACATGTGTGTTTCTCACAAAAGCATTTCATGAAATTCTTACCTTTTCAAATGAACGTCGCTTATCTTTCAAAGTAAAGCTTCTACAGAGAAAATGAACACAGTGCTAACTTCTAACAATAGTGTAACATATCCCGAATAACAACTTCTCATTTCAGAGTAACACATGTGTGTTTCTCACAAAAGCATTTCATGAATTTCTTACCCTTTCAAAAGAACGTGATTATCTTTCAAAGTAAAGCTTCTAGAGAGAAAATGAACACTGCTCTAACTTGGAAGAGTACGTTGACATATGCCAAACTGTGGCTTCTCATTTCAGAGTAACACATGTGTGTTTCTCACAAAAGCATTTCATGAAATTCTTACCTTTTCAAATGAACGTGCTTATCTTTCAATGTAAAGCTTCTACAGAGAAAATGAACACAGTGCTAACTTCTAACAATAGTGTAACATATCCCGAATAACAACTTCTCATTTCAGAGTAACACATGTGTGTTTCTCACAAAAGCATTTCATGAATTTCTTACCCTTTCAAAAGAACGTGATTATCTTTCAAAGTAAAGCTTCTAGAGAGAAAATGAACACTGCTCTAACTTGGAAGAGTACGTTGACATATCCCAAACTGTGGCTTCTCATTTCAGAGTAACACATGTGTGTTTCTCACAAAAGCATTTCATGAAATTCTAACCTTTTCAAATGAACGTGCTTATCTTTCAAAGTAAAGCTTCTAGAGAGAAAATGAACACTGCTCTAACTTGGAAGAGTACGTTGACATATCCCAAACTGTGTCTTCTAATTTCAGAGTAACACATGTGTGTTTCTCACAAAAGCATTTCATGAATTTCTTACCCTTTCAAAAGAACGTGATTATCTTTCAAAGTAAAGCTTCTAGAGAGAAAATGAACACTGCTCTAACTTGGAAGAGTACGTTGACATATCACCAACTGTGGCTTCTCATTTCAGAGTAACACATGTGTGTTTCTCACAAAAGCATTTCATGAAATTCTTACCTTTTCAAATGAACGTCCTTATCTTTCAATGTAAAGCTTCTACAGAGAAAATGAACACAGTGCTAACTTCTAACAATAGTGTAACATATCCCGAATAACAACTTCTCATTTCAGAGTAACACATGTGTGTTTCTCACAAAAGCATTTCATGAATTTCTTACCCTTTCAAAAGAACGTGATTATCTTTCAAAGTAAAGCTTCTAGAGAGAAAATGAACACTGCTCTAACTTGGAAGAGTACGTTGACATATCCCAAACTGTGGCTTCTCATTTCAGAGTAACACATGTGTGTTTCTCACAAAAGCATTTCATGAAATTCTTACCTTTTCAAATGAACGTGCTTATCTTTCAATGTAAAGCTTCTAGAGAGAAAATGAACACTGCTCTAACTTGGAAGAATACGTTGACATATCCCAAACTGTGGCTTCTCATTTCAGAGTAACACATGTGTGTTTCTCACAAAAGCATTTCATGAAATTCTTACCTTTTCAAATGAACGTGCTTATCTTTCAATGTAAAGCTTCTACAGAGAAAATGAACACTGTGCTAACTTCTAACAATAGTGTAACATATCCCGAATAACAACTTCTCATTTCAGAGTAACACATGTGTGTTTCTCACAAAAGCATTTCATGAATTTCTTACCCTTTCAAAAGAACGTGATTATCTTTCAAAGTAAAGCTTCTAGAGAGAAAATGAACACTGCTCTAACTTGGAAGAGTACGTTGACATATCCCAAACTGTGGCTTCTCATTTCAGAGTAACACATGTGTGTTTCTCACAAAAGCATTTCATGAAATTCTTACCTTTTCAAAAGAACGTGCTTATCTTTCAAAGTAAAGCTTCTACAGAGAAAATGAACACAGTGCTCTAACTTCGAAGAATACGTGTAACATATCCCAAACTGTGGCTTCTCATTTCAGAGTAACACATGTGTGTTTCTCACAAAAGCATTTCATGAATTTCTTACCCTTTCAAAAGAACGTGATTATCTTTCAAAGTAAAGCTTCTAGAGAGAAAATGAACACTGCTCTAACTTCGAAAAGTACGTTGACATATCCCAAACTGTGGCTTCTCATTTCAGAGTAACACATGTGTGTTTCTCACAAAAGCATTTCATGAAATTCTTACCTTTTCAAATGAACGTGCTTATCTTTCAATGTAAAGCTTCTACAGAGAAAATGAACACAGTGCTAACTTCTAACAATAGTGTAACATATCCCGAATAACAACTTCTCATTTCAGAGTAACACATGTGTGTTTCTCACAAAAGCATTTCATGAATTTCTTACCCTTTCAAAAGAACGTGATTATCTTTCAAAGTAAAGCTTCTAGAGAGAAAATGAACACTGCTCTAACTTTGAAGAGTACGTTGACATATCCCAAACTGTGGCTTCTCATTTCAGAGTAACACATGTGTGTTTCTCACAAAAGCATTTCATGAAATTCTTACCTTTTCAAATGAACGTCCTTATCTTTCAAAGTAAAGCTTCTACAGAGAAAATGAACACAGTGCTAACTTCTAACAATAGTGTAACATATCCCGAATAACAACTTCTCATTTCAGAGTAACACATGTTTGTTTCTCACAAAAGCATTTCATGAATTTCTTACCCTTTCAAAAGAACGTGATTATCTTTCAAAGTAAAGCTTCTAGAGAGAAAATGAACTCTGCTCTTACTTCGAACAGTACGTTGACATATCCCAAACTGTGGCTTCTCATTTCAGAGTAACACATGTGTGTTTCTCACAAAAGCATTTCATGAAATTCTTACCTTTTCAAATGAACGTCCTTATCTTTCAATGTAAAGCTTCTACAGAGAAAATGAACACAGTGCTAACTTCTAACAATAGTGTAACATATCCCGAATAACAACTTCTCATTTCAGAGTAACACATGTGTGTTTCTCACAAAAGCATTTCATGAATTTCTTACCCTTTCAAAAGAACGTGATTATCTTTCAAAGTAAAGCTTCTAGAGAGAAAATGAACACTGCTCTAACTTCGAAGAGTACGTTGACATATCCCAAACTGTGGCTTCTCATTTCAGAGTAACACATGTGTGTTTCTCACAAAAGCATTTCATGAAATTCTTACCTTTTCAAATGAACGTGCTTATCTTTCAAAGTAAAGCTTCTACAGAGAAAATGAACACAGTGCTAACTTCTAACAATAGTGTAACATATCCCGAATAACAACTTCTCATTTCAGAGTAACACATGTGTGTTTCTCACAAAAGCATTTCATGAATTTCTTACCCTTTCAAAAGAACGTGATTATCTTTCAAAGTAAAGCTTCTAGAGAGAAAATGAACACTGCTCTAACTTGGAAGAGTACGTTGACATATCCCAAACTGTGGCTTCTCATTTCAGAGTAACACATGTGTGTTTCTCACAAAAGCATTTCATGAAATTCTTACCTTTTCAAATGAACGTCCTTATCTTTCAAAGTAAAGCTTCTACAGAGAAAATGAACACAGCGCTAACTTCTAACAATAGTGTAACATATCCCGAATAACAACTTCTCATTTCAGAGTAACACATGTGTGTTTCTCACAAAAGCATTTCATGAATTTCTTACCCTTTCAAAAGAACGTGATTATCTTTCAAAGTAAAGCTTCTAGAGAGAAAATGAACACTGCTCTTACTTCGAACAGTACGTTTACATATCCCAAACTGTGGCTTCTCATTTCAGAGTAACACATGTGTGTTTCTCACAAAAGCATTTCATGAAATTCTTACCTTTTCAAATGAACGTCCTTATCTTTCAATGTAAAGCTTCTACAGAGAAAATGAACACAGTGCTAACTTCTAACAATAGTGTAACATATCCCGAATAACAACTTCTCATTTCAGAGTAACACATGTGTGTTTCTCACAAAAGCATTTCATGAATTTCTTACCCTTTCAAAAGAACGTGATTATCTTTCAAAGTAAAGCTTCTAGAGAGAAAATGAACACTGCTCTAACTTGGAAGAGTACGTTGACATATCCCAAACTGTGGCTTCTCATTTCAGAGTAACACATGTGTGTTTCTCACAAAAGCATTTCATGAAATTCTTACCTTTTCAAATGAACGTGCTTATCTTTCAATGTAAAGCTTCTACAGAGAAAATGAACACAGTGCTAACTTCTAACAATAGTGTAACATATCCCGAATAACAACTTCTCATTTCAGAGTAACACATGTGTGTTTCTCACAAAAGCATTTCATGAAATTCTTACCCTTTCAAAAGAACGTGATTATCTTTCAAAGTAAAGCTTCTAGAGAGAAAATGAACACTGCTCTAACTTGGAAGAGTACGTTGACATATCCCGAACTGTGGCTTCTCATTTCAGAGTAACACATGTGTGTTTCTCACAAAAGCATTTCATGAAATTCTTACCTTTTCAAATGAACGTGCTTATCTTTCAAAGTAAAGCTTCTAGAGAGAAAATGAACACTGCTCTAACTTCGAAGAGTACGTTAACATATCCCAAACTGTGGCTTCTCATTTCAGAGTAACACATGTGTGTTTCTCACAAAAGCATTTCATGAAATTCTTACCTTTTCAAAAGAACGTGCTTATCTTTCAAAGTAAAGCTTCTAGAGAGAAAATGAACACATGCTCTAACTTCTAACAGTACGTTGACATATCCCAAACTGTGGCTTCTCATTTCAGAGTAACACATGTGTGTTTCTCACAAAAGCATTTCATGAAATTCTTACCCTTTCAAAAGAACGTGATTATCTTTCAAAGTAAAGCTTCTAGAGAGAAAATGAACACTGCTCTTACTTCGAACAGTACGTTGACATATCCCAAACTGTGGCTTCTCATTTCAGAGTAACACATGTGTGTTTCTCACAAAAGCATTTCATGAATTTCTTACCTTTTCTTTTTTTTATGTTTTTTTTATTTTTATTTTTTTTATTAGAAAAAAAAAAGCAATTTCTGCCCCTCCTCCCCGCCTACCATTTCCCTCCCACTCCTCCCTCTCCTTCTCCCCTCCCCCACTCCTCCCCCTCCCTCTCCAGCCTGAAGAGCAGTCAGGGTTCCCTGCCCTGAGGAAAGTCCAAAGTCCTCCCCCCTCAATCCTGGTCTAGTAAGGTGAACATAAAAACTGGGTAGGCTCCCACAAAGCCAGAGCATGAAGTAGAATCAAAACCCTGTGCCATGGTCCTCGGCTTCTCAGCAGCCCTCATTGTCCGCCAAATTCAGAGAGTCCGGTTTTATCCCATGCTATTTCAGTCAGAGTCCAGCTGGCCTTGGTGAGCTCCAAAAGAATCAGCCCCACTCTCTCCACGGGTGGGCGCACCTCTTGTGGTCCTGACTTCTTTGCTCATATTCTCCCTCCTTCTGCTCCTCATTGGGACTCTGGGAGCTCAGTCCAGTGCTCCAGTGTGGGTCTTTGTCTCTATCTCCATCCATCGCCAGATGAAGATTCTATGGTGATATGCAAGATATTCATCAGTATGGTTATGAGATAGAGTCATTTCAGGTTCCCCTATCCACAGCTGCCCCAGGAGCTAACTGGGGACATCGCCCTGGGCACCTGGGAGCCCCTCTAGATCCAAGTCTCTTTGCCACCCCTAAGATGGCTCCCTTAATTAAGATGTGTGCTTCTCTGCTCCCCTAACCCACATTCCTTTATCCCAATCATCCCGTTTCCCCAAGTTCCCCCCCCACCCTCCCCTTCTCACATTTCTCTCCCCTTCTCCCCTTACCCCCCTCCCACCACACCCCCAAGATCCCAAATTTTTGCCCGGCAATCTGGTCTACTTCCTATAACCAGGAGGATGGCTATATGCTTTTCTTTGGGTTCACCTTCTTATTTAGTTTCTTAAGGATATCAAATTATAGACTCACTGACCTTTATTTATCTCTAGAAACCAATTATGAGTGAGTACATCCCATGTTCATCTTTTTGGGTCTTGGTTACCTCGCTCAGGATAGTGTTTTCTATTTCCATCCATTTGCATGCACTGATCTCAAGAGAGAATTCTCAACAGAAGAAGTTCAAATGGCCAAAAGGCACTTAAGGTCATGCTCAGCCTCCTTAGCAATCAGGGAAATGCAAATCAAAACAACATTGAGATATCACCTTACACCTGTCAGAATGGCTAAAAACAAAAACACCAATGATAACCTTTGCTGGAGAGGCTGTGGAGAAAGGGGTACCCTAATACATTGCCGGTGGGAGTGCAGACTTGTGCAGCCACTTTGGAGAGCAGTGTGGTGGTTTCTCAGGAAAATTGGGATCAACATACCCATGAACCCAGCAATGCCACTCTTGGGAATATACCCACGAGATACCCGATCATATGACAAGGACATTTGTTCAACTACGTTCATAGCAGCATTATTTGTAATAGCCAGAACCTGGAAACAACCTAGATGCGCTTCAATGGAAGAATGGATGAAGAAAGCATGGAATATATATACATTAGAATACTACTCAGCGGTAAAAAACAATGACTTCGCGAAGTTTGCTTACCTTTTCAAATGAACGTGCTTATCTTTCAATGTAAAGCTTCTACAGAGAAAATGAACACAGTGCTAACTTCTAACAATAGTGTAACATATCCTGAATAACAACTTTTCATTTCAGAGTAACCCATGTGTGTTTCTCACAATAGCATTTCATGAATTTCTGACACTTTCAAAATAACGTGATTATCTTTCAAATTAAAGCTTCTAGAGGGAAAATGAACATTGCTCTAACTTGGAAGAGTACCTTGACATATCCCAAACTGTGGCTTCTCATTTCAGAGTAACACATGTGTGTTTCTCAAGAAAGCATTTCATGAATTTCTTAACCTTTGAAAAGAACATGATTATCTTTGAAAGTAAAGCTTCAAGAGAGAAAATGAACACTGCTCTAACTTGGAAGAGTACGTTGACATATCCCAAACTGTGGCTTCTCATTTCAGAGTAACACATGTGTGTTTCTCACAAAAGCATTTCATGAAATTCTTACCTTTTAAAATGAACGTGCTTATATTTCAATGTAAAGCTTCTACAGAGAAAATGAACACAGTGCTAACTTCTAACAATAGTGTAAGATCCCGAATAACAACTACTCATTTCAGAGTAACACATGTGTTTTTCTCACAAAAGAATTTCATGAATACTTACCCTTTCCAAAGAACGTGATTATCTTTCAAAGTAAAGCTTCTACAGAGAAAATGAACACTGCTCTAAATTGGAAGAGAACGTTGACATATCCCAAACTGTGGCTTCTCATTTTAGAGTAACACATGTGTGTTTCTCACAAAAAAATTTCATGAAATTCTTACCTTTTCAAATGAACATCCTTATCTTTCAATATAAAGCTTCTACAGAGAAAATGAACATAGTGCTAACTTCTAACAATAGTGTAACATATCCCGAATAACAACTTTTCATTTCAGAGTAACACATGTGCGTTACGCACAATAGCAATTCATGAATTTCTTTCACTTTCAAAAGAACGTGATTATCATTCAAAGTAAAGCTTTTAGAGAGAAAATGAACACTGCTCTAACTTGGAAGAGTACGTTGACATATCCCAAACTGTGGCTTCTCATTTCAGAGAAACACATGTGTGTTTCTCACAAAAGCATTTCATGAAATTCTAACCTTTTCAAATGAACGTTCTTATCTTGAAATGTGAAGCTTCAACAGAGGAAATGAACACAGTGTTAACTTCTAACAATAGTGTAACATATCCCGATTAACAACCTCTCATTTCAGAGTAACACATGTGTGTTACTCACAAAAGCATTTCATGAATTTCTTACCCTTTCAAAAAAACGTGATTATCTTTCAAAGTAAAGCTTCTAGAGAGAAAATGAACTCTGCTCTTACTTGGAACAGTACGTTTGCATATGACAAACTAGGGATTGTCATTTGACAGTAACCAATGAGTGTTTCCCACAAAGGCATTTCATGAAATTCAAACCTTTTCAAATGAACGTGCTTATCTTTCAATGTAAAGCTTCTACAGAGAAAATGAACACAGTGCTAACTTCTAACAATAGTGTAACATATCGCGAATAACTACTTTTCACTTCAGAGTAACACGTATATGATTCTCACAATAGCATTTCATGAATTTCTTACACCTTCAAAAGAACGTGATTATCTTTCATAGTAAAGCTTCTAGAGGGAAAATGAACACTGCTCTAACTTGGAAGAGTACGTTGACATATCCAAAACTGTGGCTTCTTATTTCAGAGTAACACATGTGTGCTTCTCACAAAAGCATTTCATGAAATTCTTACCTATTCAAATGAATGTGCTTATCTTTCAATGTAAAGCTTTTACAGAGAAAATGAACATAGTGCTAACTTCTACCAAAAGTGTAACATATCCCGAATAACAACTTCTGTTTTCAGAGTAACACCTGTGTGTTTCTCACAAAAGCATTTCATGAAATTCTTACCTTTTCAAATGAACGTGCTTATCTTTCAATGTAAAGCTTCTAGAGAGAAAATGAACACTGCTCTAACTTGGAAGAATACGTTGACATATTCCAATCATTGGCTTCTCATTTCAGAGTAACAGATGTGTTTCTCACAAAAGAATTTCATGGAATTCTTACCTTTTCAAATGAATGTCCTTATCTTTCAATGTAAAGCTTCTACAGTGAAAATGAACACAGCGCTAACTTCTAACAATAGTGTAACATATCGCGAATAACAACTTCTCATTTCAGAGTAACACATGTGTGTTTCTCACAAAAGCATTTCATGAATTTCTTACCCTTTCAAAAGAACGTGTTTATCTTTCAAAGTAAAGCTTCTAGAGAGAAAATGTACACTGCTCTAACTTGGAAGAGTACATAGACATATCCCCAACTGTGGCTTCTCATTTCAGAGTAACACGTGTGTGTTTCTCACAAAAGCATTTCATGAAATTCTTACCTTTTCAAATGAACGTGCTTATCTTTTAAAGTAAAGCTTCTAGAGAGAAAATGAACACTGCTCTAATTTGGAAGAGTACGTTGACATATCCCAAACTGTGGCTTATCATTTCAGAGTAACACCTGTGTGTTTCTCACAAAAGCATTTCATGAATTTCTTACCCTTTCAAAAGAACGTGATTATCTTTCAAATTAAAGCTTCTAGAGAGAAAATGAACACTGCTCTAATTTGGATAAGTACGTTGACATATGCCAAACTGTGGCTTCTTATTTCTGAATAACACATGTGTGTTTCTCACAAAAGCATTTTATGAAATTCTTACCTATTCTAATGAACGTGCTTATTTTTCAATGTAAAGCTTCCACAGAGAAAATGAACACAGTGCTAACTTCTAACAATAGTGTATCATATACCAAATAACAACTTCACATTTCAGAGTAACACATTTGTGTTTCTCACGAAAGCATTTCATGAATTTTTTACCCATTCAAAAGAACGTGATTATCTTTCAAATTAAAGCTTCTAGAGAGAAAATGAACACTGCTCTTCCTTCGAACAGTACGTTGACATATCCCAAACTGTGGCTTCTCATTTCAGAGTAACACATGTGTGTTTCTCACAAAAGCATTTCATGAAATTCTTACCTTTTCTTTTTTTTTATGTTTTTTTTATTTTTATTTTTTTTTATTAGAAAAAAAAAGCAATTTCTGCCTCCTCCCAGCCTACCATTTCCCTCCCACTCCTCCCTTTCCTTCTCCCCCTCCCCCCCACTCCTCCCCCTCCCTCTCCAGCCTGAAGAGCAGTCAGGGTTCCCTGCCCTGAGGAAAGTCCAAAGTCCTCCCCCCTCAATCCTGGTCTAGTAAGGTGAACATCCAAACTGGGTAGGCTCCCACAAAGCCAGAGCATGAAGTAGGATCAAAACCCTGTGCCATGGTCCTCGGCTTCTCAGCAGCCCTCATTGTCCGCCAAATTCAGAGAGTCCGGTTTTATCCCATGCTATTTCAGTCAGAGTCCAGCTGGCCTTGGTGAGCTCCAAAAGAATCAGCCCCACTCTCTCCACGGGTGGGCGCACCTCTTGTGGTCCTGACTTCTTTGCTCATATTCTCCCTCCTTCTGCTCCCTCATTGGGACTTTGGGAGCTCAGTCCAGTGCTCCAGTGTGGGTCTTTGTCTCTATCTCCATCCATCGCCAGATGAAGATTCTATGGTGATATGCAAGATATTCATCAGTATGGTTATGAGATAGAGTCATTTCAGGTTCCCCTATCCACAGCTGCCCCAGGAGCTAACTGGGGACATCGCCCTGGGCACCTGGGAGCCCTCTGTAGGTGGAGCTGTTCC